>CM020232.1:2700603-3309531 GCA_009819775.1 Phoenicopterus ruber ruber
GCTCTGTTCAGCGGCCGGACCGGGGAAGGGGGGCTGCCAGGGGCACAGGAGAAGCAACCCCCCTGCTAAAGCGAATAACCTGGGAAGGATTCTCTGCCTTAAGTTTGCTTTTATCCTAAGGAAGCCTGCTCTGAGACAAAGACCCCACCTGGAGTCCAGCCCAAATTAAATTACAGCATCGATCCCTCGTGGTCGACACGCGCTCTGCAAGCCAGATACATTGCAGCCCTGCCGCCCATCCCATGGGGAGAAGCCCAGCCCCGCTCCGTGTGCAAGGAAAGGGCTGCTCCAGAGCATCCCCTCCTTTGGGACGCGTGGTCAGCAACAGCCAGGAGCTAGAAGCTCGGAGCGAGCGTGTTTGGCCAGCTGAGCTGGCACTCTCCAAAATGACTCTACCAGTCACTCGCGGAGACTGATGGAGGAGATGTTAAAATAATTCCTCAGGATGGAAGCAAGGGGCAGCTTCAGTGCTGCTGGAAGGGAAACAGGATTTCATGGTCGTCTGGGGAAACGTCCAGAAGTCCAAGAGCCAAAGGCGTCCCTGCCGTAACTGCTGCGGGCCAACCCTGCCACGGGGTCATCATCTCCTGTCCTGTGCTGGGCAGTGGTGGATCGCATCTTACCCCTGTGCCGCCTGGGAGCACGGCTTCCAGCAGCCTTCGGGATGTTTGCAGACGGCTTACGGAAACGTTTTCATGCCTGGTTTGGGCCCATCAAGCACCCAGCTGAGCCCATGCTCAACCAGGGAGCAGAGACCGATGTTTCTGTCCCTGCCTTCCCCAAAGGCTGGCTCCCTCCGTACACACCCCTTCTGCTCCACGTGTTTTTCCTCCGTGCTCCCAACCGCAAGCCAAAGATGTCGGGTTGCTGCCTGTAAAAGCGATGGAGATTTATGTCCACAGCCTGAGCAGTCTGGAGGAGCATGCTGCCCCACGGGGATGGGGCCGGGCAAAGCTCTGCAGGCCCGTGGAGCTGTAGCCTGTTGTACACGCTGTCCCGTCCATCCTACAGGACTACAGGCTGCAGCAGTTCTTCGTAGCACCTGGAATAGTTCTGTGGCTGCTGATGGGCTCAGGAAGCACTTTGGTGCAGACAGCACCCACATAGGGGCTTTGCTTGAGACCACCGTCAGCTCAGCGGTGAGGTCTGGGCACGGACTGCAGCCGAGAGCTGGGATTCCCCGACTCCCAGCAAAGGGACCGTTCGCTTGGGTCCATCTTCAGCATTGCTGCGATGCCAGAGCTCACAAAAATGCACCAGCGAGACGTTCACCTTCCTCCCCGGGGGCACGCGCGCGGGTTTTGCAGCATCACGCCGACAGCCACGTCCCTCAGGCGGGGGCAGAGCCCCCCCTGCAACTCCAGGAGCTGTTAGAAAGCCAGAGGCAGCAGCAACGCAAGCGCTGGAGCACAGGTTTGGGGATGCCCGCGGAGGAGAGGTTTAGCTGTTCTGCACCAGAGCCGGCATTTCCAAGCACAGATTTGCCCGGAGCCAGCGGTGACCTGGATGCTGCCGCATTGCCCCCCGGTCACCGCTGCTCGCTCCCACACCCCATTGCAAGGGGCAGCTCGTGCACCGGCTCCGTGCAGGGATGCCGCAGCCCGCGAGCAGAGCCTGAGGGAGAATTTCTGACTGATAAAGCTGGGGAGGAAGGGAAAAAGAAAAGGAGGTGAAAGCCGTTCATCACCACAGCCTCCTCGCACGAGAGGAAATCAAAATATCCCCGTTGATCTGAACTGGCAAGCTCTGGGGGTATCTGGGACCCCAAGCAGATCCTCATTCTTATTTTCTCAGCCCCGCTCTCTCCAGCGATGGGCTCACGGATTTAGGATTTGACATTTGGACCTGCACCTTCATTTTCCAGCTCAGCCTGGTTGCACATCCCACCCCGTGCACACAGGAGATGGGGACACGCAGACCCCCACCCGCAGAGCCCCACCGAGAAGCGCAGCCCCTCGGGAGCGCGCAGAGAGAAAGCGGGCGAGCGCCTCGACCCGCTGAAACGTTGAGGCCAAACTGTCAAGACTGAATCTCCCCTTTAAGCCACGACACCTCCACTTTGGATCTCAGCCCGCAAAGGTATTTAGGGCCCTACCTGGGGGAAATCAATAGGAATTTAGCCGCATAAATTGGGATTAGAAATCTGAATCCCCTTGGGGATCTAAGCCTTATATCTGCGTTTCGAGTTAGGTACCCAGGCCAAGAAATGTGGCTTTAATCGTTCTATCATGTCAGAATCAAGGGGCCTTTAATTTCCGTTACCGACATGTGGCTTTCGCAGAGGCTTAAAGCTCATTTCGGAACTGCAAGCGCAGCAAGACGCGGTCTCGTGCAGCGTCTTCTCGGGAACGCCGCTCAGCGCCCTGAGCTCCGGCTGCCGGCACCTCCGTCCTGCCCACCCCCGAAAGCACCAGCTCTCCGGCAGGAGCGGGGTGCACTAGCGAAGCGTGGGGTGACCAGGGCCCCAGCGTCCCACAGCTTTCAGTCTCGTGCTATCAGCCCCAGCCCTGCTCAAACAACCCCCCAAAATGAAGGAATTTTTTTTTTTTACAAAAATTAAAAATGCAACTTTTGCAAAAAAACCCGAAGCAAAACAAAGAAGGTGTTTAGCTGTGAAAACTCTTTGCTCAGCCAGAGAATTAGTTATATCAAGGGGATGGGCTGAGCTGCAAAGCTGCTGAATGCTATGCTGACACGTTTTACTAAGCTGCGACGGACACGAAACAGCCGCCCGCCACCTGCTCCCAGCCCTCCGCGAACAAGTAGCGACAGCCGCCTCTTCCCAGCTCCAGCCGCCTCTTCCCAGCTCCCCTCCTGCTCTGTTTATCCGGGAAACGCGGAAAGTTTGTGCTTTCTCGCAGGGAAGCGGCCGGTCGCTCCCAGCCCGGGGGACCTGGTGGGGAGGTGTAGGATGTTCCTCCCGCAGGTCACGGCACGTTGGGATGCGGTGGTGGAAAACCAAAAAAAGAAAAAAAAAGCGCTAGGGGCTGGTCGTGCTTTGGGTTTGCGTCTCCGAAATGGGGATTTGCACCGAAATATTTGTGCAGCTGAGCAAACTCAGGGAGGGAAGCGCTGGGAGCAGGGGGAGGAGGGGGCTCGCATCTCACCACTCCGTTTCTCCCGCACCACGGTGCTGTGGCCAGGGGTGTTGGAGTCCTTCGGCAGGGGGATTGCCAATGCAACGCCAAGGCCAAATGCGAGGCAGGAGGGGCTTGGAGAGGTTTCAGGGTCCGTTGAGGGCAGGCAAGCCCTGCCCGGGGCCAGGCAGGCTGAGAGGGCAGGTCTGCCCAGGGGGAGGAGCAGGGCAGGGCAGCAGGAGGGCGAGGACCAGCCCTTGTTTGCGCGCAGGGTATGTCTGCGCACACCCGACGGGCAGGGAGCTGGGGCTGGCCCCATCCGCCAGCCCTGCAGAGCGGAGCCAAGGGGTGCCCACCCCTTCGTGCCCGGAGGGCCTGGGTGGACAGGACCTGGGCACTGACCACCCCCTGCTGCAGGTACCAGGCTGTTCCCCATCTCACAGGGGGCTTCACTCCTTCCTTTTACCCTCAGCCTGGTCTTTTGGTCAGATGCTGGCATCACCTTCCAAGGGCAGGTCCCCCCCAGGCTGATCCTCCGAGACGTGGGAGAGGGACCCACAGGACAGGGAGCCTCTCGTGCCGCCAGGACGAGCACGCGTGCCTTGGGCCTCTGTGGGTCTGTAACAGAGGAACCCGGGCACAAATTCTGCAGGAGTCTCACATCATACGCGGATCTCCTGTGCACGAGGCACTGAAACAGCATTCGGAGCCCTCCAGGCTCCTGGTCGATCCCCTCCTCCCCTTTCAGCCCACTGCCCCTTCCTCCCATCCCTTCCCCAACCTGCGAGCTTGGCTCTGCTATCAGAGGACCGGCAGCTCGGTAAACCTTCCCCAGAGCCTAAACTGCTGAAATGGGACTTGACAGACGAGAGCACGGTCTTCTCCAGGCGTCAGGCAGCACTGAAATAACACCCCGCAGTATCCCCTCCGCGCGCGTTCCCTGAGCAAGCCGCGATCTTGCAGCATCGCCCCACGTACGCAGCGCTGCTCACCAGCCAGCACCAACTCAGGGCTTTGCTCTGAGAATTTCCATTTGCCCTCCCAAAGAGGCCCTGGAGGACCATCAAGGCACCCAGGAGGCCGGAGAGCTCTCCCCACGCAGGAGACAAAGGAAATGAACCGGGGCAAATCCCCCACCCATGTAAATCAGCCTCGGCATCTGGTGATTTACACTGATTTACACCAGCTGGCTCTGGCCACATCCAGTTCAATTTAAACCAGCTGAGGCTCTGGCACAGCCCGTGGCTTGGGGGGAAAGAAAGAGAAAGGGAAGGCAGAGCAAGGGGTGTGTCGGCAAAAGCAAGGGCAGGCCTGGCCGCAGCCGGGTGTCCCGAGCTGCAAACCCGGCTCTAGGTGGGCATCGGGGAGCGAGGGGAGGCCGTGGGGCCGGGGTGCTGCCCTGCAGGGCGTGGGCAGTGCCCATCACCCCACAGCCCCCCTGGCTGGGAAATGGGGCTGGGGTAGGTTTATGGCAGGTCTGTAACTTCAGGGGGACTGGGAATATCGTGGCAGGAGCGTAGGGATTGGGAAGGGATGCTTCTGTGGGGAGAGGCCGCCGAAGAGGCTTGGGGTTGTTCCTGCGAGTGGTCTGGGCTGAAGTCCAGAGCGAGGGTTTCTATCTGATTGCTCTGTCTCGGGGCGCAGCCCAGAAGCCGCGCTGTGGGGCTGGAGGGGGCTCTGCTCCCGGTGGGCTCTGCCAGCCCGGCTGGTGGAGACCCCCTGCAGACCCCGGGGCCGGGGCGTGGGGCGTGTGAGCAGGAGCTGCTTTCACGCCTGCCCATCACCGGTGCTCAGAGCCGGCTGCTCGCCAGCGTCTGCTCGTCTGGCTTAGGGGAGGACTCTCTCTTGGGCCAGGGGAGGGGAGATGTGCAGCCAGGGCTCCCAAGCGCTGTCCCTGCTCGCTTGCTCGCTCCCTGCCTGCCCCGGGGCAGCTGCTGCGCAGGGGATGAGACGCAACAGCAGTAATAAGTATCTATAGAGCGCCAGGATTTTTGCGCCAGAGGAGAACCGTCATCGTGATTGCCGTGACTGTGTTAGTGTCCTGAAAACATGAGCAATCTGCGGCTGAGCAGAACTGTGCCAGCTGCCCAGCGAAGCAGCCCGATGGCCTGTGCCCAGCCAGTCCCCCGCTCCACCGAGCGGGTGAGGGACAGCATCCCTGCGCTGTTAGGTCGCTGCCTGCGTTTTCATTTCCCTTATAGACTTCTCCTGTTTGTGGCCGGGAACGTCTTAGCAGTGAGTTGGATCAGGAATATTTCTGTTCCCTGGGCTCGGTGACACCAGGCAGTCATGTCCCACTGCGTGGTGGCATCCTGCCACGTAGGCATGGCTGGGGCTTTGCTAGCGGATCTCCGTCATCTGAAGTACAGTTTTTATGGAATATCCACTCTTTTCTCAGTGCATTTCAAGTGTTACTTGATGTTCAGAGTCATGTGAGATGAGAAAAGCAAAGAGGAGCCACTGGCTGCTGGGATCCCTCAGTTACCAGCTCAGCTCCTGGGTTTCCAAGGGCTTTGGCCGGGTTGTAGCTGGGCAGAGATCTCAGCTGGGACTCTTGGAGGAGGAAGGTGCCCCACTTCATGTCATAGCTTTCTCTTTTGGCCCTGGCTAGGTCATACCGAAAGAGCGTGGAGCCCTGTGTTACTGTGGGTGCTCTCCCGAGGAACAGGAGCAGCAGGCAGCAGTGGGGCAGGATGGTGCTGAGACGAGGCGACTGTGCCTGGCCGTGCTGAGAGGGGCTGGGACACACGGGTCAGAGGTGCTGGTACCGAGCTGGTACCTGATGGTCTTGGGGTGTGCGGGTGTTCAGCTCTCCGGGTTTCCTTCTCTTGTTGGTTCCCCCACTCAAGCTGAAAAAGAAGCTGCTGCTTGGCTCAGGGTTTGGCTCTGCTGCCAAGGGGGAGGGTTGGATTTGGGGTCCATGAGACCTCCTGGAGCATCTCTCCACCTGAGGAAGCTCCCCATGCTTCTGAACCCACCTCCACGCCAGGGACACCTCCTGTACTGAGGCTGGGGAGCTGAGAGGGCACAGAGCACCCAGTGCACCGTATCTGCAGACCTCGGTGCCCTCCTTGCCTGGGCTGGCTCTGAGCATCCACCACTGGAGACCACCTCCTCCAACACGGCCCTGTCCCAAGGCTGACTTCGTACCGCGGCCCCTGCGTACGCCGCTGCAAACAGAGCTATCGCCAGGAAATGCCGCAGCTGCTGTACCTGTGCAGCCGCCTCCCAGCTCCGTGCCTCAGTTTCCCCTCCCAGCCTGCTTAGTGCCAGCTTCTCTAGGAAGGAATTGCTTCTTGCGTGGGCCCTTGCAGTCCATCAGAAATGGGGCCTCAGGCCCTGCTGAGGCTGTGGCAACTGCCACCCCGGTGTGTGACGCAGCCGTGCTAAGGGGGACGCAGAGGGGGATGCTGCACAGCTGCTCCCTCAGGTTCCAGGTCATGGTCCACTGGAGAGTGTGGGCTGTCGCATGGGCAAGTGTCGTTCTGGTCTGGCACTGCCAGTGTGGCCTGGGGCGGGATACGGGCACCCCGTGTCCGCTGGCCGTGGGGTACCAGCAGCGTCCCCCACCCACCCAGCGTCCCACCCCGCTCGCAGAGCCCCGGGGCCCGCTGCGGCATTTCGGCAGGTTTTCACGGCTGGTCTCCAACGGCGGCTGAGGAGGAGCTCTGGGAGAGCGGGAGATGCCCAAGGACTATCACTGTGCCGGGGCTTCCCACTGAGGCCAGACGTGTCCCATTTTCCCCCAAATGTGGTGTTCCCATGGTGCTGGGGGTCTCTCTCTAGCACCTATGGGTGCTGAGGGGACATGGGCTGTGCACGGCCAGCGCGTCCGTGAGCCAGCCCCGACGCTGGCGGGGGGGGACACAACTCCAGCCGCTGTGGCATTGCCTGGCCGAGATGCCACTGGGACGTTCCCGGCAGCGGCCGGAGGGCACCGACCGCACGATGCCGTCCAGCCGCGTCCCGCACGGGAGCGGTTCCCTGGGAGCAGCAGCCGCCGGGGCAGCGCTCAGCGTCCCCGCAGCCGGCCGGGACCACGGCCTGGCTCCAGCCCCGCGGCGCTGCCAGGCTGCCGTGCCGGCGCTCCCGCCGCACCGGCCGCTGCGCCGCCCGAGCAAAGCCAGCGTGTCCCAGCAGTGGGGGCCCATTAGAAATGAAATGTTCCTACTGGGGTATTTTATTTGCACACTTCAGTAGAGTGGACACCAAAAGGCTTTGCTAATGCTTCATGGGCTGCTAATTTCCTCTCTGACCCACATTGTCGGGGGGTGACCCCAGCCCGAATCTCTCGGCAATGAATGCCAAAGGCTGACACCGGCCCGGGTTAGGGGTGACAATGGGGCCTCTGTGGGCTCCGGGCAGGCTCCAGTTGGGAGCTGGAGAACAGGGGGAATTTGTGTGGCTCTCAAAAGCTCTGGGTGGCACAATAAGGGAGGCCCCGGGGTCTCCCAGGAAGACAGAGGCGGCCCAGGGAAGCCGGGCTGGGGGAGGCGGCGGGAGGATGGTTTCCTTTGTGAAAAGCTTTCTTTAGAAAGGAAGGTTTTTCTGAATGCCCCCTTAGACGACCCAGTCGGGGCCTGGCAGATGGATATCACAGGCACGCTGCTTATTCATGGCAGGCTGCAGCTTTGAGCCGTCCCCCCCCTCCCCCAGCCTTTTATTCATTTTAAGGCTAATTTGTTTTGTTAATGTTTTCTTGCCCTCCCCCTCTCTCCTGTGCAGATTGTGACTCATACTGCAAAGCCTCCAAGGGGAAACTGAAGATCAACATGAAGAAGTACTGTAAGAAAGACTATGGTGAGTCGCCCCTCTCGGCTGCCGCTTCCCAGGGCCGAGCGGTCGCGAAGGGATGCAGAGCCGGAGCATCTCCCTCCCAGGGTGCCCCCACGGCCGCCGAGCCCAGGGGCAGGTTGCCGGCTGGGTCCCAGCCGAGCCGGGGCCAGGCTCCGCGGGAGCTGCCCGTGCCGGGGTGTGCGCCGGGCAACGGGGGGTATGGCTTTTCCCGGGTTTGGAGAGGAAGCCCTGGGGAGCGATGCTCGGCGAAGCAGCGATGCGATGTGTTGCTTGGAAAATATGAGTCCCCCTGCAGAGACAGCCCCCAAATCAGGGTCCATAGTGTCTTCATCCCAAGGTGTCTTCTGGGTTACGATGACACCATGTCCTGCCTCTTCTCACCATGCTGTTACGTGCAACGGCTTTTAAAAATTGTGCGTTGGTGGGGGGACAAGTGGCAGATGGTTCCCTGTCATCCAGATCCATCCCCCCTGTAGCTCCCAGGAAGTTCAGAGGCTGGTGCAGCCCCGGGACAAGCCAGGGAAGCTGTGGGATCCCCGTCCTTGCTGGTACCCGAGGTCCTGAGCATCCTTCTGCAGCTCTGGCTCGGAGCAGCAGCTTGGAGCAGGCAGCCCCGAGCTCCCGCCTCACCTCTCTGCTCCTGGGATTATTTTTAATGATGTGGATCCATTCCCAACATGGTCACCAGTGGGCCCATGGAGGAGGTGGCCAGGGTGACCCCAGGAGGGGACTTTCTTCAGGCCACACCAAGAAACCCCTTGAAGCCGTCCCTGGGGCTCAGCAGCCCCTCTCCGCCCCAGCTTGGCCATCACCCGCCGGCACGGAGCCGCCCCGGCACGGGCAGGAGGGGAGGGATGGCTCCGCTTCCGTCCCGCCTGCCTGGGGGATCGCCCTCCTTCGCCAGCCATGCCACGCTGTCGGGCTGAGCCGAGCGTCAGGAACGGGACTGAGCCAGAAAAGTCAGGTAGAGCTGGTTAAACACAGATGCTCTGTGCTGGGGAATGTTTAGAAATGCTGCTAAACAGATGTAGGGGCTGGAAATTACATCACACACCCCCCCAGACTGTAGTCGGGGGGGGCAAAGTATCTGCCGGAGGGAGCAAACCCGAGGCTTGGGGTTTGACCCGGGGGCGGGGAGTGGGGTGCACGCGGGCGAGTCTGGCTCTGAGCGGATCCCCGCAGGGATCACTGCGGGGCAGGGTTTAGCATCTGCCGGGCTGCAACTGCCCCGGCGTCTGCCAGCCCTTCCCCTCCACAGCAGAGGAATACATAATACATATATGTGTATGCATGCACGTATATATGTGTGTGTATATATGAGTATATATATATTTTCACCAAATTACCAAGGGGGAAAAAAACCCCATCCCCTCTGCACCAAAGCAGCCAGAGGTGGAGATACCTCCTCCGTCCTTCAGACACGCTCACAGCAGCAGCTCAGCGTGTCTGGGAAGCGTTTGGGAGAGCAGAACGAATTCCCATTTGACAGCCCTTCCCCAGACAAGGCGCTTCCCGGCAGGGCCGGCCGAGGGATGCTCCGCGCTGGCGTTGTGCTCTGGCACCTCCCCGCGAGCCCCGGGGAAGGAAGCGGGCTCAGAGGCAAACGTTTTATTTGCATTCCTGTTTATTCTTCCATTACCCGCTTGGCAGAACGGTTGAGGAGAGCATCCCTCCCCTCGGCAAGGACGAGCTGCCAAGGCCGGGCCTCGTGGTCCCCATCCGGCGAGGCCGCGCTGAGGTCTGGCCGTGCTCGTAGGAGCTGCCGGAGGTTCATCAGATGTTGGAAAGGCCCAAAAAAGCCCTTTCCCTTAGAGAAAAGGGTTTAATTGCACGTGAGAAAGTCACTGCTAGAACGTGAGGTGATTAAAGACAGGAGCGGGGCTGGTCACCAGGCCGCTAAAGCCGTTGGGCTTCTCGCGGGTGGATTCTCTGCTGGCTGATAAGGTACAAATGCGTTTCCCACACGTGGCACGTGCATCCCTTCATTTTCCCACCTGGCTGCTCCGGCATCTCCCAAGGGCTGCGCGTACGCTGGAGCGTTTGCTCTCTGAAGAGGGGAGAACGCAGCCGTTTGCCTGCAGGAATATGTGTCGTGATCCAAAGTGGCCCCGGGGGTTCGGAGGATGGCAGGGAGGAACAGAAGGCGCGTTTCCCAGCCGAGCAGCGTTACCCTTCTGCGGCTCTCGGGGCGAGGGTTCCGATGTTTCGGTGGCGGCAGCGCTTGGGCTTTGCTCGAGAGATGGCCCCAGCCTGGTTCCTCTCCGCGGCTTGTCCGGTCTCGCTGGGGAGGTGGATTTTGGGGGTTCGGGTGAAAGCTCGCGCTTGGTTTTGTCTGAGGCTGTAACGTGGGCTCGCGGGCTTCAACCGACCCCGGGGAGACGAGGGCAGCCCAGAGCGTTCTCGGACAGGAGATACCCCCGCAGCGACGGACAGGGGTGCTGGCAAGAGCTGCTCTTGTCTCTTTTATCACACAGCGTCGCTTCGGCAAAAGCACAAGTGAGCCAAAGCCGCTTGCCCAGGGCCGGCTCGGGGCGAGCAGGCGCAGGCTGTCCCAGGCGGGAACCGGGGTGCTCCCACCCGAGCCCTCCTGGGCCTGGGGGGGTCCCCAACCCGCCCCGTGGCCCCAACCCGCCCCGTGGTCGTGGTGAATTTGCTTTTTGAAGAGCAAAGCAGCCCGGCGAGGCAGCAGGGTAAGCGATGCCGCAGCAGAGCCCGGCCGTGCCGGGGCAGCCCCCGCTTTCGGCAGGGCCAGGGAGGGAAGAAAGGGTTGAAAAGGTGCAGGGAGGGATAATAAAGACTTTGGGACTGACACCCCAGCAGGAAGCCAATTAGGAGGCTCTTTTCCTCACCGTTCCGCCGGCATCGCTGGGCTGAATGTCCTAAAAGGCCTTAATTAGCTTGAACAGAGTTACTTCTCCCGCGGGCTCAATCGGGAAGCTATCATCCGCCCCGCGCTCCTCAATGGGGCTTTTTAGCTCCCCGTTTCATTCAGGGATTCAAAGGAGATATTTTCCCTTATTTATTTTTCTTATCTGTTTGTTTTTGTTGGGTTTGTGGTTGCTTTTTTTTTTTTCCTTTTTTATTTTAAATTGGGCTCTTTCCCGCGGGATGGGTTTTGGTGCAAATATTTGGAGTGAAACAGGACGCGGGGAGGGCAGGCTGGATTTTAGGAGGCGGGGGGGGGAGGCAAGAATGGAAGCAGAAAAGCTTTTTCTGGGTTTATTTTGGCTGCCTGGAAGAGTGCAGGGGTTGCTCGGCTCCCAGAAAACCAGGGGTAGAAGAGGGGGTTCGCTGGGTTTGGGACAGTTAAAATTCGCCCGGGGAAGCAGGGGGGGATCCCTGGAGAGCCCCACGGTGGATGGAGGTTCCCCCACGGCCCCAGAGGAGAGGGGGGTATCTGCGTAGAGCAGGTGCTGCTGCTCCGGGTGCCGGGGAGCATCCCTCGCTCGCTCGGGGGCCGCCGTCTCAGCCCCACCGTCGGGGCTTTTCCCGCTGTCGGCATGTTGGGGTTCATCCCAGCGGGATGGGCGGCTGTGGTAAAGGAAACCCGGCACTTTTTCATCCCAGTTTTCCCCCGAGCTGCCCGTGCTGCAGCGGGGCCCGATCCCGCGCAGCCGACGCTGGAGCGCTTTGCTGGGTACCGGCACCGTGGTCCCGGCCGTTGCCCCCGCGCCCCACGGCCCCGGCGCGGCATCGGGGAGGGGATGGGGGCGAGGAGCGGGATCCTCCTCTGAAAGGTGAGATCATCTGCTCGCTTTGCCCTTTCCTGGAAAAAAAACAAAAAAAGTGAAAAAATATCCTTCCTCTCGCGGAGACTTCACTTAGTCACCCCCTTTGTCGAGAGGAGCTTGGCAGGGGCTGGTGGAAAAAAGCAAAATGTGTTTTCAAACGGCAGCTTGAAAAGAGAGGGGGGGAACCCTGAATCCACCGAAGAACCCAAGGCAGGGGGGAAGCACCATCCCCAGCCCGGCCCCGGCCCGCAGCCCCTCTCCACAGCCCTGGAAGGTGGAGAAATCCCGTTCCCGGAGCAGGGAAGCGCTGAGCAATCCCTCCCCGTAACCGCGTCCCCAGGGAGGGAGCCGGGAGAGCGAGGGGTCCCCCGGCACCGCGGGGAGGGACCGTGCCCGGCCAGGGCACACCCAGGCCGGCCGGGATTAGGGGTCATAAATCTCCAATATTAAACCAGTAGGAAATTGGCGACGGGCGGCAGCAAAGCCACCGCCAAATAAACTGGGAGAAGAAAAAGACGGGGGGGAAGATCCCATTTTAACTCTTTGCTCCAGCGAGGAGCCAGCCCTTTTTGTTCCCAAACCCGAATGGTGTCGGGGTCACCTTCTGCTGCTGGTTGGAGTAAAGTCCACGCGGGCTCGGCTCTGCTTGCGCAGTGAGAAGGGACCCGGCCCTTCGGAAAGGCCCGGCTCCGGCTGGGACACCTGCATCCGCAACCGCTGCCCCAAGCACCCGGTTCCCCCTGTCCGTATTAAAGACCCTCTTGTCTCTCCCGGCAAACTCCTCGGCTCCCACTGCCACCCCCGCAGTCCCATGGGATCTTTCCCCGGGTCCGATGCAGCGACACTCCCCATCGCTGGAAGCTCCACAAAGCTCCAGCTCCCGGAGTCAAGTTAGTGCATAGGATGTATAGGTTTGTCCACGTAGCCTGGTCCCAGGTCAGCTTTGGCAGGGGAAAGCTTGAAATCAGGAGATTTATCACAAACCTTAAAAGTAAATAATGAAAAAAAAAAAGTAGATAATTTTTTTCCAGCCTCCCTCTTTTCATGGCAATCTCATGATTTTTGGGCTCCTGACTCATGGTCTCCGAATGCTGCGAGGCACTGCTTTTATTTCAGCCTTTACGTGGCTGCCCTCAAACATGTCGCTTCGAGGGTTTGGAGTTGGGTTTGGGTTTTATTAACATCAAATCATCCGCCCCTCTGCTTTCATCTGCAACACCAGGCCTTCAGGTCTTTCTTGTGGCTGGAGGCTCCCAGCCAAGGCTCGAGGAGCCGGGCAGCACCCCGGGCCCCGGGGCTGAGCACCCAGCACCCTGCGCCGGGGGGTGCAGGAGGGGACCAGGGCCCCCCATCCCCTCCCGCAGCCCAGGGACCCCTCGGCCACCTTGTTCTTAGAAAGAAGCACAACCCGGGGAGACGCTTGAAGGCATCGCGTGGCGTGTAAGGCACCCTCGGGCGGGATTTGGGGTTCAGCAGCATCGGTGCCAGGGGGATGCGGTCAATGGGGCAGCGCCGGGCACTCACCAGGGCTTGGGGAGACCTTGAAAAGCCAAAGAGCGTCTTGCCCTCGCCCCTCGAGCGCCCGGTTGGATGCCCGGGGGCTCTCTTGGGGCTGACGGGGAGCTGAGCAGGGCGCAGAGGAGCGAGCCTGGTGAAAAACCCCCGGTGCTGGGGGGGTGCCCGGGGGTGCAGCCAGCCCCAAAGGCCCCGCGGGGCTCGGCTGCCCACGGTTTGCAGGGCACAGGGAGGAGCGGGTGTGTGGGCAGCCCGAAGGCATCGCCGCGCTCGGGACCTGGACCGGAGCTGAGCCTCGCTGGGAACCGGTGTCAGCGGCCCCGGCTGGAGCGGCAGCGCCGGGAAAGCGCCGGCTCATTCGACTTCGTTCTCCTGCTTTGGGTCACCGTCCGCTCCCAGGGCACCACGGCCAGGAGAGCATCGTCTCTGCCGCCTGCTTGACCAACCATCATCATCCCTGTTACACCTTTCATCTGCTTGCCCCGTAGACGCTTCCCAGGACATTTTCCTGGAAATCCCGCAGCGACAGGGACAGTCCTGAGCAGGGCTCAGCCTTGGCACAGGGCTCAGTGGGAGCATCGGCAAAGAGCGAGCCGTTCACCAGGGCACAGGCAACGCTGGGAACGGCAGGCGAAGGACAACGTCAAGCACAAAAGCCAGCTTTGGGGTGGTGGGACACAGCTGAGCCCCCCCCCCGAAACCACGAAGGAACTGAAACCTTCTCTTTCACCAGAAACAAGTCGCTAAATCCCCAGGGATTTGCCCAGAGGAGCCAGCTTAGGCACTTCCAAAAATTCCTCCTGGCACCTCTCTGCATCTCTGCACATCTCGTGTCCCTCGGGAGACGCTGGAGACCCCACCCCACCTCCAAAATACCCGGGCGAGTCACCGCTAAACCTGGGCTCTGACGCCGGCGCAGGGGAAACCGCCCGCCCTGGATGCAACGTTCCGGGCAGAAAACTCGCTGTCAGCGAAGGCAGCTGCGGCCGTGCCAGCCAAGCCTTCGCCGAAGCTTTCACTCCTTCCACTTCATTAATAAAAGGGGAAAAAAAATAAGAGACGGGGGCCTTGACATCAAAAAAATACAGACTGTGTATTTTAGAGCGGAGTTTCCTGTAACCACCTCTCTCCGGTTCCTTTTCATTCATTTTCTCCATTTTGTCAGTGTGGACCCAGGCAGGTCAAAGGTTTAAGCTTTTTTGGAAAGATTTGTTTCCAAAAAATAAAAATTGGCTAATCTTCACATTTTGTTACCTTCACACCAGACTGGGAAATACACGGTCAGAGCTTAGGGTTGCTTTTTTTCTTTTTTTTTTTTAATGAAAGCATCTGGCGCCCATGACATGCTCTGAAAAAAAAAAAAAACCCACCGTATATTTTGCAACGTGTTAAAGCCTTGCCGGGCTGCAGAGCCCCCCTTCCTTCCATAGCTTGAAATCAGCTTGCACGCGGTGGATTTAAAGCGAAGGCGATGCTCCTCCACCGCTAATCCAAGGGGGTAAAATGGGGTTGTTACACGGCAAATGCGAGAGGTTCGCCTGGTTTTTTGGAGGTTTCTTCTCCCTCTGATGGTTTATGCATCAGACTGGACCCGCCGGGGACGGGCCAGATGGCTGAGCCAGGCAGGCAGACGGGCAGGGGGTTCCAGCTCACAGGGCATGGAGGGAAGAGTGGGAAAGGGGGAAAAGCTCAAAGATTTGGGCAAAAAAAGCACTTTGTGGTTGGACTGCGCCAGCCCGCGTGGAGCCGCGGGCCCCTGCCTGCTCTCCTGGCCGGGGCTGGCGTCGCCGCCCGGGTTTTTCCCTCTGTCTCTGCTGGTGGGGACTCCTCCCATCCCGCCGTCGGCAAACCAGCCCAGGAGGGCTGGGTAGTCACTTCCCGCTGAAGACACTTTCCTGGAAGCCGACTTTTAGCGAGGAGGAATGTGCTCAGCCTCCCTGGAGGATGCGATCCCGGCCGACTGCCGCTCCCGTCCTCCTCTGCCGCCTCTGCGCCGCTGTCGGGAGGACGCCCACCAGCGCGGCAGGACCTGCCTCCGGGCTCCCGGCTCCTCTTCCTCGCCACGCTGTGGGGCGAAACGCTCCCTTTCCCACACGGGCCTCCATCCTTCCCTGTGGTTTGAACCCAAGTCCACGGATGTCACCCAGAAAGGGCACAACAGCACCTGCTGTAGGGGTTGAGGAAGAGGAGGAGGAGGAGGGCTGGCAGAGGTCACCGTAGCCGGCTCAGGGCCTAGGGCTGCCCCACGGCACAAAACCGCGGCGGCTCACGAACAGAGCCTTACCCTCGAGCACACCGGGAGCAAACCAGTGTCCGTCGCCGTCCCGGCGTGCTTATGGACCACGGTTGTTCTCCCACCTCAGTCTCGCTTTGGGAGCTTGTCATCTCCCCGCCAGCTGCCAGGACGCCTGCCTTGCCACGCTGCTGCATAGCGAGACATTCCCTTGAAGCCCGACGTTGCTCTTCAGTATTTACAGAGATGCTCTGAGCCCTCCAGACCCAGACGTCAGGTTGGACGCTGCCACGGGCAGGTCCTTACGACCACTGAGCCCTGCCCTCCGTCCTTCACCCGTGCTTTTTACCAGCAACGTCGTCTTTCACAGCAAGCAATGAACAGTATTGGCTCGGGAACGTCTCCTAGAAGCACGTGAACCGCGAACCTCCCCGTTTTCAAATCCTTCTGTAGGTTTGAGCCCGTTCAGCGTCCTGCTCTGAGGCTGGGTGCTCACGGAGAGCTGTCTCCTTGCGCTGGCCCCGGGCAGACGTGCTGGAAGCCCTAACGGGTCGTTCCTACCTCCAGGTGCCAAGTGCTCGGAGATAATGGGCCAGTCTCAGTGTTGTGCTCCAGATTTTGGCTCATCTTCTCTCGCAACCTGGGGCTGCTTGGAGTCCCGGTGGGGATGCGCTGGGTGACCCGTCCAGCAAGGAAGGGAGGGCAGAGGGGCTGGAGGGACGAGCCGTGAGGAACCCAGCCTCTGCCTGAAGCACGCGCTGCTCTCTGGACACCTGGCTCAGGATGAAACCTCATCCCAGGTCCTGCGGCGCTGCCCGGGGTTTGGGCACTGCCGACGGGGACGGGCACCTCCGTGCCGTGCCCACGGCCACACACGCCATGGGCGCAGAGCCTCTGCCCTGACTCAGGCCCCCGCCCGGGGCTGCAGGCACGAGCTGTCCCCGGGTCTTAGTTTTCTCTGTGCTTGCTGCTGCAGGGGAAGAGGCAGCGTCCGGCGTGCACCAACCCACCTGATTTTTAGAGATTTTGTCCATCACTTCAGGAGTTCACAGTTGCTGGGGCAGATGCGGCTGCACCAACAGCCCCGGGGACCTGCTCCGTCTGTGCTTGCTTCCCAGCCACGTCCTGGGAGACGATGGTCCTCCCCAGGCCACAGAGAGGAGAGCGGGGCAGCCTGCACCCCACCACTGCTCTGGGTAGCCCTGCATCGTTCCCAGGGCTCCCAGCGCAAGGAGCGCCACGTGCTCCCAGCCTCTGCTCCCCTCCTGGGCCTCCTCAGCGCCCGTGGGCCGTGGGTGACCATGCCCACGCTCACTGGGGACCCGGAGGGCTGCCGGGGTGGCTGCAGAGCTGGAGGGCATCTCCCAAGCCTATGGTGGTCTCAGCGCCTTTGCTGAGACCCTCTGCGCCAGCACCAGCTCCCCCTGCTCGTGGCGGGGGGCCGGGGGACAGAGGCAGCTTCTGTGCAACCACCACCCTTGATCGCTCTCCCCCAGCCCGGGCTGAGGAGACAAAATCCCTTTTCCTCACGCAGCCTATTCGGTGAGACTTGAAATTCATTTTCTTCTTGCCAGCTCAAACCGTAACATCTTTTCCTCTCTTGCCTTGTTTTTTTTTTTTTTTCCAGCTGTCCAGATCCACATCCTGAAAGCGGAAAAAAATGCCGACTGGTGGAAGTTCACGGTCAACATCATCTCCGTCTACAAACAAGGCAGCAACCGGATACGGCGCGGAGACCAGACCCTGTGGATCCACTCCAAGGACATAGCGTGCAAGTGCCCCAAAATCAAGCCCATGAAGAAGTATTTGCTGCTGGGCAACAACGAGGACTCTCCCGACCAGAGCGGCATCATTGCGGACAAAACCAGCCTGGTGATACAGTGGCGGGATACGTGGGCTCGGCGGCTCAGGAAGTTCCAGCAGCGGGAGAAGAAGGGGAAGTGTAAGAAAGCCTAACGGCGGAGACGGCGACGGAGCGCGCGAGAGGGAGAGACTGACTGTGCATGCTGCTTTGTGTAGGGCTGGGGCGGGCAGGGACCGGCGACGGGGAAAGCGGCGCCGTCGGGGCGGGCGCGGGGGGACGGGACGGGGCGGGCTGGCCGGCAGTTGCGGCTGTGGGGCTGCCGGGTTTGCACCTCGTGTTCCGGGAGAAAACAAAACCAAACACAACGAAAAAAATCACACGCGTGGATGTAAAACAAGAGGAGGGCGGGCGCGGGCCTGCGGCACCCGGTGCCCCCCAGCTTCTTTCTGCCTCGTTGGCTGAAGAAATCAGAGACACCAAACTGCCTGCCAGCTGCTAACATCTGCTGCTTCCAAAGCACGGCACGGGAACATCAAACCTGTCAGAAACTAATCACGGCAACGCTGGAAACTAACCCCCCATCCCCCAAAATACGTATTCTCAGCTTAGGTGGAACAAGACAGTTATCCTAGAGGAAGCTAAACAGAGACTTATTGCTGAGGATGGATGCGAGGATCGACTCACGTGGGTGGTTTGAAGACTCTGGTACCCGGTGGCTGTAACCGACACCCGCTGCAGGCACCCAGGAGCGGCCGAGGGCTCCAGCCAGGGCGACGCGCTCACCCCAGGTTAGGCACGGCAAGGAGACCATGGCGGTGGGCGACCTCCACGTGCGCGTAACTCGGGAAGCGGCTCCTTGCTCCGGCCCCACGCCCCGAGGAGCGCTGTCCCCCCGCCACCGAAGGAGCGTGAGCCGTGGGATGCCCCTGGCCCCCTCCCAGCCACCGATTCACAGCTGAGCAGTTAATAACCAGGATCCCCAAGGAAACTCCCAGACTTGCAAAAAAATAAGTTGGCATCCAGTTCCCGTAAGTGCCCTGGAAGGTCCCAGCCCTTGCGGTCCCCGAGCCTCCCCCGCGGCCACCCCGAGCCCTCCTTCAGGGGCTCGGTCCTCTCTGCCGCCGCCAGCAGACTGGGGAACCCCCAGACGATAGAAAATCCCTGCAGACGACACCGAGGTCCTGCCTGGCAGCGGTCTGCCTCCCCGGCTCCCAGCTCTCCCGAACCCCCGCCAGCTCTGCCCTCGCTCCCGCCGGAGCTGGAGCTCCCCGGCATCACGGTGTAAGGTGGCCAGTGCTCTAGGGAGACACAGGAGGTGGGACAGCGAGTGCCCAGGGACTGTCCCCCCAGGCAGCGGGGCCGGCGCAGAGGTCCGAGGCTTGGCCAAGTTACAGCCGACACAGGGCAGAGACCTGCCCCGGGGACGGGGTCTCAGCCAGGGAGCGGATGAGCAAGGTGGGACCCACCCGGCGCTCCCCAAATTGCTCTCCTCCTTCTGCTGGGGGTGAAACCCAGCGAATCGAACACGCCGCATCTCGAATCGCTAATGCACTGAGCGAGGCAGCGGCTGCCTCACCCCCATCCCACACCCCCGCCCCAGGGCCAGAGCATCTTTCCCCGGGGCACCCGACGGGCAGGACGGGCCGTGTCTGTCACCCGGACGCTGCGGCCCCGTGCCAGGCCGCTCCGCTGCCGCACCGGCCCACGAGGAACGGGGATAGCTGAGTTCACCTCGTCGATGCAGACAGGCAATAGCCGGGGCGGAAAGGCAGGGAGGGCAGGAGGGGTACCTGGAGGAGAAGCAAACATTAGTCGCTACGAAAAGCAAAACCTCCCTGATATTTTTCCTTTTAGGAAACTTGGAAACATCTATTTTATGACATTTTCCAGTGGTTTTGCCTTGTTTTATAGCAATTGACAATATTTATATAATGACATAAACCACCATAAAGCGAGGCAGCCATGTAAATAGGTGTAAAGTGGAGGGCTCCCAGGGAAGCACCGGCCAGCACCGGGCTGCTGGAGACGCCGCCCCGAGGGAGCGAGCTCTGCTGAGCCTCCCCCTGCAACCGCAAGGCCCCTCCGAAATTCATCCGGGTATTAGGAGAGAAATCCCACCCCGGACATCAAGCAACCCCCCCAAGTCCGTGTTTTCTCCCCTTACCCAGCGCAGACTGAGTTTTCCTTACTTCAGAGCTCAAGGAGAGTGAACAGTTTTGCAGGCAAAGGAACCCAAGCCACCGCGTTTTGAAGGATAAAATCTGATCTCAAGTGTGTAAACGGAGGCTGAAAGCCCCAAAGCGGGGCTTGGATGCTCTTCTGCAGCTATCGACTGATGCCCGGGACACTCCGCGCCAGCTGGGGACAGCTCGTCCTCAGTTAGCCGGGATGCCCTTGAGCCACGGGAGACCTTGGAACGGCCTAAAAGCAGCCGGATCCAACCCAAAGGCAGTTCTCCACTTGGAGAGCAGGAAGACAAGGCCAGGGGACGTGGGGACTCGGGCACTGCCCACCGAGCACGCCTGGACACCCAACGCTCACTCCCATTTTCCAACCTTGGCAAGCGCAGCCGTCCTCGCCAGCACAGCCTTGACACCCCCCGACCCCCCAGGGACAAGCCCCAGCCCCTTCCCTGATCCCACCGGTTTGGGGGAACAAACACCACCCGCCACGTCCCATGGCCGAACCCCTCCAGGCACCGACACAACCCGGGAAATCAGAAGGAAACGGAGTTTGCACAAGACACGAAACCACTCGGAGCCCGCCGCAGCCCGAGCGACCCGCAGAAGCGAAGTCCCCCATCCCCGTCCCACCAGGACCCCGTCCCCCGATCCCTGTCGGAGTTTTGCGCTTTCCAAGCAGACCAGAGAAGCCCCTTCGCTCCCTCCATGGTCCCCCAGTGCCCCTCACGCGCTCCCGGTGACCTTGACCGGCAGGAGCTGCCGGTGTAACTGGTACACAGCCCCGCTCCTCCGGGGAAGGCAGAGCAGCCCCGTTTTCGGGGTGTCGGGGGATGCAACTCTCCCCTGCAGCCCCCCCTGCGCCAGGCCATCTCCTGGGGGGAGGCCTCTGGCCCGTCACCCCAAGAGGGACAAGATCTCACCCCTAAACATCAAGCTCCGTGGCGAGGGGAGCGGCGCAGTTGGGGTCACAACCGCGTCCCAGCCGGCGGGGACCCCAGCGCCCGCCCGTCGCCCCGGGGGGCAGGACCCCGGCCCCGGGGGCGGCGGGGAAGGGGCCGCGGTGCCTTCAGCGCCGCTTCGGAGACCAGCTGAAACGCCAAAACGATCATCACCCGACGGTAGCACCCGACAAAAGTCGTTTCGTCTCGTTTCTGTTCGTTTCGTTGTGTCCGTGCCCTCTCCCCGCACACCCGCCTCCTCTCCCCTCACAAAACCTGTGTTCATTTTGGGGTTGGTTTGGGGTTTTTTTTTGATTATTTCTGTTAATATCTTGAACTGTAAATGTTGTTTAGTTATGACCATTGCATACTGCTTTGGGCGATGTTTCTTTACAATGCATACTAATATATTATGGTTATTATATATGAATATATTTAATGACACGTGAAAAAGTTGTGGATTTTCTTATTGTTTTTCCAAGTTCGTTCTTTTTTTTTCTTTTTTTTTTTTTTTTAATTTTTCCTCTTCGTTTGTTTGTTTCGTTAGATTGGCTGTAATTGAACCCGAAGGAGCTTGTAACTGTTCAGCACCCACTCGGTAGAACTAAAGTCAGAAACCAGTTGAATAAACTCTTGTAAACTGTAAAAATCTCCGAGGATCTCTGCTTCCTCCCGCCCCGAGGGACGGGGACCCGGGCAGGGAAGCAACGGTGTCCCCTCGCCTCCCCACGTCTCTGCCCATGTCCCCCTGGCCGGGTCCGAGGTGGTGCACGGCTATTTTGGAGCGTCGGTCCCACCAGCATCCTCCTCCCAGCCCTTGGGGACAGCGGGGTCACCCCGGGCTCGCAGCGGGTGGGACGGGGGGTCCCCGCCGGCACCTCTGGGCTCCCTGGGATTGCTGGGAGGACCGGGGCGCATCCCGCCGGGGTCCCCATCCTTCCTCATCTGCCAGAGGAGACTGTGCCCTGCAGTGGGACAGAGCCAGGGCACGCCGAAATCCACGGGGCCCCACACAGAGGGGCCGGACAGGCCAGAGGACGGGGCAGAGCCGGAGCCTGGGGTCAGGGGAGCTGCCAACCCCCCTCCAGACCCATCCTGTGCCCCCATCCACAGGCTGCTTTGCCAGCGCCGTCCCCTCTGCCCCCGTCTGCACCATCCACTGCAGGGGTCCGGGCTCCATCTCCCGCCTCCCGCGGGGCAGAGGCTGTGCCGGGCAGCTGGCGCTCGACACCCGGCACGGGCTGGTGGTGCAGACAGGCTAGAAAGCCGGGGGCGGGGGGAACCGAGGCAGCAAAACACTTCCAGGGAGAAAAACACAGGCAAAAGGTCCTGCAAACTGCCGAGGGGTCAGCGCGCGTGACCCCCGCCTTTAGCGTCGCTGGTAATTTATGGATTCGAAAACATCTCGGAGGTCAGAAATCTCAGATCTTTATTGCGGAGACAAATGGGTCACAAGTGCCACCACCTCTGCTCCGGGGCTGTCGCCTGCGGCTCCGCAGAGAAGCAAATGGGTTTCCCAGATCACGCCGGCTCCGCATCCTCCCGGCAGGCAGCCGGCGGCTCCGAAAAGAGGGGAAAGAGCCTGTTCCCCCCGAGGCCGGACCCGGCGCGTTTGCTCTCAGCGTGGGAGAGCAGCCAGGTCCCTCGTGGTGCCGCTGCGCCGAGCTCCGCACCGAGCTCGCACCCAACCTCCAGAAATAAAGGCGTGTGAAAATGCCCAGCAGCCTTTCAAGACCATTTTTATCCTCACGTAGGAGCTAGGGACTTCTTA
Source organism: Phoenicopterus ruber ruber (assembly GCA_009819775.1). Taxonomy (NCBI): domain Eukaryota; kingdom Metazoa; phylum Chordata; class Aves; order Phoenicopteriformes; family Phoenicopteridae; genus Phoenicopterus; species Phoenicopterus ruber. Next base: position 2,722,653 of record CM020232.1, read on the forward strand.
TCACGGGCACTTGGACACGTCAGCGCCTCTAACACCCACCAGACCTTCCCCCAGCGCTTGTAGTTTTGATGAAATAACAACTGGAAGCAGCTAAAGCCCCGAGTGCGTCCGCCGAGAGAGAAATGCAGGAGATGCGAGGGAAGGCGAAGCTCGGGCCGGCTCTCCGGGTGGGCACCAGGGGAACGGGGAAGACCTTCGCTTGGAGAAGCCACCGCAGGTAGGTGACTCCAGCAGCCCCACGGCGCAGGTTCACGGGCAGCGTGAGCATCCTCTGCCCCGTGCCTGGAGATCGGAGCACCCAGCACCACGGCGAAACCGCACCGGACCCGGCGAGCCGGGCTCTGCCCCCCCGTCCCCACACCCAACATCCAGCGGCTCTGGTACCCGAACCTTTATCTTTGGTGGGGCAGGGAGACGGAAAAGCTTCCCACAACACACAGAACGCTGCCCAATCCACTTCCTTTTAATAAAACTCCTCACCCACACGACACATGAAACGTTACCTAAAGGGCAAGTCTGAGAACCGCTCTGTGAGACGTTTCAGCAGAGCAAAGCCTCGCATTCCTGCCTTGCCCAGGCACTAACAGAAAAAATGTGTCTGAGGACACAACGGGTCAGAAAACACCTTTTTAAAGCCTCTATCAGAACAAAGTCACCACGACACGTTGATCAGGGCGAATCATGCATCCATCCTGCTCGTCCTGGGAATCCAAACAAACCCTTAATTCCCTCCGTAAACGACAGTTTTAATTAGAAACCCAAGTCCGTGGCCTCATCTCAACAAACCGCGCGTTACTCTCCTGCTGTCGCCGAAGATCCAGGAGGCTGGAGCGGGGCCGCCAGCGAAAACCCGCTGCAGGGCTTGGGCCCAGGCTGCCGAGACACGACTCCCGGAGTTTTTCCAGCGTTGGTCCCTCTGCAGAAGTGCAGGAATGCACAAGTTCTGAGCATGTCTCCAAAGCTGCCCCTTATTTGCTTCCAGCTGGAGCAGCCTCGCTTAAAGCTCCGTTTCTAATCTGAGATCAAGCAATAAACTAATCAAAACCCTGTTGGGTCCTTTTGAAAACCACGAGAACGTAAAGCCATCTTTTTTTCCCCCTCCCCTCCTTTGAAGGCTGTAAGGTGAAGCATCTCTCCGAGGAAAAGCCAGCAAGCAGGCACAACCTGGACTGGACTTTCAGAGGCTTCAAGAAGGATTTTCTGCAGCGAAGCACATGGAGATGTCTGGAAGACTCTGCTCCCTCCCGGCCACGGGCACCGTTTCATTTGCTTCGCCGGCCGAACGTGGTATCTAGTTACCTGCCATCGAGTCCAAGCCTGGATCTCCCACCTTCAACTGTAACCACCAGAGGAGGATGCCGAAGCCAGCGGAGCACAGCCCGCCCGGCCCCAAGACCTCTAATCCCTCCGGAGGAGCTGGTCTCCCCCGCAGCCCCGGCCTCCAGCGCCGAGCACCGGCACGGCGCCCCGTTTGAAGCCCGCTGCCTGCGCCGCGAGGCACAGCTGCATCTACCGGGCTGCTTCTCCACCAGGCTCCTCTCTCCGCCTTCCCGGTGCCCTTCCCAGGCGCACACAGACAGGGCAACGGTGCTTTTCAGCTCCAGGGCACGGCTCCTCCCCACCACGCGAGCTACGATGCCTTCGGTGGGGTACCCAACAGCTCTGTGAAACAGCTCCCCGCCTCCGTTTCCCGCGAAACCCCGTCTTCTCCCGTCATCGCCGGCTCCGTCATTCCCACCTCCGATCCTGGAGCGACTGGCTCAAAGCCTCAGCTCCAGCCAACGCCTGCACGCGGCAAGGGGAGTGATTTCGCGCTCCGATCTGCGGGTCGCCACGCGCTTAATGAAGGGGCCAGTGCCCAAGTCCCAGCCGACAGATGGGGGAACTGAGCCCAGCAGAGCAAACCGGCTTCGTGCCACTCAAGAGGGGACGCAGCAGCAGGACACCCCCATTTCCCACCTCCCACCCCAGCTGTGCGGGTGCAGAGCAGGGAGAGGGAAGGAGCTGCGAAAGGAGACGCTCCCCCACTGCAGGTGAGGACCAGCCCGGGGCTGGCGAGTGTTACGGATCTGCCAGGAAACGTATGTCACGATACACATGAAGTCTGACAGGAGCCGCTTTTTTCCTTCTCCAAGTCAGCTCTCGGGAAATGGCAGCGTTGGGGAAATGATTCAAGTGGAACAGGAGATGGTAGGAAACAATAAAAACCCAGGCAAATAAGTTGTATATAAATGGATCGGCTTTTATTCAATGTTTATTGCTTGCTCTATCAATTCTGAAATCAGACTGGCACATGTAACAAAATAATGATTTTCTTGGCCAGAAGCGAACATTCAATACTTTTTTCATTAGTTTTTAAACAGGTAATCCTTCCTCTCGGTTTTAACAGCGTGTGAAAAGTTATAAAAGAAAGAGGCAGACCTCAATGGCCGAGGTTAGTGCGTCAATGCATGCGACCTCCCGCAGGGGGTCAGCCCGGCAGAGCACGCGGGGAGCACGCGGGGAGCACGCCGCCCTCGCGAGCACGTGCTGGGCAAGGCTTTCCGCTCCGACGCGCCCGGCTCGAGTCCCGCTGCTGTTTACGTTGCTGTCCGGGGAGATCAACACCGGTAACTCTCCCCCAGGGGCCAGGACCGACTCACTCGCCAGCGTCTCTGCGCAGCTCACGGGGGTCCTGCGCCTCCCTGCAGGGCCCGTGTGCTCTCGCTTCCCGTCCTGCGAGCATCCAGGTGCAGGCATCCCCCAAAGCACCTCTTCCTTGAAAAACGTAAGCATTTTCATTCCGAAGGAAGGTATCAGAAAGCAGAGGAGCGCCACTGCTGTGCTCCCACACCTTTATTTTAAAGCCCTGGGGACGACTGGCCGCTCGGCAGAGGCGGTGGCGGGCCGGGCAGGCAGCGCCCGACACCAGCGCCGGCTCCGGTGCGGATGCACCGAGAAGCGCGTCTGTCGTACAGCCAGCTGCGGCCTCCCGAAGGCCAAACGAAGGTGGGGAGAGAGTCCTTTTCAAGCTGAGCCGCTCCAAAATCACGCAGCGCTCTTCAGCTGTGCAGCGAAGGAAGAACGGACGTCTGTCGGACACAGCTTCATTCTAACACTGTTTATTGGAAACGCAGAAGGTCTTGCACACAGTCGGGCTCTGCGCTGGAGTCCGCCGCGCTCAGCTGCCGCGCAGCAGCTCCCGTGGGCCCCAGCCCCGCGTTACTGTGTCGGCCAGACAGCAACCACAGCAATCGCAATCAGCAGCAACACAATCACCACCAGCATTCCTGGAAAAGATGAAACGACGTTAAGGTTGCTGCCTTCATCTTTTACAATTGGTCTTTTGCAATTAAATTCTTCCTCTGAGTCCTGCTCCTCCTCCCAGCTGAGACAGATTTTCCCCCGTGCAAGCCCCTCACCAGATCCCGGCACGCCGACGACCTGAACGGCGACGGGGACTCAAAGCCCACGTTGGCAGAGCTTCCTTTCTCTTCCTGACCCTCCAAATGAATTTTTTTTTTTAGCTGTGCCTGCAGGGTATCCTCCTACTTGAACATCTGCCTTGCAAAGATTAAGGGATATGTTTAACTCATCGCAAGGGCACTTAAGCTTTTCTAGAATCCCCCTGTGCCATCGCACTGGGGCGAAGGATTATTCAGAAGGAAATCCAAATCGCATCGGGAATTTGTTTCCAATACAAACTGCTCCCGCTTTCAGACAAAACTATCTGCAGAGCCAAAGCAGGGCTTTCGGGTATGTACCTGCCTCGGGAAAACCAAGATCCATCCCGTGTGCTCCATCCCGCCCCCAAACCGTACCGGTCGATACGCAGAAGTTAATGACCAACACCGTCTCCCAAAACCTTACGACTGTTTTTCGTTCAAGCACACCATGCTGCTCTGCAGAAGGATGGTGTTAAAAAACACACGGTACAGATAGTTTTGAAGACTGACGCAGAAAACCAGCAAAGCAGATCTTCTCCCTTGCGACTAAACGATAGCGATAAGCTGGCACGGCTCTCAGATGCGCGCTAGAGGAAACTAATTCTCCTTCGATTCCCCTTTCTTAGGAGGAACTCTGCCCTTTCTCTCCCCTTTCCGAGAGGAGAGGAAGAAACGTTTTACTGGACACGGACCGGATCCCCGCGGTCCAGCCCCGACACGTGAGCCCCTCGCGGAGCCGGCTGGGCCGCTGCGGGCACGGGCCTCACGCACGCAGGCGTCCCCCGGGCTTAAACCATCTTTTAATTAGGAAGCTTTTGTTTTGGTGTAGTATCTGCTCCGTGGTATCCCCCTGTCCGAGCTGTGGGAATACGTTAGGGCTCCAAGAGCGGAAAAAATGTCCCTTCATTTGGTCCGCTCACAGATGACTATTACTCAACCACTTACAATATTTACAAGTCCAGCTCATGGCAATTAAAAAAGGATGTATTAAAATAAACTCCTCTTTCCAAGCTGGAAAAGGATATTAGACATCGCTTTTTGTAAATAGTGTCATGTTTTCTGTGCAGAAACTGTTTCTCTGCCAGAAGTCCAGGATTTTTTTCCAGGGAAATAAGAGTTGCCACCAACAGTATTTTTTTTTCTTTTACGCTCAGCTGAAACCATTTGTTATCTGCAGTGAGCATGAGCAGCGCTTCGCCGCGCCGGCTCAAGCAGGGCTCGGATACCGAGCCTTTCTCTTCCCTGTAGGAACAGCTGACCGCAAACGGAGACGGAGACGGCAGCAGCTCCGGAGACTCCAGCCGGGATTGCCCAAGGACTGCGGCAGGACTCGGCCCCGCGGCGCGTGTGGGGACGAGCTCTTCGGCTGGGCAGGGACCAGTCCTTGCGCTGCACGGTTTATACTTACCGCATCCTCCGGGGTAGGGTGACTTTAGGGTGATTTTTTTAGAGCACGCGAAGCTTCAGGCTGGATGAAACTGCTTATTAATCACATTAAACAGAATAAACTCGTAAAACCGCATCTGGCTGTTCCTGCCTCTCTCTTTGCCCCCCCGGCAGGGGCTCGGGCTCGGCTCTGACTCCAGAAGCCACGAGGCCCGTGCCGGGACACCCAGACCCGGGCTTGTCCCCGCGGCGCTCGCCAGCCGCAGCTCCCTCGCAGGCGAGGTCCTTCGGGACGCGGCCCCGCGGGCGCTCCCGCAGCGCCTAGCCTAGCTCTGGAGCCTCGTCCCGGGCCAGCGCCTACCAAGGCAAATCCAAGCGGATTTGACCCAGCTGGACCTTGGACTGTACACAGGTTTCTCGCTCCGACCCGCGGGAACGGGCGAAACAGGGATGTCGTTCGGTTCTCAACCTCAGCCAACCCCTCACCATCACCCAGCAACACGAACTTTTGGATTAACACACTGCAAACACGGTCCATACTTTTACCGTGCTTCTAGTTCCTCGCCTTTCACATCTTAATACACATTTTGTAGTCTTCAACAGAGCCAGAAGCAAATAATTTGCTTAAACTGGGAAGAAATAAGATCTGATAAAGCTGCCGCATTCAGATTCCCTGTTATGTTTCGCACTGGAGGGAAAAGTTTTAGAGGGTGCAAATCCTTAGCGCAGTTTCAGTGTAACAGAGTTTATGGACTTGAGCAATTAAGAGACAACCGAGATCAGTTGCTTGGAAAATACTCTATAGGTGTGAATTAGTAATGATACAAAGTGGAGTTAATGGGGCGTAATTATTCTTTGACAACTCCCAAGAAAAACTGCACATAAACCCAGAGTTATTACACAGCAGGAACAGGGGAAGGTGGGGGACTAATAAAGTATTGCTAATGGGCAATAGCACAACGAGTAGGAAACTTAAGAGGACGTTCAGGGCAACAAGAGCGGGACAGCAAAATGAAATAAACTTCATTTTATTCCTGGAAAGAGACTGGTATTAAAAACCTGGAGCCACTTTTGTGTTTCCAACAGCAGTGGTCAAGCACTTACTCCCATGTGAGAGACAGAGCAGCAGGGATGGCACGTGTCGGTGCAATATAAATCAGCAACCCGCCAGCATTAAAGGCTTACCCGAGCCGCGCGATACGCACAAAAAGAACAGGACGGCAGAAATTGGCAATAGCACACAAATTTCAAAGTACCTCTTGCATGATAGAGACCAGATGTTACGCACATTTTTTGTCTCCCCCTGTACCACAGAACAGCAGATTAGAAGGATCTGAAGGTTTTAAACCTGGGTGTTTCACAGAGTACAACATGCTTTCCCCACAAACGCTGCGGACAGGATCTGACAGTAATTATGCATTCTAGATTCCCTGCCTGCTTTGCCTTTTTTTGCTCAAGTCCTATGAAATATAAATATTCCCCTCAACAAGAACTCCTCAAAGAGAAGTTCAGTAATCAAAGCCACCAACAGAGTCACAGGATCAGACAGCAAAAGGAATCAGTGGCAGGAACACAAATTCGAAATGCATTTCTCAGGGAAAGGTGGGAAGTGGAAGCGGAATTCTACGTGCAATTACAGAGCAATTAATTAAGGCCGGTTGGAGAAAGTGCCATGCTCTTGCAGCTCCATCTGCTAAAGAGTTTGAGGCGGTGCTGCTGTTCCAGCTCGGAGGAGCAGCGCAGAGGGCACGTCCTCAGCCTACGCCGAGTTTCAGGGCACGGCATGCCGGCGGGACGCGGGGTCTCCCCGCCGCTCCCGGGAGCACCGGCACTCGCACGGCGTTGCCGGGTTTTAACCCTACTGCTGGGATGAGCTGCGCCTCTGCCCGTCACCCCGATCCCGACCCCCCGGTCCCCGGGCAGCAGAGGGGTTCCATACTCCAAACCTAGCACAGCCTTTTCCAAAAAAAAGGTAAGATGAAATTTTCAGATACCGGATGGAAAGAAAAGGTTGCGGTATCGCAATTTATCTCTAGGTTAAGATCGCTCTTGGTCGGTCCCGCCTGCTATCCGTCCAGCCGTGAGACTGGGGGGCCGGGGCTCACACCTCATCTCCCTGGGGTCACCCGGGGCAGATCTTCTCCAAGTCCCAAATCTATTCCCTCTCCCCAGGATTTAGCAGCTTTGAGGGTCACTGATTCGGGGTTCAGCATGGACACGCTCCCCACCGTACCCGATTTACTCCTCCATGAACAACTTCCCAGCTGGGGTTCACATGGAAATGCAAATAATTCCTCGGGGTCTGCATCCGCCTGAAGGGGTCTGGGCACCTAGAAGATGATCCTCCACCCCCAGTTTGCACCTCGGTTTCCAGGGGGTTAATGATCTGTGTCGATGCAGGTGATGGCCGAGGACCGTATCCCCTCGTGTTTATCCAGCCAGACAGTAACTGCCCCTGCCCGGCCGGGACTGCGTAACTCGAGGGTGTAAGTTCTCGTTAGAAACGAGACCCCACTCAAAGCCCCTGCTCTCTGGTGCGCCGCCAGCCGTCCTCGGCGATGACAAACACCAGTCACACAGACAAGTTCAATAAATCATTTAATTTCCCTCGATTCATCCCAACCTTTGCTGTTTTCGCGTCGCAGAGACCCCAGACGTGGCTTGGAGCCGCACCACGCCGAGCGCCGTGCAAACCCGGCACCCAGCACATCCCTGCCCTGGAGAGCATCCCTCTCCTCTCGGGCATCCCTCTCCTCTCCGTACGGAGCCTGCACTACGGGCACTGCACGCGTGTTCCAGCCTACATCACGCTGCCGGAATCCTGGACATGCTGCGAGAGGACAGAGAATAATTAGCATTTCTGGTTTGTAACTTCACGCAAGCGCCGGGTGCCGTGTACTAAATAAGCCTATTTGCCTCAAATAACTGTTATGAATCACAAATAACGCTGATGAATTGGTTTCCTCGGAGAAGAGCGGATACCTACCGTCAGCCAGCAGCCAGCTTTTGTGTTTGTGATTAATCATCGAGACTTTCCAGTTCCTTCTGCTGACTGTTCAGATGGAAGCAGCTGAGACTCAACGATCTGCAGTTTTCTTTAAAGCATTTTTAATTCCTGATGCTAACGACGGCTGGAGCCCGGCAGAAATTTCTGCTCACAAGCGCTGCCGCCGATGGAGAGGCGAGCCCTCGCAGCACCCATACAAAGCAGCCAATTGTTGCTTGTCAACTGGGTGCTTATGCCAGCTTTCTGACAAGGCAATATTTACTGTGAAATATCCACTTATTGTGCTGAATGTAACTCCTGGGAATCTGAGCGTGTTTAGGATCTGGCAGGGGTTCAAGTGCCTTTGAACAGGCAGACAGGAACTTGGTCATAAATACATCGTGTTTTGACAAGTCCCTCTTGAATAACTGTCAAAAGATTTCTGGTCTGCTTCTATCAGACTATTGATTTACCATTAAAATCGCCCCGCAGCCACGGAGCGCTGGCCATTGAGATTTAATGTGTTATCAATTACGAGCACGCAGGTTCCTACAAGGTGTCTTGCGTTACAACTTCACACGGGGCAGCCCCTGCCGAGGGGACAGTTGCACCTTCCTCCTCTTTGGCATCCCCTGCTCCAGTAAGAGGATACTGGTTTCCTTTTTATAAATCCCAGGGACTGAGGATACCTTTGCTCAACGGCGCAAGTAACGTCAGCGACGCTTCGGCTCTTCTCTTTCAGCGCCCTGGCAGCCAGGCGCTCCTGCACGCGAGGAGCGGGCGCTTGGCCTTGCCGGGTCCGGCTGCCCAGCGCCGCAGGCTGGTCGTCGCAGCGTGCTCCAGCCGCAACCCCGACGGTCAAGAGCGAGGCCTCCGCTCGCCCTCGCATCCCCCCCAGCCGAAGGCAGGGGCGTGAAAGGAGCAGGCAGCGGCTGACGCACGCAGGGCTTTGCGTGCCACATCGAAGGTCTCCAGTGGCGATGCTGACCTGTCCTTCTGCCTTGGAGGCACCTTCCAGTCGCACACCAGGTCCACTCTACAGCTCTTTGTTTAACCCCAAGCCCATCAGTCGTGGACACGAGATATCCCCATCAAGGTATTCACCCGCTGCTGTCTCTCTGAGCATCAGCCCAGCTCGGGCTGCCTCTGGAAGCAGCCAGTCGCCAGGGAGAACATCCCAAAGGCTTTCAAAGCATACCAGGAGGGCTTCTGAAAGCAAGGGCAGAGGGAATTTGCCTGTGATAGCTGAGGTCTGGACTCAATGAGCAAAGAAATCTCTCCCAGTCCCCGCTGCTATAATTAGTGCGCAGAGTATTGGCTGGTCCTTATAAATAGGGTAAGTAAATACGAGCATATGCTAAGGGCCGATGTCTCTTTCCATGGGCGTGCATGCCACGGCTTCTCTTTCAGGCTCGAAGCAGAGCACTCCGGCAGCAGGGCAGTCCCTCCCGACCAGGGAGCAGCAACAGTCTTTTGGACACGGACTTGACCAGTGCGATCCCCGTCTGTCACCCCCAAATCCACGTCAGCTGGAAACCTGGCGGTTGGGGAAGCAGCTCTCCTTTGGGCGAGCTGTATGGTTTTGCGGGCTCGGTGCTCTTGCCGAATATTGAGCATATTCGGAAAGCAAACGCAACCACGCGTTGGCTGCTTGCTGGTTTCTGGATGGCGGAGTAAAGACTGACTTCAGCCCCTTAAAAAAAAAATTCTAAGGCGTGTGTGTGTGTGTCCAAACCATCTGCCCTGACTTCAAAAGCTGAAAGGTTACATCCAAGTCTGTCTGAAGAGCTTCTAACTCGCAGCTGGCAAATCCCACCCAGAAATGAGACGTGCCCGTTTGCGACGGGCCCCGTCGGCGTGGGGGAAGCAGCCCCCCAACAAGCCCGGGCATCCCTCGGCACCTTGCGGGCGACCGGTGCTGGGAGCGGGAGTTTTGCTCGGGGCTGTCCTTGTCTTTGCTGCTGACGTGGGTGTAGTGTCGTTCTCAGGAACGCTGAAGGCTCAGCACTGGTGTCTTTTACAGATTATAAAATAATAATAAATAGCATGCTATGACTTTAAAGAGCCTGGTATAGCGTTACATTATCTGGAAAAAGGGGCTTGTTTTATGCCAAGAAAGTTATATTCCCACAGAACTGTCTATCCAGAAGTTTATGAATAAGTCTTCTTTTATAAGTGACACGGAGCGCTAACTTATAAACACATAATAGTTGTTTTATAGGGTAGGAGAGAAGCAGGGGAAAGATGGGAGTTTCAACAAGAGGCTGTAGAGCCATGGCTGCTTTCTTTAAGGACTTCTTTTTAATGTCACAGTTTAAAAAAAAACAAACAACAAACTTTATCTGCTTTTTCAGTAAGTTAATTTTAAGTCCGTGTTGCCAGATATACGGCAGAAACCCTGCCCGAGTCTGTTAAAGCCCTGATTTTCAAGGCAACGGAGAACCAGCTTGGAAGGCTGGCTCCGAATCCGCCGCGCATACCTAAAGCACTAGTTTAACATGGCAAGCACCCGAAGAAATCCATCTTGCTGTCCTTTATGTTCCCTAAAAAAAAGCCAAACACTTTCTCCCCCAAAAGCTATTAAAAAAAATCTTTCCTTCGAACATTTTCCTCCTTTCGAGCGAGACGGGGTATTCAATTTGTATCGCATTAAGAACCACTTTAGCATAAATCCCACGCTATTAAGCTGGCTTGTATGTAAATACACCCCCCGATTCCTACACCTGCATCATTGAAACCATCTCTCCGGAGGCTTGTTCTTTATTAGTTTTGTGACAGCCAAACTTTTTCTTGGGCGATACGTCTGGGTAAAACGCTGCGGTCGCACATTATCCTCCGCCCCCGCCCGCCCAGAGGAACCTGGACGTTATTGCTTTTGACCTTCCTTTTCAACCGCTCTGCCTCGAGAAATGTAACACGACAATTGTACCTCTCAACTCTGACATCAAAATCATTGGCAATTCTCAAAGAAATCAAGAACAGGCTCTGCGAACAGTTATTAAAGGCTCCAAACGCCCATGTGTTTCATTGGGAGGAGAGGAAAAAAAAGAGACACTGCTCAGAAAAGCTGAGCTCTTTGGAAACAACAACTATTGCATTATTAATTCCTTATTTGGAAGAAAGAAAAACCTAGGTCATTCCTATGTAAGATGAAAAAACTCTCATTTTATGAGTTATTACACATTTGGAGCTATTCATGCAACGCTAGATTAACCTGAAGAAACGAGTTATCTGAGTCAAAGGTATAGACTTGGTTTATACATATTGACTCCTCAGTCAACATTGTTTCACGTATTAAAAAAACGCATTTTGGGGGGGGTTTTTGCCACGTCGGGTTGGAGCTACGCTTCCCTCTCGGGCACCCAGACGAGCCTGTTGTTAACACAAGCCTTTGATACCTTACGTTACTGACAGCGAGGCCTGTTGGCAAACAACGCGTGGCTAAATAACAGCGAGATAAACCCCACCACTGTGGGAAAACAAATGTCAAATTCAGTCCCAGAAGCAGCATGGAGTGAGTTTACATCCAAAACGTTTATTGCTTCAGCGATCGAATAATCCCGAGTGTTTGGGTCCCAAACCACATGCGCAGCCCGGCTGAATGAAAGGAAGTGAGATAAGTGTTTCTCTTAATCCAGTATTGTTATACCTCAATTTGCTTCTTTTTTAATCTATTTTTTCAAATTACAAACGCGCACCAGATCGTATATTGAACTCCTTCCAAGCGCAACTGCGAAGAACCCCCCTGTCCTTTCAAAAAGCGATACAGGCTGCACAAACCCCACGTACACGAACCGCGACGGTCAGAGGAATAGCTCAGACGGATTTGGTCGCAGCCTTCAACCGCGGCTCACGTTTCAACGTCCCCGACGCTTAGCTGGTCTGCGTGAAGGTAATCTCCTGCCTTTGGCAGTGGCTGGAAGGTTTCGATCCAACAGCTTAAGGTGCCGCATAAATATACGTTTGACTGTACGTCTAGAAGTCGACACAATTCATTAACCTCTTGCATTGACCTGAGAACCAGACTAGAAGAAGGGCAGTTAAAAGACAGGAAAGTTTCCTAAGGAAATTAAGAAATGCAAATATATTTTACCTTCTGAGCCACCAGAAATGACGCTCAGAGACAGGCAAGACATTTGTTTGGATGTGAAGACAAGTCGAGAGCACAGCAAGCACTAAACTGTCACAAGCTTTAGCTTTCAGAGAAGTCTGCGGGAAAGGGAACACTGAGCTAAATTTGTATCTCCTTTAAATAGCAGAAGGTAGTGCACAGAGGAGGGCCTAGGAGAAATGGTTCGATGTACCTCTGAGAGAGAATTACTGAACCAAAGAGCTTTAAAGCAACTTATACCTGAATAATACCTCTCTGCAACAATACTTGAGAATAAAGTCATTTACTGGACTCAGCATTGCACAGAGAGCAGAGGTAAGAGGCCACAGCTCACCCAAGTTACTGCCCGCCCCAAAACCCCCAGCATTAACCGGACCCTTTACACTCACTGGTACACCAAGGAAAAGGTCGGATGCCTTTAACAAGCAATATTAACTCTGCAGCCGTTCCTCCCCAGCTTCGTTAACCATGCCAAAGGCAGGCTGGAGGGAAGCCTCTCGGGAGCACAAGCCGTCTCTTGGGTGAGCTCGTGCAGGACCCCGCAGCCAAAGCTGACAATTCAGACCTCAAGTCTCCCCGAGAGTCACTCCTGGTGCCTTCCCACACACCGTCTCTTCTACCGCGACTCAAAGCCAGCAACCCCCGTGCACCTCCGCCTGACGCCTTTTTCCGACGGGTGCGCTGGGGGCAGCACCAGGTGCAGCCGGCCAGAGCCGTGCAGGAGATCACCCAGCTCCCAGCAAGCCAGAAACTGGAAACATTCTCATGTTTTTTCCTTTTGTTCTTGCTAGAGTGACTTCACAGACTTTCCTTGCTCGTCCCCACGCTGCTATTATCAAACTATTTCCAACCCCAAAGGTCATCGGCAGACATGGTTACTGCGTTTTTTTGCATGTGGCTTATTTTTCTTCCCTCCTTTTTTTTTATATTAAATAAGCACGCACACTTTCCAATTTTCCCTTCTCCAAACTCTCTAGCATCCTTTCCCTTACATAAGCGACGCCAAGAAACAAGATCAGTCAAGCAATGTGCCGCATTTCTGAACAACTGTGTTACAACTTGGAACGGGACTTGTGAAAGTTTCAAAAACCTCAATGTGCACTAAAGGTTTCCCAGAAGAAAGGAAACAAAACAAGCCCAAACGGGATCACAGAAGTTCTACAAATCCCTGTCTTTCAGATGAGGTTCACCCAAGTGAGCCCATCCAAGCCAGAGGTGTCACCTGAACCCTTCTGTTCTGGCATGAGCGCAGATTTAACGGGGACAGCCCCATCTCCAGGCTTACCAGAAGTCATCCTCCCCACGCCACTGAGGACGATGAGCAACGAAGAACAGAAGCAGCGTTTGGCATGGACCACAGCTTCGTGAACTGTGGTGGAGAGAACGGCCGGGAGTAAAGGGTGTGAAGGAGAGCCAGGTGAAGCTTTCCTTGCAAGAAGGCAATGATCTTCGAAAATCCAAAGGTTACCTACCAGCAGGTGGTCCTTCGGCAGCACAGGTCACTAAAGGGACTTCCCACTGCGTTAGAAACCTCAGGGGTTTGCCAGCCAGACGCAGCACAGGCTGCAAGGAGAGGCACCGACCTGGGGCTAAGCGAGTTAAATCGCCCGGACGGCGGGTATTCCTCCTTACCCTCGTACGTCCACGCACCTTCTCCAGCTCAGCTTCACCCACCAGCCCCGGCTCTGGCGAGGGATGCAGAAGCTGCAGCCCAGCTGGCAAACTCAGAACGGTTTTCCTGAAAGAAAGGGTCTGCCGGGCAGCAGCTTACCCCGGAGCGGTACCTGGAGCAAGCAGGGAAAAGGCAGAAGACGTGACAGATGATCTCAGCAGGGGACTGTTGTTCCTCCACTACTTTCTCCAGTAGAAAAAAATGGGGGGAAAAAAATAATAAAATGAAAGGAGGGCTCTGCTGGCCTGGCGTAGAAGGGGACATCTGCCCGCGTCCATCTGCCACCAGCCCGACACCCCGTCTTTGTTTCTGGTAGGGTCAGTTCTCCACCATTATAGCTCCCTGAACCGCCTCACCAGGACACCAGTGCCAGTACAAGGAAAAAGATGGGGACATGGGGAGCGGGAGCAGGTAACCACTAGCTCTGCTTAGAGGCATCAGTAAATTGTCCCATTAGGCTCTTAAATCACTTGAGAAAGTATTATCTTTTGCCTCTTCCTTTGTTTTTCACTCGAACAAATGCTGGGATTACTCACTCCCTAGTTAGACGGATGTATTACAGTGCCAGAATGCTTCTGAAATGTTTAAAGCATCAACAACTAGAGTTACACATGAAAAAAAAAGAAATAAAAATAATCACAGCTCAGTCAAACGAGTGGAATAGGCTGCAGTAACAAAACTACAGGTTTACTGGTCTATCTGAACCCACAAGAGGAACTTCACTAGCAAGACATCGAGCGAGGAGAAAAAGTTATAGCAGAAAAAAAAATCATATACTGTTCATACCAAGTCATTTAAGGTCAGATTAAGTGTTCTTGAAGTCTGGTCCATGTGTCTTCTATTTAAAAAAGTGCCCTGCTTGCACAGGAATTGTAAGAACTTTTGAAAATGGGATGCTGGCTCCTAAGTCACTTGGATACTTGACCGCGTGGTCAGGAGGGTTGAGATTTACATACAAATTGCAAAGCTTCTAAATGGCTTCCTCAGAGCAAGAAACGGGGGTGGAAACGAGAGAATATTTAATGATTAGTTCCTTATGGCTCCGACATTCTTGAAGCATATTTCTTGCAGTCCCTGGAACACTCCTGCATTCTTGATTGCAAAATGGCAATAAGTGATTTCCTTTAAAAGCCTTGTCTTTTATTGGAATACTAAAAATACCCCACTAGCCCCACTCCACTCCACTCTCCTCTCTCTCTTTCCTGGACAGGCACCATCAACCCTGATGTATTCTATTTTGAAGACGGCAATAAACATTTCAGCATGGGCTGTTCAATCTACTTCATAATAGATCTTGCATTTCCAGTGGAGCCCCTACTAGCACCATAAATCATCTTTACACAGACTTAAGTATGAGAAACTCCAGCTCAAAAGCAGGGTGGATTTTTTTTTTTTTTATTTTTAAAAATTAAAAATGGGTACAAAACAGTCGGGAATTAAATGACTGGCAACTTTAAACATGAAACTACTGGGATAAGCCTGTAAAACAAGGCTGTTGCGATGGTTAGAGCCGCACTGTGCAGCGCTGCTCCAGTCAATCCACTTGACGTACACCCACCTGGAAGACGATGCTCGGTGGGGTGAAGTTCAGAAAAAATCGTCTATACAGCCATTACATCTGAACAAACATGGGTTTCCAATCTGGGATACTCTGGCTGTTGCTGATTTTAAAAGCCACAGATGAAGATTAATTACATACTACATCTGAACTGGTTACACGCATCTAATACTCCTTTTGGTTTTTCCAGTCTATACAGACTTTAAGTCTGAGCCGTTCTCCCAACTGCTTCACTCATCATGTCTCTCTCCATCAGCTACAGCCCTTGGAGAATAGCTCAGAGAGAGAATTTCAGGTACACGAGGAGGAGGCCACCACATAAACAACAGTTTTATCATTAATGTCCTTGGCCGAGCCAAGGAGCTTCTCCAGAAAAAGCGGTTGTGCAACCACGTTCAGTAACAGGCCAGCTAAGTGCAGGATGCAGCCAGCCTTCCTCAGCCTTAAACATCAGAGTCTTCATGGAGTCAAGAGCCAGAAGGGACATAATTCAGAGCCCCAGTGCAGGCTCCAAACACAGTCCGGCAGTGGAGGATAAGGGTTTCCCGAGTATCGATCTGTCTGTTGGGAGGTTTGGCTGGACAAGGTGAGCAAGCGGCTCCCGAGCCAACCCTGTGGCGTCGGCCCCGGCACGATTACTTCTTTCCACATTAAGGGAGTCTGCTGGGAAATCCAACCTCACCGAACAAATCTGCTGGTCACATCACGACTCTGTTACAGCAATTGCCCTCGAGCCACTCCACAAACTACACGCAGCTCAGCAGCCACAGGCGGATGCCCCGTGTATTGGCTGAAATACGTGCTGTAGCTTTCACTTGAACACCAGCCTAATTAAGGTGGGAGAGGCTTATTTTTCTACTTTTGAAGTCCCAGAGGGAATTGAACCTGACTTTGACTGTTGGCAAACTAGTTTTTGACCATGCTTGTGGCTGGATAGTCTCATTACCTGCCTACTGCTGTCACACGGACAGTAAGCTCTCTGCTCCACGCGACACAGTTAGCAACAGGCTTTGCTTAGCATCAGCTTCTCTTTCTTGGCTAAATCCGTTACACGTCACTGAGCCCTTCCCCACCTGCAGCGGGTCTCAAACAGGAGGGTCCGCATAAGGAACGGCACTTATTTTTGGTTGACTCATTCCATGCATTTGATCCGGGTGAATCTAGTAGTGCATCAGCAAGATCTGGTGATCACAGCAAGGAGATGCTCTTCTGGCTCTGAAGAAAGACAACTGGAGTCGTAAATCATAAAACCATCAGGTGGAAAGGGACCACGGCAGGTTCTAGCACAACTTACAGCTCCAAGCAGGGTCAAGTTAGGGAGCTGGACTCCATGATCCGTATGGGTCCCTTCCAACTTGAGATACTGTAGGATTCTAAGACCAGACTCAGACCAGGTTGCTCAGGGCTTTGTCAACTTGAGTCTTGAAAACCTCTAAGGATGCACAACTGTTCAGGGAGCACACACACCAGATTGTCCCCGGATGAAACCACACCAAGAGATCTGCTCATTTCCACAAGCAGGCAGTGCTACTCTGAGTTATTCACGAAACCACTAAACCAACTTCAGGAAGAACAGCACAGTATGGACAACCCAAAAAGGTAACGCTGAAGTGGGCAAGTGCTGATCATCTCAAACACAACGCTGAGATAAAGGAAAAAAACCTTGACGTCTTTCAGTCTGGCTCTTTTAACATTTAAGAAGATCCTCAGACGAGACTTCATTGATTTTAAAGTCAATAACAATTTGGACAAATAAAGTGTTTCGCCTTAGTTTCTGCAGAAGTGTATCCGCCTGCATGTAAAATTCCTGACACAGATATAGCTGGGGTTTTGTTGGGAGTAGTGTTTTCGCAATTCAAAGAACAATCCTTCTTTTAGAAACTTGCTCAACCTTTGGCAATCCAACCTAATCAGCATACAAAACTGCAGAAACCAGCAACCAAATACTACTTATTAATACCATTTACAGCTGCTAACAACTATAAGAGCCTTCTAAAACGCCAAGGGAAACAGAACGGGTGAAACAATCCCTCGCAAACAACTGAGCCAATAAATACAGAACTGTGATAAGAAATTAGGTTTGACTTGCATAATCACTTTTAAAAGTTTTTGGTAAATGGAGTCTGAAGAGCGGGAGGCTGATAAAATAACATAGTTCAGTAGCAACGCGAAAGTTTCATGCCGATGAAGCAGGGAATTCAATCCTTGCTGAATTCTTGAAATCATTTAGATGTTAACAGAAGTTTCTTCTCCAAAAAAAGAAGGCAAGGCATCTCTTAAAGCCCACACACACAGATCTTTGACTCCTATACGCTGGTGTACTACACAAAACTATTTTGGTTTTGGAAGACTGCATTGTCTCATGTGTCAGGACGGCTATTTTATTTTATTTTATTTTTTAAGTTCTGACTTGAGCAGAGCCAAACCTGTACAATTTATGCAAGTGCAGTACAAGAGGTCCCCTCTCATTCTGTATTAAAAAGAAAAAAAAAAAAGAGAGTAAGGAGGAGGAAAAACCACAATATCATTTCATCTCAGTACCTTCCTAAAACTTGAGAAGTTTATAAGCTCTTAACTCCAGTCCTCTTCCTTTCCCTTCCCACATGACAGCTCCAAGCTGCCCCAGCAGCTGCACAGTAAACGTCTTCAAAGGAAATAACGAAATAATTGCTCGCAGAACAAAGCGCGGGGGGAACGGGGCTGGGCGGCAGGAGCGAGGCAGGGCCGAGCGGGCTGCAGCCACCGCAGCGCGTTAGGCGAGGAGCAACCTCTCCGCACCCTCCCTCGCCAGCGGAGACCTTTGCTCGTCACGGAGAAAGGCAGCAAAGCCAGAAGAGCTCCGGGAGAACCTGCAGAAGGCAGGGTGTTTCGGAAACCCATCTTCATAGATATTGCATCATGTTCTCATGTTGGAGAACGTTTCCCTTTTTGAGCTCCTTAAGGTTATTGCTAGATACGTGCGGGGGTTGACACAGAGGGAAGAAAAAAATATATAAAATTAAGGAAAAAAAAGGTCTGTGTAAGGAACGCAGCCTGTTATCAAACAATCAACAAGGATAAGAATACTTGGGAGCAAAAAGAAGTTGCCTGATTTACTAAATAATTTTTTTTCCTTAAGTCTAATCCCACAGTTAAATCCACAGAGTTTATTCCCCTCACACTTCTAAGGGGGAGAAAAAACCCCACACTGCAAAGAGGCATATAAATCGCCCTGGATCATTTGTCTGGATCCTGCTCCTGCCCTGAAAGAGGGACGCTCCATATGCTTTTGCAATAGCTCTGTTTTGATAGTATTACCAGGAGTGTCCCTTATTAATCATGTTGCCACTAAAAGTCTCTCTGGGGTATTTGCTTATTCTCTACTTTTCCAAACTGTTTCAGTTTCCTCTTAATTTATTAAAAGCTCGCTGAAGATGACCATAGTTAAAGCTAACCTCTGCTACTACAAAACTGGAAGGGGAATAAAAGGGGGGGAGAGGGGGAAAATCACCTTTAACCATGAATTTTCCTCTATTCCCCAGAAGAAACTCCCCCCCAAACACGCTGTTTCAGTCTTTGTTACATTTCTCCACAAGTTCAAGTTGTGAAGCCCAAGCTATTGCTATTTAAGGTAGCATTAACATTCAAGAAACACTTTCCTGGATGTTACTATTTGAGTCGGGATCATTGGAAGAAATTTGGTATTGGCTCAATCCTTCAGTGCCCTGAAATCAATGAGCTTATTTCAGCCTGTAAAGTGTTCTTAAAGACACGCTTAAGTGCTTTGCTGGATGAAGAACAAAGCACTTGGCACCCCGCAGAACTGAACCCTGCTGAGGTGCGAGGCGTTTCCAAACATTTCTAATTAACTAAAAGAATCCACAATTAAGAAAGTCGCAGCCGCTTGGTTGACAGAATAAAGGCAATGTTTTGCAAAGCCTCCCGTGTTCCCCGCTCCGGCAACATTCACCCCTACACAATACCAGACACGGAAAGAGAAACGCGTCCAAGAGTAGGTGGGCTATAAAGAGCAAAAGAGTATCTGGGTGTCCTTCGGCAATTCGGTGGCGGTGGCGAAATCCAGATCCACGCCAAGGTCCCTGCTTCAAGGCTGGGCGTACTAACGAGGTGGGGTTTGCTCGGGCTGACGGCCGGACCCTGCCCTGCTCCCCGGCTGATGCCACGCATCAGCCGGTCCCGCAGGAAAGCTCTGCTCGCTTCAAGCGCGGCCAGTCCCCATCTTATCGTCTTCGATCTAAAGATGGGCCTAAAAGGAACAAAACCAGTCTCGGCAGTGCAGGAGGAAATGTTAGGTATGAAAGCTGCAGAGCGAGTACACGTGGTCTCCAGCTCTGTGTAGATGATCGGGAAGATCCCCATTTATCCCCTGGATTTTGCATTGTTTTGAGGACTCTGCTGTCTGCAAAACATTAACTCAAACCAAGTGGTACGATTCTGCTAAAATTACACTTTTAAGCCAACTACGTCTTTCTGAGTCAGAAAACAAATAGGCTTTTCAATGCACTTTTATAATATGCATATTATAAATACATATTTCATTCTTATTTTCATCCAGCTTATGCTAAGATTAGATAAATTATTTTTCATGTTTGTCTTTCCCCATGAAAAACAGAAATCACCTCGGTGCTAGGCTAACAAAAGCTTGACTTGTCTCGGCGCAGGACATCAGGGAGAGGCCCCTTGCTCTCCAGGCCCTGATCCTGCAGACAGAGAGGCAGCGGCTCTGCAGCCCGGGCAGCGTCCATCTGCGGTCAGCTGGACTCCACACGGATGTAGTCATTCCCACCGGGAAGTGGAGGCAAAGCCCCAAAGCCCTGTGAAATTTGTGTGGAGGATCAGACCATCTTCATCTGGAGAACTCAAGAGGGACTTTCCACCTGTGGTCCATGGCTACTTCTAAGGAGCCCGAGGACAGCAAGGCTACTCCAACCGGGGTCTGAGTTCAACCAGTGGGTCTATGAATTGTCCAGCACAAGAACAGAGGCAACAAAAAAGGCTGGGAATCAGAATCAGGAAAACCAAGCTACCTCAATGCTAAGAAGAGAGGGCTGAACCTCAACATCACCATCCCCGGAGGTATTTAAAAGATGTGTAGACGTGGTACTTAGTGCCATGGTTTAGTGGTGGCCTTGGCCATGCTGGGTTAATGGTTGGACTTAATCATCTTAAAGGTCTTCTCCAACCTAAAGGATTCTATGATTCTACGATGTGCACCGACCTTTGTGGCAGCCCTGAGTCGGAGACCGGAGCGTGGCTTAAGGAGCCGGTGCTGATGTACAAGCGCTTGCTGCTCTGCGTGCGCGTGAAGCTCTCCGAGGTGACCTCACCTCTCGGCCAACAAGGGGAAAACCTACACCGCGACTCCTGCGGAGCGTCACCAGGTAGAGCCACGCATGAACACCTCTAAAATAATGTTAAGAGATTTTTTTTAAATTATTTTTTTAAAGTTTCACCAAACCCTGCCTCAGTCACTCCCAAAGTTTCAGACTGCGCACACAGTTTCATAACAGAAACAGAGTCATCTGCAAATGGTTAATGCAATGCGTATTAGGTGCAAACCACTGGGACTGCAGTAAGATGCTTGGCAGTATTTGATTTCAAGCAAGCCACAGAACATGACAGTAATTTAAATAAAACCCGTACAGTTTATCCAGAGCTTCCCACCCCTTTGCTCCCAACGCAGCCTCTCTCTCTCTCTCTCTCCTCTGTTCTGGGTGCGAGCTAGCACAAGCTGACCACGTATCATGGAGCCTATCTGGAAGCAGGAATTTTATTCACAGTCTTTGGCTTTAAGAGGAGGCAAATTAAAAAGAGAGATGAAGGGAGGCTTATCCTTTTATTTTTAGCACAATGAAGGTTTGGTGTGAGGGGATCCTAATAAAATTTAAAAGTCAACACTTCTGATGGAGCATCCTTAGTTTCTTTTAAAATGAAAATGTGGACGCAGTGATTAGTTTTTGCTTGCTAGCAACTTTTTTTTTTTTTTAAAACATTGTCCACTGTGGTTTTAAGGACTTTGAGGGGAGATTTTTAGTATGATCAACTGCCAAGAAACATCTCCCAGTTAGCTGCTTTGGTCATCAGGCAGTAGCTGCCACTAGCACAGTCGTTTCTATCTGCAAATCCAATAATCCTAGAACTACCAAACACAATTTTCCCCCGAGATTAGTTTTGGTGGAGAAAAACATCCTTTGGAAGGCAAAACATTTTTTTTAGCATTATAGCTATCCAAACACATGGTGCAGCCTAGAATAGTACTCCCCATAAAAACCGTTCTCCAGCTCCGCTCCTCACCCTGCCAGTGAACATGGGAAACCATTAACTCAAGCTGCTACAATTAACTCCCAGCATCTTCTTCTTCAGACTCCGACAATCCCCAGCTACTTGTCATGCAAACAACCTGTGAGATTCATTCTCCCGGCAAGGCGAAAGGAGGGGTGAATTACTGAGTTAAGTAGATTACTGGGGAAGGAGTCACACTCAGCAGCCTTATGAGATGATTAGACCCTGGGAAATCCATACGCCAAATCCCCAAGCCCTGATAGCGCACATTCATTACCAGTTTCAGGATCAACCGCGATCAAGAACCTTCTCTGGCAGCACTAAATATTCTTTTCCCAATGAACTTTCCTTTAGTTTCCCCCCAAAAAAAGAAGATTACGTTTAAAATTTTACAAGGGAAGAAGTTGCGGCAGCGTTCAGCAACTCAGCAGTTCACCACTGAGATGACTCTTTTTTTTCAGAGAAGCATCAGCAGTTTTGAAGCAACGACGCTACCAGCACCGTCATCAACATAAACGTTAAAACACGGCATGCCGCTGCTCCGTGGGTGTACCCAGGGACTGCAGAGGGGTGCCTGCAAGTGAGACGGAGCGCAGCAGCTATCGGTCACCTGCGTTTAATAAATCCAAGCTGACGGAGCCGCTTTTGCAATGCAAAAGAGGAAAAAAAAAGAGTGGGATTTGCGGCAGGAGAGCCAGCTGCTGTAGCAGGGGCGGGAAAGGCGCATGCAGGGCGCTGCAGGAGCGCGGTGGGTTACCGGCTCCCCACTGAGGGTCCCTTTGCCGTCGTGGCGGACGGGCGATGCCTGTCTACGCGCTTCGCCGTGATCTGCCAGAGCACACGGACTGAGGCTGGGAAATGAATCGCCCGGAGCACTGGGTAAACGGGCAGCGATCGTTACTTTTTCCCCACTAACGACATTTTGTGAGGAGCACTGCTGGTAGCGGCAGGTTCTGGGAGAGGCTGCTCCACAGAGGCTTCAGACACGGCTTTATAACATTTTCTTTTTAAAAGGCTCCTAGTTTAACACGAGTCTATACAGTGTTATTCAGCAACCCTCCATTATCTAAAGAATTACCAATTCCCTATTTTCTTGATCTATATAAAGTAAAGGGCGTAACCCCATCACGCTCGAGAAGGTGAGAGTGTGCTGAGAGTTCTCCCTCCTACCTGAGGTATTTTTATCAAAGAGATGTCTTTAAAAATATCTCTCAGAGAAAGTCTCTTATGCAAGAAGTTGAGGACTACTGAAGTGCACTCTAGTTCAATCAAAGGCAACTCCACCACGAGAGACTATTTCATGCCCTGGTATCTCAAAGGAGGCCATGACAAAACCCAGAACAGCAGAGGATCAACCTGATGAGAAGGGCTAATCGTCTCAGAAAGCTGGGAGAGGTATGACAGCTATGAAGAAGGAAAGCATAAGGATCCAACAGCGGTGAGGGGGGCACCTGTGAATCGCCTTGGAAAACGTCGGGTTTACCAAGCCTCCAGATGAAGCGTCTAGGTCAGATGTACTCCATCACTGCAAAGGGCAGTTCAAGTCATCTCGGCAAAGTAACGAGGAGAGGAGCCCACGAGTAGGTTCTACTACTTCCCCAAATAGGGAAGCCCCGATCTCCTGAGCATCAGCCATGTCCACTTATCTGTGGATAAACTTCAACTGTTAACGCATCACCTTACCAACCCCAAAGTGATGTCTGCCGACCTGCAGCAGCCGAGGGTTGATACACACCGGCTCCGCAAGCTTCTCCAGTCGTCCTCAGCCGACCTGCCCCCCCCCCATGCTCCCAACCTGCCGATCCCCTTGTCCAGACCTGCTGCCACTCCACGCGGAGGGCTACAAGCAGCAGCCGAAGGGGTTTTTTGAGTCTCAGACCCTGCATGTGACAAGCACAGCAGAGACAAGGGGCTGTTCTTGCCCGTTGCATCCATGCCTCGACCTCAGGTGGCATCAAGAGAACGTGCCTTCGTCTGTGTTGGTGAACCAAGAAGAAACACCCAAGCAGCCACTTCTGCAGAGCAGCCTGGGAAGGACGGAGAGGTTACCTCGCACGGCGCTGCGAAGCAATTCACAGCTCATCTGACCAAAGCACGACAAATTCTGGATCGCGGCCCCAAAATCTGACAGCTTAACTCCAACGCCTCTAGCACCTCAAAGTCAGAGCTGCACCAAGATGGTCCGAGAGTAGGCTGACAGTGACGATGCTCCGGGCAGGCACGGAGGACCTGGACGCAGCCAAGCCACAGGCACTCAGATGGGGACAACAGTACAGCCCTGTTCCACAAAGGACAATATCTGTGTTAAGGAGCTACTAAGACAGGTCAACCACCGCAGGATGGAGCCAGCGCTGGCCTGGCAGCAAATGAGAGCAAATCCTCACAGCAATCGCTCCACTGGTACTCCCAGTTCCTCCCTTCATCCCTAATGGCCACGAGGTCTTTTTTAGCACTCACCTTCCAAGAACCTTGGCAGAAGAGCACAAACCCTACAGGGGAGGCAGAACCAGCCACACGAGTCCACAAAGATGGGAAGCCTGCCCAGAAATAACACATTTCCTGCCGTCCTGACACCCCATTTCTTTCTTGACTAACGCTGAATGAAGGCTTTAAAAGGAGACGGGGGTCCTCCCCACTATCTCAGAGTTACGGAGCCAACTTGGTGTCTCAGGTGAACTAGACCACCACTAAAACCAGCCACTGAGCAGAACGGAGCCAAAACTACCCCTTACCTCACGCTCGGCTCTCCTGCGAACCTTGCCAAATTAAGCAAGGAAGCAGACGACTGGAGCTTGTATGTTGTAAAACTTGTTCAGTCATAACCCATAAAAATACCTGCATGCCCACCTACGGACACGCCAGGGTCACAAACGCAGAACGCCTCCCTTTTGGGCACTACCACATCAGTCAGGCTACAACCAGCGCGGCTTATCAAGCCGTTTAACATCTAAATACTCCCCAGTTCCAAGCTCTTCGGTGACTTAACCATCTACTTCTTGCCAGAATTAGCAGGACAAAAGATGACCACCAAAAAGCCGTCAGCACTCCTTGACCTTCTCATTCACACAGTAGCAAAGGAAAGCCAGTTCCACTCATCTCTTCCTTCCTTGGATGACCGTCTCTAGCGTTTGGTTCCTCTGGCAGCCTAAATAAAGCATGCATCTTTGCAACGGGAGCAAGCCACCTGGACACCCCAGCGAAAAATCAGTATTTCATGCAATTACCAAGCACCAGAACTCAACCTTCCTTTTCTCAGCAGGGCTTGTACAGCACGCAACAGAGCAACCCCCTCTCCCGCCAGCCTCCACAGTCACCAACTCTTTCTTTCAAGCAGAATTTAAAGACCTAAAGCATGACCCTCCTCCTGCATGGACTACACCACAGCCTTCAGAGCAGCTCCACGTTACAGCAGCTCCATGGACACAGTCCGGGCTGGAGCAAATCCAGTCGCAGAGGAGTCTCAGCGGAGGATCCCAGCACAGGAACAGCTTTTCATCAGTGGGCAAGGCTGACCGATCTAAACTCAAGATACTCCTTTTCAAGAAAGTATCTCCCATAGACCATTAACCGCTAATATGCATGCACAAATATGATATGAATGCTTAAATGCAGACAGCTAAGCACACAAGAGAACAGGACTTATTCTGCATTCATCTACATAATTGCATTCAGCTACCAAAGCAATGAGCATCTGCGAAATACAATCGGTGCCGGTAAACAAGCATAAAACACTGAAGTATGTACAAGTAGTATAGAGGACAGGGCAAAGTAGCCATGCGTCCAACGGAAATATGAATCATGGTGGTATTACCAAAGTAAACAGTAAAGCAGAAGCAGCAACATTGGGAAAGACGTGCAGAAACTAAAGAATTTTAACTTCAGCAAAGGGCTGAGGTGCAACGTGAAGTCTGAAAATCCACTTCTCCACCTCGTCTCCCATTCCAACCTCAAGCTCTAACAAAAACTGGAGATCAGCTTTAAACATTTACCCAGCTCCCGAGCTATTTGAGTATCTTGTCAAAACACACCCCCAAATACAGTGTTTCTGAATCCGAAAGCACAGAATGCAAAATTCACAAGGAGAAATCAAATACTCTCATCTCGGGCAACTGGAAATGTCACTGTTTATAATGCTGCGTTCCCCCTGAAAGCACGCTGTAAAACGCTCGCTATGAATCATTTGGCACTGCTAGTGTTTTTGTAGAAGGCCTAAATATTGGGCTCACTTCCCTCACTTTTGAGTCTTTAATTCAATATCAAGGTGGGAAATTAATATTTTTGCATTTTATTTAAATGCCAGAAAAACATTTGCTGCTTCTCTAGCAGGAATGAGTCACTTTGGCTCTAACAAGGTGCTTTTCCAAAAGTTTTTAGCAGTACTGTCACTTTGCTAATGCTCTCGAGCTGAATACAAAACATTGTCTGCTGGGATCCCCAAAGACATTATAAACACTGCAGTAGTAAAAAACCGCCCAGCCCTGCAGGAGCTGGAAATCTTACAGTGTTAAATAAAATCACCAAGCGCAGGGAGAAGCAATAAATCTGGGAATCTCTTTGGTTCTGGAGAGTTTATACTTTCCAAATTCCTTGAACTTGGTAGATTTGGGAGAGTTATGCAAATGTGCCTATTATGTTAAAAATCTAACCCTCGTGATATGGCATCGTATGGTAGAAAATACTTGTCTTTTCTCATGGGCAACCAGAAGCAAGCGACAAAGCAAAGCGGCAAAGGTACAAATACCAGTTTAAACTACAAATTCACTCTGCTCCTGCCTACGCCGGAGCACAGGGGAGGGGGAGCAAGAGAAAGCAGTTACCACCTACACGTAGGGAACCACTTCACAGGACGTACATCCCATCTGAATTACAGCCATGGTCATTCCAGGTCAGGCTGGACGGGGCTCTGGGCAACCTGATCTAGTTGAGGATGTCCCTGCTCATGGCAGGGATGTTGGACTAGATGGGCTTTAAAGGTCCCTTCCAACCCAAACCCTTCTGTGATTCTATGATCCTGGAATTCCTCAGCTGAGGAATTAAAACAAGTGTACGGAAACTACTGATAGGTGACCGTATCCTCATCATACACCATCCCCAAATCACAGCTGGCGAGTTGTCATCCCCAACCACCTCTGCCAAGCCCTGACAGCCTACGCTGGGGACTCTCCAATGTGCATAAAAAGTTCTTTAGTCTCAACATCCATCGCAAACTGCCGTCTGGGCTCTACATCTCCAGGCAGCCTGACTATCTTCTCCCCCTCCCAGCCCGAACTGGTACCAAGGCTTCTCCTTGGGTTAATGCGTAGTCTTCCAAAAAAGTAACAGAGCAACTTGATGAAGACCAAGTGTTTCAGTTTGGATCCAAGAGACACGAGGCTTCTCCAGACGCACGCCAAAGGCCACCTTCAGCCGCTGCACCAAGAGTACTTGGCCACCAGGCTGGGTCCGAAGGCCACGCCACGTCTTCGTGAGTTGGTGGCTGTAGAGCCTGCAGCCCCAATTAACCACGAGGCTTGGAGACACACCTCGAACTGGAGTGGAAGAAACACCTCACTCTACACTTGCTAGGCCCCGCCAAAGCACAAAGGCTATAAAAAGCTTGCTCCTACCCGCGCTAGCATTCAAGTCTTCTCTCTGGCTGTCAGCTAAGAGGAAATCAAATCAGCGTTGACCATCACGATCAAGAGATCTGAAGACGATGAACACTACAAAGGTGGTGTTTATTTGCAACCACTCTGGGCAAACAGGGTGCGGACGGCAACGGCAGGCACGTTCGCTATACCCCAAACTTGAAAACAAGCCCATTACTTTGGGTAGGTTCAATTCTTTTAGGCGATTTCCAAGGCCATTAGCATCACGCACCGCTCAAGCCAGCCCATGGAATTTCAAAGCTAATATTCCTCCCCGTGTAAACACACACACCGGCATCAGCTACTTAAGAAACAGTGTTGGCCCTTTTCTGGTGTAACCTCTGACCCTCCATTAGGGCTGATGAAGGATGCTGCGGGACACGTACAAAACCCTTCCTACCCCCCACGAATTATTTTTGTTTCCCCACCCAGGCGGTGCGGGAAGGTTGGCTGGCTCCGGGTCTCCAAGAAAGGCTTTCTGCAGCGGGAGGCGCGTTCAGCGCCGCACACAAGGGATGACCTCCGGCAATGCCCGCCTCGCACTTGCTACTGTCTTCAGTTTGGCAACACGGCACAAAAGCGGCGTGCATGTGTGTACCCCTCCCGCCCGGCCCCTGCGCGGGGGGCCGGAGCTTCACACGTTCACGGGCCCCCTCCAGACAAAGCCCGCGAGTTTCTTAATTAAGTCGAAGTGAAAGACGGCCTAAAAGCATCCCACTTACATCCTCGGAGTACCTTCAGTCTGGACTTCAAACGCGGGCAGTGCACTGCCCGTCAAACCGCGGCCTTAATAGCCGGTCGACGATTTTTCTCTTGTAAATGCAGAATGCCGTGCCTTCAGCCCGGCCTCTTCAGCCTCCTCTCATCTTCCCTCCAATTTTAGACGTGTCTCTGGGTTATAGAGGAGGAAACAAAGGGACTGCCTGTGTGTCAGAAGCCCTCCAGAGGGGCTGCGTTTCAGTCCACCCTTCTCCAAAGCAAGGCAGTGTCTGAAGAGCTCTTTAGCAGTTTTCGTCTCATTAACATTTCCATGAGGGATCAAAGAATACATTAAAAAAAAAAAAAAATCTAAGTACAATTCCTGCTATGGAATGAGAATATATAAAAAACCTGCTCAGACGCCTTTCCCTGATCCATCGCATTATTATCAGATAATTGTCTCTTCGTGAAACCAGCTTTTATTCCCACTGAACCCGCGAAAGTCTCCACAGATCCGTCCCACCAAGCTCCCGCTCCCCTGTACTTTTTCCATCGTCGGGGCCGGGTTGCTCTACGTTCCTCCCAAACAGAACCCAATTATTCCCGGCAGTAAGTCACCGGGAGCAGGAATTGCTTTAATTTTGTGCCTTTGAGCAGCTGCTCGGGGTGGGCTGGGAGATGGCCGCGGCCTCGGAGCTGGGATGAATACTAAAGAAGCACCGAGGCATCGCGTCCCGCGCGGGGGGTGACGGGGTAGGATTTTCTCCTTGGAGGAAACAAATCAGTGAGCTTTACGTGTCCGAAATGAGCCTTTTTCTTCCCCCTCTCCTTGGGTATTTGCATGCCCAAACCCTGCCGCCATGAGAGCTGCCACGCACCTGAGCGCCTTGTAACAGCTTCACCGTCGGCGCTGGAAGCGGGGAACCGTGCCCGCCGCCCCGGCCCCCATCGCCGCGATTCTTCCCCTGCTCATTAGAAATGCCCAGCAACATCCCGCAGACAAAGCACTGCAAACAAAGTGCGGGGAGAAGGGGGGAAGGGGCGAGAAGAGGATTCCCCCCCCCCCCTTTTTTTTTTTGAAGAAAGGAGTGCGGAGGAATTCTTCATTCACTGATCTGTAGAATACATTAATATCCCGAAGTGTTGGCACAGCCTCCAGTGCTCGGGGGACCAACAATGCAAGCAATGACTCCGAGTCTGGGATCTTCAAATAAACCACCCCTGCTGTCATGGCCACCGGGAAAGAGAATAACAGCAATATTAGCTGACCTTCATTTTGTTGTTTCTCCAGACCTGACTGCTAGACCTCTGTTTGCCTGTTACTAGGATTTCTTGGCTGAAAAATGTGAGCATTTCCTAGACGATACAAGAGGCAGTTTATTAGGTAAATAAACCAGGCCCTAAGCAGTCGCTTCTGCTTGATAATGAGGAGGGAAGGAAAGGACCAGACCTCCCCACACCACCTAAAACAACCCCAATCAAGGCTCTATAACTACCACCGCACGCATATTTTTCAACAGACAGTTAATGAAGAAGAGAAGGTCATTTCAGCCTCGCCAACTGGCGAGCAAAAGCATTTGCTCAGAAAACTATAGGCCATAAAAATCACAGCAGGCACTGTCTGTATCGTATAAAAGTGTCCATCTATGGAAGGAGAAAGAAGTTTAAAATAAGCGTATTCTTTCAGGCTTCTGACAAAAGAAAGCATCAAGGGGAAAATGTTTTCAGAGGAGTCTCGTGGGGAGGGCTGGGAAGGAGAGCGCATGGGACACCTCGCACCGCTCCTTAGCTCATCTCCAGGAACTACAGCGATAAACGTAATTAAATTATCAGGGGACAACAACCCAGGGCCAGCAATTAGGGGTGATCTGCAAGGCTACAGCACCTCCCGCAACAGGCTACCGCAGCAAATTAGAGGCAAGTTTTACACCATTTCCCAACACATCTCAGAGATAAATGTAATAACCAGATGGTTTGAGAAAGCATGGCTTGGAAAATGAAGTTTCCACTGAAACAGAGCTAGTGGCACTGGTTTCCCTGCCAAAAAGGCAATGTTCTGGTGCATTTTTTTCTATCTAGAAGTATTACACAGTAGCTACTGTGTGTTACAATCCAAGTGGGGATGTGGTACAAGACAACTATAACGTTGAGGCACAACCTCACACCTGCAACTCATCCGAAACCCGAGGACTCACTAGAACTTCACAGCAAAGTCACTAGCACAAGCTGATCATCCTGCAGCAGGAACTAACCCCCTCCCTCCTTCCACTCCCCGAGCAAAAACTTGTTTCTGAAGCAGACAGGTTGTATATTGAAACAGTGAACCCCACTTTGCGGCTGCAGACCCGCGCACAGGAAAGCGTTCCTGCCACCAGCGTCCAACTGGGTTTGCAGACAAGCGTGAGGCTCCAGTGACACGTCTCTGCTTTCACCGCAAACGTTCAGAAGCCACCGCAAAGCCGAGACCCAACACGGGTACAACAGCATCAACACGAGCCCTGCGTGTATCACCTCTGCGTGACATCCAGCAGCGAGACGCCGAGCGAAGGATGCAAAACCCACCGCAAGCCTCGGGCAAGCAGACAGCTAGCCCACGTACGGCTGCCGTAAAGGCCGCATTCACCAGGGCTGCACTCACACCTTCAAGCCGCAGAGTGATGCCGAAGTCACGGACTGTAATCTTCAAAAACTACATTTAAATACAGGGTTAAAACTAGGGCTGGTTTATTAAGCTTGTGATTTAAAACCCTGCTTCGCATGGTTGTGAGTTTGGAGAAGCGAATTAGGCTGCGACCGCGTGTTCCACCAAAAGGCGGGTGGTGAAGCACCTTCCAGCGGCAGCGGGCACTCTTGGACCAGCTCGTGCCCATGCGTCCAACCCAACTCATCGGTGCCAGACATGAAACCGCCCCTTCCGCAGCTGTACGATTTTTCATGAGCTTAAGAAGCTTTTCCCCTGGAGTGGCAGCAGGAGGTGAGGTGGCTACGGGTGCTCCTTCAGACCGCACCTCGCCCTCTGCTAGGAGGGAGGATCGCAGGGGACGGTCCCATTGAACCCACCACCCTGCTCTGTGCTGGGCCTGCCGATCCCGCAGCAACGGCACAAGTTGCTCCTGCGACTGATCCAGCAGAAACCTCCACCTGCTCTGCAGCTCGCCCGGGGACACGAGCGTGAGGTCCCACCCGGGGCCGGCAGCGGCGCAGTGCCTGCCAGCAACCCCGCTGCACCCCACTGCGCGAGGCAGCACCCTGCAGCACCCGCACGCCAGCCCGAACCCTCAGCGGCACCGAACGCGGTGCTGGCGCGCACACGCTCTCCGGTTACACCCGCTCTTGCAGACGCAGCCTGTCGGCGTGACCGAACACACGGCTCCCATATGCTTTCCCAACACAAAACCACCAAGCCCAGATGTGCAACATGGTTTAATTAACACTCCTGCTGGAAGCGCAACTCCTGCCATTTGAATGCTTCAAGACAAATGCTGTGTGAACACATTTGATTTTCACCTTAACTAAATTCTTTTTTTACAGTAACACCAGAGACTTCGGCTATCCCCCATCAGACCTGGCAACCCACCCCCTCACAGAAGGGCAGAGGCGTCTTATTCCTCTTCCCATCTGCCCGAGGACAGTTTTCCTCCAGCCAGAGCAAGCACCATTGCAGGAATCCTACTGTATTTTTGCAAAACAAGAAAGATTTTGAGATCACAGCCCCTGTTGATTTATATCCCCAATTTCTGGTAGGATCAACATCCTCCATGCATCTCAGAAAGCCCTGAAGAGACGGCATAAACACTTGGTCCCTGGCAAACTAATTTCTCCATTGACCACATCCTCCGCGTATTGTTGTGGCCCTCGAGCGCCTGGGGCCTGTGAAGCAGGATTCCAGATGCCGGACCCTCGCTCTGCCCGGGCGCTGTGTTTGCAGCAGCGCCGTGCTCAGGCCGGCACCTTTGGTTGGGGTGGATTTAGGGTAACAAGATCAAGAGAGGCGAGAAATGGCTCGCTTGGGTATTTGGGAGCCAAAGATTAAGGCAGAATTTCAAAGGTGTAAGAATTAATACAAACAATTAACCCAACTAATTTCCCCCCAACTTAGTTTGAACGTGGCACAAACCCCCCAAGCCAGAACACCGTTGTATTTCAACCCCCGATCGGGTAGAACAATTATTTTGTCATTGAGCGAGTCAGGAAAGAAAAAGGCAGAAGGAGGCGAGTTTTAGCCTCTTTGGTAATGTACAAATTAACACATTTCAGCACCATTTTCAGAAATATAAATTAATGATTTAATTCTGCAACATGTATCCTTGGAAACCAAGCTGTAAGCAGTCGCCCTTGGATATTTCACACAATTCCCATTTTTTTCAATATTCAAATACAACTAATTGCTTGCCCTTTCGGAGTGATGGACAGCTTGGGTGAGCAGGGTGCCCAGGGGCTTATTTTACCACCAGATTTGTACAATCCCGCTACATGGGTTGACAACAGCTGCTCTAAATCTCCCGATAGGTATGAACAAGCATTGATGAAGTTCAGTCTGTTTGAACAGCTGCATATGCAAATGTAATTAAGAAGATGTCTACTGCCTTTTGCTCTCCTACCCATGCCCCCCCCCGCTCCCTCTCCCCTTACGCTGTCTCCTAACGGCGAGGGTTGCCATTTCACAGCTTCAGACTTGAACCCACGCCTGATCTACGCTCGCGACCGAGTCCCAGAAACGCCACGCTCCAGCTCCCTCTACCACCATTTGGGGTGTCCGTACGTTTAAGGCTCAGCTACGGAACCGCCGATTGTTTTGCAGCCTCGATGCCCAGCACCGCCACCGCCACTGGAAAAGCAAAGCCCCTGTCAGTGTGTCGCAGCAAAGTCATGTCCCCCACCTCATTTTTCGCTGACGGGTTTGGGGCTGCCCTCCATCCCTTATTTACACTACACCTGCTGTGCAGCCTGAAGGGAATCGCACCATTTCGCTGGTGTCTCTATCTGCAAAAGTTCTCCAGGGAGATACCCTGGGCGTCACCGCAGCCAGAAAAGGGCACGTGGGAAGAGGTGACCCCGGCGCAGAAGACCCAGTTGCACCTACAGCAAGCGATCGCTGGATGGATCTGCCCTCCCCGGGCTTGGGGGTAGCACGGAGGAGGCTACGGCGGTTCCGGGGGGTCTCAGTGCCACAGGGCGAAGTGTCATTAAATGGAGCCAGGAGGACGGATGCACACAGAGCTCCAGGTCTTTCCCTTCACACTGAACGTTATCTGGGATACGTATCCCAGAGCTCGGCGGACTGAGCTGTGGCCGCCTGTCCAGCACCCGCACGACCCCACCGCAGGAGGGAAAAAGTGGTATGAACACTCCCAAGACTGTCCGATTAACCTCAGCAGGATGGAGGCTCCAGAGCCAACTGAAGATCGACTAATTAGAACACGAAACTAAATGGTAAACGGTAGAAAACAATGGGACCGGACTGAAGGGAAATCAGATCAAACAGAGCTAACCAGGTTAGCCCGATAAGATAATGAATTTTCTAGACAAAGGAAGCGTGATAGATCCCATCCACGCAGACGTCAGCAAAGCATTTGATACAGCGCCATGTGGGAAATTATTAAATGAAAAAGATGGGGATTAGCAGAACTGTAAGGCCAGGAAACTGGTGAAAGGCGAAGCAGCGTTGAAAGAAGGATCAGAATGGATGGAGGTCACCGGCGGAGCTCCTCAAGGAACGGTCAGGAGGCTGATCTTATTAAATATTTTTATTAATGACCTTGGCACAAAAAGTGAGTGTGCTAATGAAATTTGCTGATGACACAAAGTTGGAAAGCAGCATCAGCACAGAGGAAAGCTGGGACAGCATACAGGAAAAAAATGGGTAACTTCGAAGACGAGCGGAGGAAGGTTGAAATTCAACGGGATGAAAGAGGAAGCCACGTACTTGGGACAAACAACAGTTTCTGCTACAAGTTGGAAAGAAAATGAACTCAGGTGGAAAATGTTCAAGAATGAGAAAGGCCCAAGCAAAGAGCTCAACACAAAACCGACCGAGACATCAACACGTCGTAACTGAAATACTTCCAGCAGCCAGAGGAGTGCTGGAGCCGGTGGGTGAGGCATCGTGAGAGCACACCAGGGATGCCGCGGTCGGTTCTCATGGTTAAAAAAGAAAAACATTAAGTAGGAAGAAGTGTAAAAAAGGGCTTATCAGAAAACAGAGAGATTAATTTAGGAGATTAAAATGTAAAGATGCTTGTTCAGCCCCACAAAACAAAAGCTGGGAGGGAACACTGAGTGATCTCTTAGACACACACGTTTGGCGGAGTAAAATAAAAAGGGGGAAAGAACTATTCAAGACACCAGAACAAGGGTTGCACGTGGGCAAAATGAAGTATCCCTGACAAGTCTAGGCTGGAAATAAGTTTATGACCATTGCAGCCTTCCAATAGGAGTAATGGGGGGGAAAAAACAAGCTTGTTCTCAGAAATTTATCTTGAAGGGATCCTATGACCCAGAAGGCTCTTCCCATCCTTTCCTGCTGAACACACACAGAGCTGACACCGCCAGCAAACGCCGGGCTCCTCACCTGGAAAGAAACTCAGAAAGCAACTCCAAAACACCTTTTTTTTTAAAAAAAAAATGTTTACAACTGCTTAGGTCCAGCCTCTTTCATCAGCTGAATCCATTTCAACATCTCAGCATGAGCAATTTCAAGCCAAATAGTTAAGTTGTGAATATAGCATGTGTGAGGAGGAGGAGGCATGAGCTGGCTGGAGGGTACGAAGGCACCAGGGGAGCGAGGACCAGGCTGCTGGGCACACGCCACCAGCAAAGGCACCTTCTAAGCACCATGACTGACCTGTTTTTTCCAGTGCATTTGCTGGATCGGAAAGCACCCCTTGGGATGTTTCCTTCACACCCTTTGTCATCCCGTGAGCTCCTCGCCTGCTCCTCGGGGCTCAGAGCTAACGAAGCAGAGGAAAAGCGTTTCATATTATGGGGAAATAAGATGGGAAGACAACAACTTAACCAGAAACCTTAGATGAGCAAAGTACTGAAATTACTGGACCGGTCCGTTTAAAAGTTGTTCTATTAACATAATTAATGAAGCCACGTTTCCCGCTATGTCCCTAAACTAATCTGCTTTGAGGCTTCTCTGCTGTCTAATGAGACTTGAGCTCACTCTGCCCTTCCCCCCTCAACGGGGCCCTTAATTGGGTCTCTCTAATGAGGATAGATGCCCAAGTAAGCTTGTAGTAACTTCTTATCTCTGCGACCTCTATCTCCAACTAATTTCAGCTTCAATTAGCCAGCGGGTTCAGGAGTCAGTGGGGCAAGGTGGGAGGAAGAGCAGAGCCACACGCACAGCGGGGCTGGGAACTCATCGGTGCCTCCCGAAACCAGGCTCGCCTCCGGCAGACCTCCGCTGCCCCCGGGCGCAGCCAACCTGCGCTCTCCTGGTGAAGGGAAACGAGCTGTACGAGAGGAAGAAAATGCTTCGGGGAGCTCAGACGAGACCTGCAGCGCAAGGGAGGATGATGCACAAGGTAGCAAGACTAGTGGGAAGTTAAAGCCTGCAGCGCGATCTGTTGGACTCCCGGTATTCCCCGGCAGGCTGGCTGGCAGCGAGGGCTGTAGGAGAAGGGAACGGGGAGACAGAAAAGCCCAGATGAAACTCCATCTTCTGTTCAACCACCAAGAGCTGCCCCTCGGCCACCTCGCTGGCTGCTCTGGTCCCGGGAGGATGGAAGCGTCGATGCATTTAAGACACCGGTGATCAGTGAGGATGGCAGCGACGAGCCCAATTCAACCAACAGATTCATCGTTCTTCTGCTAACGTTTCTTCTCAAAGCGTTCTCGCAGGGGTAACAGCTCAGAACAAACTTTTCAACGTGTAATTGCTTAAAATGGAAGAAACTGAAGGAAGGAAAAAGAAAAAAAACAACCCAGGAAAATATATAACTTGCCAAGCCAAGAAAATTCATCCCATAGAAGCACGGACAGGTGACTCGGCGCCAGTGCAGTTGTCAGAGCAGCACTGGGGAGGAACATCGGTGTAACTTCTCCGAGAGTCAGATTGCAGGAAAGGTTGATTTAATGGCACACTGCACCAGCTTCTCCACTCCACTGAGAAAAAAAAACGGATGGGGACTTGCTCATCTAAACACACAGCGTACGTCAGAGGAACAAACCTGAGTAATTGCCATCCATAATTTATAAAACAAATTAAATCCATGGCAAAAATAACCACAACTTAGAACAGTGATCGTAGAATCTGGCAGGAAAAGGCCCCAGCCTGCATGAATCATTTTCTAGAGGAAACCTTATAAATCCAAGCTACTCTGTTTTAAAACAAATGAAACCTTCTGAAAACTCCAATTAATAGGTTCCGCAAAGCTCTGTGTTTAATTCAGGTATTTTGGTGATTTGCTAAGATAAAAAAACCTACCTGGTCCTGACTAACTGTGAAGACTATCGCAGACTACCATAGGGTTGTCTACACCCTGCTTTCGGCATCTCCAAAAACCTCCATGGGAAGGCAAAGGGGAGATGAGAGCATTTACCTGGGGCCGGAGGAAGGCGATTAGATTGCAATGCCATCTTGTGGAATAGGAGGAAACGAAAGACGGAAAAAAAAATTGCTCAGCCGCCACTTTGCAATTGTATATCATTTTCCAGGACACGGATACTGGCCCAGCAGGGTATATTCGGTGGTTGCTTCTCATTTTCCTCGTTTATCTGAAAGGTCAGAGGGAGGCACGCAGGGATAACTGCAAAGACATGGTCTGCTTCCCTCACGCTGCTTGGAAGGGGATGGATGAGTCTGTCAGAAATAAAGCGTTTGCTCTTTTTGGCCTGTTTTTACTACGACAAAGTCATAACCTTCTGTGCTGCCGCCCCAGGAAAGCAGCCTTTCTCCTCGGCGACAGGAGAGCCACCAAGGAGAGTGGCATGGGTAGGATGAGGAGTCGGACCACACCGATCCCCCAGATCCCCTCCCCAATCCACAGTCTGGTTTGGCAGGACCTGGAGAACATTTCTGACTCCGTGCATCGCACAGCTTGGCTGCAACCGCCTCTGCATACGTCGCATCTGATTATTAGGCTCCCAGCTGTGTCCTGCGTTGCTAAAATCCCTGTATCTCGTTCAGACGGAAACACTTCAGGATGCTCTCATCACAAACAAAGCCCGGTTTCAGCATCCTCTCTGCAGGGAGCTGCCTACTTATGTCTTTAGGTAAAAAAAATATAATCTACAGAACTCAAGGATGGGGGGAAAGTTACCAAAAAGCACCACCCAGGTAAGCCAGGATGCAGCTGTGGACGACGACACTTTCTCCCCTCCGTGACGAGGCCAACTGCCACCCACGGGCAGGGAGAACGAACCACAGACTCTTTGCAGACTCCCAACTAATACTAAATGCTTGAGCCTGATGAGGAACAGAAATAAAACCAACCCACGAAACCTGCACCCGCTTACTCGAAGCGGGCCGTGCTGGGGCCCTCGGGGACGTGGCGCGGCGGGACAGCCCGCGCCCCAGCTGCCGGAGCCTGGGGACTGCAAGCGAAGGGGCAGGTTTGGCGCTGGCAGGCCCTGAGCTCCCGCGGCCACCGGAGCTGGTCTCGGGACGGGTGCCAGGGACGCCGAGGGACGAGCTGACGCTGGAGCCCCCTCAGGGCAAGAGAGGATTAAAAACCGCACGGGAGCTGCGCAGTGAACCCGAACAACAGAACTGCTCGAGTTTGACAGCAACAGAGCGGCATGTGTTTTCCTTTAAATCATTTTTTATTTTCTTTTTTTTCCTCAAAATTGGAAATTTTGAACATTTTTGGAAAATGTGGAAATGTTTTCCCATTGGCATTGCAATGGATGGGATCACAGTTAGGCTATCTCTGCCCAGGAAAACCAAAAATCCTGAAGGAATCCCAAGCATTCCATCATTAACGTATCATGGCATTTGCCACATCATCAGGCTGTTCCAGAGCAAGGGTTTGTTTGGGGCAAATTTGTTTCACCCCCCTCCAGCATCTCAACCTCAATTATACTTTCATTTCTTTGCTTATTTTTAAATGCTGTTCTCAAGAGGACATTCTGAGGGTTAAAGTTTCTAATAAAACAGTTAGCAAGAAATGGTTACCGAGTGTTACTCTGCACAAAAACCCCCTAAAGGTACGGAAACTGGGAGAGAGCGGGGACAAACAAACCCGAGAGAACCGGTGGTAAAGCTGAAAAGTCGGGATTGTGCACACAGGCGTTCCCGTAGCAAATGTGGTAAAGGCATCCTAACATTTGATTAATGATTTGCGTGTACGTTTTGGTGAAAGCTCAATGCAAATTTCTGAAATGTAAGAATGGGGTATGTCCTACCACCCCTCCTAAATGCCCAGCTGAAGAGAAATAAAACAATACTAAGCAGTGTGCAAACATTTGCCTGCAGATGACTGATGATTTCCAACAATAATTTCATAAATGCAGCAGACTCGAGTATATCCCATGATTATTCTTCCGCTGCAATCCCTGGGAGTGGAGTTCCCACTGACACCAGCGTGGGGCCGCCCGGGGCCACCAAGGGAGACGGCTCCAACCGGGGCAGCCTTCGTCGGGCAGAAGCAAAGGGCGGGATTGTCAACAGCTCTGGAGTCAGCAAGAGAAATGGCATTGAAAATAAGCTGCAAATGAAACAACCCACCCCAAACAACCTGAAGGTTTCTGCCAGGACCGAGTTGGGCCAGAGGTGCAGATGCTGCGCCCTGCAACGCTTCTGCACCCAGCGATGCCTGCGCCGAGCAGGTCGCACCGAGGGACCGACGGCCAGGGCAGAAATCACATCGGTCACCGGAAACAACCTCCGAAGCTTGAAACGATGTTTGCATGAGCGCAAGACGTTGAAATATTGATTAAAGTTGCATTTCATCAGCAATACTTTGATTTTATTATTATACTGGCTGCTAACAAAGACACACCCATGAATGCGTTACATTCTTGCTCGTAAAAGGGTGATTATTCCACTATTCACGCCAGGCTGCTCCGCCTGGCTCCGCAGCCAGTGGCTCCAGTACAGGCACTCATCAGAAAAATAAAGACATTATGATTTCAAAAATGAGGCAAAAACATGGAAACGGGCACACGCTGGAATAGTGCAGAGACGGGGTCCAAGCAAACGTCTGCGCCCCGGGGAGGGAAGGGGTGGGCAAGGGGGAAGACTGAGCATTTCTGGTTTAAATCCGAAGTACCACACCGAAACCAAAGAATTACTAAAGATTTTATAAATTTAATGGAAATGTTGAAGGGGGGAGAAAAAGGCACTTCAAAAAAATTACCTAGCAGGTGCCAGTTTTCCCGCTGCTTGGCTTTGTGCGAGGAATAATTGTACGTAAGCGGAGGGGTTTTCTGATTTGAATATGCTAGTTAATGTTCAGCAGCAGGGATAAGGGTGGGAAAGGGATGGGAAGAACGCCATTAAAGCCTGTGTCTTCCAGCATTATTGTTCTAAACCTCACGCTCAGGCAGAGTAAACCAGCTATCTGAGGCAATACCGTGTTTACATATGCCCAAATTGTTATGCAAACACAGGAAGACCTATTGGGGCTGGGGAAGAGGCGGCGAGAGGCAGCGCTTCTCACCACCCCTCGCAGAAAAATGTTTTTCAATGTGGAAAGGGTGAGAGAGGTCACCCCCAAGGAATCCAGCCTAGGATCCTCCCAGCCTTTGCCTCTCCCATCCTCCTCCTCCTCCTCTCAAATTCCCCAGCATGGGCTTCAGAGTTAAAGAGACAGGCTCATTATCCAGCAACATCGTCTGGAGGCTGCACTCGCCCGAGGAACCTAAAAAGGGGGAGCAACACCTAAGGAGGGAGCAGCTGTCCTGGATGAAACGGGACTCGCTGCCTGCCCTCCACAGAAAACGAGACCACAGACATTAAGGGGAAAATCCAATGGCACACGGGGGTACTCGGCATCATTCAAGTGCCTCTTGCATCAACATCAAAGATCTAAAATTTTAAAAAGTCACTCATGAACTCAGCAGTCATGCCTTTAATTCCATCCATTGTTGGTACGAAATTGGAGACAAACGCCTCTGACAAGTCAACTTGAACCTCCAGAAGAGGCCAAAGATTTTCATCAATGTATATCAACCAAGCTTTCAAAAAGTTACTGCTGATGGAGAACGAAATAAATCCCTGAAATACATTCTCAGTGCTTGAAAAATGTCTCATTGCCAGTCCGAGCTCGGTCACTTTTGCCGCCAGATCATCACTCTACAGAATAAAAGCTCCCCACCAGCCAGAAACTTTTTCTCCACCTAGATATGTGACCAAGTCAGTTCTCAACTTT
The DNA here is from genome assembly GCA_009819775.1 of Phoenicopterus ruber ruber. NCBI lineage: Eukaryota > Metazoa > Chordata > Aves > Phoenicopteriformes > Phoenicopteridae > Phoenicopterus > Phoenicopterus ruber. The sequence continues at coordinate 2,762,719 of CM020232.1, forward strand.
CTCTTTCCTAAACTACGTAAGCCAAATTTCATTAACTTCTGGCTATAAGTCAAATTTGTACAGAGCGTAAATCATTCTTGTCAGCATTTTGAGTCCTCCTAGTGTGCCGAAAACAAACCATGGACACCAAAAGCGGACATGCTATTCCAGAAGTGTCTCACCACCACCCCCTCCCCATGGACATCCTCCCCCAGCCGCTCCTCAGCGTCACTCATCCTCCCACGAGAAAGACGTTTGCTGCCATCACCCACAGCATCCTCCCAAAGTCCTGGCTCTTCATCCTATCGAGGAAACCTGCGCCCCTCGCCTGCGATGTATCACCTCTCTTTGGCTGGATGGAAAGAGAGACCGATTCGGCTTCACCAGCGTGCCGGCAGCTTGAAGAGTCACCAGCACGGATTTCACGTCTGGCAGGCTGTGAACACCACCGGAAACGTCCCTGCGGCATCGCTCCCCGCTGTGACCGGTTTGTGAGAACTGGTAGCTAGCGAGGTTTTTTTTTTTAAAGCTAATTAACACGCACCGCCCTAATTTCACACAGTTCTACAATTTCCAATCAGAATATTGTGCAGCGCTGGAGTCAAACGGCTGAAGGAAGTTAACTGTATCAACACACAGCAAGCGCAGCGAGTCAAACCTGCATCTGCTGACGTCCCACGTGAGTTTGGAGAGGTATTTTTTTTAACTTTTAAGAGAAGCTGTCCTCGGGGGGAGCACACTGCACACAGCCTCTCAGTGCTGAGCTACTTTCTCATCATTTAATAACAGCGCAGGATTTGTGCTCAAGCCATTTCCTACCGCAGGACGTTGATTTCTTGTCCACCATCTTCACGTGCCGCGTCTGGTTGCGAAGCTTGTCATCCGTGTTTTCAACCAGGTTAGTGAGGTCGTCGATGATCTCTGGGGAAAGAGAAACACGAGCATTAATCTCCGAGCCCCGCAGCATCACTGCTCGACAAGCACGCGCCTGCTGGAGGCTCCAAAATGGAAACCAGCTGCACCCTTTTATTTTCCAGTATGACAGACCGGTGCTCCACATGTGCTGAAAGGTCCAAATCCTGAGAAATACTACACGAGAGACTTTGACTTTGGATTCAGTGCACTCCTCCACTGCAAGAGCAGAGGAAAAAAATACAGCCTGAAGCAGCAGGATCAGTCCAGGTAGCCATGGAGTATAAGATGATGGCAGCCACAAAACACTAGCCAAAGTAAGAGAACTAGTGCACATAGGAAATCTGAAATTTCAGTCCCTGGAACAGAGCATCTCAACATTTGGCTGTTACACAGTCATTAAAACACATTCACCATCTGCTTTTGAGAGCATTCGGTGCGGTCCCTCCAACTACCGAGATGTACGGATGGCAGCTCTGCTTGCAGCCCAAATGACCCTGGGGGAAAAGCAAAGTGAGGAAAATTTCTCCTACACCTATTTTTAACAAAGGGGAAAGGAAAATTTTAAGCCAACCCACCCTCAACCTCATGCACTCAATGACTTTAATTTTGTCACGGAAATCAGACCAGGTAAAAGGCTTAATTTAAACCAAGAGTGGTTGTTGGGTTGGGGTTTTTTAACACTGAAAATTAAAAGCCACATCCAGGCACCAAATTTCCTTCTTGCTGACTGTTACGCTCTAATTTTCTTGAAATACGCAGCCAGTGCTTCTTGCTGGGCATGCGAACACACCACGTTTGAGTTGCTTTCTCCTCCGCAGGTAGGAATGGCTTTTTTTTGTGCATGATAAATCAGGAGGAGGACAGCAGCCAAAACCTGAATGCTACCGCAAAGCATCTTGCTCTGGTTACACTTCCAGCACTTTCCCCACTATTGATCACTGTCTTAATAAATCCAGTCTGCCTTTTGAGACCGGGGACAGCAGCCGTGCCAGCTGGCGGGCGCCGCGCTCTCGACTCGTTTGCAGCCCGTCAGACCCCGGCACTGCAGCTCTCCTGAAACGTCCCGGTTCAACGGGCCGTAAGCAAAAGAAGTCAGAGCGCACAGTATTCAGTGAGCAAAATATAGAATCATAGAATCACAGAATCGTTTTGGTTGGAAGAGACCTCCAAGATCATCGAGTCCAACCGTTAACCCAGCACTGCCAAGGCCACCACTAACCCATGTCCCCAAGCGCCACATCTACATGGCTTTTCAATCCCTCCAGGGATGGGGACTCCACCACTGCCCTGGGCAGCCTGTGCCAGGGCCTGACAGCCCTTTCGGGGAAGAAATGGTTCCCAATATCCAACCTAAACCTCCCCTGGCGCAACTTGAGGCCGCTTCCTCTTGTCCTGTCGCCTGTTCCTTGGGAGAAGAGTCTGACCCCCCCTGGCTCCAACCTCCTTTCAGGGAGTTGCAGAGAGCGAGAAGGTCTCCCCTCAGCCTCCTTTTCTCCAGGCCAAACCCCTCCAGGTCCCTCAGCCGCTCCTCACAGCACTTGTGCTCCAGACCCTTCCCCAGCTCCGTTGCCCGTCTCTGGACACGCTCCAGCCCCTCAGTGTCTGTCTTGGAGTGAGGGGCCCAGAACTGAACCCAGCACTCGAGGTGCGGCCTCACCAGGGCCGAGCACAGGGGGACGATCCCTGCCCTGGTCCTGCTGGCCACACTATGGCTGATACAGGCCAGGATGCCGTTGGCCTTCTTGGCCACCTGGGCACGCTGCTGGCTCATCTTCAGCCGCTGTCGACCAACCCCCCCCAGGCCCTTTCCCGCCGGGCACTTTCCAGCCGCTCCCCCCCAAGCCTGTAGCGTTGCCTGGGGTTGGTGTAGCCCAAGGGCAGGACCCGGCATTTGGCCTTGTTGAGCCTCATACAATTGGCCTCGGCCCATCGATCCGGCCTGTCCAGGTCCCGCTGTAGCGCCTGCCTGCCCTCCCGCAGATCAACACTCCCGCCTAGCTTGGTGTCATCTACAAACTGACTGAGGGTGCCCTCGATATACTAATATTCTGTTCATTTTTATGCATCATAGCCCTGTATGCATGCTGGCGGAGGGTTAAGGAAAACAAGTCCCATCAACAGGACAGGGCCCTTATTAATTAGCCTTTATCATTTTGACTGTATCCCTTCAAACAAGAGATTGCCCAAACAGCTCTGCTAGGAACCAGGGGTGACACTGAAGAGCGCATTCCCTGTACTTCCAAAACTTCCCGGTGATGCTAGAGTAAAACCTTGCACTTGCAAGGTGGTGCCAACATGTGCCATCAGTTCTTGCAGCTTCTCAAGAACACCCGTACGCCTTTGCTGGCTGTAGCTTTTATACCAGCACTTGCAAGGGAACGGCTTCCCCCAGAGTTCACCTTCCCGCAGCAAAAGCTGTTAGCTACGCAGGGCGCTTGTGGCCTCAAATCTTAGCAAGTAACAAGCATCGCTCTAGACACAGAGATAAAACCAGTTTGATTATACATATGAATAGTAGAAAACAAATATAAAATAATCAAAGTCCTGAAGACACAAAGGAAATTTTCAAAGCGTATGTAGCACAGAGGTTTTACTCTCCCGGAGAGCTGGGAGATTTGAGCATCATCATTCTGATGAGTGTTTTTTACGTCTGCCCCACAAGCACCCCATCACCTCCGGCGAATCCCTATGTAGAATGATACCAGCATCTAAAAAATCTTGTACTTTGAAAATAGACATCTTTCTTAAAACATGAGCTCCTGATTCATGTCTCTGAGCCTAAACCATCTGAGTATTCACATGAAGGGAGGGCAGAGGGCAGACATCCACTGCTGCTGTCTGTGCCGCCTCCGCTTCATCCTACAGATCAAACCGGTCACCGCTCCTGTGGTTAAGCAGCATCACCCCACCAATACCGCCCCACTCCAGACACAAACTCTCCATGATTGAGAAGTTGTTTAAAATACTCAAGATTTTGTTGTTCATCTACACCAAAACACGTTTTCCCAAGGGATGGTAGGTACTTTATTTGAACTGCAAGATTTGTTCAGTTCATAGTTCAGATATTAGTTCTCCTCCCTCTCCCACCCAACTTTCCCAGGTCCAACATCTGCAAAGCCAACAATATTTTGGGGAAACTTTATCTGTCTTGCGTGATTCAGCACACAGGAAAGCCAGTACAATGCCGCCTGCAAAGGCAGGCTTTCTCATGTTTGCCTCTAAATGAAAAAAAAAGTGCCGAAAGTTCCCATCGTTGTCAAGGACAAAGTGATAAGCATGCTTGGGAAATAAGAGACTTTCCTTTGCCAACGCTGACCAGACCCTCCTTGAAAAACATCCTGGTGAACAAGCTGTAGCTAAATGAGAACAAATGCGAGCAGGAAAATTTTCTGTCATCATTTCAGAGCCCAGGGCATTGCAACGGGGATTATGTCTAGAGTCCCTCCTTTCCCGGCCCCCTGCAGAAGCCAGTCCCCGCTCAGACTGACCAGCAGGAGCCTTTTCTGAACCAGAGAACTGGACTGTGCAGCTTGGGACAACCGTTTCTCCATACCTCTGGATACGGTCGGGTTTCAGGGGAGCGGGCCACTTCTCCGAGCACGTAGCCCAGAGCTCAGCAAGTAACAGGAGAAGCGTTGGGGCACTCATGGCACAACCAGGAGGTCTGGCAGGGTCTTCCCCTCCACCGCTGTGCCGGGGCTGGTGTGGGGAGAAAGCACAGGGAGGTCCTTACCCCATCACCAGCTGAATCAGAAGTCCAGTCCAGCTGGTTCCCCAGGACAAGGTGCCCTCGCAACCACCAACACCCTGCACAGAAACATCCAGCCACCCCTCTACACCCAACACCCTGCACAGAAACATCCACCCCTCTACCCCCATCAACGCGTCGTCGTGCGGACACTCAGGTTCAGAGCAGCTCCTGACCTTCCCGTAAATTAAAGAATTTCTCCCCACTCTAAAGCAAAGGGAAGACAATGGAAACAGGTGCTGTATAAGGCAGAGTTGAGAGCTAGTAATGAATTTCTAAGGTAGGCAGAGCTGCTGCCAGAGAAAACTGACTCCACGGCTAAGCAAGTCTTTAGAGCCCTGACAACCCTACGTTAGCTCTCAGGAGGCTCCCGAGGACCACCTCTTCTGACAGACGACCCACCTGCAACCCCCGTTGCCCTTCAAGCTGGCAATTACATTTGGGTTGAAAAAATTTCTATCACCTCCCATCTACCTGACTATGCAAGGAATAAGTTAAAAAAAAATAGCAAGAAAAGGGGAAGGAGCGAGGTTCCCCCGTTGCGAGGAGCAGACGGGAAAAGCAGGCTGACTGCCGAAGGGCTGCCAGCGACCTCACAGAGGACGTTTCTGTAACACTGCACTGCAAACCACATTGAAACCGGTAACGCAAATTAGGCAAGGTCTTCTTTCAGCGAAGCAGGATCTTGAAGCAGAAGATAAAACCTACTGCACAACCCCAGTATTAAAACCTTAGTAATTTAAGCCCAGCTGAAGTGGGAGAAATTTGAAGGTTGCTCATCTGTTGAAGAGGAGCTCAGACAGGACCTCCTCTATCAGCAGAACTTCTGCTTGAAAACCGGTGTTGCAGCCTTGCTCGCCCCTGCTCGCGTGTCCCTCCGCCAGGTCACCAGCCCCGCAGGTACACCGGCTTTGGAGCTCACCAGCAGACGAGGCAGCCAAGCACGAACGCCGCGGGTTTCTGTAAGAAGGGAGAGGCAGGAGCGTGGCGTTACCCGTTGTCCTCACCTCATCCCTGCAAGGCTGCAGCAGCGAAATGCAAACCCGTCTCTACAAATCTGGATGCTTTTCCTGGTGATCAAAGCTATAAAACCAGGGCTGGAGCCCTAAAAAAAAGGCAGGATTTCTTCAACAGCCTAGTATATATCAGACAGTAAAAATAATGGTGGGCATTACAGATTTGAGATCGATACGTGCATACCTTAAACCGGGACAAAAGTCATGGAAGGTCTTAATTTTGCGGACACAAGCCTGTCTGCAGCCCTGCCCTTGCTCCTCCGGCTACGGGACCAGCAACGGAGAGTGCACGGGCAGCCCTTCAGGGAACTGGGATGAATTCCACGCGGGGGATTTACAAGCAAAGAAAACGCATGATGAGGAAACAGCAGAGCAAGCAGATGACAGGAAAAAATGTAGGTCGATATATCCCAAAATATTTGTCTTTTTCTTTGTTAAAAAACCCACAGCAGCGGTTTTTGATCTTAGGCAACACGTGTTTTGGAGCAACGCAGAGCAGGCAGGCTGAGCGTGGGTCCGAGTCGGGAGAGGTGGAAGCAGCATCCCTGTGGATGGAAGAGGTGGGGGGAGGCTGGAGACAGCAGCCATGTGGTCAGTCGGCCCTCTGCAGCTCCAACATTAATTCTGCCTCCCGGGAAGGAGAGAGGTGTTTACTGGAGAAAGCGTGAGCAAAGTCAGGAAAAGTGCCTTCTGTTTATTTTTTTAAAAAACAAACACCAAATAAATTTGGGGTTTGTTTAATATTTTGCATTAAACTTAAAACATATTTTTGCCCATAAAAGCAAATAGAAAAATCATTTAATCAGATCTGAACTTGTCGCTGCATCAGCTATCACAGCCAGAAAAGTAAAGCTTCTAAGCTGCAGCTGAACACAAAAGGTTAAAAAAAAAACCTGTTCATTGAATTGCTTCACTGGTCGCAGCGAGCTGAAGCACTACCAATGCCTACAGTCAACTTTTAAAGAATCAGGAATCCATTGGTTGACCCAGATCAACACAAGACTACTCCGAGATGCGAGCACGTAAGAATTAAATATTCCTTTTCAAAGCTTTATTGAAATGGAAAAGGAAAAGTGAAGCAACTGGTCTGAACCCTGGATCGTTAAGCACTTTCCACTTCGCTCTATCATGCTTGGCTTCCCCGTCTCAAATGATACATTAAAGGTTGAGAAAGAGGATCTTTCTAATATCTCTGAATTAAAAGGTGGCATTATACGTCACACTAGCATCGCATTTTGCTGCTACCGATTTCTGGGGTCCATCCACGTGCACGTGTGTGTGTTCAGAAGGACTGTGCTAAAAGTGACGACCAGAACGTAAAAACCTCTCCTGAAATCGCAGTGGAACAACCACCCGGTAGCAGTGCTAAGGGTGTATTCACATACATCTTCAAAATCACATCTGCTGATAGCTAGAAAAATAAAGATTTATGCAAAGGACACCAATAGAAGACAGACGATAAAAACTGAGCAGAAGAAATTATATGTAATCCTGGGAATTTCTCAGGAAAAAAGCTCGTTCTTCATATCCTTTTTCCTTCAAAGACTTTGCCACTGCCATGAAAATCAGAAACGTTCCGTTTTAATTCCTAAAAACACCAACGCCTTCTGTAAAAAGCTGGTTCTGCTTCTCTCCAGCCACGGCATGGATAATTTCAGAGCGTCCCGTGAGACGGGAATCCCACACGTTAGAGCCGTAAGTCATGTCTCCGGGCAAGGGCCATACATCACGCTACAGCTGGCCTCTCGCGTTAAGGGCTCGCGCAGGACGGGAAAGCAAACCCTGAGCTGAACCCCAGCCAGGTGCTGGAGCCGTCTGCTGCGGCCACATGGATCCTTTTGCTTTTCTGCTCTATTCCTCCCCAAAACGGCCGCAAGCTTCAGGCCCTGGATCTGCCCGCGCAGCCCGGAGACCACAGGTCCTCCATCACGACCACCATCTGCCTTTCCCATATTCCCAGCTTCTCTCTTGACGTTTCTAACAACCTTCCGATGGGTTTGCAGTCGGACTTCTCTGGCAGCCCCATCTTCTGTGTCAACTCAGCCTTCAAGTCTTTCTACAGCTGGTCAGAAGTTTTCCAAGGGAACAGTTTCCACTGGAAAACTGTTTGACAGATGATAAAAACAGTAGATCCCAGAGCGCTCTGCACGCCTGGGCCTTCAGTGTTTTACCTCCTTGATGATGCCCTTTATGCTGAAACACATCCCTGATCAGCTTGAAGTGAATAACCAGCTTTCAGCTTGCAAATGAAATTCTCAGTTTTGACAACAAAACGAGAAGCCCAAACGTTTCCAGAGAGAAAAGCCCCTTTTCCAGCCCATTCAGCCACTCCATCTTTCCTCCCTTTCCAACCCCAGTGCCAAGACCCCGCCAGTGCCCGGCCAGCCCCGCTCTGCTCCAGCAATGCTGAAGACAGAAGAGCAAGTCAACTGCTAGGTCATGAGATCAAACTAAAGACACAAAATTCATATTGCATCTTCCTCTGCAGGGACTAAACAGCAGCAAGCTACGCCGGAGTTATGGCGCATGCATCAGCGCTCCGTGTTTTAATCAAAAAAGGCGTAATTTAGGAGATTAGGAGTTGCAACACGAAGTGCAGCACACGGACACGGAGGAGATGATCCTATCCATCAGCTACGGACGCTGCTGCCCTCATCCCCAGGGCACCGTGAACCAAGCCACCGACCCCCAGAGCCCTCCCTGCTGCTCCTCCCGGTAAGGAGCTGAGAGAGAAAGGCAGCTCGCTGCGGAGAAACACGAAGCAGTCCATTAACGGAGTGAAAGCCAGGCGGTGGCGGAGCCGGAGAGCTGGGCCATTTTGAGAAACACTATGTTTTATTTTGCAGGAAACCATGTGGGTTTTTTCCTACTCTTTCTCCACTCGAGCAGGAAAAGGATCTGGTTGCCTTTCCATCCTACGTCTCCCTGTTTCTGCCCATGCCCCACACAGATACACCATCTCTCTGAAGGTACGGGATTTTTTTTTAACCATTCTCCTTAACTCATAGACTCTCTAGGAAGGACGAACGTCTCTTTCCATGAAGCAGAACAGGCTCCTGCACAGCCAGAGTTCTGCTTTCATACACGACTCTACGCTAATTGATTTTTCTGTTTTATTTAAAACACATAAAAAGCCTCATTTGGTTTTGGCAACTCCGTCTTCGAGTCGCACTCATTCTGTCTGCGGAGTAAGAAACCCAAAAGCCAAGTGAAAACGGCCACATGAAACACAGCACAGAGAAACAAATCTGGGGTTGGTCGCAGTTTAGCAGAACGGTGTTGCTGACCAAACATTTCCTTGGAATTGTTTGGATTTTCCATGGATTTAAATTTACAGATCACTCAATAGTATTTATCGATGAGTAATGCATCTCCACGGTATACCCCACTGTGAGTCACGGAACACTGCACTCAGCCTTAAGAAAAACATATAGAGAACTAAAATCCATAACGTTTTATGCTACGCAAAAAAAATTACAATAAGGCTGGAATTTAGTGGAGAAGCCAAGCAGGCTTTCCCTCCCTCCTTCAGGTCTCTGGTGCCTCAGGAGAAGAGCTAGATACCAAAGAAATGAATCATATACTGAATGCCAACCTCTATATGTCCAAACCCCATAATTACATGTTAATAAGAAAGCAAGCATTGTTCAGAATGCCAGTGGTATGAAATGAAGATTGCAACTAATGTAAGCACATCAGAAACCTAAAGAACCTTAGCGCGATGTGCCAGGGGTAATGTCAAGGCAGAGTGAAAAGAGAAAAACGCAGTAAAAAATACAAAGCCAAGAATCTTAATTTCTCTCCATCGCCGCTAGCCATGCCGGCTTTTGCAGCCTGTCTGACACGCGCAGCTCTCCATGCCGCAGGCAACGCGTTAGCGCAGTCAGGGGCTTCTCCTCGCTGCTCAACCCCAAGGTAATACTCAAAATCCCACTGGTGTTCATGCTCATCCAAGCTCTGTGCTGCTCAGGACACCGGGATACTGACAGGCCTTCTGCTGTGATGCGTTTTGCATTTCAAGCAAAGACCAAGATCCCTCCCCCCACCTTCCCAAATTTAACTGATGACATTTAATCTCTTCTTTAGCAGACCTTTATGTAAGTATTAAAAACCCCAAAATACTAACTTCTCCAAAGGAGCAAACCAACTTGTTCCTCTCTGTTTCAGCTGAGTCCCTCTTTAGCTCTTCTGATTTACAGGGGCTTGATGGTCCTGGGAGACAGTCAGGTTCAGAAGACCTCTTCTGGCCTCCTGCTGGGGATGCGTTTTACGACGTGCCACGAGTACGCAGCAGTCCCAGCGCTACAGGGAGGCAAGAGGGGATCTCGCCTCCCGCTGCTGCCCCTGCAGCTCTGCTGCGGTCCCGGCAGTGTGGAGACGTCGCTCGCCCGTCCCTGCGTCGGCACCGCTGGGCAGTGGCTCTGCTGACAACGCAGCGGGCAGCCGGGCCGCAGGATCTGCAGGCAGAGCAGGGCAGGAGCTGGCAGAGGTGGTTGGTGTCCAGGAGAGCAGGCAGGGAAGGACAGCTCTTCTGCCCTGTGCAGCTGGAGGGCAGCCCCAGCCTGCCCTCCAAGCCCACTTCAGTAGCCTGAGCATCAAACCTTCAGCATCTTTAAGGATAACACTTCTGCAACAAGAGGAAGCTATTTGTTCTGCTACAGAAAACCTTGCCATCTGCTCCAAGGACTAAGAGGACGCGCCCAGGACCACCGTTTCCACCACACACCACCCTTCACGCCACAGCCAAGCAGCCTCACTCGTCCAACCCAAAATAGTAAGATTAAATCTGGGTCAAACTTTGATACCCTCAAGCAAAACAGAACACTTCATCCTCTCGAAAGCAGGTCCGGAGGCAGCAGATGGTGATTTGAAAGTGCATGGTAGTGACAAAGAATTGTCCCAGGCCATCAGCGGTGGTAGCCCTCATCGGATCATTCACAGCTAAAGAGCAACACTGAGAAAACAAACAGCGGTATCGATTGCAGCACACACAGTTATTAGTTAGAGTTGTTATTTTAAAAGCCCACACTGAGAAGTTTTCCCTTTTCCAGCTGCTTATTTTGTTTTATTCGAACAAAACCCATGGACATTAATTTTAGCTGTACTTAATTGAATAATTTCTCTGGGGAATAGTTCAGGGAGAGTTTTAAAGCAGCCTGTTTCCAAGAGCCATTACTAATTGGCATATACCACAGTGTCAGTGTGCCAACCAAAATAGTACGCTTTAATGTTACTGGAACTACTCTCAGTCCAGATGTGTTGAGAACTCGCAGTGATATAAGGCAGGCAATAACTATATTCACATGATATAGTATTTTGAGTATCCTTTCCCAGTTATCTGGAAGGAGATAACAGTCTCCTTCACTAGGAGTATTCGAGTGTAAAGCCAGGTCATCTGTTCCTCCCCTTTACTCCCAACAAGTGACCTTTCCTTTTATTTACCATGTTTAAAGCAGACCGGCACAGTTACCTAGTTATCAAATGGACATTAATATCAAAAGCAACAACCCCTCTTGTAAGAATTATAAAAGGTTGCCCCCGATTTACAGCATTCACTGAAGTCAGCTTGGCCGCACATCCAGCGCACCCTCTTCCTACGGTGGCACGCCGGGCCCACAGCACGCACTGGCTCCTCGCACTTGTCATCAGCTCTTATTTTTATTCAAATCCAAAATCGGAGCTCTCTAGCAACACAAATGTAGAGATTTTTAGGCCAGACTATCAAAACTTCCAGCAAAATCTTCAAGTTATAGGGACAATGTCATTAAACTGTTTTGCTACAGACTTGACTTTGAGAGAAAGCAAGGAAATACTGCTAACGGATAAAATAACCATAAATTCTGCATCTCTAGGAAAGCCCAGAGCACCAAAAGGCTGGAAGCCTGCTTACATTTGTATGACAAAACCCTGCCAATCGGAACACTTGTCCTGTTATATTTGTTTTCTGCAAACTTATAGCAGAAAATGAAAAGACAGAAGCTATTTCAGACTCCGCATCTGTTTGTTTTCCCTTTATCCAAAATCTAAGCAGGATTTTTAAAACACTGCCTTCAGAAATTCTTCATAATATTCACCTCTGCGTTCTTTTGGTAACTGATTTTTCCCAAGTTTGTACACCATTGCAATACCTTTCCATAGCTATCAATAGCTTTAATTACAAATACACATCAGGTGCCATAATTACATCAGCGTAGCAGGTACAGCAATTCCTACCGAACACTGCAGGTTGAGGTTTCCAGTCCATTTCTCAAAATAAAATAAGAAAAAAGAATCACTGAAGTTAACCTCCGTGCAGCTGTTGCCACTTTAAGATCTACTTGACAATTACTTCTTCCACACTCCTTAAACTGTGGATCCATCACAGTAACAAAGTCGTATCAGACAACCCACCCAGGGCTGCTTTAATGAATGCGATGCTGGTGTGTACCAAAGAACCAGGCCTTAGTCCCACTGAAAAAAAATAAAATATAAAATAGTGAGACAGAGCATCTCACCCACTTGGGTCCCAGCCACCTCGACCCAGATATACACCTTTCTTCCACAAAATAAAAATCAATCCTCATCCATTTTTGCAACCTTGGAAGTAACCGTAGTTAATGCATCTATAGGAGGACTCTTAAAAGCCAGCATGTTGCCTACTAAGGGTTTACTCACAAGAGGTGCTGCCCATAAATCCACCCTCGGCTTGCATGCCATCCGTCAGCCCAACAATACATCACGCCTGCCCGACCCCGGGCCGGCCAGCGAGACGGGGCTGTGAACGTCTCTTTGATGAACTGGGGCTGTGAAGGATGCCGCGGCACGCTGATGGATAACCCTCCCGGGCCGGCTCCTTCCTCCCGGACAAAGGCCCCGTCACTTGGGAGTCCCGGCAGAAGTTTCCCAAGCACCTTCGAAAGAAAAACCCCTCATTTCTCAAAACCTGCCTACGAGACAGCCCCAGCTCTAAGGCAATTTAAAGCGATGATTATAAATGGCTAATGTCATTTCGTCCCCAGGAGAAAAATCACCGAATTGTTCGGCTTTGCTGGGAGTGCGGCTGAGCAGGATCGCCCCGCTCCACGGCGAGCGCCTTCGAAGAAAGAAATACTGAAATTCCTGAGATGTCTAGCAGGCTGCGCAGGACGTATAAACTCATTCCTACTCAAATTAAAGAAAACTCAATCCAAAAAGCAGGACGGGACTATCCCCGAAGCGTTAACTGTAACACTATTTCCAACCCACTAGAACATTTTTCACATAAAAAAAGCTTAAAAGTTAGTGAAACACTTCGCTGCTGCCACGGTCCCTACAACTGAGAATTATTCAACAACTGGAGATTAAGTGCTCTCGGTTTCGAAGCAGATTAAGGAAGATTGGAAAAAATGACCAGCAGTGTTCTTGCATGGCCGGAGACCAAAACTACATTACAGGGCCTGCAGTTTGAGGAGCAGAAAGGGAATATAGCTCAACGTGCCGATGTGATGCTGACTTCAGTGACTCAAGCTTACGTGGTGCGTTCCTTTCCTCCCAGTTCCCTTCATTGTAGGAGCGGGCAGTGGCACCCAGGTGGCACAGACACACTCCGGAGGGTTTCTCAGGGGGACCGACACGGGACAGAGCTCATCCCCTGCCATTAACCCTCACCCTTCAAAGGAAGATGGGTTTTTCCTAACCCTATCTTCAGTCTCTGAATAAGCAGCTCAAACGCAGCGAGCTCCTCATCAATGACCTCTGCAGAGCCCCAAGGTCATGCAGCAGCAGATGCAAAATTCAGTTTAAAAAAAAAAATTCCCCTGGTCAAGTCCTGGCCCCTACACACGTGAAGGCTTCCATTAGCCTCAGATGGGGCTAGGAGCTCACACAATCTTTTGAACGATCTTAACGCATAGCCCTAAGGGAGATGCCCTTCGGCATGCCCACACCCCAGCGCTGAAGACCAGTGGCAGCGTGCTGGGAACACACCAGAAGGGTCATGAGGCCAGGTGGAAAGATTTTCCTCACCAGCCCTTCCCTTATACACCTAAGAGCTGACAAGAACTCCAGGAAAGTTCACCAAAACCACACTCAAAACCACCAACCACTTCCGCCAACTGCTACAAGCTCGTTCCTACCAGCCAACAGGTACTGCCAGTCTTCTCCGCTCTATACATCCGCAGTTAAACCTCTTCTAGAATAACTCCGTCTCACCTGAGCATTAAGACACTTGTTCAATTCTGCTCAAGGTATTTAGAGAAGAGGAAAATGCCAAACTGTGTATCAGTGAGCTGTCAAGCCTGCAAAACACAACCGCCATTTCAATAAACATTCAGGTTGGTAATAAGCCAACAGAGCATCGCAGTATTCACCACAAGAGCATCACGCTGTGGACAGCTGCATGGCATTATCCTCTTGGATCACAAACGAGGAGGAAAGCCACTTTAGAATTGGTCTATCAATCATGGGAGGAACCAGAAAACTTGCAAGTGCTTCATGGTTACAGTATTGAAAGCAGCTGATAAGGGTAAGGTCAACCCAGGCACCTGGGACTAATCTCCAGCTGACATACTTCATCAAGCTCTACTGGAATCAATGGTAAATTGACTAAATTAGTAAGAGGAATACATCATCTAACAACGTGTTCAGAGCTGAGCAAATACCAGGAATCAGATGCGCTGCAGCGAAGGCGCTCCTCCGATATTGCTGGAATTCTTTGCGTCCTACCTGCCCAGCCACCTGCCCAGAAGTTTGAAACAGACCAAGAGCAGAGAAAAACGTCTCTTGAGTTGGTGACTCAAAAACATCCCGTTCCAAGTCTGCAGTCATGGAAAAAGTTCCGATTACTCAGAGAAGTGGTTAAAACAACAGAAAGGGTGGAAGAAGAACTTCCACAGATAAGACGACCTCAAGTCTACGAATCCTGGTTAGCCTTAGCTAATGATTTTCTTTCTTCCCACTTCCTTCCACCAAAAGTTGTGCCAACTTTCCACATGCCCTCCCATGGATTTTCTGCAGATGTGGCTGAACACTTACTGTTTAGCGTGGCTCCGTGCCCGTGGATTTTTGCAGAGCAAGGAAAGGCTGTTATACAGAGGGAGCCCTTATACAGCTGTTCCGCTCCTCTATGATTTTCTCCTTTCCACAGTTGATTTGTTGGAAGGACCAAAAGTGATTAATTGGCAAAAGCTGCACAAAGCTGAGGGTTTAGTGCCACTAAGCAACGTGTCTGTAAGACACTTCAGAAGACCGTGGCTAAATACTGGTTTGCTCTCGAGTTCTGAATTCCAGCGTGACGAACTCCAGCGCAGGAAGGAAACCTTAAGCCTCCACTTTATCAAGCTACACAAATACACGGTTTATCAAACTGAAGAGATTACTAGTGCTTATTGTGCTTCTGCTGCAACTGTTTGCAGAAGCTGTTTGATCGCTCTCAAATGTATGGGAACAAGTCAGCACACTACCTTACTGCAGCCAGAGTCCAAACATCATCTTCTCTAGCCAAACTACTTTGTTTCAAAAAGAACACCCAAACCCAAACCCAAAAAAAAAAGGGGGGGAAAGAATGTGAATACATACAGGGCAAAAAATTAACTCCTAGCTCTGTGTGCACAAAGTCATTATTTCTAATTATGCAACTTACAACATCCCTCTTTTAAAAAAAATACACTGATACTACAAAAGGCATTTTTAGCCTTGGGTTTTCATTTTTTTTTCCCCCTAATTTTTAACTAGGAAAAACGTAAGCCATTTTTGTCATTTGTTAAACCCATTTCTTAGCGTACTTGCACCAATCTGTTGTTCCACAACATGGTAAAAAGGCAGAGATCTTTCTGACCAGAACGAATATCAACAGAATATACAAAATGCGCCTCTTCTACTTGCAAAATCGCTGGTGTACAGAGGCTTCCTGAATCCGATAAGAAGAGAACACCAATCGGATCATCAGTCCCAAATAAGAAGTCACAAGCTTTTTACTTTACAACCCCAGTTTTAATAAATCACAATGCACAGCTCTGCCATCTCTACCCCATTTTATTTCCCAAGGCAACTTGAGAAGGACCTGCCCTGTACGATCTGCCCTTTTTAACGTGGGGCTAGGAGTTCAATTTTGAGACATCTGGTAGTACAGGCTCCTAATGTCTGCTCTTTCCGTATGGGCTGGGAGAAAGTTATAGTTGCTTTCATCTTTTCTTTGAAAGGACAATGAACTCTTGCTGCATCATTTCCAACCGAAACAATTCTGAAACCCAAACGGATATTAATTGATAGATGCATTGTACCAATCTTCACGAGCACAAAGGATCACATTCAATGGCTTGGCTGAGGCCATTATGTTTCTCTCTTTTTAGATGAGAACGTTTAGGATGTTTTGGACATTAAACACCACTATTATACCCTTTTCCAACTCAGTCCTGCTTTAGAGAATCCCCGCACTCTGCTCAGACCCTTCACCCTGCAACGGGGACGATGGCGAACAGCCGCTGCACCAGACCTGCATCACCTGGGCCTTCCTCCACGCACCCTGAAAACAGGGATAATCCTGTTTATAGGCCCCCTCATGAAACTGGGGGGGCCAGTTTGTCAAATCAGAAAGCATGAGCTACCATCTTTACCAATGGATATCGGGGAAACACTGTCATTTCCATGTGCGCACCCACAGTCCCTGCCCCACCACTACACACGTTTTAGCAGAAGCAATACCCCAACCATTCCTTAACCCGCACTAATTGCACGAAGACGCATCGTTTGATTATTTGACATTTTGTAAAACCTGACGAAGCGTTTGGTACGGGCAGGAGCAGGTGCACCGACAGCCAAACGGTGCCTGCAGCCTGGCCAAAGACGACACACTTTCAAGTCTCCGGATTTCGAAGTTTCACATCACCAGCTAACAGCATATTTCAAGACTTCAGATGTCAGGTTCTGGGCCTCAATCTTGAATTATTTTTTCAAACCCTCTTAAAACACATTTAATCCTTTGTTTTCTTTCCGAGGAGAAAGGTTTCACATCTGGACTGTCAACCTGCATTCCAAAGCATTAGCCTGGCAAATTAAAGCAGCTGAGCTGTAAATCTCCAAGAAGAGGACTTGTCATGGAAATCGCAATTCAGCATTAACTACGAGCCCAGTTCAGCAAGAAAGACAACACAAAAAGCCCAAACAATGCAGGCAGCCCCAAAACAACTTTGAAAATGAATCCTGCTGCCTGATAGAGCAAGCTAACCTAACCTAACCAAGCCAGCCTTGCAGCAGCACCTCCGTACCCAGCTTTAATCTGAAACAGTTGCCTAAGAGCCCACTGCGAGCAACCACAGTTGAATTTTGCATCATTTTCTACAACCAGCACCCCAATTTCACGAGAAGACTGCAGTTTTCAAATATGCCTTACGAGAGCTGAATGCTGAGGCTCTATGAACTCCAAGAGAGCCGAGGTCCTCCTTCCCTTGGGCTGCCACCTCTAACGGCTCTCTTCTGGCTACGAATATCGGTACGCAAGCAGTAAGATAGAAAACAACAAGATAAGCTCCAAAGATTTAAATTCTTCCAGCCAGATTTCAATGGAAATCCAAACGTCAGCAACGCAGGTGCAAAGCTGAACCAGCGACAAAAGGGTGTAGAACGGTAAAACTGATAAAAATAGAAAAATCATAATCTGCCCAGCGTCCCAGGATAACGGCATGTTACTGAAGTGTCCCAGCTAATGCAATAAAAAAGTGTTAATGTAACATTTTTTGATCATTGCACCATTTATTTATTCAGATTTTTTGATTTATAAGTTAGCTGCTAGAAAGAATTCCATTTTTGCTATTAATTTTTTTTTTTTCCGTTAGAGGGAAAGCAGTTTTGGAAAAGAACAACTTCAGGCTTAATTCAGCTCTAGAGCAGCTTGGAAGAAAGGACTGGCTGATCCACAGAAGACATCTAAGCAACAATGGGCTGGTTGGTTAACTCTTCTGTCAGCACTCACTTCACAAAACACCCTGCAGTCTAACTCAATTACTTCTTATACTTTATACTGGAGTACTGTATTAAATCTCTCTTTCTACCAGACATACAATGCAGAGCTTTGTGTGTCGGGCTCTTAAGATTATTTCACTCTCTCAGCTCTAGTTCCCTGACTGTGTCTCTACTGATCGAAGCCACACCAAGCACGAGTTCATCTCTTCACCTTCACCGCTGAACACCACAGCCAAGTCCTCTTATTTTTTCCAAAAACTAGACAAACTCTCTTCACCATCCACTCAAACCAGTTCTTCTGTTGAATTAACGGCATTACCGCAACACTCTGCTGCCGCATGAAGCCTGCCAAAAAATACCCTTATCCTGTAACGACGTAACTGCAGCGTAGCCAGCTTGCTAACATACCCGGTTACTAGAACCACATTGAGTCTCTCCTGTCCGGTTCCTAAAGGAACACGAAAACACAGAGAAGTTTTGCTCCAAACTAAGACAGGTACTACGATACCTGTACCTTGACACCCGAAGGAAAAGCATTGCGTAGGAGCACGTTGCTATCATCTACCCACGTTACTGCTGTCAGCATCCTGGGCCACCAGAACGGCTTCCTCTATTATTTTTGTGATAGTACCTACCAACTTGGCAGTGCTGGGTTAACGGTTGGACTCGATGATCTTGGAGGTCTCTTCCAACCTAAACGATTCTATGATTCTATGAACTTTTCCCACTCCACTCCCCACCTCGGTACGCTCCAGGCGAAGCCTACGCGCGTACCCATGTCCGACGGCTCCCGACGGCGTCAGAAGCAAGAGGTCAGGGGAAGGGACAACACGCGCTGCACCCGACTCGCCTCCCCCGCGGTGATCCTGCCGTGACAACGCTGTGTGCATCCCTTCTCTGGGAGGTGCTGGAGGATCACCCAGCGTCTGCTATCTGCGGGCCTTTCAACAAAAGACACTATTATAAGATTAAAACCTAGCTGAAGTAATTGTGTATGGAAATTCCTTTTATTAGGGCTGTGGATCAAGTCTTATCAGGTTTCACGGCTCAGAGAGCAGACTCTGGCAGCCAGGCATGTTTGTTAATGGCTATTCCAGCTGCGGCCGACTATTTCTGCTCACCTGGTTTTTGTCACGCTGAAACAAGACACGCCGCCATATTCTGTGACAGGTATTTTCGTTAGAGTAACACATTTCTCCTTCATCACTTAATATCAAGTACTCAGTGTAATTAAACTGGTTAACACAACACCTCTGCCATCCAGCACACACAGATGCCCCATTCACTACTTATGACACCAGAGAGCTGTGGTTTATTCCTGGCACAGGTCTCAAAATGGAAAAAAAGCCGGATAAGCCACTAGAAGAGAGTCCGCTCCAGTCTACAGTCCAGAAGCAGCTATCCAGAAGTTCAAGTCAATGCTTGAAACAGGACAAAAAGCGTTACAACAGGCGAAGGACAATAAACAACAGACAAGAATTTGACCAAAGAGTGCAAACGTCATCACGGGGTTACGCTCCTATATCCGCTATACAGTGCTGCACTACTGCAACCGAGAGCCAAAGCAGCTTCAAGGAAGCCCTCCAGGTCCGGAGGGCGAGCTTCATGTGGGCTAGGACACTTACACCAGCAATGACCACCTCTGCGGTGGTGTTCAGTGCCCAGCTTAAAAACCTGTCATTGCCAAGGTCTAACACTTACTGTACTATATAGGTGAGCTACCAGGTAGCTATATATACCATGCCACAAGGCAGAGAGCAAAGGGATAGGAAACAGCGATAGAAACATGGAGGAAAAACAGAGAAGAGGGGGGTGAGGAGAGCAAATATGCTGGCAGAAAGAAAAGGGATGGCCTGGCAAGCTGGAGTGTTCCCTGACCTCAAACTTGACCGCCCAGATTGGTTCAGACATTTTGATTTTCTACCTCAAGCTGTGATCACTAGGCATCAGTTCCTTCTCAAGGAGGCTTAAACAGAGCACTGAAAACCCAGCTGTCAAAGCTCGACGTCCTTCTCCTACCCGCATCTGAACACACGGCCAGCATGAAACACGTTCCTCCTAGGTAATACCCAACATGTTTTGAAATCTTGGCTGAACAAAACCTTCAGCTCACCAGCTTCCCCTTCTCCTCCTACTCTTTCCTTCTACTTTCATTGGTATCGTTTCAAAGTCCAAATGTCCTGGAGCTGCTACTTACAAGAGACGAAGCACAGAAAGCACGCCGTCTGCTGAACTGCTCTGCTGTCAGTGTTATAACATGCAACATGAAAAGCTAAGAGAGCACAGCCCAAGTCAGGCAGAAGATGCTGCTTTTCTCAGGGTGCTTCAGCAGCCTCCAAGAGAAGACCTCTTTGAGAATAACTTTGCAGAAGCACAGGAATTTCTCTGATTTCTTTCTTTGTCCCCCAGCACACTTATAAAAAGTCCAGTCTGGCTTCTTAGATGCCGTTGTCACCATCATGTGTGGGGTTCAGCTACTTTAAATGCCTTTTAAAGTTGGTTGTTCTCACTTCCAGCAAGTTCCTCACCTCTACCGCAGCTGAAATTTTAAGACACTGGGAGGAACCGCGCATATAACCTCATATAACCCAGTGGGACTTGGTGCTTAACATCCTTGCAGCAGAGGAAGGCAACACAAGGCCCCGTAACAATCCCAGAGCTCATCCAGCAGAAGTTCCTACAGCCAAACCAAACCTGCCCGGTCCCAGGTTAGTACTACGGCAGGATGAAATCCGCGGCACCGGCTCAAATCGCCGTCACCACCACGTCAGAAGGGTCACTGTCGCCGACATACGCTGCGCAAGCCCCGCCAGAGATCACACCCGCACGGAGCTGCGTCCCCCCAGGCAGTGCTGGTGGGGCTGGATGCAGCAAGTTGCCGCGTTTCAAGCTCACCAACACCAGCCTGGGGACCCCCACTCCAGCCAGCCCTGAATTACCAGATATATGCCCTCAGAGGTCCCTGCGATCTCATTCTTACAGGTCTAGAGCGCAGGTGTTTAAACAATTTGCAAAATCTCGTAGATGCTCTAAGCATCCTTCTTGCTTCAAGTTTTCCTCCTTCTCTTGGCCAAAGGAGAAGGATGCGTGCACCTGGGGATGCACAGAGCGGATCAAAGCCCCGAATCGGCGACCGAGTGAGCTCCGCACACAAGCCACCTCCCAGGCACCTCCTCCTGTACGGACCGATAGCGCTACTCGTACCGGCGTGTCATAATTCTGGAGTAAATGAAAACCAAACGCCAAAACGAGCGCTCATTTTCTGATGTTTATTGGCTGAGGTAATGGCTCTGAGCAAAACCCGCCGCTTTCACAGGGCAGAGCGCAGTGGTTATAATGCAAGCTTTTGAAGTCCAGCAAGAAAAAAAAAAAAATAAAGAGGGTTTTGTTGTTTTGTGCGGGGAGTTTTTTTTCCCCCCCTTCTTTTTTTGAACGATGTGATACAAACCAGCTTGATACACAAATTAGAGGTGATCTCATCAGTCCATTAGCCCAACTAAAGCAAGACCATCACTTGCGAGGGGATGTGCTGGCTAGATACTACTGATTGGCCTGCGAGTAGCATTAACATGGGGGTACAAACGCAGCCTTCATTACACAGGCAAGGCATGGCTCCCAGCTTTCAATCCGCTGCAAACAGTTTTGCCGTATTGAAAAGTGGGATTTGAGAGTAGCGTCTCGCAGTTACGGCTCTAGCATTTAGGCAGAGACTATGGCTAGTCTTGCCACCTCTCTCGATAGAAGGAAATGACCTACAGACATCATATGCATCGCTGATTCACACGAAACAGATGCCTTGTACAGCGTGTCAGCCCCTGAAAGGAGGGGAGGAAAAGCACTTGAAAATTCAGTAAGAATAGTAAAATGTGGTTTAGAAGCTTTCGCCTTTCATTTCTCATAAACTAGAACTCCATCACATCTTTCCACCAAGTTTCTTTTGATTTCTTTGTTGTAGGACGAACAATGCTTGAAAGCTAAGAAAGTCTCATTTCTAAGATGTTTCTGTTTTCAATCGAGCAGCAGAACTATTTATTTTCCTAGCTGGTGATGGAATTAAACAATTTGTCTTTGAAAACTCTATAAGCCTTCACCCTGACAACCCCCCCATCTGCTTTTCAGATTAAGGTACTTTGATTTTTACCAGCTAAAGGTTTATGAACTGCTGTATAAACCCAATTACTCTCATAGTAAATTATTTAAAGCTTACATGTTATTTTTTAAATTTTTCCCCATGGAGTACTCTGGAGATTCGGAAAAGGAAAGACTCACTAGGGCATTTTGAATTAAAAATGCATAACAGTGAAAACCATGGAGCTTCCAGAAACTTGGAATAAATAAAAAAAAACCTCAACATAGTTAAGTGAGGATGAGACATACCCCAGGAGAGACTTTTCAGGGGAGGACTGTTAAAAAAGAGAAAAAAAAGCTCCATTTCAGTGGGTGGGAGTTCTTTAAAAACAGATTAAGTTTCATCTGAGGTAGTAGTTATTCCTTAGCTGGTCCCTGCCTCGCTTCCTGATTGAAAACAGGGGTAGGAGAGATCTTCGTGTACTTGCTTTGGATGTCATCAGCAGAAAACACACCACAGGCAGCGTTTCATTTCAAAGGCAAGCTGCCCTTCGTGCTCGCCATGTCCACCACGGGACGGAGCATCCCAGGAGCAAACAGGGCAGCTGGAGTCCCACGTGGGACAGTGAGGGAGGCCACATGGAGCACGGGACAAGGACGGAGCCCACTACTGCTTCTCCAAACTGGGACTGATCTAGAAGAAAAAAAACCCACGAGTCCCTGGCAATAATCACCACACAACGCTGGCAGGAGCTAATTCATTTTCTGGTCACCAGTTCGGGGCCAGTTTGCATTGCCCAGAGAAAGGGGCAGGGCAGGCAGCGGTGATGCCCCAACAGCAGCTCTCCTTACAGATCAACTCCGGAGCCCAAATCCTCCTTTCTCTGGAGAAACTTCTCCGCTGGGGCACCGAAATAAGCATAATATCTCTCGTTTGCAGTCCCGGTGCTTTAGCCAGACTACAGCAGGGATGGTATTTGCTTGGCTACGGTACGATACGGTGTTATTTGGAGACCACTAGCAAAGCACCTTTATCTTCAATTATTACATTCTTAGTTTTAGGACAGTGAGTAACTGTTCCCATAAATTAATATTCGTCACATGCAAACTGTTAAAGAAAGTTAGAGCCCTGGGCACGTTAACAAGAGCGACCAGAGGGTCACAAGAAGCGTCCCTTCAGGATGTACCCAAACCGGGCACACAAAGGGAAGGCAGGGCAACACCCCACTTCCAGAGAGCTGGCATTCACAGCGATTTGTTCTGCGCAGTTCTCTTCCTGCTTCGTTTTGTCATTTATGCACTCAAGCACAAAAAAAAGTGTGTTAAAACAGCATCACAGCAACACTGAGCGATCACTTGAGATGTCTGGTCTGCATGTGCCTGTAGTGCAAAAGGCCGACTTACGTGACCAGAAACACTGATTTCCAGCGTCCCAGCCTACTAGTTACTCTCCCTTCTGCCACCGGTACAGCACAGATAAGCAGCATCCAGGTGAAATGACTTTGTTATTTAGATTAATTAATTAGGGAAGAGCAGGCAACAGCACTAACTCCCACAAGCATGATACGGCTAACTCAAACTGATGCTTTCCTGCAGAGCTGGTGACTTCTCTGAAGCTTAGCAGGGCTGACTCCAGGGGTTCCGTGCCGTGTCCCACGCGGCGTCAGAGGAATGCCGGGGAAAGCACGCAGCTCGGACAGCCCAGGGACTAGACCTCCAGCCGCAGAATGATAAATAGTTTCTCAAGAGCTCCTTGCTGCGAGACTGGCCCCTGCTGTCAGAGCAGCATTAACAGATTTCGACTGGGGGTGGTTACCCGCCAACCGGCCCCCGGACGAGGAAGACCAAGGTGCTGAGTTTAACAGCTACAGCTTGCCCAGGGAAAGGCAGCACTACCTGCCAGCACAGTCAGCCCGCGCCGCCCGGCCGAGCTGCCTCTGGGGGGTGAGGGCCGCTGCCTCCAAAGACGCAGCCCCGGTGCCCGTCTGCAAGGCAAAACAAGAAGGAATTTTCAAAGATGTCGGTTTTCTAATGTAAAGCGCTGGCATCTGGGTATGAAAGAACAGGCAGAGGGGAGTTACAGCTAAGAGGGAGGTCTGAACAGCGGCTGGAAGACAGCAAGGAGCTGCAAGGCACAGGGATGCACTCCGTCGCACTGAGACGGCATCAAAGGCAGGCGGCTTCCACCCCTCTGCGGCTCCCCGTGAGGAAGGTTCAGGGGAAGAGAGCTGAGCTCACTTTGCATCTTCTCTTTATGGTAACCACCTACCAAAACCAAGCCATGCTGCACAGCACCTTGCTTTTCCAGGGTGGTGTCTAGAGAATGATAAAAAAAATAGGAGAACCGTTTAAAAGACCTCGAGAGCACAAGAAACCCAAGAAAGCACAACCACAGCTTCTCCCCCATTTCAGTCCCTCCCCTGATGCCTCCAGACGCACCAAACCTCAGCTCGGCTGCTGCGAGGACACAGCCCCAGCCACTTTTACCACCTAAATTCTGGGGTTCATCCGAGTGACACTGAGCCCATCACTCCAAACTGATACATCTTTTTTCCTCTCTTCACAAGCCTTTTTTTTCATTTTTGAAAAATGGAGTATTTTGGTACACTTGGTACATTTTCTCCTTCAATTCACCTATATCTACTATATATCCCTTCGTTTCAGATCTCTCATCGCTATTGGGAGTCAGGCCCCGTGAATTTAGGACACTAACAGAATTCAGCACTTGTCCAGACCGGGAAAGGAATTGATGGCACTTTATCCTCTGACCCCAGCATAGACCCACTCAAGATTAAATCGGTTTTGTTGCCTGGATTACCTCCTGACTCCTGGGCTTATTGAGGCCGAGGACATTGATGCTGGTCTGTAATACTCAGTCACGTACTTTTAGGACTGATGCATCTGTGTCAGCTTTCAAAATTTCTGCAAAACACTGTGCATGCTTATCACACTTTTAATAAAAACCATGACGTAATATGTTTCCCAGAGCAGTTGCAGACCTCCTGCCAGGGCCCCACAGAGAACCAGTGCTCTGCCTATGCTTGTGCCATTTAAGTTCCATTAATCTTGGATTTTCAGCAATACTAAGTTCACAAGAGATGGTATCATCAGGTTCTTCCCCAGCTGTGATTATCACTGGAGTCCTTGAAACTCTGAACAAACAGAAGCCCATCTCCTGGTCTGGTTCACTAGTATTTCTTCTATGTAAAATGCGGACAACCTGCACAGTATAAGGGGTTGGTTGGTTTGTTTTTAACTAAAGACTGAAATGGCCATTGGCTACACTTCTGCCAGCCACCCAGGGTTCAAGGGGTTTATCACCTCCCCAGCGCTCTCTGCGAAGCAGGGCGGCGTGCCCGAGGCGCTCCGATGGTCTGCATCGAGCCCCGCAGCTCCCCAGGCTGGGCAGAGCTGCCGCTTGCCCCCTCGCACGCCACCGGCACCAAATATTGCTCGACCTTCAACCACTTCAGAGGTTTTTTCTCACTTCAGGATCTACTGCTAAAGCTCCCATCTTTTTTAAGGCTCCTCCTTACAGTCCCTCATTCTCTCCTCTCTTCCAGTAAGATTCCTCAGTCTTGCATGACAGTTCACTATACAAAAAAAGTATACCAAGTATACAAAAGTATATTTTGCAATACAAAAATCTATATTCTACAAACATCTCTGACACAAGCATCACGATCTTGATGCCAAATACATCTCTCTCGTTTCTAGCATCTGCAACGACCATGTTTGGCCCCTCTTTATCAACAGAACCTCCTCTCAAATCCCCAATTAGTTACGGGAGGTCCTGCCCAGGCCTCCCTTTTGTCTGCTCGGCTCACAGGAGCGTTTTAGGAAGTTTGAACAAACCACTGCCATGGCAGCGTCAAGCTGTCAACACAACCGCAAGCCGACTGTTCATGAAAGGGATATGCCGTAAAATAGCCTCTGCAGCAGGGCGGTGCAGGGCGAGCACGGCTCTGCACAGCCCAGGACACGGCACTTCGCAGGAGCTTACGAGGAGGACTGAAAATAGCAATTCTTGACTAATTCTCATTAAATTCTTAATTCTTATTAAAGCCAAGCCCATCTATCAGCAGTAAGTATTCGAAAAACTAACTGATACAGACTATGAGGAGGAAAACACACTCCAAAGTGTTCTGAAAAAGGAAATAAAAAGCTTTTGAGCTCATAACTTAGGAGAGATTTGAGTTGGAATATCTACAAGAGTTTGGTTTAACCACCTAATATCTTAACAGAACATTTTAAATATGCTCTCTTTTAGCTAGGAAGGGTATGGCCGCCACAGTGAGCATTTAGCTACCGTGGGCTAAAGGTGCTTTATGGAAAAGCCAACGCTTCCATGCTGCTGCTCCGAAGCTGCCGGCGCGGTCACAGCACCTCCCCACCTCCTGCCCACGGGCGAGACGGAGGCCGCGGCACGTGCGAGGGCCATGCAGACACCGCTCCAGGCACAACGCAAACCCACTAGAAGAGGAAAAAATTAAAATATTAAGAATAAAGCAAGAGGAAACAGGTAATAAAAGTATTAGAGAGATGGTAAATTAAGAGAGGAGTCTCCCTCTTCTTTTAAATTTTTTTTTTTTTAAGTTTTTTTCCCCTTTGGAAAAGAGCAGGCAAGTCATTCTCTTATGCAAGATGTTTTAATTCACATTATCATTCTGACATCTCCTTCACAGGCCCACCAAAACAACCCAGGGAAAAGGTCAGACACTGTTTAATAGCTATACATTAAGCAGCAACGAAAAACAAGAAACATCCCACACTGAGGACACGCTAATGGCTCTTTCGAGTCAACACATACCTAATTCACTTTTTAAGACTTGAAGTTGCAAATTTTTATCCAGCTTTCACAGCACAAATAGCCACAAGAAAGCTGCCCCAAACCCCAATTTGCCAAGTCAGGATTATTTGATACGAAGGTCGCTTCCTCCAGCCCCAGGCAAACTGCTTTAAACCCTCTCACAGACAGAAGTAAGCACAAGGAACACTTTTATCGATCTTAGGATACGAGACACAGGTCAAACACTGAGTGCACAAAAATAATTCACGCTTCTAGAGGAACATAAAAACACGAAATACTCAGAAATGCCCTGTGCTGGCATCAGCGGGGTGCAACAGTTAATTTATTAAGACAGATTAACGCACCCACAAAACCTCCAGCATTAAGGCAATTTTGACCTCTCTAGATTGGCTGCCAATATGATATAGGTCCAAAAGAAATTACCCTTTTCTGTTGCGACAGAACAATAAATTGGCTTCCTCGAATACAGTGGTTAAAGAATCCAAGTTCCTGACCTTGAATGTTTTACTAGTAGTATGCTGTGCTGTAGGGAACAATCAGGATGACATTTGCTGAAATGTGTGGGATTTATGGTATAATAGGTTGCACATATGTGCCAAAAGAGAAAAAAAAAACCCTCTTAAATCCGACCAAATCAAGATTAATTAGCTATTAAAATAGCTAAGAGAACACAGTGCAGTACAGGTGGTACAACAAACCATCTTACTTTCTGTACACGGTGACTGAAGTTATTTTTGAGGTCACACCGTACGTGTATCTTCCATCGCACTCGCACTGGGAAAAGCAAAAATTGCTGCTCCTTTGTAAACTCCTGCTCTTTGTAATTCTGTAGGTTTGCACTTCCATAAACAAACGTTACGCAGTCCTTTTATAGGAAGTCCCACTAAGCCCACAGGAAAATCCCGTATTGTCTGGCTTTGATCATCACGACAGACTGAACATTAACTCCGGTATTTTTACAGTGATCCTCGCATTAAGGGAGAGGACACGCCGCACACACTCGCCTCTCCGCCCTATCAGTTAGATTCACTCTAACTTTCCCCCCGCTTTCAACCAGCCCCATGACTTTTTGTTTTATTGCTGCTAATTGCAATTACAGGTGTTCAGAAATCAGCGGCTTGACGGATGCCCCATACCTTAAATGCCATCCCCGCAGCCCAGCGCTTTGCTGCGGACCGCGTCTCTCCAGCAGCACCGAGCCGGCTTCGGGATCACAAAGCAAACATTCCTCTGAAATCAGAGCAGCCTGACTTCTTTTTTTTCCTTCCTACTGCCCCAGGAATGTGAACAAGTTGTTAATACCCTGCAATCTGCTCGGTTTCCCTCTTAATCCTCATTTTAACCAAGCCTCTCCTTGCAGGAGATCATATCAATATGTCCCTAGCAGTCAAACAATGCGGGAAAGAGCCAATGTTATTGTGAGCCTGAGGTGGAACGACTCAGTTCCCAGCAGGAGATCAATTTGTACAAGGAACCAGCGAGTTCTTCTCTAGCAGGGGTAACCACTTCAAATGAGTCAGACGGCCTGCGACAACAACCACCATCCTTGCTGGGGTACGGTCAGCTGGCAAACGCTCACCCCAAGGCTGCCGTTCCCTCTCCGCAGGCCAGGGGCGCGAGGCACGCACGCCTCCCCTGCTCCCGCGCGGCTCTTCTGCCAGGACACCGGTACGCAGCTCCTCACGTCCCGCGGGCATCGCTCCACTGATCAGGGACCACGTCGCAGGAAAAGATGTCTCGCAGCCGTGGTCTTTGTCCGCACCAACCCGCAGCCTGGACATCCGAACCGCATCCCTCCTTCCAGGTACCTTCACTCCAAGGTCATTACTCTGCAACGTGGCAAACTACCCACCGAGTTCATTTTCACACGATCTCCAGCAGCTCTCAGCTCCCCACCGACCACACAGTGAAATTCAAAGACATTTCCAGCACCGACAGCAACAGCTCCCCAGGGCTACGCACCCTTTGGTTTGCTGTGCACAGCCCAACAGCGGCATCCAAGAAAACCAACGCAGACCAACTTACTGGCGCATCTGTTACGCACCTATGTTTGACGTGGTACCCTTTTGTTACGTTACCCCATCCCGGGAAAACTTGAGTTATTGACAGATAAAACAATTAACATGAAAATAATTCTAGAGCAGGTTGACTTGCTGGAGAGGCGAGGAGGACCAGCTGACGCCGGGCCACCTGGGTACCACATCAGTAAAACGTGAGGAGGAGAAAGTCCGTCCTCTCCAGGCTTTTGGGAGTCTCCTTAAACACTTACTTAACTCTCCTCCTTCAGCTGTTTACAGGATATTTGAGCTATTTGTTAAAGACTCAACATCTTCCACCACTTAACTGGAGAGTGGAAAACCTGCTTTATCCACTCCTGTAGGGACCGAAGCACCACCCCGAGCAAACTAGGGCTTGATTTACACGGGCAAAGAGCTGCTCAGCCAAAGCCTTCCACGTGAACACCCGGATCTCAGCTAAGAACGTGACAGACACGAGTAGCAGGGGAAAGCTTTAAACCCTCACCAAACCGGATTTCTGTAACGGCTTCCCTGTGCGGGGAAATGCGAAAGGGACGCGGTCAAACCAAACACCGCTCCATCACCTGAACGGTTTCAAAACACGTTCGCGTTGCTTTTCATTTTCCAAAAATACAACAAAGCAGCGACGGAGAATTCCTCGTTACTCAGCGCGACTGTCGAAGAGACCGGCGGCGAACAGCGGTACCTATACACTGGGATTACGACGCTGTTACTCTCAGAATTGACGGACATATTAATTGGAGACAGCTGCAAGGAAAAATATCCTAACGACATGATTCATTAGTTTTCATAGATAATTACATCTGCTCATGGCCTCACAGTGAATCATTCATTTAGGGAATTTTTGGGGTATTAAATTTAAATGCAGTAATCAGATTTGTTAATCTGTGGGACAAGGCAAACCAAACAAAATTTCATTCGGGGAATTGTTTATACTTTCAACATTGACATTAATTCAGCAGCAGGAAAAAATTAGCAGCATAATGCATGCTCATGTAGGTTAAAAATTATTAATCTCCTTCACTCCCCCCAGTGCTTGTAATGAGACTGCACAGATTTCTTCAAGGCTGCCCGGATTGCAATCTTTTTTCCTGGATGTATCTTTATGCGTTACACAATCCAGTGGCCTTTTTAAATTTTATCTATTTTTTGATAGAATAAAAGAATTAAAATAATTGATACTTGGGTTTGCCACTCTATAGACTCAAAATACAGCTGTTTGTTTCATCATTATTGTATTATACACCTAAAAAAAATAAGTTTAAAACATGATTTAGCTTTTTTTGTTACTTTGAAGTAGCAGCACATATTCTTAGATAGAAACCCCAGAAAAACTTGCAGATCCAGGCCAGCCCCCTTCCGATCAAGTCACGTAAACTCTTTAGTAAACTGAACTCCACCTTAAAAATAGATAATTTTTTGCCTATTTCTTCTCCTGGAAGCTACTCTGGAATTTCTTATCTCACAGTTTAAAAAAAAAAGTAATTTTCTTGTCTGTACTATTTACAGTCAATTTATTCCTGTTTTTTCTTGAACCAACATTGCCCTTCAGCTTCAATAGCTGTCTTCACTCCCCAATATTTTACTGCCAGAACACGAACAGAAACCAAACCATAGCTCCTATCCATCCACATCTGGCCAGACTGCACAACCGAAACACCAGACCCTCTCTCCGTGCTATTCCATTGCCCTCCACGGCCTTCACTTCTTCTCTGGGCCTGTTTCTCCTCAAATTCACTCTTCGGAACCTGAAAATTAAGAGAAATTTGTTCCCGCAGCTGTACCCAGGTGCAGAGGCTCCAACCGCCACGGTAGCCCCAAGCACACTTGTCGCCTGCTCCACGTTACGCTGATCCTCTCCCCATCAAACCAGCAAATATCTGGTCGGCTCTGGCACAAGCTCAGGACACAGTCAGTCAACTGCTGCAGCTCCCTGGACCAAAGACAACCCTCAGGGCTTCATCCTCACAACCACGTTTTAGGAACTCCACGATCATCAGTCGATGGTCTGAACCACGCTGAAGAAAATAGGAAGGATCAAGCAAGAGGTAGCTCATGGCATATCAAAGAATCCCACAGACCTTTAGCAAACTAACTCCGTACGGCTTTCGGAGAAGAGCAGCTAAGGTTCACAAGCACCGTAACAAGGGAAATACCTTTTTTGAGGCATCAAGAAATAAAGAGAAAGGCGGAGCGCCCTGCCCAGAGACACAGAGCGAGTCCTTGGGCAAGCCAAGAATGAAAGTCCCAAGTCCCAACCACCAGACCACAACTATGCAACAGCAGCCACAAAGGGAGCTGCTCCTAGGTGTACAGGAGAGAGCACCTTTGATACCACAGCTTGGGTTTCTCTAAATCCACGTGCTACTGCTGAGAATCAGAAATTAATGTGCAACTTGATATCTCCTGCTTTGGTGAAGCTGCACCTACGCAGTTGTATTTCTCCTCGTTGAGGTTTGGGGGACAGGGGGTTGCTCCATGGAAGCTGGAACAAATTAATATTTCCCTGAGAATTATTATTTTAAGAGAAAGAACCAGCAGAAGTTAAAAGGTAAGCCAACATCTTCTATTTTCTTTGAGTTAAGCGTCTGACAACACACAGTATATTTTATTCGGGATCCAGGCCCAAGCACTCTACGGCAATAAGCTCCTCGTTAGGCACACGCTGTTACTGGACAGCATCCCAGGCTCCGCAACAACGTCCCGATTTTTGCAATACCTATGAGCTTAACGCCCATGTCACAGCCGTGACTTCGAGAAAGACCTTTCCCAAAGAACGGCATTTGAGGTCTCCACTCACCTCTCCCGAAAACATGCTGTTCAGCTTTAGCTAGTGCCGCACCACTTGTTTGTGTAACTGGAGAAGTGTCAGGCCCTCTCCTCCAGTGATTTAAACTCCTCCAGCGTTAGAAGGAAAACAAAGAACAAAGATGCTGAAATATCCATCATCTTGCACGGCGCCCACGGGGAGTAGCTGGAGGAATGCAGCACGCCGTGATCCGCTGGCCTCGCTGTCAGGTTCCCGCCCGCTCGGCGCACGCAGCCTCCCATTCCCGTGCACACGGAGAGGGCTCGGGAGAGAACTCACCTCGACGGCTCGCCCAGACCGGCCGGGGCTCGGCACCCCCGGGGAAGCTGCCCGACCCGACGGCATCGCGGGCCGCTCGACGCCGGTACCGCGCTTGGTGCCCTACGACCACGGCAGGTTCCCGGCCCCGCAGCTCGCAGCCTGCACGGGCAGCCCGTGCTTCTGCGGAGACGGCGGAGGCATGCCTGTATTATTCTTGTACCGAATTCAACAGCTTGAGAACAGCAAACCCAGGAGCCAGAGCTGTTTGCTAAGAAGGGCTTTGGTTACTAAATGCAGAAACCCGCACAAGACATTCTTCTCTCGTTCCCTGAATTCGGAGATCACATATACATGTTTTATTAATACCACCAACCACACAAATGCCAAGAAGGGAACTCATTTCCAGGGAAAATTAAGATACCACCTTTCCTCTCGCTTACTGAGAAAAGGAAGTACAAGCAGGGAGATAACTAAAATAAACTGGATAAATTCAAGAGAAACAGGGCAGTAAGCACACTAAGCGGAGCAAAACAGGGGTCAAACACTGTCCTCGGTAACCCCAGCACGGAAGGGCCATGCTAAGCACGGGAACAGTTTTAGGACGGCTGCTTCAGGAAAACGCAGGCCCAAGCACCCGGTGCTCAGTGTCCCGGCTGGAAGGGGCAGGAAACAACTACGCAGCTCTTGGCCAACGACTCTTACTCCCCATCAGCAGAGCCCCACCGAGCTGAGAGCAGTTTAAATGACAAGACATGGATGCAGAACATTAGTCCTCCCCTTATTTACTTTATTGCACTTTCTCATTGGAGAAGAATTCATCGGTGACAGTCATAAGTCAACTTAAGGAAGAAAATAAAGCACTCGGGGCCATTTTCAGGAGCAAGAGAATCAAATGAGCAGAGTCACGCTTCCGGAGGAGCCGAGCCACGCGCTAGAGAGACACGAGCACTACAGCAATGCAAACCTTTGGCTCAGCGCCTCGCAAAGCACAGCCGACGTGCGTTAAGTGCATCTCATCGCCGGGCTGGAGAAGGGGACCCAGGAGGCAGGTACCCTGCTCCCGGGATGAGACCGGAGGGAAGAGACTCTTCACTACCGAGGAGCGGGACGTGCTAGACCTGCTGAGGCTTCTCTGCTGCGCAGCACTGCGGTCGGGAAGGAACACTTTCATCTCCTCCGTCCCTCCAGACGGCACATGTTTTTTTTTAAATAGTTGGGCAATTGTTTTCAGGAGAAGTCTAGGAGAGGAAAAACACATTCCTCTGCAACAGCATCACTGCCAGGCCCAGCACTGCAGCATCACCAAACCTGTAGCCACTTGCTGACCCCATGCTTAAAAAGCACCTCAGAAATAACGTACGCACATTATTTCAGGCAATATTAAAAGCAAGAAGAAAAGCGGTGCCTTCTTTTTACAAGGGATAAAATATACCTTTTGATTTCTAACTCTCCTCTTTAAATGGTTTATTCTGTGCTTCTCTCCCACGTGGAAAGGATGAAGAATTACTGGGGAGGGTAGTGGTTCAGGACAGTTTAAGTGTGCATGAAACGGCTGTTCACTCTCAGCACACCACTTGTGCGCTAGCAAGATCGCCACAAACCCGTGACACTGATCGTTTGTTCAACAAAGTTTCATGAATTCCAGCTGGAGACTCCTTTTTGCTTCCCCCAAGGCCAAAAGGAAACTTACTGATATTTTTCATGTTTAGGATGTGGGGAAAGGTACACAGGAACATGGAAACGTATTAAATGGTTGGATTTCTCTTCCCCACTCCCCCTTTTTTTCCAGAAGAAGGGAGTCCTCCAACCCCTAAAACAGATCAAAAAAGCAGAATGCACGTGAACAGCATCAGCGAGCACCGAATTCATTTACCGCTCCGAAGCCCTGCTCACTGCACAGAAGTCACTGTTCACTCACAGCAGCAACCGCCAGCCCAACTCCCGACTCCTTCAGCCAGCACTGAAAAAAAGATTTAGTCTGGGGGTACGAGAACAAGAGCATCCTCTGCGGGAAGAAACACAGACCCAGACGGATACACCCGCGATCACCTCAGCACTCGTGACAGCTTTAGGCCATATTAGCAGCTAACCGGTTTTCAGCTTCGGGCAGAAAAAGCAGCAGTGTCTGACGGCCACTGCCAGCAACGATGCGTCTTCCTAATTTACCTAGCATCTTCTGAGCGAAGCTAAATTTGGAATTTCAGTGGTTACCACCACCTCTTTGGTCGGGAAACACCAGAGGATCTGATGGGAACCTCAGCGGAGCAGCGACGGACAACGCGAGGAGGGCTGGGCAGGACCACAACTGTGCAGTGTCTGCAGCTTATTTTCACGTAATAACTCCTAGCGAGAACTACCGGAAAGCCTTCCCCCTTTCAAAAACCAAATCTCTCACTGAAGTCAATAGTGCCAGTTATGAAACGTTTTCATCCCAGAACTGAAGAATGGCTTTTCTGATGCCTTTGTGTTTTGGTGACATCGGTACATGCGGATGACTTCATGCAGACAGTATCTGCTGCTTTTAGAGCCCAGCTGCCCTATTTAATCCCTGTTAAAACTGGTTTTCCCCTTCAAATTTCTTTAAACACTGTACTGGGAGACTTGTTTAAAACATATTCCTTATAAAGGCTCCTGGCAACTCTGAAATGAGAATGTTTTTCTTAATCTTCCTACTAACTTCAGAGGATAAACTGCTCAGCCGTCACAATTTAACAGCGTGGACAACGTTAGTGAGCCAGGCCACAAAACTCCGAGGTCCTGCACCGCTTCCCTCCGTCTTTATTCAAACAAGGTCTCTGACACGCTCTGACAGACAAAGCGTCCCCAAGTCCTGCAGAACAGCCAAGCATCTTCAGTCCCACAGCCAGCCAGCAAATATTTACTAATTCATCTACTAAGTGAGGTCCTCTGAACCAAGTAGGTGAAGTTAGCAAACATCCACCGGGACTTGCAGAGGAGAACAGAAAACAGGCCCTGGGCACGCTGTGCATGAAGCGTCATTTACCTTCCTCTAGAGAGGATTCCTGGAGCTGGCTGACAGCTGCAGCAGGTTCACACCTGCGTTTCGCCTTGGTAGAGAAGAATGTTGATCATCCTTCTATTCAGTTTCACACCAAATACAAAGATTTTTACGATAAAACAAACACCTTTTAAAAATATCAAACAGGCAAAACTCCACACGCATCCTAAATGATTTAATTCAGCTTGTTATCAAGCTAAAAACAGCGTGAAGTAGAGCATACTCTCTTTAAGAGGTCCTCCCCCCATATTAATGTTTTTTCTCCATTATTCACAAAACCCCAAAGCCTCCTCTTTCAGCAGGGACAAGTATCACCTTCAGAATAAAAACGCAGCCACGCAGACGTTCCGAAGAGCTGTCGGTGGTCGCTGATCTGCAGCTGCGTACGCTAAGGGCAACGGAAGGCAGGGGAAGGTGAGAAACTCCCAGCTGCGGCGCGGCGACAACGTACGTCCTCCTGAAAACAGGGAATGAGCACAGCCGCTTCGAGAACAGACAATTTGAGTTTCTACCGCGTGGCACATCACTTTACCTGCAAGGGCAGCCTATTATAAGGCTTGAAAATTTTGGTTGAAATGCCACTGCAGTTGCCCTGCCTACTCAACAGAAAGCAGAGTGAGAAATTTATCTTATGTTTATAATAAGGCAATAAGATTTCTTTTAAATCAGCTTTGACTATTACGTTTCTGATTTACGCTTGCTTCTGAGGGGTGCAACCTTCCGCCACTTAACAAAACCTCTCTTGCCCTTCTCTTCCAACGTGAATTCCAGTTTGATATGGAGCTGGTTAGGAAGCACACAGCAGATTTGGGGTTTATTCCCATTTCAAAGAGTTCCCTTATACTAGAAAGCAAAACAGAAACATGCCTCTTCGACGTCTAACTGCAACATGGGGAGACAGATCACAAGGTATTGCGTCCTGAACACTGACACGGGTCAGTGCAAAAGTCAACTAAATACGCTGGTTTCCTTTCTCCGGCACCTTGCCCGAAAGATAAAATCTGTTTCAAGTGTTAAAGGAAGGTGGAACTGGTCCCCGACTTGGCTGTCGGTCTCTCCCATCTGCCTTCTGTGCCCCATCACACGAGTGGCTCCATGGTGAGAAAAATGAGTTTATTTTCTCCCAGTAGCACCGCAGAGGCACAGCAAGCCCAAAAGCTGGCCAAGTGCTGTGCTAGGAGAAGTCCCAGCACGCTTCTCCTCGCCACGTGCCGAGATTCAGACAGCACCAGACCACTTTTCCTAGCAGACGTTACCGTGCACCCTACAGCCGCCCACCCCACCTTCATCCTGCCACACCGACGCGTCGGCAGACTTAGATTTCCACAAATGGATGCTGAGGACAGACCCTGCAATCGCCCGGCCTGTCCCGGCGGGAAGCAATGCAGAGCTCAGGATGGAAAACCAATGATCTGGTTAGATCTGTTGTCTCTAGTTCTGATCCAGCACAAGAAAACTTTGAAAACAAGTTTCAGAAAGCAGAGAACAGAACTGGAGGGGAGGGATTAGCTGAGTTTCCGGAATGCCAATGAACCCGGGAAGCACAGGAGGTTACTAAGAGCCATTTACTAAAAGTCATTTTCAGTCAACACAACACCCAGATGTGAAGAACCTCTCCTGTCAGCGCTGCTCTACCTCCTTCTGCTCAACACAACCGAGCAGTCAGCCTCTCTGCTTTAAGAGTAAGCACAAACCACTGTGGAGGAAGGTGTAGCCCTGTAACAAAAAGGAGGAATACATTGATTTTACATACCAACCTTCAGGCCTTCCCTTACAAAACTCCTGTGGTCTCCAACTATGAAAGTAATTTTCCCTTCATTGAAAACACACCACCCACATCCCCCATAAGCAAAACTATTATAGTTCCTATTGTGACAAAGCATCAAATGGAGTTTTTCCGTAAGAATTGAAGTCACAACAGCTTAACTAGTGGAAAGTACTACACTTAAGCTGAATAGGCTCTATTCAAGTTTAAGCACCACTACAATTACCTATGATTAGTGAAGAACCATAAAACAGTGGGAAAAACCCAACTGGTCCACGCTGACCCCAGCTGCCACACAGATGCACCAGCAGATGCACAACCCAGCCCAAGTTCTCACAAGCCCACGGGAACCACGCTACAGCCTCCTCTCTCTATCCACAGGCTGGTGCTCCGAGGCAGCAGAAATAATAATTTCCAAGTGAACATACTTATTTATAATGGGAACTATTACATAAAAAGTAGTCTATGTCCTAAGCTCGACCAGAAGGAAGCTTTCCTCCCAGCTTATCTGATTTTCTATTCATTTAAAATATCGTGTTTCGGAAGGCCACTTTAGAGTTCAATTCACACTGCTAATTTTCTTTGGCAAAACCTCACGTTATCTACAAACATTGGTTGAAAACCCAATTACAGCAACGCGATACCCACACCCCGTTGCATAGCAACCGGATAACACAGGGATATGGAAAATGTCGATATTCCAAAATAACAGCAGGTAACGGAGCTACTTCTTAACTGCAAGCAGAGCTACACCAGCGGATGCCCAGGTGGGGTGCGGGAGATCAAGAGAGAAGGAACAGCAAAATTAAGGGGTGCAGCCCAGTCCCCCAGCTTGCTTGGGGCACTGTCCTGGACACCCCAGCCTGGGATGATCCCTCCTCCCTGAGACACTGTCCTGCTCGCAGCTCGCTCCTGCCGGACGCCACGGTGCCGACGGGCACCGCCTGCTTTCTCTGAAAACCCTACGCTGGTCTCCAAACCCTGGAAAAGGGCGAAGTTCTACTTACCCCTGCAAGGCCAAGGCAAAGCTTGCTCAGGGAAACGTTAGCCGGAGAAAACTAAGCGGACAAATGAGTAAGTCTCTATCAGAGCACCTTCAAGGAGATTTCAGAGGTCCAGCTCAGCCAAGTCGTGACAGATTTTTCCTCAAGCTAAGGACCACCTCAGAGGCTGGCACCAGTCCCCTCCAGCACTACCGATCAATGCTACAGCAGAGATTCTCGATCTCTGCAACAGAAAAGCAATTAGAAGAGTTTCAACACAGTAAAATAAATCATTCACAAGTTTCTTCCCGAAATCACCATTTTTTCTACTATAATTCCCTCACATGCAAAAAAATTGTAAAAAATAAAAAGCCCATGACAAACAACCAGTAAGAAACAAAAATCTTCTCTCCACCCCCAAAAGCAAGACTTTGCTCTGCAGTCTTTGCCAAGGGAGGAGCTGGACACCGATCGCCTCTCCCCGGCGCTGCTGGGGATCAGGGCATCACAAGCACGTGCATTTGCAATCGGGTGCTAACGCAAAGATTTGGCAGCCTTTGTCAACATTAGATGGTTGTTTGTCTCGTGTCGCTGCTGCCTCTAGTTTCAACAAGGCACTAGAAACACAAAGGTCAGAGTTACATAGAAAAAAGATTTTGGGAGTTTATACCAAATGTTACCTTTTTTTTTTTACGCAGGGTCTGCCCAAACCAGACCAAAACCAACCTTCACAAATCTCTGGCAGTACTTGAAACCAACGTTCCGTTCAGCATTTCTGCGAACACCGAGGAGAGATTGATGCGGCAGGTTGAGCCCAGCGGCCACGGGGAACCCTGGAGTCTCTGGTCCCCAGTCAATCCGTCGGGCAGCCTGCTCCAGACCTGGGAACCCCGTGGCCTCGCTGTCCCAGGGCCAAATCCATCACTTTATCGCAGACAAAGGTATCCCTTGAATTCCTACCCCGAGGAGCTTGGAAAAAGGCCGTCAGGCCCAGATGTTTCAGACTAAAGACTCTGGACTCAAACCAGCATTTTTCAGCAAAACTTGGTTCTATAAGAAAATTTCCAACAAAATTTTGAGATCAAACACCACCGGAGTTATTTCAGAACAATGCGATCTACGTAGCCAAAAGACATATTTGAGCGTGCCCCTGCACTTTGATGCCAGCCGGTTCACATTACGGTATCTTTTTTCAAGTGTGTGATTTACTCCTTTCATGCTGAAGTGTTTCTTACAAAACTCTGCTGGGAGAGAGCAAGGAGGAATTTTTTCTGCTTCCACATCCAGAACCTGTACTGCTGTCACACTGGAGGGCTATTTCTATGCCTTGACGTATTCTTTCTGGTCTAACTACAAAAGCAGTTCACTGGGGGCAACAACTACATCCCACACACACCCAGAGATCATCGGGCCAACAGAAAAACACTTGAGTCAGGCAGCGAGGCAGAATATTTTTCACAATACATGGCACGAATGGGATAATACTTGTACCATCTTATTTGGTTTGGGATGCACAGGGATTAAACGCATTTTAATACATTGGCAAGTCAAAAAAAAGGTTATGCTCATAGGACTTACTCCACCCAAGCTTGCAAGGAAGTTACTTTATTATTCTATTTTTTTATTTATAATAATAATAATTATAGTACGATTATTTTATCTGCTTTTAAGTGAGCTCAGGATGCTTTATGATACCAACTTCAGCATCTTAAAAGCATCCTGTGTTTATGTCACATTAATTATGTTTAGGACTCAAACGCAGCTTTGAGCAAGCAATTGCTCCCAGCACTCTCGCTTCTGTTTCCATCTAGTTGCGAGGAACGGTGCACACGCATCCGGCAAACGCGTAGTTGTGGGGCCGATTTCAGTGTCTGAGCGTGGCCAAGTACTACCTGCCATTTCCAGGCTGGATCTAACAGCAGATTTCACAAATATCTAAGCAGTATTTAAACGAGCAAGAAAGCCACGTTTCCCATTCAAATACTGCACAATAGCGATTCATCTGCACGCAAGCGCTTGGAGCAACCAGCTTTATCCTGCTTTCTGTTCCTGCTATGGTCAGAGCATTGCAAGATGTTGCATTTCATTTTCTGGTTCTGAGGGGTGCTGATTACCAAAGTGATTCCATATGTTACGTTTATTTATTGCAGAACAGATCAGCAAAGAACTGAAACTGCCTGGCGACTGATAAACGTGCCAGGGTCTATCAGTTTTTGTACAGACGCCACAAGCAGATCTGTGTTTCCAGGACTGCTCGGTAAGAGAGCGGGGCTGGGGCGGCCTCAGCACCAGTCTGGAAGGGATTTTCCCCAGCACCGCTGGTTGTAGGTGGTATCAGCCTCCTCGCTGCACCCATCCACGCTCTCACCTGCTGCTGTTCGACTATGCGTTTCACTATACATCAAGCACAACCCCTCCAGGCTGCAGGAAGGGTTGCCCTGATCTCAGCTCGCCTCCAACTCAAAACCTGAGCTCCCATAATTAACAGTATATCCTGCTCTACCACCTCACCTCGACTCCGTACCGCTGTATCCAAACTGCTTGTCACACTGCATCTACCCGGCATTACAGAAACAGCTCTAACACAGAGGAGGCTAAACCCCCTCCCTAAAACCCAGCTCCCACAAACCCTACGGGCAAAACTCTGGCGCTTAAACTTTCTGAAAAAGTCAACATCCAACACTTAAACTGAGGCAAATCCACCCACAGCGTCACACCTACAAATGGTGCCCAACTTCCCTGGGAGCAAACGCCGCTCGGTATTTGGAGTGGTGTTGGGCACCAGCCTAACGCTGAACACATCAGCACCAGTGATTTCGGGCACAGTAAGCCGTCATCACCAGAGGCCTCTACAACATAAGCATCGGAGAAGCAATATTTTCTGCTCAGTGTGCAGGAGAGCAGGGGAGAAACAGCAAGGACAGTTTCTCCATGCAGAGACAGGAGGGGCGATGAGCGGGAAGCACGCGCGGAGGTAATGGGAAATCCAGGAGAAGCTGCTAGAGAGCGCTGGCCAACCAGCTCGGTGGCGAGTACATCCAGTTCAAAGCACTCTTCGGATTCCAGCAATACCTCACGATAATAACGTGCCCAGAAACATGGGTTTCTCATTCTCTCTTGTGTTGTAACCGTTCAGGTTTCGACCCTACAAGTTTTCTGGGAAATCTATTAACAGCCTATTAAGCATCCAACAGCCCACTCACCGAAATCACCATGACGCAAGAGCATATGGTTCCTACCAAGCATGACTTTCCTTTAAGCCTGAACATCACCTTCTTTCCAACAATGCCCAGGCAA
This sequence comes from Phoenicopterus ruber ruber, assembly GCA_009819775.1. NCBI lineage: Eukaryota > Metazoa > Chordata > Aves > Phoenicopteriformes > Phoenicopteridae > Phoenicopterus > Phoenicopterus ruber. The sequence goes on from CM020232.1 coordinate 2,803,344, forward strand.
GCAAGTTATCAATTGATGCGGGACTGAGCAGTCACCTACTCCCCCCCCCCCCCCATAAATCCTCAAAAAATCCTCTGAAAAGGGGAAGGGACAGAGGAAGCACTAAAGTTAGAGTCTTCTAAAGTATAAACCAGAGTATAAACTCTCGAGCTGCATTTCATTGCCACAAATAGCAAATATTTAAAAATAAAATATTATTTTTAGCCTAAGTGGTGCTTAACGATTCGAGAATAAATATTCATCATTTGAAAACGCTGAAGCAGCCGGGTCCTGTTCACACTGAGCACCAGCTCACGGGGAGCAAGCGAGGCAGCGTTTGGGACCCCGTCTCTAACATGCAATTAAAACCTTCCCTGATTCAGCCAAAAAACAGAGGGACAGTACTCAAGGAGAATGAGCCAGATATAATATCTTGGTATTATCTATGAGGGTAAAATAAATGAAATTAATCCCGTTAACCGTTTCCTGGATTTTCTAGCAGAGGCTGTTCCGCACGGGACAATTTATTTCCTGCCTTTCTTTTCTGCAAGCAGCGACTTGCAGGTCAGGATATATAATTTCAGCTGCTCACAGACAGGTATGTGATTTACCAAAAAGGGGCTGTAAAGGAGAACAGACTGGGTTTGTGCCTTTCTGCTTCTTTACGATGCATGACAGACAGTCACCCCGAGAAAGTAGGAAAGCAGGCAAGGAAAATAAATCCCCTCTCTATGGTCTCAACTCGAGATTTTTTGAACAGGGGGAAAAGCTAAATTAACACGGAAAAAAATCATCAGAGTGTTGAAATATCTACAATTACAGCTAGGTTTTGTTTTCTTTTTAAACAGTTTAAATCAAATGGCTGAAGAAGCAGATGGGAAAAAGAACTCTCTTTCGCTAAAAGTCGAGGCTTATATCCCTATTAGAGCTCTCCATAAGCCCTGCTAGAAAACTAAAGACAAAACTTAACAAACAAGATGTTTAAGATCATAATTCTTATCGAGAAACCCTGAAAGGCTTAAAAAAAAAGTCAGAAACTCGGTTTTCCTCAGCGGTAATTTCTCCAGCATTTCTGATCACCGTGAAGACAGATGGAGGAAGACAGCTTCCCCCCTCCCCACCGCGGTGTGGGTGAGGTAGGGATTGACTAACCGTGGAAAAATCCACATAATTGAGAAGACAAATGTTGAACAGTTATTTTACGGCTTGAACTATTCAAGGAAAAACGCGAAGCGTGCCAAGAGGCCAGACAGCCTCATTGTGTATGTGCGCGAGTATGCAGGAGCCCAGTCACATTTCAGGAGTGCGACGCTTTTATCCTCATCCAGGTTGTGCCTTGCTGGTTTATCTGTTTCTGTAAGCGCCGCGTCAAGCTGTAAGAAATACTGAAAGAAAAAGTATCATCTCCCAGTATTATGTGTACATAGAGTGTAACAAAAACACACACACAGGCTCGGTAGCATGACCCGCTATTAAGGCCATTTGTTGCTTCCCATGAGAAGGCCCTATTTTTGGTTGCTTAAAACGATGAAAAACTTGAACGACTCAGGCTCAAGATTCCCAACTTGGACGTCTGCTTCCAGATGAATTTAAGAAAAAAAAAAAATTTAAAGTTTCAGCCAAAATATCTCAGCCATTTCAGAACAATGCTGTTTTTTCCACGTTAAGACTCTCCAGCGGCCTCAGGAGCCACAGTACCCCAATGCTTTCACATGAAGACACACAGAAGTTAGAGGGAGATGGAAAAGGACCCAGAAGGGGAACTAGTTGAGCAAGAGCACTGGCATACTGACCAGAAGTGAGGATTAGACATTCAGAAGGGGAGATTAAAAAGATCAACTCAATAAAAGGAGCAGAATGAGAAGTCTGAAGGAAGCCAAGTTGTAGAAGAGAGGAAAGAAAGAGCTAGAGAAGGTCACAACAGAAAATAAGAAGTTGTCTAGTCCATCTCCGGTTCTAACTCAGCTCAAGCTGTCAGGAATAACACATGTTCTTAAAGACGTCCCACGACAGGGACTTCCCAACCTCCCGACACAGGCCACTTCACCTCTCCTGGAAGGATTTTCCTGCTCCTTTTGACCTCAACTCAATCCCATTACCAAAAGCCTTCTCCCTCCCCTCTTGAACCAGCTTGTTTCATTCTTCAAGAACCTCGTGGTCCCACCTCAGCCTTCTCTTTGTTAAACTCAGCTACCCCAGCAGTTCATCTTTCCTGGTAGGTCACACCTCGGTGCTTTAAATCATGCTTTTGCTTACCCTCTGCATCCGTTCCTAATTTCTGACTATAATTATCCAATCAACATCACGTCTATTGAACGTTATTCATTTGAACCCAAGCTTCCATAGACTACTCGCAAGAAAGTCTCACGAGACAGCATCAAAGCCTTTCTTAAGTCCACATGACACCTAATTCTTCTCCCCTACTCATAAGGCTCTTCCGCAGAGTAAGTCCAAACTCATTTGACACAACTGACTCTTAACAAGGGCTTACGTGAGAGCCGCTGCAGACCTGTCGTCTCACCAATACTTACGAACAGTTTGTTTTGCTGTACCAGAGCTCTCCCAGCAGAGCTGGGCTGCTAGAAACCCATCCCACCAGCGCCTGGAAGGGAGCACAAAGATGCTGAAGCCTTATCCTTACCTCTGCTGTCAGCAACCGCCGGTGAAGCCCACAGGCAAGACATCTCACACCTCTCTCATGCTGCTCCACATCATCCAACACCGGTAAAATTACCCTGTCAGGCTACGCTGCAGAGGTCCCTGTGTAGGTGTTCTCATCTGGCTGCTGACCCAGGCTTGGAGACAGACCCAGACTGCAGCGCCTTCCCTGTTTTTCTCAGTTCTCTTTTTAAGAATACCAGCAAATTTTACAGATAAACAAAGACTGGAAACACTGAAGCAGCAAAGTCATGTACTTACACAAGGTTAGGAAATGCTATAAAATAATACTATTTTGTTTAGATACATTTTTTTACCCAAATGCAAACTCAGTGTAACCTTGGTTCTCGTTACACAGCTCCTTCAGCAGGCAGCACAGGCAGGGCTTACTTCCTTGACAGAGACCAAATATTTTGTTTTATCCTCATCACCCAGCACGAGGCTGCATTCCTTACGGACTGCATACGACTCTGACTCTGCTCTGAAGAGTTAAAAGCTTCCTCCCAGACCTTCCAACGATGGCCCTCCTGATATTAAGTACGAGTGTATTTTGATTTTGACAGCTTCCTTGGGAGATGAAACACTATCATTCCCAATCAGAAGGAAAAATAAGAAAATTAAGTTAAGGTTTATTTTGGATGTTCAGTAAAAGAGGGTTTGAACCTCTTTTTAAAAAGCCACATATAGATCAAACCTAATCTATCCTTCCAAACAGTATTTCATAGTCCCAGTACTTCGTGGGGGATAGACTGCACGACCTTTAAAGGTCCGGTCCAGCCCAAACCATCCCACGGTTCGGTACACCCAGAGCACAGCCCACACCAATTCCTGTTAAGTGCCAACACTCAAAATCTCCACAAAGCAGACCCTACGATGCCAAGCCCGACACACAGGGGAATCACTTCTGGAAAAGCTTGGTTAAGATGGGTTAACCACCATCACACGCAGCTCCCGGGCAGGAGCAGAGAGAGTTTTATCCTCTAAGGCAACATTCATCTGCTGCTGCCACAAAACACTCTTACAACCCTTGCCTCGCTAAACATTTCCCACACCTGGAAGAAACGAGGCAGAGACCTTACAAATAGTTTTTGTCACCACGTATGCTCGATTCAACCCCAGAAGATACCGAGTCCTATGCACAAAGCGAGGCAGGACCCGCAGAAAACAGCGTACAATTGTTTTAAGCCTAGAAATACACGCCAGAAGTGCCATCTAACCTCAATTTTGGCATTCCCCAACTTCTCAGTGTTCATACTGAGACGAAGTATCCCACTATTTAGATCGCTCGTGGCAAAAAGCAATGTTTTAACACGGGTGTTAATTTTTCCCCTAAGAAGGGTTAAATCCAACTAAACAGCGTGCAATAAAGACAGAACATTTCCCCAATAAAACTGAAGTCGTTTCTATTCCGTACAATAAGCTCGGGAAGCAAAATAAAAATCTATCTGCATAGTATGAGGTCAGTCAGGCTATGGATGGTTATTTTACATCTGAATATTAAAAACATATGCTTCTCCGCAGAGGTTTTTAGAAAACCTGAACCCGCTGGTGCTCAGCCTTTCGCAAGGAATGCCGAACACCTTCAAACCCAGCGACCAGAGGACTCGAGCCATCTCAGAAGGGGGTCAAAGCACGCAGGGTTGTAACTCTGTATGATGAAAACATATATTGTTTAGATAAGATGATGAACATTTTTAAAAATTTAATCTTTAATCATTTCTTATTTACAAACTAATCCTAACAATGACGTGATGTATCCACAGCCCCATTGGGTTTAGGCTCGTAACTCAAACATATTCCACACACAATGCTAATTAGTTTGTATTATAGCAAAAATGTTCTTAATAAACAGAAATGCGAAACGACTTCAGGGTTCCTTTTTGATTATGCAATAGCCATGTAAAATAATCTTTAGGAGAAGCATTTTAATGACATATACCGACGGGGTTATCCGCACCAGGAGCGATGGACTGGTGGCTGAACGCTGCCCTGGGAGGGATGAATCACGTCCCTGCTGCGCTACAGTTTCTGATGCTATTTTCAACAAGTCTCTGCGTCACCAAGAACACTTCCACTCACTTTCTTTGATTTTACATGAATACTTCTCCACATGCATATAGAGCAACAGCTAGAACAGGGCTCCAGTCTCAGGCGGAGTCTCCAAATTGCATTTTGATGGGAGCGCGTCAGGTTAACAAAAATCACATACCAGGCAAGTCAGAGGCTTTGACCACGGAACTGGCACCGAAGGAAAGGCTGAGCTGAGCTCACCTCGCAGGCTTATGTGCCACCCGCTATGGCCAGAAGTGACGCAGCAGCCTTTATTTTGCAAAGCTATTAGAAAAAAAAAAGGTAAAAATAGATAATGCTTCAATTTTTAGCTAGTTTTAGAAATTTGACTTTGACAAGAAATTAAAAATGTTACATAACCATGTAATTAAAGCATCGTTATGACAGATCATTTACTTAAAACGATCCATTTTGGTTAAGAACACCCTGGATGTTCACTCTGACTGCAGACAGCATTCTCTTGACGAGTAAAAGGACACAAACAGTGGTCTGGTTTTGCAGCTTATCCATTTATGAACATATTTATGCTCTGACATAAATTTTAAAGGATCCAGAAGCAAAAGAATCCATCCTCGATGGTGTACACTAAATGGAGAGCAACACGGTAAAAATGCCAAACACTACAAATTTTGCAAGCTACCAATATTTACCATCCGTCACAGAGAAGTATATTCTCATGCAAGCATGCCACAATGAGAAAACAACATCTCTATAAGGGTAAAACAAACAGCGTTCAGAATTTCTGAAAGCATTCTTCTGAAATCATTGCACTAGATTAGATTGCCTCACCAACAGGGCCAGAGGCCATTTACACTATTTTCTTTCCTTTTTTTTTTTTTTATGTAACAGATGAAAGGATTACAGAAAGTTTTCTGGGGCCAAATTTGGAATTAATGATGGGAAAATTCTTTTGCTAATCCCCCATCTCTCCCACTGCTAGCAGACTCCTGAGGCTGGAAAAAAACCAATGTCTCCTGGTACCCTGCTTCTACTTTGCTCATCAGTGCAAAATACTACGCTCAGGAGGTTTGAAAAGGACCCTCGGCTTTGAGCGGAGCCATAAAATCTCAAGGACAGAGCTAAACTGAAAATCTGAGTAAAGAATGACATGAGACTCCAATTAAAACTTGGACGCATCGCAACCAAATCAAAGGATGGGACTCATCTGCTCAGGGCAGATGTCTGCCGAGCAGCCACCTCCATCCCAGCCCGGGCTCGCTTGATGATTATTGGGGAAAAATGGGCTTTTCCAGGACACGCTGTGCCCTGCTGCGAGATGGACGTGTCGGGCAGGCTGGAGGGATCCCTGCTGGCCACGGAGGAAGCCCGGAGAGATTGGCCGAAAGACGGGCGCCGCAGGGATGCGGAGCCAGGCGAGGCTGGCCTCACCCAGCCTGCCCCGGAGAAGGGCCGACTCTTCTGGAGAGCACAGCAACCACCGCGGCCGGGTCCGTCTGCAGGATGCCCTCTTACAAACCTCGACGTTACTCCTCGCCGCTGCCTGTCAGCCCACCAGTGAAGTAAAAACAGATACCGCCGAGTAACTACCCTTCTAAAAGCAAAGTTTAATCATTTTTCAGTCATTTAACAAACACAAAAGAATTTACACGTACCAACTCTACTCGAGAAATAAACTTTGCATAATTAATCGGGATGCCTCCGATACTCGTGCATCTGCAAATGCACAGCTACACCAACTGGCACTCAAGGGAAAATGCCTCGGGCCACCCCGAAGAGCTGGGAAGTGCAAAAATCTCAGCTCACAGAGAGCCTGAGCTGCCGGGAAGGAAACAAGAAGGCCCGAGAAAGAGGTTGTCTGGAAAATAAGTACGGTTACCCAGCTCCCTAAAGTCTGTTTCATTAACTATCAGCCATTATCAGCTACTTCTGAATTAAGCTGTATTTTATCCTAAGCTCTAGCTCCAACGCCAGAACAAGCTACGGCACCTAATTAGTTGCAGAAGGTGGGAACGTCCAAAGCAGGTCAGGGAAGTGGAGGTCAAGCTTCCCGCAGAAACGGGCAATTTGATGGAAAATTTGACTTGAATAAAGAAATACTGATGCAGCACTTAATGAAGATGAACTTCCCCTGCCTCCCCACAATACAGACGATGCCATTATCACTCAGCACCAGGAAGGAAAGAGATTCCGAGTAAGGGGAAATTACAGGGCAGTTATCCTCATCAACCTGACCGTGTAACAGTGACACGAGATTGGCAGAGCGCCTGAGGAAAGTCTGCAGATAGTTAAGCACGGGGTATAAAATAAGATGTGCAAAGGGAAAGTAGCCACCGGAAAATACTGCTAGGGATTTCAGCTTTTCCAGTGTGCCAGTGGCAACGAAACGCCCGACCATATCGCCCTGTATCCGCAAAAAAAAAAAAAAAAGGGATTGCATAAAGTCAGAGAAAAGGCAGGAGTTCCGCTCGCTTGGTAGTGATGAAGCCAAACGCTGGGTGACCTGGTCCCCTGTCCATACGAGTCAGACTATTTCCCACCTTTTTCAGGCTGCTTCAAGAGCTACAAACGACACCCTCTACACGGCTGGCAGGTTTCATTCTCGTGATTCTAGGACAGCGAGAAGCAGAGCCAACTCGGCGTTTTCTCCTCCCCCAGGATCTGGCCCGCCGTCAGCAACAGGCAATCCTCACCACTTTTTATTCTGAGCGCTCGGGAAAGTTTCCATCTTTTGGGAAAGAGTTGCCTGTAGCTCAAAAAAAAGAGCTCACATGAAAACACTAAGAATTTTGCTCTAGGCTTTGTAACTATCTGTAAGACAAGCAAGTCAAACAAAACTGGCATTATTTGCATTATTTGTAAAAAGGAGGGTTAAATGCATTCCCAATTTCACAGATGTTTCAAGGCTTCATTGCTAGAAAAAGTCTGGCACGGTCACGCAGAAAGACGATGGTACAATACACATTACCTTCAGGGTCCCGAAAACATAAGGATTTGGGGAACCTTCCCTTACCCCCAACAGAGGGAAATGGGACACAGATCATATATTTTCCTGATGAGAAACCAAGGTTTCATAGAGAATTAGTAAACATGCTCATGTTTCCCACCTGTTTTCTATTTAGAGCAAAAAAAGCAATTAATATGGCTTTTTAAACAACGGTTAATAGAAGAAACTTACGAAATCAAGATTTCTAATTGAAAATGTCTTTAGTCACATGAGGCAGAGGATCGAAATATGACAAGACCACTACGCATAGTTTTTCCCAGCTGCGCAAACCCTTTCTGAACAATCTAAGATTAATAAACAAAGACATATTCTGGACGTTTCACATCCCTCCTGCATTTAGCCATGTATGCAAGGCAAACACGAGAAAGCCGTCCTCTTACTTCGCTCTGCGTTGGAGCGGAGCTCCCAAGTAGTTCCATGTTACGTGATTGTTAATAGGGGAACCCCTCGCTCTGAGCAGACATGAGGAGAAACACACGGGGAAAAAATACAGGTCCGGAAAGAAGGCGATTTAAGCGTATCATTTATTAGCAAGTAAAAGGACATTTACCTTTTCAGTGGTTAAGTACAACACAACCCAAGGATCAACCATATGGCTCAAGCCTTTGTGCAAGGGAGAAAGCTGGCAGGGTTCCAAGGCTCTAATTGAACTATTACCATATTGTAAGAAATGAAAAAGTCAGAAAGACTGGAGGATCTGCTCTCCTAGGGACAGTCCATGTCACGCGAACAATTAAGTGAGTAACAAAGCATGTTTAACAGGAGAGCAATTCCACCATTTGGATATTGGCTCAGTTTAAAGAAAATAGGTACTCTTCTAGTTCAATATTGCACTTAATTTGATCCTACATTCAATGCCATGAAACCTTCAAAATCCACATCATTTGTAGCAAACTATACAATGCTTCTCCTTTAATCACTGGCTCAAGACTTTTCCATTTAGTTAATAAGGAAATACACAGAATAAGAATGCTCAAGTGAAACCCAGCAACACATAAAAGCTTACCATAAAAACTGTCATAAAACTGAAAAATGCAAAAGATCGAGTACAAAATTAATTTTGTACTATTTGCAAATAATCTTTTCTTTCAAAAGGCAGGCTTGATAAAAATATACCAAGTGTTATACATTGTACACCAGGTCATGAACGGATGGATCTGTAGTGGTTGCTCGTACACAAACCTTTACAGTCTTGCCTTGTTACTTCGTGGGCAGAAATCAGCGCAGTTGTACAAGGAGTGAAAAAAAAAAAATCACAATCTTGCATAAAAATGAGGCAAAATGAGCCTCTCTCAATCTTGTTCTTACCGTTCTGTTCATCCAGCTCATTCCCAATTTCCTGCCCCATTTGCTTTTGCCGGGATATGATTGAAGAAAGAGCATCGAGTCCAGCATCTTGCTCTGCACCAGAAAAACATATAAAATGACATGAAAAAAATTGCTCAATATGCCAGGCTACCATAAAAGATGCAGAAGTAAAGAACAAGATGTACTCTGTGCTTAGAGAGTTAAAATGTATTAAGAAAAATACATCCACACAACATGAAAATGAATCCTTATGGCAATAGCACTCTTAAAATCACGTGAATGATGGGTAATTAATTGCTCTGCTCTGGCTGGGACATTGAGCTGAGGGTCCCAAAAAAAAAAAAATCCAAGAATTCAACATTCAGCTGCTGCTCAATCATAAATGCAGGAGATTTTCTGGCACACACATAGAGATCCCTGATTAGCCTTTTTAAATTTTCCAAGAAACTTTTAACATGAATAAAAGACAAACAGGTGACGCAAACACCAAAGAATTCAAATGGATTTTTAAAGCTGCAAGAGGATACAGAGTGCATGGAAGAGAGCCTGAGACAGAGGGGGACAGCGGGGGCAGCTGAAGGTTGATGTGCTCCCCCAGCTCTGCAGACGCTCCTTTATTAAGGTCCGTGTCACCTCTGCTATGCCGGTTGGCAGGTATCACGCAGTCCTTAGTAAGCACCTTAACCAAAACGTGCCGCTCCCCTTGCCCAAAGCCGTCAAGAAGTGGAACAAGAAGCGATGCTGGAGGCCGGACAGCCAGGGGTCTGACAACCTGCAAGGCAGCGACGTCGCACAGAGCGCAACTGCCAGCCGGCTGCGGTCCGGGAGCCAAAAGTTGTACCAGGCAGCCAGAACCCCCTTCCCTTCAACAGGATGAAGGTCTGGCCCCCGATACCTCTTTCGGCCTCCCCAAGGGATACCCGTGGCGTCATCAAAAACCGGAGCTCGTGGCTTCTCCTGGACCATCCGAACAGAGCTCATGCCAGTCTCCAGAGCCGGAGCTATAAATGTTGCTCCCCGTGCAGCGGGCCTTATCTGGAGACTGATTTCATTTGATCACTTCCAATACTTTAATTGCATAGAAATGACCTCATTTACCACCTGATGTCCTCAGGCTGAGGTTTTTCCAACACTTCCAGAGTTAGAGATTCCTTACAGATGCTGAGGGCCAAAATCTAAAGACTCTCTTTAGATTAGTTAATTCTCAGCTCGCTCCAATTCAGCAACAGATCTAACGCACCCCAGCCTGAAGCACAGCAGTGACACTACCACACTCAGCACAATTAATGAGATCAACCAAAACCATGACTATGGCCAAAGTCAGGGATGCCCTGTAAGGTCTTTGAAAATTTGATTTAAGAAGATGCTTCCAGTTAAGAATATTGCAAGTACAACACTGCTCCTGCAAATACAGAAAACAGCCACCTGCAACTATTACATTTGACATCTCCAGATAACAAAACTTCAGCACAGGTTATTGTATTGGCTTTCTAATAACGGCTCCTCTCAGCGTCCTAAGGATGCTTATAAAAACCAAAGAGACTCTCGTACCTTCAATGATCCTTCGCTGCTGCTGCCTGAGATCGCCAAAGCCAAGCCCTCTGGTTTCCTCAGATTCTTCCAAGAGCCACGGGTTGGTTACGCCTCGTTTGACACCTCCCGTCATTAGGCTAGATCTGAAAATGAATTCAGTAAATAATTTTCAACACAAAACCCGCTCACAGTATAATTTGTGCTTGCAAGACTGGCTGACAGAGATGGAAGCGCACATATTCGTTGCACTCCATGTGATTCTCTGCAATCATAGAAGAAATTAGCCAAAAAGAATCCGACAATCTCCAGTAACAAATACATCTCGCAGGCTCCACAACGCTGCCTAGAAGCGGTAAAGCAGGGAGAGAATTAATTTTGCAGAGAACAATTAAGCTACACGGTGAAATGTTTACCATACGTTGTATAATATATTCATATTCAGTATTGTTTGCATGTAGAACACACAGCATTCAAAACTGCTATGAAAAGCACAGGGTTACTGGGAATACACATATTATTCATGCATTTTTATTGTGATCAAAACACAAACTTATAAAAGCACTGAGGTACAACCTGAAAGCTTCCAACAGTAAAAGGATCAACACATTAATACAGATGCAAATCAGATGAGACTACTAGTTTTCTGCAATCCTGACCAAACCTAAAAGGGAACATTTCTGCATTTCCAAAACTGCAGATGGAAGCTACACAATTACGCTCCTGCGTTTCCTAGTCTGGCATCAACATGAACAAGAAGCCAGGCACACACGCGCTTAAATGAAAGAGTAATCAAGTTAGGGGTTTTCTTTTAAAAGAATTATGACTTGGGGTTGTTCACGTTATAGACACTTCCCTGGTTACAACGGAAAACAAGTTTTTCATGTCCAGGGCACATAAATTCAAGCAGTAAAATGAAATGCCACTTAAATATTTTTCTTGATACCAGATTTCTGGTTTCTGCCTTTCAGCTTTTCATTGGCTTCTCCTACAGGAAAAACATTATATGACAGACTGCAAGCCACTTGAACCCAAAGCTGCAGCTCAGATTTGGGGTAAGAGTCATCGTAAGATCGGTTCCTCAACAGGAGCACAGAAGTACGCGGCGTTGCTTTCCGCTTCGCTTTTTTTAAACTCCGTATTTTAATTCTCATTTTACCTTTGCCCTATTCTTTCCCAAAGCACTTCCACAAACAAAACAAGAACAGAGAGCATTTTTAGGACCCCTCAAATTCTCAAATTTTTTAATTACACTAAGATCTAATTTTTTTTTTTTTTTAATTGAGTCTAGGTCCCTTCTCTGTGAGATACACTGAAATGCTGTATGGTACACGCACAATAAAAATCACAATCATTTTGTGGTCAAAACCATCTATCAAAAGAAGCGAACTCTGCACAAGCATCTGTGGAGCTTAGGAGAGGTTCACGCTCCCCGCCGATACGGGGCCCAGCTCTGCGGAGGGACGACTGAAGTCTTGCAGCCCTCGGGTAGTCAAGCAAAATCCAGATCGTGTGTCTAGGGGTTCCTTGAGGAATTATGGTGAACTAGAGACATCTCCTGGCCGGGAGATGAATCAACACTGCCGAGAAAGACTTCATCTCCGCCACGCGAGCTTTGGGCCAGCGATAAATTACAGGATTACAGACATACGCCCTCGTCTGTGTGCAGCGCACTTCGCATCGCACTCACAGCCCGTTAAATTTGAGAACACTTCTCACTTGAAATTTTAACATATTTGCTCAACTTCATCTTAAGGTAATAGATTTGTCAGAATCAAAAAAAAAAAAAAAAAGAATTTTTTTGCTACAGGACTAAAAAGCGCTTATTGCAAATGCCAACATCTCACTCAACCACCCCGATGGTGCTGGAACCCCGCTCCAGCGCGGAACCCCCATTGCCCCGCTGTGCCAACGACCAACCGGCCCTACGGGCAACGCCTGGAGCTGGGATTCTTCTGCATTCCAGCCCTTTGCACCTCCATCAAAACCGGAGCTGGGACTCTTCTGCATTCCAGCCCTTTGCACCTCCATCAAAACTTACGTGTATTTATCGAGGCAGGGAATCAGGCTTGATTAGACAAAGATACACACCCCTGGCACACAGTTTTACACATTACCTAGCTTTCTTCATTGCTTCGGGGCATTAAATACGCTCTTGTGTTTTCTAGTCTCACAACAACTGCTACCAGGTTCACAAAGCTAAACACAATGGAAGCATTACACTCCCGAAGACGCAAAGATCGTTACAGCTCACCCAGTTCAGCAGTTCAATTAGCAAGCACACAAAATCTAGGGTTACCAACATCTGACAAAATTACTTAAATAAAGCAAACAGAAGATAAAGCTCTTTGCTTGCTAAAAAGAGCACAACTATTTCTGCCTGTTAAAAAGAAAAAAGCCAAGGCAAGCAAATTTGAAATCATTTGCACCGCTCGCTCTCTCCCTCTCCCCTAATAATCTACCCTATTCTTGTCAGTTGGGTCATGACAACTGGTCTGCTCGTTACAATAATCTTTCTGACATGTTTGGTAACTACCTTCCCACACAACACAGCATAACTTCCTACTTCCTCTGATCTTCCCATGTTTCGCTTTGGTGGTGTGAAGATTAAAGCTTATCCAATTAGCCACCCACTGCCTCCGCCAAGTTAATCACGTAAATCTCTGAAACCGTCACAGAGCAGTGGAGTGTGCGGATAGCTTTTGATTATAGGAGCAGATTTAACTAATTACGAGGCTTAGCAATGCGCCCAAGTATAAAAGATGATGGGGTTTAAACTCAGGGAGCTATGTCAGTGCTTAACAAGGGAGGGCTTATCTTCCAGAAGGCATTGTTTCACCGATAATTCTCATAAAACTTCCCAAGTAACTTAGATTAGTCAACCAGCACTTACTTTAGACCAAGGCCACACATCAAGGCTTACGGCTTTAGAAGATGGATCAGCACGACTGAATTTTCAACAAAACCTGGGTCATATGACAATTGGTTGGATGATCACTTGCACATTCCCTTAACGATACAGTTGTACAGGGGGGCTCTTTGAAGTGCGCAGAGCGCCTCAGCTTGGCTTCCCAGGTCAATCCCCGGGGCAATGGCGAAGAAGCGGGGGTATTCTCTCACTTACAATTTAATCGCTCACACTGGCAGGCTGTGTATTTTGGGAAGCTCGAAGGTAGTAAATAAAACAAGTATCATTTTAACATAGAAAACCAAAGCTCTCTCCCCCTCCAAAAGAACCCAGGAGAAGCCACACGAGCACCAGCACTCCCAAATCCCCTCCAGGTACCTTCCCAGATGGAGACTTCCCCACCAGACCCGCTCCAACGGGAAGCCTACAGCAGGGGCAGCATTCCCTGCAGCTGGCAGAGGACTTCCCCGGCTCCACCAGCACAAGAACCAAGAGCAGCATATCTCATGTTCAAGGAAATGCCGCGTTGCTCTTGACACCGCTTACCTCCGGTTCGGCTAACTGGTCCCACTGGCTTCAACGACTGGGAGCTGCACCAGCCGGCTGCCACACGGGATGCCGGACAGCCGATCCGCAGAACACGGCTACTCTGCGGCACCTCCAGGATCACCAATTCCTGCCCGCACCGCAGGCACGGCAGCTTCGCACCGCAGAACACGTGGCTCCCCACCACCTCGTACTCGTACAGGGCAGCAGGTGCCCGCGGAGGAGCAGCACGAAGCAAGCAACAAGCTGGACGGGTGTTTGCAGGGTTGTGCAGACACACTTATCTCGGCATAACACGTCCCCTCAAAATGCTGAGTGTCTGGGTGGTGGAGCTGCGGCAAGAAACTACACAGAGGAGATACCCCCACACCAGGGTAAGCATCCCCAGGGAAGGTTACCTTTATAACAACATTTACACTCGCATTTTATTTCACAGCAGTCTCGCTTTCCTATGCAAACCCTCAAAATATACACCGCAATAAATATTTCCATCAGCGATTAATCTTGCTATCAAATATTACCATCTTCTTTCCACACCATCCCTGACTTTCTATGCAAGATTGGACATAGCACAATACTAAATATGTTATAAACCAGGTTATATAGTCCTCATCGAAACAGTCTCGCCTCTACAGCCTTCTACTCCTCGGGAATGAGAGAACTATAAGAAAGGAGAATTCTTTCTAGAAAGAAGCTGCATTTTGCATAATTACATCCAGAGAAAAGGTGAAGGAACAAATCTACTCCTGCGAGACCATTCGTCCTGTTTGCAAAACGACCAACAACTCCATCACTGCAACTCGCATCTCTGCGCCCGAGGCGGCGGACTCGCCCCTCGGTGCCGTTCAGGGGGTGCTTTCGGGACAAGACGCAGCACTAAGACCGGAGCCTTTGCTCTCTGCGCGGCGGCTGAAGCCTGCCTGACCACCAGCAACAGGAACGCGAGCCGCCGAGCAGGTCTCAGCTCGGCAGTTCTCACTGCAGACCCAGCGCGCCCGCGCCAGAACAACACAGTCACGCTGCTGGTACAGAAACAACCTTGGGCAGGAAACTTCTGGTAGTTTTGAGCAAACTTAGGAGGTGAAACATAAAGCACGGAGCTCAGCCTTGAAAGCTGCCCTCCTACTGACATTTTTTCCTGAGGCTAATGAGCGATAAGGTTTAATAACAGGCATGCAGGCACAACCTGAAGCACAATGCCTAAAATCTTCTCTATTCTGTTCAAATATCCATTCTTTGCTATTCCTTAGAAATGCAAGTGTATGCAGTTTTATCATAACCACACTCCTGACTTCAGCAAGGTCCCTAAGGAACCTCTGGTACGCTCTGAAGGAAGAGAGGTACAAACTGTCCCTTGAACACAGACCAAACTGAGGAGACTTCCCTAACTTACTGGAATCTTCCTTAAATTTGGGGTGGGCACAACCACCCCTGGGTTTTAACAAGCGCTGTACCTGCGGCTTGCACAAGGATGCGCTCACGTCTGCACACACTGTAACCTAGAGCGTGCTTCCAGGTGACAAGTGGTACGACGGGAGATGACCCAAGTACAGAGACACTGTTTAGCGGGTGAGGAGGGTGTTGAGACAATCATGATCACGTTGGCTCGTGACTGCATGGCCAAAGACACATTAATCCTGGAAAATCTTGCCCCAGCCTAGATTTGATCTTATGACTCAAGCCTCAGACGTTCTCGAGCACGGGTTTGTGGATGGACAATTCACCGCTTCTTCCACCCCTTCCATCCACCTCCTAGACACAGGGCTAATCGCATGTGACGTCAGAACGCCGTAGCTGCAGCCGGGAGGGCTTCCAACAGTAACTGCTAGGGAGGAAGGAAAGCAGGAAGGCATTTCAAAGGCACCTAAACAACTATTTTTAATCTTATTTTCCAAAGAGCATTTGCTCCTCCATAAACAACAGCCAGATTCACAAAAGCATTTAAGCACCTAATGGCTTATTGATTAAAGTCGGGCACTTGATGCCTATTTGGCATTAGGCAAAACGCCTGTTTGGAATAAGACCTAAATGCCCTACATCTGGCAGAAAAGTATTTAAGCAGAAAAAATAGTAACCTACATTAAAAAAAAATAATATGGACTCTTCTAAAAGTTATCTAAGGTAGCTACTACTTAAGGTGTTTTGTGTCCCACAGCTATCAAAAGTTTTCTAGATTCTTGAGAAATTCAAAGAGAAACCAAGAAAGGCACGTTAGTACACACAACGCATTTATTCACTGGTGATTGACTTCTACACACTGACTACCTGGTCAGGCAGGAGGAGGAATACTCCCGATTCCTTTGTCTCCACAAACATTTAAAGATGCACAAAATTTTGATATTGTGATTTCCAGAAAGTCAACGTTTCTAGTTGCTTTTTTCACTTCCTGCCTTCAAATAGTGTGAAACCACGGGGATTTCGACCCCATTAAAGTCTCTGTTAGAATAACCTGCACAGATCTCTTTCCAAGGAGAAAAGAGGGGAGAAGATACTGAAATTGCCTATTGAAAAGCAATTAAAGAAAATTACACTGACTCTGCTCAAGCGGAGTCACGTAAACAGCACAACCTTTCCCCTGGAAAATTCCAGTTGCATCTTAATTAAGGCCGACAACGCCGGAAGGTAAACTAATGCTATACCAAAGTAACGCAGCGTCCTGCCCTGTGTTCTGGCCCAAGTTGTCAGTTAGGATAAATACTGAGAGCATTAAGGCCACTGTACTTCACAATCAGAAACAGCTTTGCAGCAGTTTTCAAAGGATGTAAAACTCAGTGAATGGTGACCAAATATAAACGAAGATTAATTCTAGTAGAACCTTCACAGTTATAGGCCACGGGGACAATAAATATGTGATCAGTGGTGCAAGAAGGTTAATGAAAGGAATGACTGCTGGAAAGAAAAAGACTTCTGAAAATGTGTGCTGTCACATCAGAGATGGATTAGATACAGAAAACCAATACAAAACCAGAGAAAAGTGTCACTGCTAGAACTTCGTCAAACAACGTGTGCTGATTTTTCTAATGCAGTGGGAAAAGCTGACTTTCAGACTTCGGACACACTGAAGAGCGGCCTTTGCCACCTACCGAAATCCAAAGCAGGCTGTTCCAGAAGTCTGCAACCATTTTAGAGCAACCCGGTGCTGTAAGTAGCAGCTTATCCCCCCCAGAAGCTGTCGTCCTCGGTCCCTACGAGCAGCAGGGCAGTCGGGGAGACAAGCTCCCTCCCGGCCGACGCGCCAGGCTCAGGCAAGAGAGAAAGGTTTGACTTACTGGCGCAAGATTCAGGCCCTGGCTACGGCTCTGCCCGCACCGCTGAAAACAAGACCTACAAGGGAGAATATGGAAGGGGTGTGAATTCACCAGGCAGAGAATAGTTGGCATAGTTTTATCCATTTTTAATTAAAAGAAGTTAAAAGAGAACTATAAAACTTCAAGCCTTGCAACACTAGCAAATAAATACTGTCTCTGATGTTATCGTGTGCTGGAAAATACTGGTTTCCCTGATCATTTCTAATGGAGCTTGAAATTATCATGGGATTTTGGTATTATCCTCCCATCTGCCTCGACACCTTCGCGCCAGGGCAGCTCTAGGTTGAGTCCTCGCCCTGTCTGCTCCGCAGCAGTAAGGTGCCAAGGCTGCCCTGCCGCAGCGGGCACGGCCACGCGTCAGGTCGGCTCCGTTTGCGGACTGCTCAGAGCAGGCGACACACAGGAGCTTTCTCACATCATCAGCCCCCATAGACATTTCACCCACTTGCTATTTTACACGTTTCGGTCACTTGGCGATAGATGTAAAAGCCAGCACCAACGCATCGACTGGATTCGCACTGCGCTCCGGAGAATGCCAAACCCACAACAATCAATGGATTCAATCAAAGTCTACAGTTTTACCATAGGTGTTGCATTGACAACGTCTGGTTACGCAAAGACGACAAACCACAAAGTGAAACACGTGCTTTGGCTGAACAAAAGCAAGCAGAAACCAACCTCTACACCATGCTACTGAACAGACCCTCACAAAACATGAATACGCACGTGAATACAGAAAATTATCAGTTGAACTTCGAGTATCTCTTATACCTGCTCCAAGATACACAAAGTAAACAAGCTAGAAAAAATAAATATCTTATTTTCAACAGTTATGGTAGGACACAATGCTCGCGTTGGTATCCAATTTTTTACTACGCAACAGCTTCAAAACTGTCTGTGCCTTTTTCAAGGGCACAGCGCTACACAGAGGCTGGTTCTCAAAGAACATCAGCAAAAAGGCTCACGTATTTCTTCAGAAGCGTGAGGAGTTAAAAGTGTATGAAGGTTTGTTCTGTTCTAAGACTGAGGGCTGACATATTGCGAAAAAGGGGAGAAGCTTGCTCAGGAGGGCTCTAACGCTCTCCCTCCCACAAGTAACCTTGCGTGTGCACGTAGAAAATGCAACGCTGTGTATTTGCTACAGAAAAGGTCCAGTGAACACAGTGCATTAGAAAATGCCTGCCACTTCGAAGCACAAGCTAAAAATTTTAAGAAATAGGCATTTCTATCGCATGTCCACATTGGCGACGCACAGCTGCGCCCTTCAGAGGCAGGTCTGGCTACCCCACGGGTCAGCAGAGACAAGGCAGCTCTGCTCAGCCACACCGTATGACCCGGACCGCACGTGCAGCACTGTGCGGGGCTCCCAGGGCAGAGCACGGCCCCTTGCGTCACCCACGGCCAGCCGACGTCTGTGCCCGCTGCGCTAGACCTTCCCACACGTCAACAAAATAGGTGCCTGGGCCATGATTCATGTAAAACTTCCGAGAATGGACGTTCACTTTTTTAAAAATACGAGGCTTTAAAACAAAGCTTTACCAATTACAGTCTACGCTCGAGAGTAATTTCATTGACCATGGAAATACAGCAAGCTCTGCAAACTCGGAGACTGCAGCTCCGCTTCTCTTCCACGCCATTTCGCGGGACAGAAGATTACCTGAATTTGCAAAGGCAAAATTAGGAAGAGCAAATGCAACTACCCACGCTGGAATTTAGCCAAAACGGTAACTCACACAGAGCAGTATTTAGTGACCCGCATGGGGTCAGCAGACAGGTAAGTCACACTCTCTGATAGCGGGGCTTTTCATTTTTTGCATGAACGGCGGCTCAGGGCTAACAGAGATCAAAGCACATCCCCCAGTGAATCATGAGGATGCCTCTGAAGTTGTCCCCCACCACACGCCACTTCAACTCTGTGGTACCACGGCCCTAATCCTGTGCTAAGGTGGCAGATCTATTACCCATTTGCTTGCAGAGGAAGAAGGAAATGGCAGCTTCGTTTTGCTGTCTGTAGCCTGGCTACCAGCTTAGGACCAAGGCTTATTTATCGCTACCCCTTTTCTCCCCTCTCTCCTCCAGCAATTAATTCATTGGGCAGTTTAAACACCTTGAAAGAAAAAGGAGTCTCAAAGAAAAACCAACTTTTACAACACAGATGAAGAGGCAGAAGAGGCAGAGCCTCGTCAGCAGAGCCTTTAGACCACCTGTAGCACGTGTAGAGCTCGAGGCTGAACCCAGGAGACTCTCGACCAGTGGGGATGTTGCTGAAAACACGGGGAAAGAGGAGAAAAGCGAGGGTGGGTCATGCTATTTGAATTGGGAAAGGAAAGAAGTGTAACACATTCACAGGAATCTCTCAGTTCTGCTGCTCAGCAAGCATTTTTAACTCGGTATTTTAGTGAGACGTAAAAGCTCCCGGATGTAAAGTAGCTGGAAGGAGCTCCTCGGCAAGACACAGGTATGCTCGTGCAGAAACCGAAGCTACCAAAAACTCTGAAATACGGCCAAGGGGAGCAAATACTCGCGAGTGGAATTCCAAAGGCAAAAGCTGGTGCTGACCTAACTGGAAATGGACAAAATTCAAAAGGCCATTAACAAGGCACTAGAAACAACCCATCCTTCCATATTCCACTGCACGCCGAGTTTGCAGACTGCAACATCCGCAGTAAAAGATGTCTTTTTATATAATTATATACCAAGTCTATGCCTAACGTGGTTTGCGTGTTATGGACACAGCACCAAACCCAACTTACACACTGCTAATAATTTATTAACTCAGGCAAGAGGCCTGAATTTCCCACTCCGGGGAAAGGCTCTGCCTCTCTTCCTGCTCAGAGACCACCAGGAATGGATTCTTTCTTAGAACCTGTTAGAAATGACAAATATAACTCCTTCCACTAGAAATGGGCTATATGAGAATCACAGAACTGCATAAGGAGAGCACCACTTGAAGGATATTAGCCATAATTATTTTTCCCAGCTGTGAAGGACACACCAAAATGGAAATTAAAATGTATTCCACTTGAAGGCCCCTGCTGACTGCTACACAGCGTGACCATTGGGGACTGTCTGAAGCTCAAGGCTCATCCTGACAGTTTTCTTCCCAACAATTCACGTAGACCTTGTACGGTGGCACCCATCAGTCCGGCTCAGTGACTGACTCTGCTAGATCCCTTAGTCAGCTACTGCCTTTTCCAAGCAACTCCCCACTCCCTCGTCCTCCCCAGCTTTGCAGACATATATGACACTGTCACTAAAAAGAGCACGTTTTCTAAGCAAATGAAACTGCAGTTTGCTACATGTAGAGGTCAATGAGTTCAATGGATGCATTTAACATTCTCTTCAGACATCCTCAAAGCACCAACCACGCTGTTCACCTGCGGTGACAGTGCCATACCTTATCACATCCGGTTCTGTGCCTTCATTCTTGTAAGATGCCTGAAGTTGCTTCTGTCGCGTGAGAAGGTCGTCCACCAAATTCTGCCTCCTGTCTCCCTCCAGCTGTGTGCTGATGACGCTTGGTTAAGGACCAAACTTAAAAACATTGAAAAACTTCAATTTTTTTATATAAAATAATACCTGTTATACATTCTTAAAATAAATCAGACCTCCTGAACATCAAAATTAACTACAGTAACTATTTTAAGTCAAGAAAAGGCTGTAACGTCTAAGAGAAGGATAGGTCACACGTTTCTGAATGAAATCTGCTGTTATTCTAAACGTGTTTCTGAAGTTCACATATCTCCAAGAAAAACTTTCATACAGTGACCACAGAGGGATCTTCAGGTCATCATCTCAAAGTCATAAGAGAACTGGAAGGCTATTTACTGCCAAATTAGCATCAGTATTAAGAGTAGCATTTCCCCCTCCAAAACCCAACATAATTCTTCTTTCATTTATTACCAAGAAGCCCTACGCAGGCGACCTCTTCTGTGACACTGACACTGTACGACAGCACTGCGCGGGTTAAGCTCAGGGAAGGGTGAGTCTTCTTAAAAGAGCTCCAACTTACACTGTTATGATAGAAACGGGGCAGGCCCAAACAGAATGGAGCTTTTGAAATCAGCAGGGTACTTCACATCTTATTTCCCTGGAGGCTCATAACACAGACCTGGTGAGTAGCTCCCAGCCAAGTGATCAGCAAACAACCAAAAATTTACTTTGAGCATCTGTTTCCACTCGCAATTCACGAGCGGAACGCCCCGATAGCCACTGATGCAGCAGAAAAACAACTCATGCAGTATCTCGGAAAGACAAGATGCCCTGAAGCGCTGCGGCTTCGACAGGGGACACGTTTGCCTTTTTTAATTAATCTTAGTGACATTTTGAAGGACTACTAACTCTCTTCCAAGTACTGTTGAAGAGATTGTGCAACAGCTGCACTGATTTGTGTGTGTTTTCTGCCACAGCAGTAGCATTTCTCTGCTCTCGAGCACTCACTGGACAGGAAGGTTTTGCCCCTGGCCACCAGCACAGCACTCAGGGGGCCCACACTTCGAAGGGAATTCTGCTATAGTAAGCTTGAAATGAAACATTCATTCATTAAATCGGATTGCTGCTGGATACCTTCAGGGAGACGGACGTACTCCTTTGACTCCTTAAGCCTGACTATCCCAGCATATGGAAAGAGCAGCAAACCCAAGCCAGGCCACAGGGTAACGCTCCGAGAAGAAACCCTGTGGTTCCTTTCTAAGGTGTATTCTAGAGCTTTTTGACATCATTCTGAAGCTGCCGTTCCATTGCTCCTTACGTCAGCCCAAGTCAGGGCTGCCACATCCCTGCCCACACCCTGAACAAGGCTTCATCCTGCCTTTTTGCAAGCACCAGCACTCCTGCGGCCAGCGACCGCGCCAAGGGAAAGCAAGAGACCAGCCAGTTTTCTGCTAGACGAGTGAACTTGGCCCGCAAACCGGCCACTCAATCAGCAGTGTCGGCAGAGCGCGCAGGCGAGACGATGGCAGCTCTGCAATGAGTCAGGCCACCTTGCTGAGCTTCTCTCCGACACGGACGAAGCCAAAGCCAGCCTCACGCCCGCCACACCAGGGTGCCCACGCTCCCAACTCTTCCTACGCTACAGCTGCAACGAAAACGTTCAACAGCAGCACGGACAAAGTTCTAGTGACAAAGTCTTCTAAAAATGGAACGAGGGAAAAACCCTAACTGCGTGGCAGAGCAGTTACAGCATGTTTTTCCACCCTCTTCCACAATACGGAAAGGTCAGTGAGTCGATGTTTACACAGATACATTTGGTGTGTTGACACAGCCCGAAGCAGTAAGTCCTTCAGCTGATCGATCTTCTCTCTCAGATTCTGCAATGACGATCTGATAATCACGTTGAGCTGAAGGGGAAGAAAGACATTTTTTTTTCAGTTTGAGTTATATTTGCATAAAATTTAATACTACTACATGCAGGTGACCATCTATTTAACTTCACCTACACTGGTGCGAAGGATTCCATCCTAAACCAAGAAAGCCTGCCTCAGCGCCACGAGGGGAACGACGCAGTTAACTGGCTTGGTCTGCTTACAAAATAATGAGCTAAACAGCACCAGTTTCGCAAACACAATTCTAATGCATTAATGCTGTTTAATATGGAGAGCTTGCTTTCAAGTCTTTATAAACACACTCCTTTATATGGGCAAAACATTTCAGCACATTTTAATATTTTCCAGTTAGTTTTCCAGTTCTTTCCTCTGATCTTTAATGCAAATACAGGCGCCAGCTTCTGCTGCCACCAGGTTTCTTTCCCAGCTCCCAGGATTAGAGGGAAGGTTGCTACAGGTTCAGCCATTCCCTCCACTGAACTCCTCCAGATTTTAAACTAAAGATCCCAAAGAAATTCAGATTTC
Organism: Phoenicopterus ruber ruber; assembly: GCA_009819775.1. NCBI lineage: Eukaryota > Metazoa > Chordata > Aves > Phoenicopteriformes > Phoenicopteridae > Phoenicopterus > Phoenicopterus ruber. Next base: position 2,826,465 of record CM020232.1, read on the forward strand.
CTCCGTTCCCTTTCCCTGTGACTCCCGACCCTTTCTCACAACTGACCTGCCCAAGATTCACATCCATCTGTTCTTACTAAAAACGTAGTTAAGTCCTTCACATTCTTCCCTGCTGCAAGCAACCCCGAGGTCTGCGGGAATCCTCCTCCTCCCTCCCCACCCCTTCCCGAGTCAGGCTGACATCAGCCTCTGTGTTTCTCCTCCTAAAATCTTGTTTCTTTTCATTCCAGTTATGTAGAACATACTAGGAAAAACCACTGTAACTGCAATTAACTATGCAAGTCACCCTAATTAAGACTTTATGTGCTTCTTGTTTACAAGTTATTAGCCCTGCTGTGGGTTTTAACAGTTAGCAACCTCAGATGCTTATAGGAAAGATGGGGAAAAACTTTTTAGCAGGGCCTGCTGTGACAGAACAAGGGGTGATGGTTTTAAACTAAAGGAGGGGAGATTCAGACTAGACCTAAGGAAGAAGTTTTTCACCCTGAGGGTGCTGAGGCCCTGGCACAGGTTGTCCAGAGAGGTGGGAGATGCCCCATCCCTGGAAACATTCCAGGTCAGGCTGGACGGGGCTCTGGGCAACCTGATCTAGTTGAGAATGTCCCTGCTCATGGCAGAGGGTTGGACTGGATGGCCTTGAAAACCATTCTGTGATCCTATGCTCTGTGTGATGAACTAGTAACAGAGAAGGAGTATTTGCTTTGACTCTCATTCCTGCGTGCTTGAAGACACAGAGGCAGCAGCCGGACACCAACGTCTCACCGAACGGTCACTGCGCTGCCTGGAGCCAAACTGTGCTCGGTACCTGCAGAGGGATGGAGGGGGAGCTCCCAAACCCCCCCCCAGCAGCATCAGAAGCGTAAACCTCCCTGCCTCAGCGAGACTTGTTCTCAAACACTACCAAGTGCAACGACAAAGCAGGTGCAGCCACGCCGAGGCAGCCTCGCGAGAACGCAGCCACAGCGGAGAGCTGCAAACCCACCCTCGGGCCCAAAGCCGCCGAACACCACGGCAACCTCGCCAAAGCCAGGGTGGGGGAGAAATGCTTTCAGGCAAGTTCAACCCACTGCCCACCCTCTAGCTCTGCAATCAGGTAATAAGTCTTTTCTCTTCACGCCTACATTTCCTGCACTCACGTCCAGGTGGAGAACACTGCGTTCAATCGGCCCGGAACAGCAAAGTAACATAAAGGTATATATGTCCGAGAAAGTCATCTAACATACAGACTCCCTCTGCCACGCTGGCCAGAAACTGCAGTGCCGTAACAAAAGATTAACAAAAGATTTCACTTCCATAAGAGAAAAAAAGAAACCAATGGAAGTTTTGAGATCAGCTCAATAGAGCAGAGTTCACAGACGGTAAGTGCTGGCTTGAACTCCTTCCCCACAGGGTTTGGGTTTTTTTTCCATTTTAAATTTTATGCTCTATTTTTTGCTCAGCAATAAGCAATAAGTTTTTTTAGCCATGCTAATGGCAAAATATGATAAAAATAAAAACTTGTTTACATTCTCCCTACCAAGCAAATATCGTACAAAGACTTTTTCGCCATTAAAACATTCAGGAGTCACAGAATATACGACTGCTCAGCCGTGGATTTCTCAACATGCGTTTCTGTTATGAAAACAACTCTCTCATTGTTGGAAACTTGTTTATAGTTGAATCAAACACTGCCAAATATTCATCTTTAACTGCTAATGGATTAAAGGGAAACTGCGCTTGGAAAACACAGGGCATGGAACAAATGATTTTATGAAGAAAGAAGTCAACCGTGTAATGTTTCCATAAAACACAAGCTAGGAGAGCTACGGTGCAAGAAAGGCTTCAAACACTAACACAATGCGTTGTCGGGGCTTTTTGGAAGACGTCACAGATTGCGGTGATGCCAACAGAGAACTTTGTCCTCTACAAACACAGATGGATTAAGCAACAATCTTTTTATTAGTCTTCTATCACGTGAGTATACATCTGTACAATTTCTAATACTTCACCGTCTTGAAAGCAGGGAGTTTAACCACCACCTCTAAACACTCCTCTCAGTTCCTCAGCGAGAGAAATCCCTCTCTTGAATCCCACTTCTCCAGGCCTTCTGAAACCTCTTTTCAATTCACGCCAAATTTGAGTTAAAAAGCACTGATTATCATACAACGCCTATGCAGTTTTCCTCAACATTTCTGCAAAGGAAACATTTCAAAATTGACATTTTATTTTAAAAGCTATCAGCAAAGAGACCGGCAAAGAAGATTCAGTGATCGCGCATCACGTTACAACCCTGCTAGAAAGAGGGGCAGAGTCTACAAAATAAATCAGTGGGGGTTTAATTATGCAAATTATTATAAAAGACTAACTCAAGGGCTTGCAGGCATTTTCATCTTAATGCAGTCAAGGGAGAAGTTAATGGCACAATCCCTAGGGCATGCGATCAAGCAGGCTCTACGCTTCTTGAAGGGAAGGAGGAGGCTTTTAGTCCCAAAGAAAGCAGCCTCATGAGAACCTTTTTATTTTATTTTTTTAAACAGGAAGTGTGAAAAGGTGAAGAACATAATGTTCCTGGGTAAGCTCCGACTTCTGCTTCTCGTTCATATTTAACTCTGGTCTTATATGTTGTTGGAAATGCAGCTAAAAAAGGCTGCAAAATTCATATTTCATCTGATCTACAGCCGCTACGGAAAGGAGGCAAGCCGGCCTTGCGGGGAAAAACTACCCATTCAATATTTACACAGAAAGGAGTACACAGAAGCTGACGTGCGTCCCAGCATCTCTTGGATTCAGGCTCTCTGAAGCAGCTCCGTTCCCGGCAGCGATAGCCCAGGGCAGCCAGGGGCACGTGCCCAACACCCCCGCAGCTTCTCCTCTTCTCTTTTTGTAAACCCAGCACTACTGCACCCATAAAAGACTCGTTACTGTTAAACCCAAGATTATTTTTGTGACACTGAAAAGCTACCGTTCATTTAGATATTGTACTCTCGTTTTCTTTATGGAAATCTTAAAGCACATACCATTAACGTTAAGTTCCTGCCATTAAACGTAACTTTGAATCGGCAGGTGCCAAGCTGGCAGCACAGCGACCCGGCACAGCCTGGCCCAGGCAGGCGGCGGAGCGTCCCCCGTCCCCCCAGACACCTCCCTTGACCCAGGCAGCACCCTGCAGCCGGCGAGGCAGGAAATTCAGGACTCGCAGCTTCCTCGCCACATCCGACCCCTGCAAACTTCGTGCTGAACCAGTATTTGGAACAGTTAAAAGCAAAATCTAGCTAAAAAAAAAAAAATCCACGTCGGCGGACGGCGGAGCTGTCGGCAGAGGAGTACCTTGGCTGAACTCTCCCCGTTCCTCTGGTACCGGTTACGCTCCTGGACCTTCTCAGCGATGTCCTGGGCGAGCTGGCAAGCGGCGTCGTACAGCGAGAGCCTGGCGGGAGAGACGCGGCTGAGCCCCGCGGCCGAGCCCCGCGCCCTGCCCGGCCCCCGCCCCCCTCCCAGCCCCGACGGCCGCAGCCCAGCCTCGCTTCGCAGGGAACCTGCGGGTGCGCACGGGGAAAAGCCGGCAGCGCGTAAAGAACCGGTTTTCAGGTTTACCTAAAAGGAGCTTTTTTGGGGGGAAACGCACTCTGTGGGGAAAGGGACCCGCCCGAGGGCGGGGGGGAGGCCTGGCGGCGCGGGGCCCGAGGCCCTGTGGCGCAGAGCCAGCCCTCGCCGCCGCCGCCCGGCTGACGGGGCTGCCGAGGCCGCCGCCGAGCGCTGCTCTCCCCGCACGGCGGCACCGGCCCCGCGTCAGCGGCGGGCCCGCACGCTACCGGGCTCGGGGGGGCTCGGGCTCGGGCTCGGGCCCGGCCCGCAGCGCCCGCGGGTGGCCGAGCCACCCTGAGGCAGGGCCGGAGCCCCGGGGCGGGAGGTGGCGGGGCGGCGGCAGCGCGCCCAGCCCGGGGGAGCCGCGCCCGGAGCCGCCCCGGCCCGGCGCTCACCAGGGGTCCGGAGCCATCGCCGCCGCCGCCCGGAAGAGCCCGGCGCTTCCGCCTCGGGTCAGCTGACGACGGCGCCCGCCGAGGGCCAAACCCCGCCGTGCGCAGGCGCCGGGCGCTGGCGCGCGCCCCCCGGCGGGGCGGGCGGGGCGGGTGCACGGGGCGGAGCGGCGGGGCAGAGGGCAGGGGGCAGGGGGCAGGGGTGCAGAGTGCATGATGCAGGGTCAGAGGTGCAGGATGCACGCTGCAGGGTGCAGAGCGGCAGGGTGCAGAGGGGCAGCGTCAGAGGTGCAGGGTGCACGATGCAGGGTGCAGAGGTGTAGGGTGCACGATGCAGAGTGCAGGTTGCAGAGGTGCATGCTACAGGGTGCAGGATGCAGAGGTCCACGGGTGCAGAGGTGCAGAGGTGTAGGATGCACGGTGCAGGGTCAGAGGTGCAGGGTGCAGAGGTGCAGGGTCAGAGGTGCAGGGGTGCAGAGGTGCAGCGGTGCAGGGTCAGAGGTGCAGAGTGCACGATGCAGGGTGCAGAGGTCCATGGGTGCAGAGGTCCTGGCTGTGCAGTACAAGATGCACAAGTATAGGATGCCGAGGTGCGCAATGCCGAGGGACACGGTGCGGGGTGCACACTGCGGGGTGCAGGGTAGCGCCGCAGAAGCGCACAGCCACGGCTGTCCCCAGCTCTGCCCTGTGCCTGCACCAGCGCCATGGCCCCGCTGGGCTCTTCTCGGTGCTGCCAGACGTGGTAGCAGAGACAGGGCCACCGCCAGCCCCGAGCTGCCCGCTCGGCTGCGGCGCTGGGTTCGGCTGCCCGCGCCGTGGGTCGAGGCCAGCGCGGGCCTGGAAGGAGGGGCAGAGCCCTCACAAGTGCGGGGCAACTGAACCCCCCCAGCCCCAGCTGCCTCCGCTGGCCACGTCTCCGTGGCATCACATTTAACCTGCAGCCAGGGCCCCCTTGGAAACCTTTGCAACTACTGGGACCCCCAGAGTATTCGATGCTTTTCCTAAAGCCCAGGGGGGATTTGGGATTTTCGCAGCGTGCACTCGGTGATGCTGCTGCGCAGGGAGGGACGAAGGCTCATGCATCAGGCCGGGTCCAGGGTGTTGCACACCTCCGGCCTTTGCTGCTGAGGAAGATGCTGATCTGGACAGGCCGGATCGATGGGCCGAGGCCAAGTGTACGAGGTTCAACAAGGCCAAGTGCCGGGTCCTGCCCTTGGGCCACACCAACCCCAGGCAGCACTACAGGCTTGGGGGGGAGCGGCTGGAAAGTGCCCAGCGGGAAAGGGCCTGGGGGTGTTTGTTGACAGCGGCTGAAGATGAGCCAGCAGTGTGCCCAGGTGGCCAAGAAGGCCAACGGCATCCTGGCCTGTATCAGCAATAGTGTGGCCAGCAGGACCAGGGCAGGGATCGTCCCCCTGTGCTCGGCCCTGGTGAGGCCGCACCTCGAGTGCTGGGGTCAGTTCTGGGCCCCTCACTCCAAGACAGACACTGAGGGGCTGGAGCGTGTCCAGAGACGGGCAACGGAGCTGGGGAAGGGTCTGGAGCACAAGTGCTGTGAGGAGCGGCTGAGGGACGTGGGGGGGTTTGGCCTGGAGAAAAGGAGGCTGAGGGGAGACCTTCTCGCTCTCTGCAACTCCCTGAAAGGAGGTTGGAGCCAGGGGGGGTCGGTCTCTTCTCCCAAGGAACAGGTGACAGGACAAGAGGAAACGGCCTCAAGTTGCGCCAGGGGAGGTTTAGGTTGGATATTGGGAACCATTTCTTCCCCGAAAGGGCTGTCAGGCCCTGGCACAGGCTGCCCAGGGCAGTGGGGGAGTCCCCGTCGCTGGAGGGATTCAAAAGACGTTTAGACGAGGCCCTAAGGGATATGATTTAGTGGTGGACTTGGTAATGCTGGGTTAATGGTTGGACTCGGTGATCTTGGAGGTCTGTTCCAACCAGAACAATTCTATGATTCTGTGATTCTAAGAAGGAAATGCTTTATATTTTCAATTTTGCGTGTTTACGGCGAGCTTTGAACGCAGCGGCAGCTCCTTGGGGCACCGACGGTCTCTTGCATGCAGCTTGCACCCGACTCCGGTGCCTTGATGCCATCAGGGCACCTGTATATTGCTATTGTGGTAATAATATTATGGTCTGGATTAAAATGTACAGCTATAAGGACCCTTGACAGACGGCAGCAAGGGAATCTTCAACCCAAACTGTGCTGGGGGAGCTTTGGTGCAGCAGGTTGGAGAAGAACTGGGACAGAGAAAACCAGGAGGCAGAGAAAGCGGGGGGACACGGCCGGCACCCCCCGGGCCTGGGTATCCCCGCGCCCTCGGGGACCTGGGAATGGCAGAACGATGCTTGAGTCGGGAGCAAAACCACGTCCAAGCCCATTGCTTCCTCCTGATTTTCCAGGAGCCCTTTTTCATTGTCCAGAGCAGCACAGAAAACACTGGAAGATGCAAAGATCGAGCCCGACGGAAGGACCGGCTGCTCAGTGCTTAGGCCATTTCCCAGCCTCTGTAATTCTGTGAAATAACAGCCTTTAGTGTCGGAGCAGTTTATTTCTGAGCGGTGAAGTCTGGAGGGACCAGATGAGTGCTGGGAAGCGGGAATCAATGCTCACCACATCCCAACACTTATCCCCGTGCTATCGCACGCCAGGATCCGCTGCAGTGATTCGCAAGTTGAGAAAGGAGTGGAGTCTTTTATGGAAAAAGTTATTTGTTTTCTCAGGGTTTTGCACCAGCGTTAAACACCAGCGTAACAGACGAGGACGAGGAGCTGGGGCCTGACGCCCCAGCGGGGCCACTCCTGGGACCAAGCCCCGAGACTCCCCGTCCAGCCCCGCGGGGGACGTGTCCCCGTGCTGCGGCTTCCCACGGGGCTGGACGCCCTGGTGAGAGCCTCTCTGCGGCACGCCAGCCCTCCTTCTTCCTCCCCTCTTCCTCCCTTCCTTCCTCCCCTCTTCCTCCCTTCTTCCTTCCTGCTGTCTCCCTCCTTTCTCTCTCCTTCCTTCCTCCGTCCTTCCTTCTTCCCTTCTTCCTTCCTCCCTTCCTTCTCCCTTCCTCCTTCTTTCCTCCTTCCTCCCTTCCTCCCCTCCTGTCTTCCTCCTTTCTCCTCTCCTCTTTCATCCTTCCTTCTTCCTTCCTTCCTCCCTTCATTCCTCCTTCCTCCCTCCCTTCCTTTCTCCCTTCCTCCTTTCTTCCTCCCTTCCTCTGTCCTTCCTTCTCCCTTTCTTCCTTCTCCCTTCCTTCTCCTTTCCTTCTCCCTTCCTTCTCCCTCATCCTTCCTTCCTCTCTTCCTCCCTTCCTCTCTTCCTCCTTCCTCTCTCTCTTCCTTCCTTCCTCCTTTCCCCCTTCCTCTTTCATCTTTCCTTCATTCCTCCTTCCTTCCTCCCTTCCTCCTTTCTCCCTTCCTTCTTCCTTCCTTTCTCCTTCCTTTCTTCTTCCTCCTTCCTTCCTCCTTCTTTTCTTCTTCCTCCCTCCTTCCTCCCTTGTTCCTCCATCCATCCTCCCTCTTTCCCCCTTCCTTCCTTCCTTCCCGCTTCCCCCCTCCTTCCCTCTCTCCCTCCCTCCTCCCCTTCCCGCTGCCACACGAGCCCAAGGCGAGCAGCGGGTCACCCTCTCCCGTTCCCCCCCTGGGCTGCAGCTCCTGACGTTCCAGGGTCACTTCCAAGCTCCCCCGCGGTGCCGCCCGCAGCACCCCAACACCTCCCCACGCCCGGCGGGCTGCGCCCCTCGGGCCGGGCTCCCCCAGCCCCACGGGCTCCCCCAGCCCCTGGGTTCCCCCAGCCCCGGGCTCCCCACGGCCTTTTCTCCCTGGCTCCTGCCACCCTTCCCTTCCCCAAATCCTCAGCCCCATCCCCTGCCCCTGCCCGTCTCCCACGACAGTCGCTGCCTCCCCTGCCCACGCCGAGGTCCCCGTCCCCCTCGTCCCCGTCCCCCTCGTCCCCGTCCCCCCACAGGCAGGGCCGGGCTGCCGGGAAGCCGCCGCGATGCTGGACGGTGTTGACGCTCTCAATGTTTTGGCTGCGAAGGCTGCGAAGGGCTCTGCAGTACCCGGCCGGCGGGCGCAGGCCCTCGCTTTTGCTCTGTCCAAGCCCAACGAGCCTTTCCCACGCCTGATCCGCCAGGATTTGGCCTCTCCTCTTTCCTTTGGGTGCGACTGATGATGCAAATCAATGCAGATACGAACGTCGGTACGGGTGCCCGAAAAGCAGCAGCAAGGCACCGATAGCGATGTTTTATTGCCCTCGTAACACGGGGCTGGTACCGCGCTGCTGTGACACGCCACGGTAACGAGCGCATCCTCGTCAGCATATTCACCGGCGGCCGCAGCGCCCGCGGTGCTCCCGGTGAGCGCTCGGACCCGGCAGCCAAGCGCGTTGGGCTGGGGCTGGGGCGGCTTTCGAGCAAGGAGCGAGAGGAGCTGGCCGTGCGATGGGGAGCCAGCCGTGCGATGGGGAGCACGTGTGGCCAGAGCGGTGCCACCCCCGGGAGGGTTCGGGGAGGTGCTGAGCACCCCCGGGCACCACCTCGTCTCACATCTGCTCTCCCGCAGCGGCTGGGCAGGGCGAGGGGACGTGCCGGGGTGGGCGGTGGGGACACATCCCCTTCGTGCCGCGGGACGGGGCCGAGGCCGACGCTCTCGAGACGGGCGCTCGGGGACGGGAAGCCGCGGCCGAGGAGGACCCGCGTGCCAGCACACGTTCCCTGGGCACGAAGCGAAGCGGCGTGGGGCGGCTCGGGGAGCCCCGCTGGCCCTGGCAGCCCCTCGGTGCGGGCTCCGTCCCTGGGGCGACGGCTCTTCTCCCCCTTTGCACATCCGAATCGGGCTGGCTCCTCGCGCAGGCAGTTACCATGAAACATTTATGGCCTCCAGCTGCGCTGCTCGTCCGGAGCCAGCCCGGCCTCTACATATTTAATTTTTTCACCATTAAAAACGCATGAAGCCATGATCCATCTCACACCGTCCCTAATTCGCTTCCATCTCCTCTCTCGGCGTGGAGCGGAGCGTCTGCTGGGGAGCAGGCAGGGGGACGGGGGGGCTGCAGGAGGATTCGGAGCTGCTTCAGTCTGGCAGGGAGAGGCATCTGCTGCCCTAGAAAAAGCAAACGGGGAGAAGGCAGCCAGCAAGGTCCTGGGGAAAGGCGGCAGGACCTGCTGCTGTAAGAGCCTGGGCCAAAGGGTTTGAGTTGGAGAGAATAAATGACCCCTCGGCACTGGGAACGGGAGCGGGGTGCAGCGTGAGGACCCCCAGGAGCCCCAGGAGCAGAGGCGGGGGCCATCACCCCCCCTTCGGCCACGGCGTGCGGAGCAGAGCTGCCCAGCGAGAGCAGAGACGGGCTCTGGGGGCAGAGTAGGAGCCTCCCGCTGCGGAACAGCCCCTCGCCTCCCACCTGCCCCGCACAGCACCCGGGGGGGGCCCTTCGCTGACACGGCCCCTCGCCCCCGCTTCCTCGGGCTCCCAGCTTGCCGGGAGCAAAGGGAGGCGAGGGACGGCGGGACAGCCGTGCCGCTCGTCCGGAAAGGAGACGGTCTGCAGAGGGACCGCTCTCGCTCGGCGGCAGAGATGCCGGCGGATGCTCAGGGATGCGCTGCAGGTGCAGGCAGACCCGCAGGCAGGGAGGCAAGGCAGGAACGACCCGCAGTTCTGTTATCACAGGAGAAAAAAGACAGATTTTTTTACGGAAAAAAAATCTTAAAAAATTTTAAGGTGCCTATAAAAATGCCCAGTTTTAAGCGCAGCCTGAACTGGGAGTTCTCCAGGCAGCACCGTCGGATCGGTGCGCTCTTGCTGGGAGCACCTCTCAGCTGTTGGAGGGTACTTTTCCTCCCACTCAGCTCTTTTGCCTCTCAGTACAACGTGCCGTTTGTAATTCTGCAAAGCATTCGGAGGTAAAAGTCAATCTATAACAACCATTTCAAAGCAGGGACAGACTGGAAACGCTGAAGCACCCGAACTCTGCCTGCAACGATCACATTTTGTGCTCCCGCTGAGCAATTGTGTGCGCAGGAGGCACGGGGTGCTGCGGGGTGCACGGCGGCATCGCCCCAAATTTCCCCCGGTGGTTTTGCCGGCCGGTGCTAAAGAAGCGCCGCAAACACGGCTGGCACAGCCCCGCGCACCCGCCCCGAAAAGCGTCCCTGAGGGCGCGCGGGGCGGCTGCGGAGGGCGTCGCTGGGCCCTCGTGGCCCCAATCTCTCCCTTGTCACCCGGTTCCTGGCACTCGCCGCTCACGTGCTTCTCTTTCCGACTCCCCCGGGACCATCCAGTGGGAAGCGGCTGCAAACCCACTCGCTGTGTTGATGTTTCCTTCGTTCAAGGACGGGCAATCGCTGCAGCAGGCGGTTCGGCAGCTCCGGCCCTCCCTCGCCCCCGCGGCACCCTCCCTGCCCCGTGACGCTGGCGAAGGGAGTGAACCCCAGAGCGGGAAGATGAAGGTTATCCTTTGGAAAAATAAATGATTAAGTTTAATGGTCGTGTTGCTGGTTCGATGGCTATCTCATCCCACGGGGTGTTTACGCCCCCCTCCCCAGCCTCGGCGCAGAATTGGGGCAGGAAGGGCCGACACGGGCACGGGAGCCGCTCCACCCCTCGCCGTATTTACACCAAATAAACCTCCTGTGCCGGCGTGCTGGCACTCGCCTTAAAAGTCAGGGCAGGTGACGGGGACAGCGGGGACCCGGCGGCGGGGTGCACCGGAGCCCGGGCACATGCTGCAGGTGGGGCTCAGCGTGCCCCGCTCCCCCGGGGGAGCGGCCGGCAGCTTCCCCATGGCCGAGGGCGATAACGTGGGCACCGGGGAAGGTGAGTGAGCTGCAGCCGGGACAGATGCCTATCTCGCACCAGGGAAGATGGCAGCAGGCTCTTGCTCGTGCCAGGGCCGCGTCCAGCACAGGAGAGGGGCCGCAGCAGAGCCGTGTTCCCTTCCCCAACATCCTCGGCGGGCAGAGGCACCCTGGGCTGGGGCACCGGCGGCCGGGCGGGCTGGGGTTGATGCTCCTCAGCACTTCGGGCAGGGCAGCACCCTCGTGATGCAGCCGCCTGCGAGGACAAGGTGAATTTGGGGACCACGGTGGTGCAAACAGCCCCGCTTCAACCCCAACGTTCGTTTTAGCCTGGTTTCTGTGGCTAGAGCCTGCGTGACTGCATCAGGGTCTGTCTGTCTCCAAAGCAGGGAGTCAGGCTGAGCTGCAGCCGGTTAAAGCTGCTGCCCTTGCCCTGAACCAGAGCTGAACCTGATCTGCTGGTTTTGCTGAACTTGAGCAGGAGCCAAACTGAACCGGAGAGCAGGAGCCAGAGCCGGACCCAGCCTAGGAGCAGCCCGGGCGCCCGGACCCCCTCACCGTCTCACCACGTGCTGCCACGCACGCGGCACACGTGGCGGGGACCGTGCTGTCCCCCCGTGTCCCCTTGGGGCCACAGCAGTGAGGTCTGGCTCGGTGCAAATCCACCCTAGACTCCACATCCCAACTGAGCACATCCAGGATAAAGACATCAGAGAATTAATGTGTGTGCTAATTGACTTTATCCTCGCCAATTAATCACTGCCCAGCAGAAGTCACCCATGCGGAGACAGCTCGTCTCCTCGAACAGGGTTCAGGGCTGAGCCCTCTTGCAAGCCCAGGGAAAATGCCACTCGCTTCTCTCTAGGAGGAGCTCAAACTCTGCTCTTCCCAGCACAGGGCTGGCGGCTGGCCCAGCCCTGCCACGGTCCTGTGTGCAGGAGCCTCCCCTGAGGGTCACCTGGGGACCTTCTGTCTCCAGGGGGCTTCCAGATGCTCGCCAGCCCCTCCGTGCGGTCCCCTGGATAGAGTCTCTCCAGGCGCATGGGGGCATGCGAGAAAGAGGGACCCTTTGGCACCCCGCAGACCATCCCCACCCCCGTAGCGAGCCGCTCTCGCTGCAGCACCTTCCCCTTGCACCTTCTCTCTGGCAGCCGAGCGGCCAGATGGGGCCGGGTTTTGCAGGAGACTTTGGCAGGAGGCAGTAAGAGGGAGGGCAAACGCCTGAGGCCGGTTTCGCCCACTCCATCTGGGCTCATAGCAGCCTGGTCCTGGGCTGCCAGAACCGGACAGGACTTCGCCTCCTGCCCCGCTTGTCCTTGGGAGGGGACACGATGCAAATGGTCCCTCTCGGCCTCAGCATCGCTTGGGCCCCACTGCCTGCGAGGTCCCTCCTCGCCCCTGCAGACTCGGGCAGGGACCGAGCTGCTCGTTACCCTTGGTGGTGTGACGCTGCTGTCCCACGGGCATCCCTGGGGGACAGGGACCGTGGCCCTGCTGTCTGCACCTCCCTCTCGGCAGGTCACAGGCTGGGGAGTCAGGAGCTTTTTGAGGGGTGCAAAGCCCCTCACGGCGTGGAGAAGCAGCCCCGACACCCAGCTGGTGCCTGGCCCCACACTTCCCTGAGCCCCCGGCCAGTGGTTTCACTGGGGGGCTGAGACGATGTCCCCCAGCCCCCCATGAGCAAAGCGAGCAGCTCCAGCCAGGCAAAGCCTCCTGAAAACCTTCCCTTTGCAGGGGGGAGAATAACTATTGAAATACAAGACGTTGCTGTAAGACTTCAAAGCGCCGTCAGCCAGGGTGAAATGCTGTCAGCTGGGGCGGTCAAGTGTGTTGAATAGAAGGTCTTTGTCCCACAGAGATGTTTGGCTCATCTCCAGTCACCGTCGTGATCACGTCCGAGGCTGACACCTGGGACATCGATGCCTCCTCTTGTCTGGGCTGCGGACAGTTCGTGGATTGGGACAGGATGCCAGACCCGGAGCAAGAGGCGCATATCCCCCGAGACATCCTCAGCAAGCCCCCGAAGGAGCTGAAGAAGCTGGCAAGAGAAGGCTACTGGGCAGCGAGCCGTGCTCTGAGAGCTCAGGTCTACCACCAGCTCATCCAGCAGGTCGCCTGCCGGCTCGTCACCCCAGATGCTCTCGTCTACAGGGATGTGGCGAGTCGGCTCTTCGGGAAGCCGAGCGTGAGCTCCCACCCTTTGCCTGAGTTCCTGGAAGGGTGCTCCATGCCCACGTACTGCCTCAACCTGGAAGGGGTCACCGCCTTGAAGAAGATCCTCATCTGTGTTGGCAACCTTTTCCCCGACATAACCTACAGCCCAATCCTCCCCTCTCTGGTGGCTCTGCTGCTGCACTACAGCGAAGACGAAGCTCAGTGCTTTGAGAACATCTCTCGCCTCATCGCCAGCAACGCTTCCCACACCAGCTACATTGACCAGTCCTTCCTGGCCCACCAGGCCTCCTGCATGACTTTTGGGGATCTGGCCAACAAGCACTGCCCAGCAGCTCACAAACTCGTAGCCAGCACCTCTGAGAACGTCTTTGAGGTCTACTCCGAATGGTTATCGTGGCTCTTTCACGACCTCCCCTTCAATTACGCCATCCGTGTCTTCGATGTCTACCTGCTGGAGGGGCAGAAGGTCCTCTACCGCATTGCTCTGGCCTTGCTGAAGCAGTACAGGCTCTCGGTGACCTCCGCTGAGCTGGAGGGGTCCGACATCAAGGCAGACCTACAGGCTTTCGTGCAGAACATTGCTGAGCACGTGACTGTCGACAAACTCCTAGAGAGAGCCTTTGGCATCCGGCTGTTCTCCCGCAAGGAAATCTGGCTCCTCCAGATGGCCAACAGGAAGGCGTTAATGGAGAGGGGCATAACCATGGTGCAGAGCAGGTAAGGAGACCTCTCTCTTTGCCAGCTCTCGGGGCTTAAGCAGGCAAACCACAAGTTACAGTGGAGATACAACACGGGGGGAGCTTCAGGCATCCCCCTTGGCTTTGGCTGCGCTGGGTGCCTCACAGCCCCCCGTGGGGGACCCCGTGAGGAGGCACTGTACAGCTAGAGCTAGCGACGTCAAACAGAAAGCTCACGGTGCAAAACGTGTGACAAAACCTGACGCACGGGGGCTGCTGTCCTGAAAGCAGATGGGCACCCTGGCTGGGCCGTAACGGGCACCCTCCCTCCCACAGGCAGTCCTTCCACCTGGCCGTGGACATGCAGAACTTCAGCTCCAGCATTGTAACGGCTCAGGAGATGCGCATCATCTGGTCCTGGATCCCTGAGCGCTTCTCCCTCTTCCCCCCGCTGCTGCTCTTCTCCACCTCAGAAGACGGGTGCAGCCTGCAGAGGTAAAGTGCTATCTGCCCGCCGGGTCAGGCCGGGTTGGATGTGTAAAACGGGGTAGGAGTTGGTGGTGTAGAAAGGATCAACACGTAGTGTCCAAGGGGTACATCTGAGGTCGCTCAGGGACTCTCTTGGGCTCATTTCAAGATCTGGAGTGTGGTCTGGGTCAGTGCTGGCTGTGGGGGAGAGGGCTGAGGCCCAGCCGGACGGCAATCGGCACAGGGAACATCGAGCCCTGCGGCTGTGCTCGCTGCACAGGGGGATGTCCCCTTGTGCCACACCGTGCCAGGCGCGCTGCGGCCGGCCAGGTCCAGCCGACACACCATCGCCAGGGCTCGGAGCACAGTGTGGCTGCTGGACACGGCAGTCAGTGCTGCAGCTCAAAACAGAGCTGGAAAATGAGTTTGCCATTGACTTCCCAAGCCGTGAAGCTGCAAAAGCCTTCCAGTGGGCTGAGGCTGCCTTCGCATGAGTGTCTTCAGGCAGGAAACCCAAACCTGCTCCTCTGGAGGAGCACATTAAGCCGAGAGGTCACACTCGCAGAGCAGGCAGAGCTCAGGGCAGGGGCAGACAGCATGTGGGTATGTCATAGAATCATAGAATTGTTCTGGTTGGAAGAGACCTCCAAGATCATCAAGTCCAACCATTAACCTATCACTACCAAGTCCCCCACTAAATCATATCCCTTAGGGCCTCATCTAAATGTCTTTTGAATCCCTCCAGGGATGGGGACTCCACCACCTCCCTGGGCAGCCTGTTCCAATGCCCGACAACCCTTTCGGTGAAGAAATTTTTACGAATGTCCAATCTAAACCTCCCCTGGCGCAACTTGAGGCCATTTCCTCTTGTTCTGTCGTCTGTTACTAGGGAGAAGAGTCCGACCCCCATCTCCCTACAACCTCCTTTCAGGGAGTTGTAGAGAGCAATAAGGTCTCCCCTCAGCCTCCTTTTCTCCAGGCTAAACATCCCCAGGTCCCTCAGCTGCTCCTCATAGGGCTTGTGTTCTAGACCCTTCACCAGCTTCATTGCCCGTCTCTGGACACGCTCCAGCACTTCTATGTCTTTCTTGTAGCAAGGGGCCCAAAACTGAAGACATCAGACCCTCTAAACTCAAGTTAAGATAGCCCAAGTGTCACGGCCAATGCCCAAAATTGCAATAGAAAGATCAGTGTCAGTGCTGGAGAAAACCCGGGGTCCGGTGACACCCACTGCCACAGCCACGGAGCGAAGGGTGCGGTGGGAAGCAGGGACACCCCCGCAACGCTCAGTGCCGGGGCATTTCTCTACTGAGACGCAGCTCGCTGCCGACCGGGAAGGGAGGCCGGGCTGCCCGGGACTGGATGCTGCCCATGCCGTCCGTGGCCCCTGGTTCTCAGGGCGGTGTTTAATGGTGGGGCTGCGATGGTAGCACCCCCGTTAGCACCAGGAGCGTGCTCCCCCAGCCCGCGAGAGGGGAGCAGGCGCCCCATGGCATAGCAGCCCCATCCTGGGAAGCACAGCCCTGCTCCTTTCCAAGGCAGCAAAGGGGCGCAGAGCCCAGATTACAAAACACATCCAGATTAAAAGCGAGCTTGTTTGGTAAACTCCCCCCACAGTGTCCCCCACAGCCTGGTGCCTGAGGGTAGGGTGGGAGGATTTAGTGTTTGGATTTATCTGAGCTATTACCTGCTTCACCAAGCAAAAATGATGGCTGGAGAAGTCCCATAAGCCAACTCCCCCTTGTTCCTGCGCAAACACTGAAGCTGCTCAAGCTATGTGGTTATGAGTTTCTGCTGCTGTCCTTCCACGAGCTCCCTCAGGCCAGCTGCCAGCACGGCAATAGGCTCAGAAGAGCCGCCACCGCTCTCCGCTGTCCTCTACGGCCTCGTGCTCGCCGCACGCCCGGCTCTCCGCGTGGCACGCTGCTCCTGGGTCTCAGACCCCCAGCGCCCCAGCCTCCTTCTTCATCTCTGCAGGTTTTACACGTGCTGTGAAGGCTTTGAACCGACCGTGCTGCTCATAAAAACAACAGAAGGGGAGGTAAGTATTTCCCAAGCAGAGAAGTGGGCTGTGCTGGGGCTGATGTGGGGAAAGGGACGGGGTGGTTGCCCCCACCGGCACTTCTTGGAGCAGCCGTGGGCTGCGTGGTCCCTGCCCTGCCCTGCCCCGGGGTCTGTCCCTGCTCCCAGGAGGGAACAAACTGCACCCCCGGCACCACGAGCCACCTCAGACACAGGCTGGTCTGGAGGGTGGTGCTGGGGGGAAACAGAGGAGTCAGTGAGATGGAGAGAGGCCATGAGTGATACCCTTTTATTGCAAAGACAGCCTAAATCATGAAGTCTTTGCTAAGCAGGAAAACAGTCTTTGCTTTCCAGAAGTCAGCAGCTGCTTTGCCTGAGCCAGGACTTGCTTTCAACACATTAAATGCAAGGATCTCTCCCTGATGGCAAGAGCAGCCACACAAGGGAAATGGAGGAGAAATAAGGACAGCTACAATACTTGAAAGTCGTGAAATAACTGCAAAAAAACCCTGAGCCTGGCCTCTTCCCGGGGACTCTGAGAGTGGCTCGTAAACCTGTATTTTATCTCTCCACTCTTCATCAAACAGCGGAGGCAAGTTCTGTAAATTGTTCAGGCATCCCAAAGATTTATTGACCTACCAGTCCTGATTCCCCAAGCCTGACATTTCAGCGTGGTGTGGAGATAAACATCCTGCCACCCCCTAGGGCCTTGTGCAGACAAGAGAAGGTGACTTATAAAACCTTGTTTCCTCCACGTTTTAGCTCATTTTATTCCTTAGCTAGCACCAGGGACAGGCACGATTTCCCACCTCTCGGTAGGTCCCCTCCAGCCATGGTCAAGTCAAGGACATCCATACCAGGATTGTCCTGCCCACAGGTGGAAGAACTGGCCAAAACACCCGGAGAGCAGGGTCTGATCCTCCCCCGGGAGTGGTTAAAAGCCTTGTAGGTAACAAAAACATGTTACCTGAGTCTTTGCCATTTTAAAACACATTTTTCCTAAAGACTCATAAACCAGGCGACCATCTCGCCACCGGCCAGGGGCCAGCTGAGGACAAGCGACTCCTAGCCCCCCGGCCACGGCGTGTTGCAATACTGTTGATAGAACTTTGAGCCACACCGTTATTCCTATCGCCGGGAGCTGGACTGGGCTCGGGGGTGGGAGGCACAGCTCCTACCCCCAAGCCCTGGCCAGGGAACGCAGCGGCACAGCCGAACCGGCCCTGCTCTATCAACCAGCGTGCAGCTCACGGCAACCGCCTCTGCTCCAAAACACCACCCCCCAAACCTCCCAGAGCCCCCCTTAGGCACTGAGGCTGAGTGGACTCACACCCCGAGCACCAGTGACTCCTCAGTGCAGGATTTAGCCGGCACAGCAGAATTCGGCTCGGGGACTCCCCAGGGGACCTCGCAGAGCCCTCGCCCTCCTGAACACACGGGCGACGGCCGGTGTTTCTGGGCCTTGCTCTGGTCCCAGCCGCCTGCCCCGCTGACGGCTCCCTGTGCTCTCTCCCGAAGGTGTGCGGGGCGTTTCTCTCCTCCGACTGGAGTGAAAGGAAAAAGAGCGGGGCAACATCGGGCTTTTTTGGGACAGGGGAGTGCTTTGTGTTCACTGTAAGTCATATTTTATTTCTGGGTTTACACTTATGGGTTTGTCCGTTAATTACTTTTTCCTTTACCTCCCTGACAACTCAGGGCATGGCGGCACCGAGCTGCTTCCTTGCCACGGTCCCACCGCTGCCCCTTAGCTCTGGCAGGAGGCAGCAGCACAGAAATTGCTGTGCTGGATCAGAGCAAGCGGAGAACGAACTCCTGCCTTGGGTGAGCCGGCTTGCCCCGAGCTCCCGAGGCAACACGCAGTAACCCTGGGAGGGTCTTGGAGCATCCTCCCGGGACGACAGGAGGGCAGGTTTCTGCTGGAGCAATCCCAAATCAGCCCCACGGTCCCTGCAGAGGGAGCAGGCTGAGCTGGTCCAAGAGATCCCAGGGACAAAGTCCAGCATCCATCCAGTATCCCACCAGCATCCATCCAGCATCCACCCAGCAACGTGGGCAGTGCAGGTTTGCCCATCTCGGGCAGTGCCTGGTAAAGACAAAACCAATTTCTCAGCCACAGCCACCTCCAGAGCAGCCCTGGCACCGCCTGGACACCTTGTCCCTTCCCTGCCCCAGGTCTGGACCTGGCACGCAGCATTTGGCCCCTGACCCGCCTGGCCAGGCAGCACTGTCTTCCCCCAGCAAAGCAGAGATGCCCCAAAGGACAGGGCTCACCACGTTTCTCCTGCTTTCCAGGTGCGCCCCGAGACAGAGAGGTACGAGTGGGTGTTCATCAAGAAGCCGGAGCTGGCCAAAGCCGTGCCACGCTCACGCCAGCGGTCGCCTTCCCCCTCTCCCGCGTCCCTCCTCAGCTCCTCTCCAGACGGCCGTGGCACCAGCTCGAACCGTCTCACCGTGCCCGCGCGCCAGAGGAAAGGCCGCCTCTCGCCATTTCTGGCCATCAGGCATTTCCTTCTGCCTTCCAAAACAGCCTCCATGTTCATGTCTGGGTCTCGGGAAGGGATCATTATTGGTAATTACCCATCCACCGACACGCCACTGCTTTGGCAGAAAAGGGCTCTACTCCAGATTAAAATCTGAGCTGCCTATGCAGGCAGAGACCTCCTGGTTTAGGATAGGAACCTGAAGTCAGGGGAGGTGGAGTCATCCCCCTCTTCCTCAAATGAGCAGGAGAGTGCAAAGCTGCACAAGGGCAAGGATGCTCCTTGTGAGAGCCCCCGAGGGGGCTGCGGTGCTCCCAGACGAGGTTTGCATGCTTGGCGCTGGCGTGTCCTTCCCCAGCCCTTTCCTCTGCTTTGTGCGGGACGGAGAGGAGATGGGGATCAGCCCGGGGAAGGGCCGGGCACGGTCACCCAGAGCAGACGCGCCAGCTGCCTGCCCGCGCTGCCGTCTGCTGGGTCGGGGGGTGTCTTTGTGCCCCACCACTGCCGGGGTGGGTTCGGCCGAGGACTGCAGCAAGTCAGAAATGCCTGCAGCACAGCCTCTGCCTCCCTTCCAGCCCTCGGGAGCGGGAGCAGGGCCAGCTTGGCTGCGGGGATGCAAGGAGCTTTCCTTGTTCTCCAGCTCTCCGAGCCGTTTAATAATTCAGCTTGTGCTACCAGGGCAACCTCTCGCGCTGGCTGCCGTGCGCCAGCTGCCCTGCAGGTAGCTCTCCAGGAGCTCTGCCTCCACGCCGACATCCCGGTTAGCAGAGAAGGCAGCTGAGGGCATCCCCAGCCCAGCCCAGCTCTGCGCTGTGGCCAAAGGACAGAAAGCTGAGAGATGGGCGCAGTCCTGCGAGACCTTGGCAGCCGGGCCAGCGCCCCTGCCTGCGCAGCGAGGGGGAGAGCAGATCCCGACTGTCTCGCTTGCTTTTGCAGGTGGAGGGGGAGGCCAAGCTCTGTCCCTCGACGCCAGCCTGCTCTGGGGACGCACGGAGCACTGCGAGACCTTCGACAACCCTCCGCTCTGCCAGGAGAACTTCAAGGTGCAGCTCTTGGAAGTGTGGGGCTTTCAAAACACCTAGGTCCTGTGGGAGACAGCCCCACAGAGATGGGGTCCCCTCGCCGCGCCAGCTGCCACCCCGGCCTGCCTGCTGCGGTCTCTGCCAGCAGCGCCGCGGGCACCTCCACTCGCCATCCTCCCCTCCACGGTCAGCTGTCGTGGTGGTGCGGAGAGAGGGCAACATGGTGCCGGGAATGGGACTGTGGGTGCTGCCTTTGGGGACGTTTGAGGTCCCCTCCCACCGTTTAGACCCAGCCCGCTCCACCCAGTCTGTCCCAGTTTAGGATGCTGGAGGGGAGGTGAGCCAGTCCAGTGTGTCTCACACCTCCCTGGCCTGTTTGCGGCTTGGGGCTCAACAGCAAAGCAGCGGTACCGCAGCACAGGCAGACTTTGTAGGCATTTTGAGCCTAGGCAAAACCCAACACCAAGGTACCCAGCTCACCAGAAACACTCTCAGAGCCCGCTTCCCTGCGGTCCCAAGCCCAGCGCCACCCTTCAAGCCATACGCAGAATTTTGTAGCCTCTGCGGGTTACCGGGACTCCCCCGGCATCACGCACTGATCAGCACCCCGCACAGCACAAGAGACTCCTTGTTTGTGGTTGAAATTGCCCACCAGCAATTAGCCAAGACCCACCTGGTGTGTCTCCACCTGCAGCCCCCCCAGCCGCGCCATTTTTGTATTAAACTGAAG
This sequence comes from Phoenicopterus ruber ruber, assembly GCA_009819775.1. Lineage (NCBI taxonomy): Eukaryota > Metazoa > Chordata > Aves > Phoenicopteriformes > Phoenicopteridae > Phoenicopterus > Phoenicopterus ruber. The sequence goes on from CM020232.1 coordinate 2,846,774, forward strand.
ATCCATATTCACTGCAAAGGGCTGATGTACGACTGCGAGCAGTGAATACGTGTGAGCCTTAACCAACAGGCCCCGACTCCCTGGGGTCAGGACAACGGGAGACATGCCATTTTAAAACATGAAATGTGAGCATGTACATGTAGCTCAGCCAGACAAGGCAGCCCTCGCAGGAGGGTTGGAGACCGCAGAGGTATCATTCTGGCTGCCGGATGAGAGGATCTCCCACGGCCAAATATACTTTCCGCTTGTGGTTTTATCTTTCATATATCTTCTTACATATATAGCTTCTCAAGCCATTCAGAGCAGGAGCTGCCTCGGTGCCTGCTTCCAGCGCTGGCAGGAGGATGCAGGCAGGAGCAGGCGATGGCAGTGAACTCACAGAGTCATGCGGCAGACCTAGGAATTGCTTGTAGCCTTCAAAGGGTGTCCAGGTAAGATGAGGAGGTGAGGCACAGCCCTCTGCAGCCGCGTGCCTGGCCTTCGCCCACAGAGCTCAAATGAAAGAATACTGCAGAATTACTCTTTCAATTAAATAGCTCTGCTAGGGCGTCCTCAGTATTTCCTTCTTTCCATGATCACATACTGGACTGTCTATCCATCTGAAAGCTTCCCATGGGAGTCTCTCTCCCTTCCCAAGAGGCTGTTTCTCTCTACCCAGAGACGTACAGGATGCATGAGATGCCTGGAAATGCAAAGCCCTTCATTGGCAACCCGGGCTGACCTCCTCTCTGCAGTCTCCAGAGGATTTCCCTGTAAAGGGCAAGCAGGTCCCATCTCATGTATTACAATACCAGATGCTGGGGCTGAATCATGTGGGCCATGGATGCCTCTGATGCGGTGGCCGAGCCTGCGAGTCCCTTTGAGGCTGTACGCGCTGCATACCTACGCTACCCACCGATTAGAGCAGATGTCAGGGCGCGTATTGCATCCCCTGCCTGTAATCCGATGAGTGCCTTTGCCATTTCTGAAAGGGACGCCACAGTCCTTTCTTCGTTCTTACGCTTTATTCCATTACTGAATAAAGTTCAAAACTCTTTGAAAAAAAAAACCTGAAAGCACGCAGGGGAAGCAGAGGGGCCGGGAGGCCAAGGGGACGCGAGATGGGATATAAAGAGATCTTTCATCTGTGTCGTGCCGTCACTTGGCTGCGGCGGGGTCAGCAGAGGCCCAAGTGCTGCTGTCCCACGCACGGGCGGCCCCGGTGACACGGGGCCAGGAGCGGCTGCAGGGCCGCGCCCGCGATGACCGCCGCTCCGGCCGGCCTCTCCGCCCTCACCGGCAGCCCGGGCCGGCCGTGGCCGAGCCCCGCTCCCCACAGCGCCGGGCAGCCGGGCCCTGCCGCCCCCTCTTGCCGAGCAGGTGCAGCAGGCCCCGGCACCCGCCCCAGCCCCGGTGGGCGCCGGCTCCCGCGCCCCTGAGGGGAGGACGCCTGGCCTGCGCTCGGCCAAGCCCGGATTCGCTAGTCACGGAGTTGCCCGCTGCAGCCCCTCCGGCCGACTCCCGGCGGCGGGGGCAGCCCACGCCCGGCGCGGGCACGCGGGGAGGCCCGGCCAACCCCGCAGCCGCCTCAGGGCGGGGCGAGGCCGCCGCCGCCCGCCGCCCGACACCGCCCCCTGCCGGCCGGGGCTCGCGCAGGGCCCGGCGCGCAGGCGCGGTTGCCATGGCGCCGCGTGCCCAGCGCGGGGCGATGGCGGCGGAGGCGGGGGTGGGCGAGCTCGAGCTGCGGGCGGCCATCGGCTTCAACGGTAGTGCGGGGGGCACCGTGAGGGGCAGCTGGGGGTACGGGGCACCCTGGGGGCAGCTGAGGGGGTATGGGGCACCGTGGGGGGCAACTGAGGGGGTATGGGGCACCCTGGGGGGAAGCTGAGGGGGTATGGAGCAGCATAGGGGCAGCTGGCGGGGTATGGGGCACCGTGGGGGGCAGCTGGGAGGGTATAGGGCACCATAGGGGCAGCTGGGGGGTATGGGGCACCCTGGGGGGAAGCTGAGGGGGTATGGGGCACCATAGGGGCAGCTGGGGGGGCGGTATGGGGCACCGTGGGGGGCAACTGAGGTGGTATGGGGCACCATAGGGGCAGCTGGGGGGGGGTATGGGGCACCGTGGGGGGCAACTGAGGTGGTATGGGGCACCATAGGGGCAGCTGGGGGGGGGTATGGGGCACTGTGGAGGCAGCTGTGGGGCACAGGTTGCCAACAGGCAGGTTGAGGGGAGGGCAGGACACTACGGGGGGCAGGTGTGGGGCAGCCGTGGGTCTTGGCCAGGGCGGTGGTGCTGTGGGGTGAGCCGGGAGCAGTGGGGGCGTGGGGTCCCTCCTGCCCCCCTCGCTGCCTCCTCGTGCTCCCCTTGCCCAGCGCCCCATACCCGGCATCCCGAGAGACAGATGCAAAGTTAAGTACAGGAAAAGTTTGCCTGAACTGCAGGATTTTTTTTTTTTTCCTAATTACCCACCTTACTAGAATGAGAAGAGTTTCATTTCAAAATAAAACCAACTCAGGTTGCACAAAATACTGTCGTAAATACTCCTGGGACCCGGGGACAGGGGCTAGGTGCTGGGGCTTCTCCAGCCAACTGCCTTCTCGGGAAATTTGTGGCTTTGCAGCTATTTAGAGGCAGGTCATGGCAACGTGGACTGGTGATGTGGCCTCCATAAATCAGCAGGCGCTCCCGGAGAACCCTCTGTGCTGAAGGGCTCTGGGCCAGTTAAATCTCCTGGTAGCTGTAGGAAGCGCAGCGCGGTCCAAAACGTGTAAAGGTGACCCTTGAGTTTTACACGGGGTTGTTCTGCTGAACGGCTTTGGGGGGAACTGGAAAGCTCTCAGTTTTGCCCCCCTTGTGAGAGAAACCTTGGGGAACAAGTGATTTCCCCTTAGGGAGTGCGATAAGCAAGGCCACCGGTGCGGAGGTGTTGGGGAGAGGTCAGCCTGCGCTTGGGACTGCTTCAGGCAGGGGAAGAGAATTTGTCTGGAGCCGTTAACAGCCAGCATATCTCTCACTCCTTTCTCTTGCAGGGCATATACCCTGTGGCCTCATCTGCCACCCTGATAAGGAGCACGTTCTCTATCCCCTGGGATGTACTGTAGTTATTCAAGACCTGGACAGTAAGAAACAGACTTTCTTGCACGGCCACACCAATAATGTCTCCTGTGTCGTTGTATCCAGGAACGGGGTGTACGTTGCTTCTGGACAAGTCACTTTCATGGGCTTCAAGGTGGATAATGCTCTAATTTTAACCGCATAATATTGACCAAAGAAATTGGGGCTGGCTTGCCAGCAGTGGGAACACCTTTCCTTTATTTTTTCTTTTGTTGGAAAACGAATGCCTACAGTGGGAGGACGTTGCAGAGAATGGGAAGTTGTGGCTAGTCCGTTGCTGGATGTGCCTTTATGTTTTGGCAAAGTATTAAGCAGTCTCCCTAGGACTGAGTTAACTAGATTGAGGGATTTCTTTGTTCCGGTCCTTTTTATCCAAAGTGTTGTGGGCATATGGCAGCCTAAATCTCATTAGACATTAATTAATAAATGGTGTTATATTTAAAGTGAGACCCGAGTTCCAGAGCTGCTTCGGACTTTCAAAAGCCCTTGACAGGTACCTACCTGCATTTTTAAACCTCTAAAGTTCTTTATGGTTTAATTTTTGCCTATTTGAAAAGACCCTGAGACGCCTGGAAGGAATCAAGCATTAGCGTTTTCAGTATTTTAAAATCTAAGTCAAATACTCAGTGTCTCAGGGTAAATTTTGATTCTGAAATGAAGTAGAGCTACTCGACCGGTAAGCTGGAATAATGCTTCTTACAGCGCCTAATCGGACACATACTCATGTCAGTGGAGCCCTGGGCTGGATAGAAGCTAACCTTAAGCTGGGCTGCTTCTAACAACTTTCCTACCGAGAAAGTTGTATCTAATCCTGCGTGTTACATCTAATGCTCTGGCTTTGACCCCTTCTGCTTTGCACCTCAGGCAGATGTCATTCTGTGGGATTTCCAGAGGAAGGAGTTACTTGCTCGGCTGTCACTGCATAAGGGTAAAGTTGAAGGCCTAGCGTTTTCTCCAAACAGCCTTTATCTCATGTCGCTGGGAGGCCAGGATGACGGCAGGTAACGATTTCCGCTTCTTGGCGCAAGATTTCCGATGAGTTGTGGGGCATGGAAGAACGCTCGTAGGGAGTACTCGCTCCTCCCTCTTCGGGCAGCCTGACTCTCTCCCCTGTTGACGTCTCTCCTTGATGATCCAGCTCTGTCCGATGGGAAGCCGGGCGGGCACTGTGGGCAGAGCACAGGGTGTGGGGAAACAGCTGAGGGAGAAGACGAGGGGAGCAGCTAATTCTTAAGCTGGTGTCGTCGCCCAGAAGCCTTATGGAGCCTGCACCGTTAGCTGGCTTAATGCCCTGCCCTGAGGGCTTGCTTTGACACACAGACGGGTGACAGTGGAATAAAAAGTTGTTTTAAATCAGATTCTATGAGTGGCCTGAGATACGATTTGAATCTTGCTCAGCAGAAGACGTCTGACAAATACACATACCCTTGCTTCAGGAGCAGGGGATGTGAACTGCAATTCCACGCGTTTGTGATAAGGGTTTTCTTGGGTAAAATCTCTACAAAGTTACTTTTGTGTATCCTGGTGGGAACAGACTGCAGGAAAATAGGTTTTGTCTTGCTTTTGGTTTTTAGTAATTTGTTTTAAGTAAAGTCAAAAAGCAAAGCTATTTAAAGCCCCTCCTTCTCCTGCAGCGTAGTTGTGTGGCACGTTGGCAAGAGAGAGGCTGTCTGCGGGAGCCCTGCCTCGGCACGCAGCGCCGGGAGTGCGACCGTCGTCGTGTGCTCCAGCTGCAGAGACGAGATGTTTGCTACTGCCGGAAAGTAAGGTTTTATTTAGTAAGGTTTTATTTAGATGAAAGAAATGAGGGAAGGAACCCACAGACCTGTTTCCTTTTACAAAGAGTCTTTACTTACATACAAGGAAAATTAAGCGACTGTGTGCTCGTGTTTTTTCTTTTTGCTCTGAATGGACCCACAAATATCCATCAGCTTGTCCCTTTAAGGCATTTCTGCTTGTTCTACACATAACAATATGTTTTCAAAGCAGCACACAGGGACCTGCATGCGTCACTGCTGTTCCTGATAGCAGGATTTTGTACTCAGCATTCCCCATGCAGTGCTTAAAATATTTAGTTGCCAGTGTTTACACAAGAAAAGCAGTCAATGAGTGGCTCTGAACAATGGTTAATTAATGTAGAAACAATGATATCTTGCAGGTCGTTGGATCATCTCCTAAACTCACCAGATGTGATGTTACAAGCCAGTGACCGATTGTACAGAAGTTTGTACAAAAAGTCACATTTTGCGTGGATTTGAGACAGCCCCCATAGATCTAGCCTGACATTTAAACGTGTTGAGGACCTGCGCCTCCCTTTAAATCAGGGAAGGCTTTGGAGGCGCTTGGCTGCAGTCGCGCTTACGAGTGCTGGTCTTTGCAATGTTAACACTTTGTTAAATGTAAGGGCGACTGTGTGTAAAGATTTTATCTTGGCTCCTATGTTGTCCATTAAATTGTGCTAGAAAGTAGCTCAAAGTGTCCCATACCATTCATTTCCTATTCTAGGAACTAAGATTTCCACAGTGCATGTCTCTGGGCAATGAAGCGTCAAGGTTGTTACCTACTCCTCCGTAATCCTCCTATATGTTTTTGCTGAACCTTTACGTTTTTTGATTTACCTGGGAAAAGTGACCGTAAGAGACGGCGGAAAAGACAGATTTACTTCTGGCCTCTCTGATATTGTTCTTTTCCTCCTTATTAAAATTTCAGAATAATGTAGCCTTGTAAAGGCTTTTTAATTCTTCCAGTAGTGAAAAAACTTGGATGTTTCTGCATAGATGGATTTGATCCCGCTATATTCGTTCTTATAGTGGGACCATTCGAGTATGGGAACTGGATCTCGCAAATAGGAAAATCCGACCAACGGAGTGCCAGACAGGGCAACTGAGAAGAGTGATCACGTGTGTTAAGGTAAGCTTCAGCCAGAATGATTTGGCTAAGCTAAGAAACTCTCTACAGACTAGAGAAAAACCATGAGCTTTTATAGTAATGCTAGAAATGCCAATTACAACTGCATGATGGCTGTGAAGTTACTAAGTGTTGGCTCATGGCAGATGGTCTCCCACAGTTTCTTTATCCTGGGAAAGAGTGTTTTGAATGCTTCTGAAGAGAAGCAGCGTGTATTTTAGTCGCAGGCTCTAGCGCCCAGAGAATCCCACTTTTGCTTCAGATTTGGTTAGAAAATGTCTTGCATTCAGCAGTGTTATGGATCTTTGAGTGTGACGGGACGGAGACATTGGCTCTGTCCCCTCAGATTAAATCTTGGCAACACACTGAAATAAAGCTATTTATGCAGCCTGGTGCTAGGCTTGGGACAAGTGTCTCGGGATCCAGACCATGATCTCTTTTTTTATGCTTTCCTATAGATGGCAGATGATGATAATTATTTTTATGTTGGCACATCAAGTGGTGATGTCCTGAAACTGAATACAAACAACAAGCTGATGACTGACTGTGGGCCCCAGAAGGAGAAGTTTAGCTCGGTGAGTAGCAGCTCTGTGACTTGAATTTTTTCCTTATCCTTCTCTTTGTTAGTAACTGAAAGTAGGGCAACCTCCAGGAGAACCATTACAGGGTTGATTCACAGACTAACCCTTTTTCTGTGCTATTAGTCCTTTGTGTCTCCGTCTTGATCCTGAAGACTGAGACCGTTAGCCCAGCTTTGTTCAGTTTCAGTTGGCTCAGAATTTGGGTTTTACCTGAATCTCATGTGTCATCCCACAAACTCTCTTTTATAATAAATCTGGTAAAAATCATAAAAAGTGAAAAACAATCATAAAAATGGAGTAGTTCCCAAGTTGGTTTTTTTTTTAGGAAGATATTAGCTGGAGTGAGACAGAGGACGTTCCTGGGAAGACTGGTAGAAGCGCTTATTTGAGAGACTTTCCCACGCTTACTGCTATAAAGTCCTATATTCACATCTTAAAATTTGTTAAATTGTCTGGGCTCAAATCTTCCAAGACAGCTGTTTGCCACAGGAAGAGTATTTTGGAAAAACTTCAAAACACTGCAACTGCTCTTAAAAAAACCCCAACCCTCTCGATTTTTGTGTTTGTTCCCCGTACCATTCCTTCCCCTTCCCTTCAGGAGGTCGTCTTTTTGAAATCCTGATTCTGCCACTGATGAGGCAGAGGTCCTCCTGAAAAAGGTAGTATAGATAATATAATTAAAGAGTTTATTATAATGCGTATGCACAATTGGGGCAAAACAAGGTTGCACAGGGTACGTTGATTCTATTGCTTTTTGACTTCTGAGTGCTTGACTTCATAACCCCACAGTTCTTTTAACTTAGCTTTTTTTGTCTATAGTTGGGATTCATGGCTCTTGCTGTGAGTATCCTCAGACAGGAGTATTTCCTGAATAAGGAGCTTTTGGCCTTTCATTGTACAAGAATTCTGCATGCAGGGAGCTGCAATGATAAAAATCAGCACCCGCTAGTACACTTGTTCTTGATTGCTCTTTATTTGTTGCTATAAAAGACTTCTTGTAGCTTCTCAGTTTACACCCAGTGGAGGGAGTGATACCTAAGGAATTTAAACACTTCCCTGAAAAACTTTCTTGCATAAGGTTGAATGTATTCTGCGATTCTATTAGCAACCATGAAAATCAGTGAGCAGCAGCAGCAGCAATGCAGATGGAAGTACCGAATGTGCTGTTAGGGATGCCGTGGGGAAGCTGTCCTACAAAGAAGCAGATCTTATTTGAGAGCAAACACAAGACTAACAAGAACTGTAAGACAAATTCAGCAGTTAACCCCAAAGAAAAAGCTGCTCTGGACTTGTTTCTCTAAACCTCCTGAACTTTGCTTGTACCGACACGTGTAGATACAAACCATATACGTGCCCATTCCAAATGTATCGTTTCTTGCGTTACAAATGCAGGCCCATATCTCTGGGATAACTTGGAGCCACTGAATTCGTTGAAATATATTTCAATGCTTATCTATCCCAGAAGGATGCAGAAGTTGTTACTTGTTTTTCCCACTTGCATTGTAGGAATGTAAGTAATTTAATTCTGGGTACCTATTAAGTGACAAGAATGTATGTATTTTGTTTTCCTGATGGAGATCGTAAGTTTGCTGAAGGTGCAGACTCTTGTGGGTATCCCTGCACCGTACGCTGTTAGGCCAGTCTTCCAGCAGTCATCCTGCAGGGTGCTGCATCCCCACGGGACCCGTGTCCTGGCTGATCTCTGCTGTGTCTTATGCCGAGGTGTTGATGATTGAATATCACCTCCCCTTTTAAATGCTTGCATTCTTTGAGTCCTCCTGCATCTAGCAGTACGTGTTCCTTGCCTAGAGTACCCGTCTGAAGCCACACAAGGGCCTGAGCTCCCTTGCCCTCGGGGTGAGGGAAAGGTGCCAAATGCGTTTGAAACAAAACGTCACAAAAAATATACTTCTGAGGCCATTGCTAAAGAAGTGATCAAATAGGGTCATTCGCAGGGTGCCGTGAAATTTGGGGGTTGGAAGAGGGCCTAGGACCTCTTAGAGAAAAGCAGAGGCTCAAAGCCAGACCACAGTCCGATCTGTACTGTGAGGGGTTTTATCGTAAGGCAAATGCATAGGAGCCGCGGTTTGTGGCAGACACCTTTGGAGCGCCGTGAGCTTCAGCTGACATTGCTTCTGATAGTGAAAAGCTGAAGAAAACCAGGACCCTTGACTATACAAGAGACTGCCAAGACGCTAGGGAGAAGAGAAGGTCCAGAAGTGGATCTCATCACAGCTGCCTGCCAGCCTGGTGGATGAGACCTGAGCTGGTGGGCATTAATCTGACTTCAAGTTTGTTTTATTAGCATTAGGTAATGGCAGGTAATTAAGATATACCACTGGTTATTTTGGGGGAAGGGGGAGGAAAGGAGACATTCACATGGAATGGAAGTAACAAGTAGTCCTTCCAATCTCCTCTTTTACCCTGTTGCTTAAAGCAGACGTTTCTGTTCAAAGACAGGCTTTTCAGTCAGACACGTGCTCAGCCCTGTCGCCCCTTTGCCTCTTGCTTCCGCTCTCCTCTCTTCCCTCCCTCTTACCAATGCAGTTTCCATATGCCCGAAATGGGAAATTCATCAGGGCAAACCTGTATCGTTGCAGTCAGTGAGAAGGTGCCGGTACATTTTTATCTCCAGCTACTGTCAGATCCACTTTCATACTTCCCAGTTCTCCCTTCCTAGCTCCGTACTGCGATTGCCTTTCCACCCACCCATTGCACATCTCTACATACAAATAATACCTTGTCACTAGGCTGTCAACAAGTCCCCGCTGAACACACGGAGGATCTAATGTTTTATGGCAGAAATTTCCAATTGTAGCAGAGCCTTCAATGCCAAAAGAGGTATTTTGCAGATGTTTTTTCAAGTCAAAAACACAGCATTTATCAAAACAAAAGTATTTGCATCCTTGTTTCTACACAATTTAGTACATCATATTGCTAACCTTAGGAGAAGTGTCGTGTTTTATTCCCCCCCGCACAGCTGTGTGTATTTCACAAGACATCTTTTGTATCTTTCTTGAAAATGTACCATGTATTAGTACTTGTAACAAAAATTCTCACTTCTGTAGCCGTACAAAGCAAAGCTGCCGTAGAGCTTGTTTCAGAAGTGAGCCGTGCTGTTTCGAGGTAGGCGTGACTGCTCCAAAGCGCGGCTTCTGGGACGTGTGCCGCCTTTCCCAACCAGGCATCTCCCCTCCCTGGCAGGGAGGTTGGCCGTACAGCCTCCAGTGGTGCAACTGTCCTGGCCTCCCTCCCCGTGGAACCGTTTTCATCACTTCATTGCAATTCTGTCTGAAAAGATGCATCTTCATGAACAAAAGTTATCCTCTATCTCTGAAACCCTTGTTCACACTGGGGAATTAATTACGAGCCAATGGCATACCATGAAACTCTAAACCTGGAATCCACAGCCACCCCACGACGAGCATATCTTTAAAGAAAGAGTTTAGATACTGCTTGGGTGAGGAGAACATGTTTATTGAAAATAAGTTTGGTCAACCTTAAAGGAACTTTGCCTTTAGATATATAAGAATGTGTTTATTATATAGACATGATCTGAAGATTTCTTTGTTTCTGTTTTGAAGAGGAGTGGCAGAATAGTTCACTGGTATGATGAAGCAACTTGTTTTCCATCTACGTGGAATTAAGTTTAAGTGTGTTTCTGTAACATCTATAAATACTGGAATAAAAAGAAAATTAATTTTTATCCCCATCGCAGGCTTAAGGAGCTATAAGGCACCCGTTCAGATGCGAAGTGGGATGTACAATTGCAAATGCATTTTCAGAAATAGTTGGAGTGATTTGTATTGTATAAAAATATATGTAAAGGAGGTGGAAGACTGGAAGAGTTCATAGAGCACTCAAGAACGTTGCAAGAGATCAGAATGGGACAAAGAGCAAGTATCGCTTCAGGGAAGGGAACAGGCAGGCTGGAGTTCTGCTGGTATTTTTATTTATAATCATACTTCAAAGCAGTGGTTTCTTTCTGTAAGAAGTAAATAATGAATGGTGATATTTTTAACCTCCTACATTAGACTCTGCGTTTCATCTACAAGAGGACTGGCAGTATATAAAATAGAGTATTCATCGCATCGTAACGTGAACTGCTTGACTCCATGAATAACAAGTGCAACTTATAAAGCTATCTGTTTACTCGTGGTGATTCAGAGGACAGACTGGACAAGAAAGAAGCACAACTGGCAAGTTAAGGTTGAAATCAAACTCTGATGATTTTGAGAGCCTGGCAATGAATCCTGGCCACTTTAAGGGGTTTTTTTCTGTCTGAATAATACCCGCTTCCCTCTCAAATTGAAGAACTGAAGAGAATACCTCGGAAAAATCAAAGCAGTCTTGGCAGTGCAGCAAAAACTTTAATTTGTTAGCAAGTAGCAGGGAGCTGTAATCAGATAAACTACGTAGTCATAGGTTTGATTTCTAATGCCGCCACCTGCCATCATGCTAAACCCAAAGGGCGTTTGAGGTGGAAATCTTTTACAGGAAAAACTGCAAAACAGTAGATCAAAAGGCAGTTGATGGGCCTGTGATAACAGGGGACGCGCAAAATGCTGCCAACACCTCACAGGAAATTTTTAAAAACATTGTTCAGAAACAGTTCTGCTTGTGGATCGTATTTCTAATTAAAAAGAATCCCTTTGTTCTCGTGCTTTTGCTAAGAATATTTGCATGAAACCTGGCTTCCTGCCTGGTAGTGTTGTGATAGTACGGCATAAAATCCTCTCTGGAGGTTTTGTTTTTCACAGGGATCAGTCCTGATATTACAGGAGACTGTGGATATGCTACTGGTGGAGAGAGACTAATGAAGAAATCCAGTGCGAATAAATTACAAATCGGGAAAATTTTTTTCATTTTTTTTTCTGCAATCCATATTTATTTGATCCTGAAGTTAAATAGTCCTTAGGCAGATACGTAGGTAGGTGCAAGGCTGCCTGGAATGCCAGCACTGGAATGCGCAGCTATGTATATGGTGATTATTTTTTTTCTTCAAAAAGTATAAGCAAGACTTTAAAAACAACCAATTGCTTCTATTTGGTTGGATAATTAAACCAAAGTAATTTTTCCAAACTCATCAGACCTTGTCTATGGCTTTTGCAACATCCTTTCCGGGTCTAAATAGCTCAAATGTCCATTTTGTTTTCTCTTCTTTCTTCACTTCCTCTCTCTTCTTCCTTAGAGCTTCAGTCGTTTGCACACAGAAAATCAACGCGTTCTGGCTTTCATTCTTTTAAACACTCTGGAAGTGTTTAATTCTGCAGATGTACTGGGTTAGCCCAGATTAATGCTTGAAAAGAGCAGGAATGCTGGGTGGTGCCGCTCAGATGTCAAACTTTATCATAAAGTGCTGACACCTGTATTTGTGCAAAAATCACAAGGCAAGCACGTGACAGTGATTTCTTCCTAAAGACTAAATGCAGAATTATTCTGATTTGCCTCTTGGTTATTCTTTGGGAATTCACTTCTTCATGGTTTCACAACACCAAATGCTAGAGGTGGGGCGCTTTTTTTTCTGGAAAAAGCTCCACCAAACAGAAATTGTTGTTTTCACATAATGGTTCTATGAGCTTGGGCTTAAAGGAGAAAAATCTTAATATTGTGAAGCTGCTGGTACTGTCACAACAGTTGGCAGTACTGCTTACGAACCTAGGTAGCGGCAAATGTTGCTGGAGTCTATCTTGCAGCTTAAAATGTCGAGCTCAACAGACTCCTTACACGTCCCGGGGAGCCTGGAGCTGCTACCAGCTGGCCTGTCGCATTTGGAACAACCGACGGCGATGAGTTTCTGCCCTCTTGGTGAGAGTGGAAGTGCCTCTTGTACACGCTTGCTTCATGACAGAGCTTAGGTCTCAGTCCAAGTTTTGATGGCATAAAGCTCCTTTATTTCCTTTTTTTTTTTCCTTTCCATTTCACTCATGCATATGTTCCCCCAAGCTAGGAGGGATATTTTTCTGAGTAAGAATATCAGGATTTAACCCCATAGGAGTCATTTCACCCCTCTTGCAGCCTATCTCGGAGTCTCTCGGAAATTTTCAAGAATTAATCTGTTGTCTTGTACGTGAAAGAGTGATATCACTTCACAGGTAGCAGAACTCAAGCAGAGACTGATGTTTCTTATACTTGAAATTTTGTGGCAAGGCTGAGGGCTGTTTGCGTTTGTTTGTTTGTTGATTTTGTTGGTGGTGGTTTTTTACTGTACTGTGGTACTTTCTCCACCAAAAAGCATTTCTCCTTTTTCTAATGGCTGACCTCCTGTTGATCTACTCCTCTTAGTAAATAGCGGGAACCCATGTTGATGATGGGCTGACTAATCTCCAAAGCTTTCCTGTGACAAATGTGTTTTGTTACTAATAAGTGGGAGATGGGATTGCATCTTTCAGACAGGGAGAGAGGCCTGGGACACAGAGGATCTGTCCTAAGAGGAGCTGTGGGAAAGGAGGCTTAGGCTGAGTGTTATCCCCTGTTGTTTTCATGTCTGATAGATGAAGAACCAGTGGCAGGAAGAGCGGAGGCACTGACACAAAATGTGTGTATTGCCTGCTGGACTGAGGTAAGGATGTGTCGGCTCATATGTGGCCCCAGCTGCTCTGAAGGATCCGTGATGATGCTGTTCGCTTGCTCCTCATACTGCGTTAGCTCATCTGTTCCTGCAATTAATAACTCTTTTCTCCCTTCTCCCTCTAGAGAGTCACTCTTTAGCCCAGGTCAGTCAAAGAATACTGATAAAGCCACATTTGAGTGACATCAGCACCGCCATCGGGAGCATGACAGAGACTCTGTTGTGCTATTCAGCATGGCTGCAGCAATAAAGAGGCTCTGCTTCCATCCAATTGTGTTTTAATCCTGTTTTCTCCTAGGGAGTCACAGCTTTGCTTTTGCTGAAGATGGGAGATTTAATAGTCGGCACCGGAGGAGGGATTGTAGCTCTCTGTAAAGGCTCAAACTACAAAGTAATGAAGTGAGTTTGTAGATGGGAGAATCGGGAGGATAGAGGTGACAATTCCCCCACAGAGTCACGGTATAAGAACCAATCATTTCTACGTAAAGGCATAATCCAAATAAATCTCAGTTTATCAATCCTGCAGACCAAATAAACAGTATGGTTCCAGCATAATGAAGTTGAAGCAGACTGAAAATTACTGCCTGCGTTTGCAGAGAAGTGAATTGTCCCACTCATTATTCATTTTAAATGACCATTGCTTCCTTTTAGGCATTAGGAGTCAGATCCTAAATTGATGCAAAGTGAGACAGGTTTGGTGAAATCAGTAAAATTATGCCTATTTATGCCAGCTGAGAAAGAGTAGTATTTGCCATCTAAAAAAGGGTTTGTTGGAGGACATGGGACTGTAACAAAGGGCTCCGCTAATCTTATAGGCACATGTCTGGAAGTGCTGGAGTACTTGCAAGGCTTTTTTCTGCATACGAAATAGAAAGCCGCAGGCATCATTTCCCCGTATGTGACTTGAAAATTGGGCTCACAGCTATTCATTTTGCATTGTTTGAATGGCCAACTTCAGCGTACAGTTCTGCAAGCTTGGCTTTGTACAATTGAAACTATTCCCAGAAGACCTAAACTGTCTGAAAATATTCTTGAATATGGGATATTTAAGTGCACTTGAGCAAGAATATCAACAAAGATGCTGTTACCTTAGGCCCCGGTCCAGAAAACAAAGTCTCCAAAGCACTGCCTCTGCAGGCCCTGGCAGAGCAGCAGGCGGGACAGGCGAGACCTTATGAGGTATTAACATGTGACTGGGAATGAAATGTTAGTCCCGACCGCGTTCTTGCATGCTGGTATCACAGCCTAGCATGGAGCTTTTCAGGGAGGCAGGGGAAGTCGAGACTCTGTAAAGTCAGGGGAAAAAGGAAGCTGGAAAATAAGTACCTCGAGGTCAAGGTCAGGCCAAACCTCTGCTTTCTCTTAACAGGAAAATCCAAGTTCAAGGTGCTGTCACTTCCCTGACATGTAGAGGGGAGGGTCACCAGTTCTTTGTCGGGACAAATGAGTGCCAGATTTATCGAATTAACTACATTGCATTTAAAGAGGAGCTGATCACTGCCTGTCATAACGAAGCCGTCCACGACATTGTTTTTCCTTTGTGAGTATAACTGGCTGGGGGGCTTTTGCCTGGTGAAGAAGTTTGAGTAAGCTGGTAGTAAGGTCAGGAGACCTGTGTAAACACCTTTTAACCAAGAGGAGCCCAAAGCCATTAACATCCTTACAGGGTGATTTATACAGGCAATGCTGTCACCTACCAGTGAAATGCACGGGTGACGGTGAGCGGCTGCTTGAAAGCAGAAGGCAGCAGTCCGGTTTGAGAATTGGAAAAATCATCGATCCACAGAAAGAATTCTAAATAAAAAGACCAGAATTCTTTCTGTTTGGGTAACAGCAGTGATGGCAACCTCCCCCGTTTCTCCTCGGGCCGCTTGGTCTGCCGGCAGTGTGAATCCTGAAAGCCTGCTCTTGTGTTCCCCCGTGCAGCTTGTAGAGGTGTCAGCTTTTCTACCCACCTGGGACATCAGCTGCAACCTGACTGACAGAGCTGCTCCAAGAGGCTTTTTGGGTCTCTCAGCCTCACTTATGATTTCATGTTTGACAACATGGCACGTTATATTAAATTCTAGGCTTGCGATGAGAGATGCTGGGTATAGTGGTGTGTCTTCTGCCTGCTTTTGTCTTGTGAACAGACGGCAAACGTTCCGTCTTCCTGTATAGTAGGATCATGACACTTTATTTTAAAAAAAACCCACAATGGACTGGTTGTTCCCTCTCCAAACAGAGAATGGACATTTGATCCCAATGAAAGTTTTTATTTTTGGCATGTTGTTATTGCATTGCTTCCTGACGCGGCACAAAGGATCAAATCTTATCAAGGTGCAGCAAAGTGCACGATGCAAGATGCCCTCCTCCCTGCTTGTCACCAGCCTGAAAAATCCACATCCTTCTAATTTAATAAGTAAATCATTTGGAGCTTTAGGGTAATCTGATGCTAATATACCTGACGGGCGCATCTGTGTCACAGAAGTATCTGGATAAGCTGGATTTAGTGATGATTGTAAGGACTACAGAACTACATCCTTGCATATGTGTTTAAACTTCTGATCTGTTAACTGCTCTTGAACAGAGCATATCACTGATTGGAAAATACAGGCGTAATTTCCCTGTTCTGGCTTATTTCAGAATACTTCAATCGCTGATGTTACCCTGCTTTATAAAGCACTCGTGCAAGCTGGGCTTGAAAGCGGCCGCGCTTTTGTTGTGCCAGTTTTCTCTGTCCTGGTTCATCTTTCTGGGTGTCGCTGGTGATGTTGAACAAAAGCTTGTGGTACCTTTCTGGATTTCACTTTCTGTCGTATCCCTAGGATGTACGGTTTAGAGCTCATTTCAAAGCTTTCAGTCCCGTGGCTTTTGAAATGCTGCAGGTCTTTTTTAATTCAAACATGTATAACAAGTATATTACGAACAAGCTTTTGCCATCGTTTCTATTGCCTTCAGCGATGTTGAATAGGAATCATCCAGTAAGCAAGATAAAAAATGACATCTTTACAATATGAGGCTGCTGTTAGTCCCTGATGTTAAATCTGGGCAGTCAGCACCTCTACACCCACTTTTGTGTCTACTATATTCAACACGTGAAGTTGTTTAGAGATTGAATATGGGAAATAAATGTCACAACTTCACCTGAAGTAGCAAGAATTCTTTTCATGTCACTTTAATTTAACTGTTTCTTAAAATGAATTTTTGAATAGAAACTAAACCAGGGGAATTTTATGTGAGAAAGGTGATCCTATGGAAAAGGCCTTTGTCTTAACCATGGTGATCCCTATTGGGAAGGTTACAGTTGCACGTTAGAAACAGCTAAGCTTTGGAGGATGAGTCAAGATCTGACAAAGAAAGAAGTGTTTTCTGTATGCCTTCCTCATTATCTCTCCTCTCTGAATTCTCCAGGGGAACTTCTGACTTGTTCGCCACCTGCTCCAAAAATGATATTCGGGTATGGCACACCCCAGAAAACAGGGAGCTCCTACGAATTGTCATCCCCAACGTGACCTGCCATGCCATCGAGTTTATGAGGGATGGCAAGAGCATCATTTCAGGTAACGATCAGTTGAGACCCATGGCTGAGTCCAGCCTGTAAGTGTTGCCAAATTTAACACACACCAGTATGTTAGAATGAAGAGAGGTTGAAATTGGGAATGGGTTTGAAATCAGTTCATTGCGTGACCCAAAGGGCTCTCTGCTTGCAGCTGGTCCGATGAGCTTTGCTCGTGGCCCCCAGTATCCTGGTGCTGTGGTTACAGTGTCTGCGGAAGGCAAGGTTTTGAGACCTCGCTTTGGATGTGGATTCCAGCAATTCAGAACTCAGTTCAGCCTTATTCAAAAGACCTCATTCTAAAATATTGACCTTGTATGCAACAGATTAACCTGTGATGTACGTAGACCACCTTTTGCACAAACCCTGCTACCCATCGCCATATGCCAATTGCTTCCACAGGAACTACTGCCATCCTAGCGCAGCAACGCAGTCCCCCCGTTGTTACCAAACCAATTTGCCCATAGCCAGAACCAAAAAGGAATTAAATGTCAACGGTTTATTTGGGGCTATAGCTCTGCGGGCTCATCTACAGTACAGTTTTCACATGTATACTGGTGATCTAACAGGGTGGGCCTTATAAAGGAACAGGTTCATTTGGAAGGGAGAGAGAGACAGTAACACAAGGAAATCTGTGCGCCTGGGTGATCTGTTTCTTATTATTCATCAGCTTGGGATGACGGGAAAATCCGTGCCTTCATGCCAGAGACTGGACGGCTAATGTATGTGATTAACCATGCCCACAGCTTGGGAGTGACGGCAATCGGTGCTACAAGTGACTGTAAACGGATCATTAGTGGAGGAGGTGAAGGGCAGGTAATTTGTGCTTAAAAACCTGGAGCAGCTCTGTGCTCTCGTCACAGGGCCTGCGAATTGTCTGTAACTGCTTAGTCAGAAAGTGAGCTATTCTTAGCTTTCACTTGAGCAAAGGACTGAGTTCGAAAATATTAGCCTTTGATATATGCAAATCTCTTGCTCTCAGAGGGCATAATGTAAAACAGTGCCCCGGTTTCTTCTGGCATGGTAGTCTTGGAAATCCTTCTAATGCAGAATATGCTCTTAATCCTTTCTGTTCATTTGTCTCTCCCCTATATTGGGCTTATCTGCATTAGTCATTGTTTGCAAGCCTCCGCCTAGCTGCTCTAGCACAGATTTTCTTTCTGTCATTGCTTTAGAAGTCCTAGTCCTGTCCAAATTGACCTGTATGAATTCATTTAGTAGCACAAAGTTCACTTTATATCGCTATCGTGTCTACGGGGTAACTTCCTAATTTCCTGGGAGGGTACTATCTGGTTTAGGTGATGGTGTTAATAAAAGACTCTAATAATAACTCAGTCTCTAATACAATTATGGAAACATTCCAATACAAATAGCAATAAAAATCAGAAAACATGTTGTAGGCATCGTACCTGTGCAGTTCAACAAATTTTTTCTTGCCATACAAACAAACATTGTGTACTTTGGCTACGCCATGCACTTCATATAGATGTGGCCCCTTTCAATCTGTAAAAGTGACACTCCTCTATTTTTTTTTCCTAACATTTAAATAATTTAAATACAGGGTTTTTTCTTTATATTAAAAATAAATAATCAGACTTGGAAGGCTCACGTTCAGTTTCTTGCCTTGCTTTGGGCTTCCTCTCTGCAGTCTGGCAAGCACTCCAAACCAGACATTTCAGTGCGCGTGGATTCCTGACTCTGATTTAACTGCTCTGTGCTTTGTTTGTGTACCCTGATCTCAAGTGTTGAGTGTGCCGTGCTGGAGATTGCACAGGAGGTCTGGAAGAGTGAGGAATTGAACTTAGGTCTTCCAAATCTCAGACTAATGTCCTAATCATTGAACCATCTTTCTGAATCATCCTGCACCTCAGCTCTCCTGTAGAGCAGTAACGGCAGCACTGCCTTGTCTCACCGCATAAAGACATGAGAGATGATGAGCCACTTCAACCCGTCACTAATAAAAGAACAGTTAAGTACCTTGGATGATTAGTGCTAGAGGATGCAGAAGGCGGAGGACCTAGTTTCTGTATCAACACACACAGAATGGCACAGGCTCTGGTTAGCTGATCTCGGGATTGAAAAAGACAGCTGAGAGAGAATTAAAGCTAAAGGTTGGTTAAGTGGAAATGAGAACTGCAGGGGAGCACTTGCAGTATTCATTCGGAACACAAAAAAAGGTGTTCTGAAATGCTAATGGTTCTGTCAAAATCAATCATCTGAAAGCTGTGGCTTTCAGGGTTGCTCTGATCATTTAGCAAGTGGGAACTGGACATCCAGATCCCTTGGGTAACTCAGCATCAGACTTGAAAACGGGGAAGGTCAGCGCTCTCTGCTTCTGATGTCAGTGTCTAAATTTCTAAATTTTCACTAGGATTTGACCTTAGCGGAATGTAAAAGCGAATAGATATCACGAAGTTTGGCACTAGTGGAACAGTAAATGCAAGGTGTGAAGGATCAAGGCCTCAAAGCAGAAAGGTTTTTGCTGTTACCGCCACTGGGTGCTTTCAGGCACATATTTCACATCAAAGATTTAGAGAGTTGTTTTGTATTTACTTACTGGCATTATATGTAGCACAAATAGCAGGTAGCTTTTTTATATTCCATTTCAGAAGCCTTGCTCTTTGATCTTTAAAGCACCGCTGGAAATATATCATGGACTAGATACTTTTTCCTGATCGAGAGATGACTAAACTGAAGCATGGGAGAGTGGGAACCTGGCAAAAACAAGGTCTGGGGTTAATGGTCAGGAATTCCTGACCCAAGTGGATTACACTCTCAAGAACTCAGTTCAGTTTTAAGTCAGCTGCATGAATAACCCACAGGAAAACAGAGACAGTCCCTTGAGATTGAGGTGCTGTATGTGTTATAAGAAGAGTCCAGGAAAGCCTTAGGCATCCTCCTGAGCTCAGTCAGGACCAGGCGGTACAAGAGCAGATGTTTGTTGCTGATTTTCAGGTGAGGGTCTGGGAGATTGGTGAGAGGACTCACAAACTGGGGGAAGTTCTGAAGGAGCACGTATCTGCTGTGTCCTGCATTAAGATTAAGAAGGACGACCGAGAGTGTATCACAGCCAGCCTTGATGGAACGTGCATCATCTGGGATATTGTGTAAGGAGACAGATAAGTATTGCAAGGCACTTAAAGTGCTGGTAATGTCTCTGTTGGGTCACTGTGCCCTGTTCGGGATGCCACATAGCGAGGAGGAGGGGAAAAAGAGCATTAGGAAATAAAAATTACTAGAAAGAACAATCAAGTCATAGAATCATAGAATCATAGAATCGTTTTGGTTGGAAGAGACCTCCAAGATCATTGAGTCCAACCGTTAACCTATTACTACCAAGTCCACCACTAAATCGTATCCCTCAGCGCCACATCTAAACGTCTTTTGAATACTTCCAGGGATGGTCAGGGAATGCAGAACCTCCAATGCTGGAAACTTCTCAGAACAGTTTAGACAAACATTTGTCTCAAGTTGTTTTCTTGTATTGGATCCTGCTTGGCCAGGGGGGTGGAGCAGGTGACTTCCTAAGTTTCCCACTAGCTCCATTTTCCCTCACTTCATGACTCTTGTTGAGCTATTGCAGATCTGCAGACTTTCTGCGTTGTGGTAAGGATAAGGACATTTTTGCATGGTGAACAGCACCTAGAAAGCATTCTGGATTAAAAAAATTCATTTCATTCTGACAGCAGATCGGAAGTCTTACAAGGCAGCTGGGACGGGGAACAGAACTCGTGACCCTCATAGGCTTCATGAAACCCTGAACTCAGACCAATTCCTGAAAATATCCAAGCAGAAAGAGAGCTCTGATGTATAGCACAGGCAGGGATAGTTCAGGCAGTCAAAGTTCATTTTTTGACCCTATTGCTCTATCCTGTTTTGGGGGTGTTTTGCAGGCGTTTTGTAAGAAAACAAATGATTCTAGCCAACACGTTGTTCAAATGTGTGTGCTACCATCCTGAAGAGTACCAGATAATCACCAGTGGAACAGACAGAAGGGTAAGCAAAGCTGCAGGAATTCTGTTTGCAGGAATTCCAAGACACAAAGTCTGGGGCTTGTTATGTGATGAAGCTCCTGAACCTCCATAGAAGGTTGTGTTACAGGGCAGTGCTGAAATCTGCGTGCTGTTCATGCGCAACTGAGCTCTCCTCTCTGGTCTGCTCTCTAGATTGGATACTGGGAAGTATTTGATGGCGCTGCAATCAGAGAAGTGGAAGGGTCTGTATCGGGTTCCATCAATGGGATGGACATCACATCAGATGGGGCGTACTTTGTCACAGGTGAGTGGGTGGAAGAAACTAGGAAAGAGGAGGTCGTATTAAAAGCAGGAAAAGGAAGGCAGTGAACCAAGGATCTCAGTAAAGTATGAAAAAACTGAAAAGAGGGGTCATCTAAAGGGGAAAATAAAATGAATCACTGAAGAAAAATACTTAGGAAAAGGCTGTAGTTGAGACTTGGAAGATACTATCGTTCAGTCTTGCAAGATGTAATTTAGAGGTGAAGACCAGGGTCAGATGTCTCCAAGGGAGGAATACAGGGTTTCGCCGTGCCCTGCCTCTCGTTTAGTTCAGTGGTGTTCACAGTGCCCTTGAGTGATTTGCTCAAGTGCCCTACTCCAGGAGCCTGGCAGTCTCTGTTGGTTTGCAAGCGGGAATGACTCCAGGCTCCATCCAGCCTCAGGCTGACATGTTCCTCACCATCGTGACATCTCTCCTGGGAGCCTAGGGCTAGCACAGAGGAGCCGTGGTATTGTATATCTTGGCTATAGTTACAAACCACGGATTTGGTGTCAGCACCGGTTGTTTTAGATTAACCTGGTTAAATGAATGTTGGTTAAGAGCCTTTCGAAGACGCTCAATATTATTGGTACCGATTGCTGGCCATAGCTCACTGTGATCTGCTGGTGCAGGTCCTGAGCACTCTACTGGACACTGACTCTCTACTTTGGTTGAAAAGAAGTAGTTTTTGCCATAAGGCCCAAGACAATGTATCCCACCCTTCCTAAACCAAATGAATGCCTCAGTATTCCCCCGCCTGTGATCTGGGAACAAAAAGCAGCAGAACTCCATGTAATCATTTGTTCTTCCTTTGTGCCCAACGCAGGTGGTGATGACCATCTGGTGAAACTGTGGGACTACAACGAGGGTGCAGTGACTCACGTTGGAGTGGGCCATAGTGGCAACATCACCCGTCTCAAGATCTGCCCTGGGAACAAGTACATTGTGAGTGTGAGTGCAGATGGTGCCATCCTGCTTTGGAAATACCCGGACTTGCACTAACGGCTGCCACGGGAGCTGCTGGGCTCTACTTCCTCGGCCAGTCCTAGCGATCCTTTTCTCTTACCACTGAGGTTGTTTTAAAGCATTTGTACTATTAGAGGAGATACTATTTTTATACTCTCTGGTATGCATCTACCAATCCTTCAGACAGCTTTTCTAGCAGTGAATAAATAGGTCTGATTTTTTCAGGGGGGCTAAGAATTTGCTGTTCCTTTTAGATTGGAGTGAAAGGATTCATCACTTCTGAAAATCATCTTGGCTGTTGTTATAACACTTGCATGTTGTTACTGCCACCTTTCCTGACAGCCTCCTAGCATAGTCTTATTTGTATGTCTGCTCGTTTGTGTGGGCTCTCTCTTGCTTTCACATGGTCTCTTTCTCTTCCCTACCCCCTTCTGTCCCTTCCTTTAATGAATAACTTGTTGTGTAAATTCAGTCTTCTGTGCTCATTTTAATTTGTCTGGTCCTGATTAAGGAAAAAGCCCTCAGCTCCAACTCAAGCATTTAACTGGGAAGCTCTTTTGAGTCGAGCTTTTAAATCGGTGTTCTCAAAGGAATACAAGGATATCGGGGCTTCTTCATTTGCGGTGTCCAATTTAAAACTCTCTTCAGGGGCCTGGTTTTCAAGAGTGAGAGTGCAGTCATTTCTAAAAATGCCTGGATGTTTCCAGCTAGACACACTAAAATTCCTGGTCATTGGCCTAATTTTTCAAACAGGCTCCAAATTTGCATGAAACACGTATTGAGTCTGAGAATGAGTAGCCGGTATCATATCTAGCATTAAAACCAACAGCTCTCAAGATACTGTTTGTTTAAAGATCAGTGTAGGCAGCCAGCCTGTGAAGTGATGCAAGTGCAGTAAATATTTCTTTCGCAGGCATCGAAGGCCTGTGAGAATTCTGTCATAAATTAAAATGGTAGCAAAATGTTGCATTCCTCAATGTTAAGGCTTACGGACGCTTTGAGTTAACGAAGATGACAATTTAAAGGCAGTGTCTGCTAGATACAGCCATACCTGAATTGATAGTGTGAGCTGTTCTGGTAGGCAATGGGGATAGGAATTTAAAGGTGTGATTGCTTATTATTCTTCATATGCCACTAAAAACATTTACTGCTCGTAGCCCAGTAAGGGTGGATCCTTTTGGACTGGTTCGGAGGGTATCTGTGCACATATGTTCTCCATCAAACACTACACAAATCATATTCCTGGTTAGAATATCTCTGCTCTTATTAATGGAGTCTTTAGCAAGGGAATTAAGTCATTCCTTCCTCTTTTTCTTTGGAGTCAAGACTTGATGCTATGCAGCGATAAATGCTCCAGCAGGTTTTACGAGCTCTGCAGCAATGCTCGCTATGGTTTGGAAGGCAGGATCAAACCGCTGGAATGTGGGACAGACAGGCAAAACATTTGTGCTTGTGCTAGGGGAATGAAAACGGAGCCTGTGAGAGCTACCCAGGCGGTCCCGAAGACCCGTGTCACCGCCACCTCCCCGTGCTCTCCGGGGCGCGGGCTTTTGAGGTGCAGATAACTGTCCAGCGGAGTCCCACGTCAGCAAAGCAAGTCCGTTCCCATCAGATCACACCAAACCTGTCATTTTGGAGGAGAATCCAAGTACCCACTGAGGATCCAAAGTCCTGTTTTGCCGTGGCTGTTCCTGGGGTGTAAAGACCAAAGCCCTGCGCTCTCCTCCTGGTTCTTTGCGGCTCGGAGACAGCAAAGCGAGACGGGCTGTCCTGACTCACCTGCCCACGGTCACCCGCTGACTCTGGGGAAGACAGGACTTGGCACGCTAAGAGTAAAGGCTGGTAAACCACACTTTCTGTTTGTGACAGCCAGCCAGGAGGCTCGGGCCCTGCGTCTGTCACCCTACAGATTGGAAAACTGAGAGCGCAGAGTCTTTGGAGAAGTCCTGTCCTGCCCATCTTTCTTTTCAGTGTGAAGCAGCATCACTTTATTGAAACCAGCCTGAATTTTAAGAGTGGACACTGGCTGAATTCGCTCGCTCCAGCGTAGCCAGCTGACGTAGGGTGGCAGTTGGCAGGCTGCAGCAGCAGCACGGCGTCTCTCCGTCATGGCACAGCATGCACGCTGCGCTCCGTGAGACCCCCGCCCTGCTGTCCACGCACAAAGCTGCGCCATCGTATCCTTGCAGCTGTAGGGGCGGATGATTTGGGGCACTGACCCACAAACTGGAGCCAAGAACCACGTAGGCTGTGACTGCAAGTGGCTGTGTGACCTTTCAGTCTGTCAGCGCACGTGGAAAAGATGGGCCCCCGTGGCTGAGCCAGGCGCTCGCAAGCTCATCTACTCTCCGCGCAGGGCTCAGCTACGCGGCGGCTCGGCAGTGCTCTTTCTCCCGGCCCAACCTTGCCCCTCCCAGCACATCTCACACGAGTGCTAAGAGCCGCGCACGCTCCTCGCCAGCACGGCCGGGGTCCCCAGGGAGCCCCCGGAGCTCTACAAATGGATGTGACCTACATGACTAACGCCGAGAAGCAGACAGGCAGAGCAACCTGTGTTTGGAAAACATGAACTGCAGTCACAAATTTCCCCATTATGCGTTTGCCTGACGGCAGGCACATTGTATTTTACAGCGTGAATGTATTCATTACGCTGTCGTTAGTCACGAAGAACAGCCCTGTTAATAACGGCGATCTGTAACGCTGGCACACGGAATCAGCCGTAACGAATGCGCTGTTACCATAAAGCGCTGAGGAGTTCCACTGCCCCTCTCTTCGCCGAGGCAAAGGGAGCTCATGTCACTCCGGTCGCATCAGCCAAAGCAAGAGGTGTCACTGGCAGCAGGCGTGCTTGCACGCCCGTTGCGTATGCTCCTGACATCTCTGCCCCTGTATCTAGCCGGATTCTCCTCAGGAGGAGGAGCGGCCAGCGGCAGGACAGAAACGCACAGGCACCGCGCTTGCACCAAGCTGCCCTGCGCCGTCTTGATCGACTCCGCTGACATTAAAGTGGAGTTAAATTCTGGTCCCTGCGGGCCTGGGGGAGGGGATGAAGGGAATGTCAGTGAAAATCGGGCATGTACTGGGTTTTGGAACTGGCTTTATAACCCTTATTGTTAGGGGGAAGAAAAGAAAGTTCTGTTAAACAGACTTCAGTGATGTCTGGCTCTTGGTGAAAGCAGTCATCGGCTTTACGGCACAGGGCCAGGAGGTGGGAGACCCAGGTTTCCAGCTGTACCATCAATTCACAGCACAGTGCTGGGATCAGAGCCCCTTACCACCAAGAATTTGGCTTCCACCCCCCGGCTGCCATCCCCCCTCTGTGCACTGCTTTCTCCTGGGCTCAGGCCACGGACACCGCTGACGCACAGCCCTGCAGAAAAGCTTGCATCACCCTTCTTGCCTTCCTGTCCTCAGCACAAAAGCTTCCTAGTAAGGTTTTTTAACACACTAACATCTGAAGTTAAATTTTTTTGTTGTTGATTTGCGCATCCCTCAGCACCTCGGGGCGTCTGTTTGTGTGGAAACGGATACCCCGGTGCTTGTCCCCGCAGGTGCCCGAACGTCGGGAGAAGGGGAGCCCAGCTCCGGGCTCAACGCGGGCAACAAGTCCCCGGGGAATTCAGCGTACCTGCACCTCGCCCAGAAAGGTCACAGCACGGACATCTTGCTGGGGATCGCAGGGCAAAGCCGTCGTAGTGCCGCAGCTCTGAACAACGGGATTTTGGGCAAAGGTTAGCAGGAGACATCCCCTCGATCTGCTGGCGACGAGCAAGGCATCTCCACTCGCTCTCCGGGGCTTTGACCGCTGGAGCCCTCTGCTATCTCCAATCCCTCCGGACTTTGCAGGTCCCTTAAGGGCTTGTTCTTGTGCACCCTGACCGCTCTCCCCGGTTTCCCGAGCATTGACCCGGGCTTTCCTCTCTGCCAGGCAGTGGGGCAGCAAGGGACTGATGGCGTTTCCTCGGCTCTCCTCCAGCAGCCTCCAGAGCAGCCGGGCTGGGAGCTGGAGGTTGGCGGAGCCTGAGGCAGAACCTCCAGAGAAGGCACTCCGTTGCTGGTGCGTCTCAGCACCTCCAGCCAGCCGGGCCCTGGATCTGCTGGGAGACCCGTGAGGAATTCCAGCGGCGCCTGGCCACAAGCGACGGCTTTACAGAGATCCTTACTGAGCGCTGTGTCCGTACCCTGCCCCGAGCGGGTGGCTGGGGTCTCGCGTCTTGGGTTCTCCTGGGAAAGGGGGAAACTGCTGCAGCCTGTTACAACCTCGAGCACCTACAGCTTCCTCGTCCACCTGGACGCACCTTCCCTGGCCACTGGCCCTTAGCCGCATTCCTGGAGACCCATTTATCATCAGACCCGAATCAGCTCCCCGTGCTCCCTCACAAACACACCTCCCCTTGCATCGCGCTGGCGTTCTGCTGGTGCTCCCCGGTCTGTCCTGGCCCCCGGCGCTGTGCCGCCTGCTAGAGGGGCGAGATGAGCAGAGGGGTCCCGCTTCCCAGCCCCCGGCCAGTGCTTTCCCAGCCCCCCCAGCAAAAAATGAGGTTCCTGGTTGAGCAAACATGGAGTTTAACGCATGTAGCTCTGCGAGCTGGTTTTGTTTATTCTGGATATACCCAAGGTGCGAGGCTGGTTCCCACGCGAATCCTCCGAGCTCCCCCAGCCTGGGAGAGCCCCGGGTGGTTTCCGCAGCACAAACCCTGCTCACCGCGGGTGTCCCAGGGCTCGGCTCTCCCTTCCCACCCCTGGTTTCAGTGCCTGCTGCAGAGATCGCATCATCTCAGTGCAGAGGGGATAATGGGTGAAAATAGCCTGGAGATACCTGCTCAGTGAAGCAGCCAGGGACCATACACAGGCATTACAAACAAAGCAAAATTGCTGCAAACAAAGCGCAGAAGTTCCTGCAGCTCAGGGTTATCTGCTGGCCTTTCATGTTCAAACCCGATGGAGCATGTTCATCGCTATTCATCAGCGCGACGCGAGATCCCTGGAAAAGCAGCGTTTACCTGCCTCGATGCTGGTCCTCCTCAAACACGCTCCCCCAAAAGGCAGGACCCACGCATCTTTAACAGGGGCACTAAGTAACTTAGCTGGCTCTATAATTTCATTATAGTTGGAAAGGGTGAATAAGGAGGTATCGTCTGCAGGGGGAAGCTTTCTCCTTCTGCCTTGAGCCATAAAATCGGATGTCACCGTTAGTTAGGGTTGCTGGTGATGCTGTAATCATCCCCCCAATAACGAGGCGATCAGATTAGCTCAATAACGAGGCGATGACGTTAGCAGCCCTATTTCACCAGCATTACAGATTTCCTTGGGGCTTCAAGAATCTCTTAAAAACCATCGCAGGCTTCAATCACCCTTGCTCGTGCCCAGAAAGTGCTTGCCATTACCTGAGTCTGCAAAGCCCTGCGCCATCATCGCCGCCCCGATCTGCCCGCTGCTCGGGCAGCGGTGCAGGCAGGGAGACGGGCAGCGGTGCAGGCAGGGAGACGGGCAGCGGCTGGACCATGCTGGTTCTCCCAGACCCACCTTGTCTCCCCCAGCTCACCCTCACCTGCCCGCGGGCGCGAGGCCCCAGGAGCGGGACGAGGCTGTTGAAAGCACATTTCCACTCCGCCGCACAGATGTTCCCAGCCCGTGCCAAGAGAGCGGGAGAGGCTTAAATAGAGAAAACATCGTTGTATGGCAAAGGCCAGCGAGCATGTACGAAGATTTCTCTTTTTTTTCATCGTTATTGTGATTTGGCAGCATGAAAATGGATTTCTGCTGGGCCTGAATCAGCTCAGCTCAGACCTATTCAGGATTTTTTTCTTGTGCTCATCCTAATCTCCAAGTGCCTCCCTGGCGTAGAGACTCTTGCCCAACCAGCAGAGACATTTCCGATGCTGTCCTGTCACCGCAACTCCCTAATCAAACCAAAACTACCCATGTTTTCATATTCATCCCAGCCGTCTGGTGTCCGAGGCTCTGGGACAGTTCATGCCATAACAACAAGGAATTTTCCACAATAGCGAGGAAGCATTTCCCCCTTCTCTTCGCATTTGACATTTAGATTTTCCCCACCCCAAATTTGCTCCAAAGTCTAAGCCTGGTACGCAGAAAACAGCAGCTTGGAAGGCAGAAGCTGGAGACAGCCAGGAGCTCCCGAAAAAGGCATTTTAGGGAGAAAGTGCTGACGCAACCCAGCGCTGCCGGCATGCTGCAGCGCCGATAAATATTTGATTTAGCCTGAATAGGAAGGCATCGCGCTCGGAACGATTTGAGGAAGAGGGAAGATCGCAAATATGATCTTATTGAAAGGAAAATTAGCGCAGCGAGCATTCCTGGCGCTCACTCCAGCGGGTGAATTGCTTTGGATTGGAATAAACTGGCGTTACCTGTCGGAAAGGTATCGCTGCCCGCTGCCTGCCTGCTCCGGGGACCGGGCGGGCTGTGCTGCCGGCCCGCAGGGCGCCTGCGCCCCGGGGCGTGGAAGGATGCTGCTAAATAACAATCCGAACAGAGTTTTAAGTCGTTGGCTGACGTGCGCTGTTAATATTCCCCGCGTTAGCGCCGCAGGGGAGCTGGGGATCAGAGAGGCTCTTGGTGCTATTTAACTGCCGCACTTGGCCGCAGGCTGCTGGGGACCCCCGGAGAGCCGCCTGCGTTGTCTAATGCTTTCTAATTCGGGCAGGTTTGGGGTTTTTGGACTCCACTGTTTCACCGCCGCATTTTAGACTATTTCCCTTTCATGTGTTCATCGGGTTTTGCTGTCTGTCCATCCCCTTCTAACAAACACTGGTTTCTGATCTGACTCTCTCAGTCTAGCTGCTGCCTCTTTCACCTTCGGGTTCCTCTCGCTTTTTCTTTAGGCTTTTCCTTGCTTTCATTATCAAGCTGCTTTGGATTTCTGGTTCCACTTAATTCAGCATTAAGCCCTGCTCGGGTTCCCTCTCTCGCTCCCACCGCTGCTGTTTTGGCTCGGGTGGGATGCTGCCGGGCTCGAGTGTCCAGCCAAAACCAACTGGAGAGAAACAACAAGTACTTTTATTTTCAATGAGCCGGGAGCTTTCTAGAACCGATAAACTCCATTCTTCCCACACTGCATGAAGCACAACCTGTCTTTGTTAAATAATTCAGATAGAATAAATCCCCGTAACCTCATGTAAATGCTCCGGTGGATTCCGGTCTCTGTCTCCTAGGGGTTTGCAGCAGGACGGTGCTGTAAGCAGGGCCGTGAAGCTGCCGGGAGTCCCAGGGAGCTCTTGGGACTTTGCTTTGTGGATGCGACCTTTGTATAGGAGAAGGGAACCTAATTTTAAAGCCGCGTTTTATGTATTGGCTTTGTAAAGATGGATTTCACAGCTTGCTGGCCAGGAGGGTGCTGAGAAATGAGCTTTAAGTGCAGGCGCAGAGCCAGTTTGAGAGTGGAACCTCTGAGCCTGGAGGTGCTTGCAGCCAGAGTTTCGTCTCAGCCTTGATGCTGTTCCCCGACTGCCCGAGACAGCGAGACCCTCCCGCAGTGCCAGCAGCTTCCCTGCGCCAAGCCGGGAGCAGCGAGCCAACACGGCGCAAGTGGGTTTCCCCAGGGCCAGATCCCGCACGGAGCCGCCGCAGCGCGTCCCGGCAGCCTGCCCGGCCTGAGCGCTGCCGAGCCCGGGAGCCGGACCCCAGGTCCTGGGGGGGCTGGCTCCATCCCGCCAGGCAGGGCTGCTCCCCGCCTTCATTCCCAGCGCATGGCAGGAGAGAAAAGACCAAGTGCCCAGGCTGGCCCCAGGGCGGCAGCCCCCCGGGATGGAGGTCAGGACAGCTGCTGGGAGGGGGCTGCTTCCCCGGGGACCTGGGGGGGGCAGGGGGTGCCCCCCACCAGCGCCAGGCTCTCGGGGGACATCCCGTACCCATCACAGGGCTGGCTGCGGTGGGGAGCAAAACTTCAGCGGGGCTCAGTGCTCTCTCCTCTCTGGGTAGCAGCTCCTGAGCCTGCCGGCGCCCTGGGGCCAGCCGTGGTAGAGCCGTCCCCAGGGGATCCGCGGGCGGCTGATCCCCCTCCATCTGCTCGGCATCGCCAGGCCGTGATGGATTTTGTCTGAGATCACATCTGGCCGCGGCGGCAGCGCCCAGCTCTCTGCCCGCTGCCTCTCTGCCCTCCTCCGTGCCACCAGGCTGACGGCCGCCAGTCTGGCGTCCCCCGGGGAGGTCACCGTCTCCCTGCCACCGCCTCGCCTGGACTCACCCCCACGGCGCAGGGACGCCCTGCCCCGCGGGGAGGAGGGATCGCGACATCCAACAGCACCTCCTGGCCCTTCCTCCGTCATTGTGCCCCATCTCTTCTGAACCCGCATCACCTCTAGCTGCGTCCAGGGCAGGGCTTGCAGCACACCCCCGTGCCCGGGGTGCTGGTGGGGCAGGGACGGTGGCAGGGAGGCTGCCTGGCAGAGCAGATGCTCCCCAGGGCAAGGGGAGATGCTGCTGGATGCTGCCCAGACCCACAGGGATGGAAGAGGGCCCGCAGCGCCCACAGCCAAGCTCGGCCCCCCAGGGACCCGCTCCTCAGCTCAGCACCAGCCCCAGCAGCTCCCGAGGGAGAGAAGAGCCACACAGCCGCAACGGGGCCACTGCAACACCCCTTGCCCTGCAGCAAGGTGGCACGTAGTGGCACCCCTGCCTGGCAGAGGGACCTCCTTCCCGCCCCGTCCCTCCCCAGCCCCGCGGCCCCGGTTAACGACAGCGGCTGCCCGAGACGCGCCCGGGCTCGTTGGCACACGGGGCAGCCCTGCCGCCCCCCGTCCCCGCTCGGGGCTGTTATCTCAGCGGGTTGGTGGGAGCCGTCAAAGCAGTCCCGGGCCGGAGTTAATCCCGGGACTGTCTGCAGAGGCGAGCGGGCCCCAGCCTCACGTGGCCGGACTTGGTTGGGGGGTTTGAGTCTCCCGCAGCTGTTTGAAGAGCAACGCGCTGCTGCCGGGTCGCAGCCGAGCGGAGGGCGAGTTGCTGCAGAAACCTCGTCGCCCTCCTCGTGCCAGCGTGGTGCTGTGGGACAGACCCGGCTGGAGCAGGGGACTGATCCGGCTGAAAACTGCCTGTCAAAACCACAGTGGGTTTCCTCTGCGGGCAGTGCTGCCGGCGGAGAACAGGGAGGTGACCTGGCGGCCCTGGCCATCCTGTGTGTCCCCCCGGCCGCGCAGGGAGGGCTTGGGTGGCACCGTCCCTCCCCAGCCAGGCTCTGCCAGACCCCAAACAAGCACCTGCATGCGGTGCCGGCCAGCGCGGGGTGGGCAGGAGGCGGCCAAAGCCTCCGGGCTCTGCCAGCGCTGGGTTGGTGACCCTGTTTTTGTGGCTCTGTGGGGGGAGCCCTGTCGAGCCCCAAAACCTCAGTGTGGTGGGTGCAGAAGTGAGCATCGTCCCACTGTCCCAGCTCAGAGCACCCAGAGGTGGCAGGATCGGGGCACCTCACAGTGATGCTGTGACGCCCTGGGGTGATGCTGGGGGCAGCGCCAGTGGGGCTGGCTGGGACTCCCAGGAAAGCCCTGGGGTGACACGGGGGGCGGTGGGGATGCTGGGGGGACACGGGGGGACATGGCTGGGACTCCCAGGAAAGCGCCGGGGTGATGCTGGGGGCAGCGGGCCGGGGTACCCGGGGTGATGCTGGGGACGCCGGGGGCTCGGCCGCCTATGCCGCCCGCCGCCAGCGGCAGCAGCAGCTCCCCGCTCCCTCCTCCTCCTCCTCCTCCTCCTCCTCCTCCTCCCGCTCCCTTCTCCCAGAGCCAGCCCGGCCGGAGGAGGAGCCGGCCGCGCACAAAACCGCCCGCCCGGCCCCGCCGGCCCCCGCACCGGCACCGGCACCGGCGGCGGGGGGCGCCCAGCGCCCGCCCGGGGCCATGCGCGCCGCGGCGGGGCCGGGGCCGGCGGGGCCGGTGGAGGGCGGCGGCCGCCCGGGGCCATGAGCGCGGCGGCGGCGGCGGCGGGGGGGGCCGGCCCCGGGCGGCGGCGGGGCGGCGGCGGGGGGAGCCCGGCGGGGCGGCCGCGGGCGGGGGGCGGGCGGCGGCGGCGCGCCCTGCGCTCCCTGGGCAGCCTGGCCGGGCGGCTGCTCCGCACCTGGGCGCGCCTGGCCGGGGGCCGCGGGAGGCGCCGCGCCGCGCCGGAGGACGACGAGGGCGGGTTCCGGGGGGGCGGCCCCGGCGGGGAGCGGCGGCGGCGGCGGCCCGGGGCGGCGGCGGGGAGCGGGAGCGGGAGCGGGGGGGAGCGGCCGCCGGGCGCGCAGGGGCTGCGGAACCACGGCAACACCTGCTTCATGAACGCCGTGGTGCAGTGCCTGAGCAACACGGCGCCGCTGGCCGAGTTCCTGGCGCTCGGCCGGTACCGCGCCCGCGGGGCCCGCGCCGAGGTCACGCACCGCCTGGCCGCCCTGGTCCGCGCCCTCTGGACCCGCGACTACACGCCGCAGCTCTCCGCCGAGTTCAAGGTACGGCCCGGCCCCGCGCCCGCCCTGCCCTGCCCTGCCCTGCCCTGCGCACCCCGGCGGCGACCCCAGCCCCGGCACCCTCCGGCGTCCCCAGCACCCCCCGGCACCCCTCCCAGCACCCCTTCCAGCACCCACCAGCATCCCCATCTCCCAAGACCTGTCAGCACCTCCCGCTCCCAGCACCCACCAGCTCCCCCCGCTCACATCACCCACTCCCCTGCCTCATCCTCCCCATGGACCTTGCCCTGCCCTGCCCTGCCAGACGCCCCCCAGCCCTGCTGTCCCCCCCGCCTCGCTGCCGTCACCCACCCGCGGCCGAGCTGCCTTCGCCTGAGCTCTGACCTCCCCCGGACGGGCGAGCCCCCAGCCCCGGCCGCCCCACGGAGCCGCACGTGTGGGCGCGATGCTGGACGGGATGGTGGGGTAAGGCGGATGGTGCCACGGGAGCCCAACTCGGTGGCCTCAGGCGCCGACACTGAGTGTGTGTCACGTCCCCGCTGGGCACACGCCAGCGTGCTGCGGGCCTGCGCCCGGCCTGGGGACAGGGACAGGGTGTCGGGCGCATGTAGCCTGGCATCCAGCCGCCCGCGCTCAGGGACACGTGCCCACGGGTGACGTCTCAGCGGAGACCTGGTGCTGCAATTACACTTTGCAAAGTGCGGTGGGCCTGGAGGAGCGGCTGGGGAGCCGGGCCCCTTCCCGGGTCGGGGTGTCCGGCAGCGCTGCCGGCTCCTGTGGCAGCAGCCGGGCTGGTCCCGCACGGGGGGGACCTGGCCCTTTCCCGGGGGGACCTGGCAGCACCCACCCTGCAGGGCCTGCCGGGGTGCAGAGGGTGCTCCTGGGGGAGCAGGGTGCTCGTTGCCTTTAATTTCCTTGTAGCAAAGTGACCAGCTCTTGCAGTGCTGGGCACGATATTTCCATGCCCTCTGCTCCCAAACACACACGTTCCTTAGGTTCAGAACATAAAAAACCCCAAAACTTCCAGCTTTCGCTTTGAAATTCCTCCCTCCAGGTGGTTATCTGCATCCTCCATGCATTTCCACCTTATCTTCCTTTTTTAAATAAGAATTTTGAGCCGAGTCTGCAACTCATTTTGCTTGAAGCCCATCCGTGGTGGCCTTGCTCCCTCTGCTTGTACCGGGATGCTGGTACCACTGAGAGCGGGGCCGGGGGCGAGCGGGGCCAGTGTGGCCGGGGGGGTCTTGGCTCGGGGTGTTTCCCGGCGATGCTGGAGATCCGATTCCCTGTCCTGGCAGGTCCTGGCGTGCTGGTTAAAGTCAGCGCGGATGGCTGGGGTTTAACTGCGTCAGCTGGTTAAAATCCACACGGATGGTCGGGGTTTCTCCCTCCCGGTGCTGGTTTTGGGGCTGAGCTCCCAAAATTGTCCTTTCCTGTTCAGCTCTGAGCAGCCACCACCAGCCCAGATGGGTTCTTGGGGACCCCCAGCTCTGCCTTTTGAGGTGCTCCCTGGGCCCCCTCCCTGGGCTCCCCACACGGAGTGGGATTCCCTGCCCCATGCATCCTGCTTTTTCGGGGTCAGGGACCCGCCCTGGCTCTGCTCGGGGCAGAGGGGTGACCCCAGCCCGGGACTGCCAGGCTAGGAGCTGGCAAGGGACCCCCGTGGATGCCACCCAGGTGGGTCTCGGAGGAGGGAACCCCCTCTGAGCCGGCAGCGCTGCCTCGCCAGCCACCCCGCGTGGCACGGAGCCCCCGCCTGCATCCTGCTCCCAGCCCCTCGCTTCGGCCCCACGGCGTTCCCAGCCCCGTCCTTCCCACCGCGGCCCCCGGCGAGGGGGAACCCCCAGTACGGGCATCGCACTGCTTCCTTAACAGTGAAATTAATGCTAATTAACCCAAATGCCGTGGCGTGGGGGGTGGCTTGGGGGGGGCAGGCAGAGATAGTGCACAGCGTTAGGGCCTGATCCAGGCAGGGGTGAAGTTGCGGGGCAGGGGGATGCTGCCGTTGGTGGCACGGGGCCCTGGGCTTTCGGGGCAGGGTGCCCAGGGGGAGCGTCATGGTGGTTTCGTGGCTGCTCCGGAGGGGAGGCGACGGGGAGATGCTCCCAGGAGCCCCATCAGCACCTCCTGGGGGGCTAGGGGGAAGGAGGAGAGGGGGTGAGCGGAGGGTAGCCTCGGGCAGGGGACGGGCAGAGCCTGGCAGGGCAGGCAGCACCCCCTCCCCACCACTGCCCTCGGGGGCCTCCTGGCACGTGGACATCTCTGGTCCCCCTGTTCCACCCGCATTTCAGTGGCACGTGGCCCCCAGGTCCCCAGCGACACCGGCTCAGGCAAAGGCTGGACCTTGAGACCAGCTGGGAAGATGCGAGGGGGACCTTGGGGTGGCCCCGGGGGTGGCAGAGCCTCAGGGGGCCCCGGCTGAGCTCCCCGCGGGGGCCGCCTCGTGCTGTAGTTTTCTAACCCCCCCAGAAGTGGGGTTTGTAAGGGGGCACGGAGGGAGATCTGGGGCGAGAGGCTGCGAAAGCTGCCGTGAGGCCGTTAGCTCAGCACCTGTCTAATTAGGGAAGACTTCGTTATCGGGACGTGCGGGCTGCTCTGCTTCGGTCGGAGGGTGCTGAGCACCAGGGGCTGCCAGCGTCCCCCGATTTGGGGATGCAGGAGGTTTGCTCAGGGGCTTTCCCCCTGCCTGTGCGGGCAGGGAGGGCAGGGCTGGCAGCTCCCCTGCCCACGGGCCGCACTTCTGCCTGACTGCGTGAGCAGCCCTCGTCAATTCTAGGGCCTTGGGTGGCTGGGCCGGCACCGCCAGCATCGCCTGGCTGGGGAAACTGAGGCACGGGGAGGCCCTGGGCCGGCTGCTGGTGAGACATGTGCAGGCAGGGGCAGGCAGGGCCTGGGGGAGAGCTGCTGCCTGCCGGGTAATCCCAGCGCTGGGAATTGCCTTCCCCTGGCTGTTACACTGAGTTGACGCTGTCGGAGCATGCGGGGCGGGTGACACCGGTGGGTCCCCGTGGGCTGGGCTTGCCCATGGGGGTCTGTTGGGGTGCGCCCTGTCCCCTTGCCCGTGGCAAGCTGCCCCCTCCTGGCCTCGTCCCGGCAGCTGAAAGGCAGGACACCACGGTGATGGGCCACGGAGCCGCTGTCTTGGCCGCGTGTGCTGGTGTCCCCGCAGCTCTAGTGTCCCAGGGTGGCCTCTGCAGAGGCAGGACAAGGGCAGGTGCTGTTGCAGGCAGGAAGCAGGGATGGGTTTTTGTGATGGGTGCTAACGAACCGGCCATTCGTTAGTGCTGGGCAGCGTGGCCCGGGGCTCAGCGCCCTCCCTGCCCGTCTCTTGCAGAACATCGTCTCCAAGCACAGCTCGCAGTTTCGGGGCAACGCGCAGCACGACGCCCTCGAGTTCCTGCTCTGGCTGCTGGACCGCATGCACGAGGACCTGGGCGCTGCCTCCCCCGCCCAGCAGACCCGCGGCCCCGAGGAGGTGGGTGGCCCCCGCCGGGGTGGGTGTCCGTGCCGGGTCTGGGACCGGGGAAGCCGAGATGTCCTGGGAGGGGGCAGGCTGGAATTGTGCCCCCCACGCCGGTACGGGACGGGGATGCGGGTGATGTGGTTTGGGCAGGGCATGGGGGGGAAGCTGGCGGGGTCTGGGTGCTGCAGGGCTGGGCAGGGTGATTGGGGTGCTGGGAGATTGTGGGGGTGTCAGCAGGACCCCATCCAGCTGAGCACCCCAGTTCATGGAGTTGCTCGGCCGAGAGGAGATCCAGCCCCCCCGTCCCTCCAGCTAAGCCGGCCGTAATCACAGCGCTCGGCGAGGGCGGCTTTGCTGCTGGCGAACCCAGTAATTAAGTCTCCCTCCATCCGTCTGCGCTCAGGGCATCGCCCTGGCCCTGCCGCCGGCTGCCTGCCTGCCTGCCTGCCTGCCCCTGCCTCTGGCAGCGGATGGGTTTGTGCAGCCGGCGTTTGCCGCGTCGGCTCGGCGGCGTGCTGTCCCCATGTCGGGGGCAATGCCCATCTGGGGCACGGGCGTCCTGGGAGCAGCTTCATCCTCCCTGTCCCCAGCTTGGGGCATCGTGGCTGTGGCCGAGGGGTGCGGGTCGGGGACCCCGCGGGCAGCCCCTGCCCAGCCTCCAGCCTCGCACGGGCACGGCTCCGTCCCGCGTGGGAGAGCTTGGCTGTGGTGCCCATCCCCAAGGCCTCTGGCCGGGGCAGCCCTGTGGCTTCCAGCCCCGCCTGGCCAGGGTGCTGCAGCCATCCCTGCACCGAGCTGAGCTGTCCTCAGCCCTGCTCGCCTTTCCCCAGAGGCGTTCAGCTACCCCAGGCTGTTTGGGAGAGCCTGGCAGCGGGCGGCTCCCCTTGCCCGCTTGTTAAACGTGAGGTGCCGACGTGTGCCGTGGGCCGTGGCGTGACGCTAGCGGTGCCCTCGGCTGCCCGCGCTGGAGGCGGTGCCGCGGCAATGCCCGGGGCCCCCGCCTGGCTCTGGGGACAGGACCTTTTGTGTCCCCCCAGCATCCTTGGTTTGGCTCGGCCTCCCCCAGCCCCTCACCGCGGTCTCGGCCCCTTTCAGGGGGTGCCACCCGAGTGGCACCCGTGTGCCCAGGTCCCTGGGGAGGGGGTGTCCCGTGGGGGCCGTGAGCCTGAATAAATGGCTTTAAAGTGTCTGGATGGAGCTGGGTTTGGGGGAGGAGGGTTTGTGCAGGTACCGAAGGAGGGGGATGGAGGGGGGGGACGGTTCACTCCTGGCCAAGCCCGTGCCAGGGCTCAGGGGCCGGGGGAGCTCAGCTGGTGAAAGGCAGAAGACGGTGGCCCAGGGCACGGCACCGGGCAGGCTGGAGGGGTGGAAATGCCCTCCTGGGTGTTTGGTGGGTGCCCACGAGGTGTCTGCCGTGGCAGCCAGGTGGGACCAAGGCTTGGCTGCCAGGAGGGCTGGAGGAGGCGGAGGCATCCCCTTGGGTTTTGGGGGGCTTCGGGGGCCGCGTGGGGCACAGACACAGTCCAGGTCCCCTCTCTGCTGCACCAGATGG
This sequence comes from Phoenicopterus ruber ruber, assembly GCA_009819775.1. NCBI lineage: Eukaryota > Metazoa > Chordata > Aves > Phoenicopteriformes > Phoenicopteridae > Phoenicopterus > Phoenicopterus ruber. Next base: position 2,884,114 of record CM020232.1, read on the forward strand.
ACCCCGGCCCCGGGCAGACCGTAAGGACATGTCAGGCTCAGCAGGAGCCGGTGCCAGCAGATGGCATGAGGAAAATCCGCCTCCTGGCCAAACACCTCATTGATTTTCAATCTTACTCATTGCGACACCAAAAACTCCTCGTCTTACCCCAAAACAGCCCAGTCCTTTCCCAAGCTACCAAGGCCTCTTTCTGCGATGTCTCTTCTGCCGTCGGGCTCCTTGTGGCTGTAGCAGGGGGTGAAGCCGGTGGCTCCTGTCCTCTGTGTGTGGGGATGGGGGACCTGCAGTTCCCGGGGGACCTGCGGTTCCCAGGGCAGCGAGCAGGCAGGGAGGTGGCAGGCAGGATGCGGGCAGGGAGGCATCTCCTAACCAGGCAGGTTTGGCTGTGTAACACGGTCGTGTCCCAGGGTCCCTGTTCCCTACGGAGCGGAGCAGAGGACCTGGGTGCGGGGCACGTCTCGCCCTCTGCAGCTGGTGCTGGCATCCCCTGAATTTGGCAAAGGCGGCCGCCTCCCTGGCCGGGCATCCTGCCTTTCCGTGGGTCAGAGGAAAGGATCTGGTGCCATGCCTGGGCTTGGGGTGCTGTGCCTGGGCTCAGTGTGCCGGGTGCCGTGCCGGTGCCGTGCCTGGGCTCGAGGTGCTGTGCCGGGGTGCTGTGCCTGGGCTCGGGGTGCCGGGTGCCGTGCCGGTGCCGTGCCTGGGCTCGAGGTGCTGTGCCGGGGTGCTGTGCCTGGGCTCGGGGTGCTGGGTGCCGTGCCGGTGCCGTGCCTGGGCTTGCCGCTGGTGAAGGCGCTGGAGAAACACGCAGCAGCGGGGCTCCTTTTCTGGGCGGCGCTGCAGCCCCGCGCTGGCACACCGGCCTGGGAGGGCATCGCGCCAACCGGGGCTTGTTTTAGCTCCCTGGTTCTGGTGATTTGTGTGTGGTTAATTCACGCCTGGCCGTGTTTGCCTCAGGCGGGTGCGTGCACAGGAACATGCATACCTGCTCCAGGAGCTCATCTCACAGACACACGGACATGCGTGCAGATGCACGGACACTTGCCCGCTGCAGCGTCCCACCGTCTCGCCTGCCCACGCCCCAGCTCCCCGCAGCACGGCCAGTCCCGGCGCCCATGGGTGCGTTGCCGGCACAGCGGGTGCCAGGGTGCTGTGGGCACCTCCCTGCTGGGGCTGCCGACCCTGCAGGCCAGTGCCCGTGGGCGCTGGGGCTCCTTGGGGGGGGATGCTGTGGGGGGACCAGCTTCCCCCCTTCCCCCCAAGCTTTCCCCTGCCGGGGGTGCCCGTGCTGCGGCGTGGATAAGCCAGCCCAGCTGACTCCCCCAGACTTTCCCTCCCGGAGCGTTTCAGCCGGGCTCAAATGCATTCCCAGGTCCAATTCCTCAGTGTCCAGGAGCTCCAGACATGGGGGCTGCGTTGGGTGGCCCCTGGGGGTCTCGCCGCTGCAGACCCCTGCCCACCGGCCAGTGCTGGGGCGGGGATGCGGGCGGGGGGTTAACCCTTATTGCCCCATGCTGGCTGGTCAGATGGGACGTACCCCGAAATTTCCCCAGGAGAAGGCGTGCCGGGAGCCTGGAGGGCACGGCCATGCCGGGCAGGGGTCGCTTTGGCGTCACCTTCAGCCCGTCCTCGTGCCGTGGGGCCACCGAAGCTGGGATCAGCTCGCTGGGACGTGCCCCCAGCCCCTGAAGGGTTGGGCGGTCACCCCGGCACCTCGCTCACCCCGCTTGTCTCTTGCCCCCGCAGCCCGGCGAGGACGGGAGCGGCGGTGCCGGCAGGTCCCCCCCGGCCGCCCAGCACCCCCGCGGGCAGAGCTTCGTGCAGAGCCACTTCCAGGCGCAGTACAGGTGAGCGGGCAGCGCCGGGTCCTGCCGGCGGGCGGCTGGGCTCGGTGAGCCCCGGGAAGGGATGAGCCCTCCATCCACCCGGACGTTCCTTACTCCACTTCAACGCGAGGAAATATTTTTGCAAGTGCCCAAAAAGACACAGGGAGGGTGGGAGCCCAAACCCCGCGGCAGCGAGCGGGGTGTCCTGCCTGCTCCCCACCCTTGTCGCAGCCCCGGGGCTGCCGCCCTGTGCCGGTAATTACCTGGGAAGCTCCGGGAGCAGCAAAGTTAAGATGGAGCTGTGTTTTCTTTGCACGGTGCAACGCTGGCGGCATTGTCCGGGCTGTGCGGGTGCCGCAGGGTGGGGGTGAGCTGTTTTGTTAAGGACCGATCCCGAGCAGGGCCTGAACCGCATCCCGGGGGCGGGTTTTGGTGCGCGTGGATGCCTGGTCCTTGGGAGCGAGGGCACAGCGGGTGACATCAGCCACATCCAGTGTCACCTCCTGGCATGGACACGGCCACGGGCAGACCCCGGCCCTGCCCCTGCTTCTGCCTGCCACGCGCCTTCCCTGGGCGTTTCATACCCTGCCTCGGAGACCCCGCCGCCCGCCTCGCCTTGGCCCTAACGAACCCTTGAGCCGTTCCCTTCGTTATCGCGGCCCCTGGGTGGGGAGAGCCACCAGGAGATGGCTTTTGCTGGGACAGCTGATTTTGCACCGCGATAGCAGTTCGCTGGCAAAAGCAAGGAGGGCTCAGCCTGGGCAGACGGGCAGGGCTGCAGGCAGGGGCTGGGCAGGGCATGCCCTGGTTGTCCTCCATCGGCGCTGCCGGCTTGGTGGTGGGTGGTAGAGCAACGCAGTAAGGTGTGGTGTCCGTAAGGGTCCATACTGGGACCAGTACAATTTCATATCTTCATCAATGACATGGTGGGACTGAGCGCAGCCTCAGCGAGTTGGGAGGTGACACCAAGCTGCGTGGTGCCGTTGGTCACCAGAGGGAGGAGATCCTGTCCAGAGGGGCCTTGATGGGCTGGAGGAGCGGGCCCAGGTGAACCTCATGAAGTTCAACCAGGCCAAGTGCAGCGTCCTGCACATGGGTCGGGGCAATCCCCAATACCAGTACAGACTGGGGGATGAATGGAGAAGGACTTGGGGGTGTTGGTTGATGAGAAGCTGGACATGACCCGGCACTGTGCGCTAGCAGCCCAGAAAGCCACCCGTGCCCTGGGCTGCATCCCCAGCAGCGTGGCCAGCAGGGCGAGGGAGGGGATTCTGCCCCTCTGCCCCGCTCTGGGGAGACCCCCCTGCAGTGCTGCCTCCAGCGCTGGGGCCTCAGCACAAGGAGGACACGGACCTGCTGGAGCGGGTCCAGAGGAGGCCACGGAGATGATCCGAGGGCTGGAGCCCCTCTGCTATGGAGACAGGCTGAGAGAGTTGGGGTTGTTCAGCCTGGAGAAGAGAAGGCTCCGGGGAGACCTTATTGCGGCCTTTCAGTATAGAAAGGGAGGTTCTAAGAAAGCTGGAGAGGGACTTTTTAGCAGGGCCTGTAGTGACAGGACAAGGGGCGATGGTTTTAAATGGCAAGAGGGGAGGGTTAGATTGGACATAAGGAAGAAATATTTTACGCTGAGGGTGGTGAGGCCCTGGCACAGGTTGCCCAGAGAAGCTGTGGCTGCTCCATCCCTGAAAGTGTCCAAGGCCAAGTTGGACGGGGCTTGGAGCAACCTGGTCTAGAGGAAGGTGTCCCTGCCCGTGGCCTTTGAAGGTCCCTCCCACCCCAACCCATTCTGTGGTCCTGTCACAGGAGTCGGGATCCGGGCTGTCCCAGGGCTGTCCCAGAGGACCACCACGGGATGTCCCCACATGTGGGTGATGGGACACCCCGCGCGTTCATCCGTCTGGGACTCACGGGGTGCTCGGGTGGGCCAGCGTCCCCGTGCCGTGGCATTGCAGGCGTGAGGGGACACAGCTGCCATCACAAGCCCTTCCTCCTCGCTCAGTTAATCCCTCGCCCTGTATGAAAAGAGGCGCTTTGATTATCCAGCCCCTTCCGCGTGCCAGAGCCCGTCTGCGCGCAAGGGTGTATCCATTGGGGCGGCTGCTTCCCGGGGAGCTCGGGGGCTCTTTGAGGTGACACATAACACGAGCTCAGGATTTTGGTTTGGTTTTAAATTTATTTTCCCCCTTTTTTGTGGAATAAAAAGGAGGAAAAAAAAAAAGAATAAAAAAGAATTCAAAAGAAGTAGGGGGTGAGGTGGTGGTTGGCGGTAAAGGTTTGTTGAAGCCAGGCTTCGGTGGCGCGTCTCCTGCAGGGTGCTGTGGGAGTGGGTTCCTTTGCCGGGAAGCCTCCGCGGTGGAGGGGGACCTGCTCCTCCCCGGTGGCCCCGTGGCCCCAGGCAGAGTGGCCGGGTGCCCCTCGCTGTGCTGCCGCGGCGGGGCCGGCCGCTGCCCCGGGGAACGGGAGTGCCGGGAGGGCAGGCGCGGCGGGCGCAGGATCGGGCCCTGCACTGGTGGCAGGACCGTGGTGTCCCCTGGGGGCGGCTTGCCCGGGGGGACAGTCCCCAGCTGGTGCCACCGCTGGCCCTGCCTCCAGCTGTGGGTGCCAGGGCGGGCAAGGGGCCAGCACGGCCTCCCCGGGGAACACACCGGGGTTCGTCACCGGGCTGCAGGCAGCTGCCCTTTTGCTGCCCGTCACCGCCTCCTCCCTGCAGCCCAGCCACAGCCCTGCTTTTCGGGAGGGGTCCTGTCCCCTCCCAGCACCCTGAGGCGTTGCCCCCACTTAATCCCAACCCGGGCGGGCTGGGGTCACCTCAAAGCCTCCAGAAGCTACCCTGGGCTCTGCAAGCCCTGGGCAGGGGAGTGGGATTTTGGGGGGGTTTTGGGGCCTCAACCACACATGGGAGTGGGAGACCCCCCCAGCCCTCGGATTTCACTCTGGCTTCTGTAGCACCAGTTACTGCGCGCGCCCTTGTTAGGTTTCAGAGTGAACAGGCTGTCGGGCTGGGAAGTGGGTACTGGCTGCAGCGTGTCACGCTGGCAGGTGGTTGTGCAAACCCTGCGTGATGCTGGGGCCATCCCAGCCCTGCGGGGTGCAGTACCCGGGATGCGGTACCTGGGATGCGGTACCCGGGATGCAGTACCCGGGATGCGGTACAGGTGGCGGGGTGCTGCAGTCGCAGGGTGGGGACTCCAGCCGTGCCGTCCCTGCGCCGGTGACGTGCCCCGGCCGTGTTTCGCAGGTCCTCCCTGACGTGCCCTCACTGCCTGAAGCAGAGCAACACCTTTGACCCCTTCCTCTGCATCTCCCTGCCCATCCCGCTGCGCCAGACCAGGTGAGCCCGGCCCCGCGCCTCCCCAGCCGCTCGCCGGCACGACGAGAGGCACGTCCAGCGCCCGGCGGGGTCTGCTCCGATAATTTGCATATTTTGGGGTAAATAGTTAATGTGGGAGGTGGCGGCAGCGTCGGGACGGGTGACAGCCACCGCCGCAGGTGCTGTGTCCAATGGGTGTTTGCTATCCCGGAGTCGGTGCCGGGAGGCGGGTCCATCCGGCGTGGTCACGAGCAGTGTCGGGTCTCAGCGTGGTATGCGGGGGCTTTCCCCACTGAGGGGGGGGTGTGTGTGTCCCTGTGTCCCCAGGGCTCTCAACGTCACCCTGGTGCTGCAGTGCGAGCGCCGGCGGTTTGTGCGGGTGGGGCTGGCCGTGCCCCTCAGGGGCACCGTGGCCGAGCTGCGGGAGATGGTGGCGCGGGAGGGACGCATCCCCCCGGAGCAGGTAACGGGGCGGAGGGACGCGGACACAGGGCGGGGGGACACGGACACGGGGTGGGGGGACACGGCCCCTGAGGGACGCTGAGGGCGCCGGGTGCCGTCCCACAGGTGATCCTGGCCGAGGTGTCCCCGCGGGGCTTCCTGCGCTCCCTGGGCGACGCGGAGGAGCTGGGCGCTGCTGGGGAGGGGGCTCCCCTCTACGCCTTCCAGCCCCCCCCCGCCTGCCACGCAGGTACCGCCCCCCCTGCCCTGCCATTGGTTGGCGGCTGCCTGCCCGCGCCGCTCTGATTGGTTGGGAGCAGCTCGTGTGGCGCTGGGGGTGGCAGGATGGGAGCTGGGCCGGAGGAGGCTGGAGAGTCCCCGGGATTGGGGGGAGGCGGTGGCTCCCCTTGCTGTGATTGGTGGCTGGGAGGTACGCTGTGATTGGTGGGAGGCAGGTGTGCTCTGCTGTGATTGGTGGGAGCTGCGGCCTCTCTGCTGTGATTGGTGGGAGTCTTGGCGCGCATGGTGTGGTTGGTGGGAGGTAGGTGTGCGCAGCTGTGATTGGTGGGAGCCTTGTTTTCCCTTCCCCCAGCCCCATGATTGGTTGCAAGCAGGTGTGCTCTGCTGTGATTGGTTGGAGACAGGTGCGCTCTGCTGTGATTGGTTGGCCACAGGTGTGCTCTGCTGTGATTGGTTGGTGACACGTGCACTCTGCTGTGATTGGTTGGAGACAGGAGCGCTCTGCTGTGATTGGTGGCAGTCTTGTTTTCCTTCTCCCCTGCTGCCTGTGATTGGTGGGAGGCAGGCACGCTCTGCTGTGATTGGCGGAGGCCATGCCCACTGGGCTGTGATTGGTGGGCAGCATGGGGGAGCAGGAGGCAGTGCTGCGGGCAGGGGCGCACAGGCAGCCCCCAGCAGCAGGCAGGAGAGGAGCCCGCGCCCTAACGAACCCCTGCGCTAAACGAGAGCCCCTTGACGGCGCGGGGCGGGGCAGGGCGGGGCGGGGCGGGCGCTCACCCCGCCCTGCCCGCAGGGTGCCCCCGCAGCCTGCCCGCCTCCCCCGGGGCGGCCCAGCCGGAGGGGCAGCGCCTGCTGCCCGCTGCTGCCCGCTCCTCCGACTGCCTGCACGGCGGGGCGGGCGGCCGCATCCTGCTGCTGCTCTGCAACACGGCGGGCGCCGGCCCCCAGCTCGCCAGGTACCTGCCCGCCCTGCCCGCGCTGTGCCCACGCACCGCCCTCCTCCCTCCCTCCCCCCCGGCGGGAGGGGGCGCGGGGGTGTCTCCCCTCAGCCGGGTGTCCCCCGCTGTCCCCAGGTTCGGGCCACCGCTGGTGCTGCGGGAGGAGCGGGGCGTCTCCTGGGAGCAGCTCCAGCAGAGCATCCTGGCCCAGCTGCGGGCCCTGCTGCGGGGAGAGGTGCGGGCGCAGGTGAGCTGGGGGGGGGGACGCCGCTGTCCCCTCCCGGGGACACGCCTGGCCGGGGCTGCTGGCACCTGCTGCCACCGCGCCCGCAGGGGCACGGAGCCGTGGGTGGCCGTGGTGCAGCCACAAGTGGCCATGGTGTCCCCATGGGTGGCCATGGCAGAGCTGTGGGTGGCTGTGGTGTCTCCATGCGTGACCATGGTGACTCCATGGCTGGCCATGGTGTCTCCATGGGTGGCTGTGGGGGAGCTGTGGGTGGCCATGGTGTCTCTATGGGTGGCCCCATGGTGGAGCTCTGGGTGGCCATGGTGCCTCCATGGGTGGCCATGGTGCAGCTGTGAGTGGCCATGATGTCTCCATGGGTGGCTGTGGTGGAGCTCTGGGTGGCCATGGTGTCTCCATGGGTGGCCGTGGTGCAGCCATGAGTAGCCATGGTGTCTCCATGGGTGGCCATGGTGGAGCTCTGGGTGGCCATGGCATCTCCATGGGTGGCCACGGTGCAGCTGTGAGTGGCCGTGGTGGCACCATCACTGACTGCAGTGTCACGGTGGGTGACCATGGTGGAACTGTGCTTGGCTGCGGTGTCACCGTGGGTGGCCAACGGTGTCAGCGTGGGTGGTTGTGGTCTCCCTGTGGGTGGCTGTCTTGTTGCTGCAGGTGGCCAATGGTGGCTGTGGTGTCCCTGTGGGTGGCCAGTGGTGTCCCTGTGGGTGGCCACAGTGTCCCTGTGGGTGGCCAGTGGTGTCACCATGGGTGGCCAGTGGTGTCACCGTGGCTGCCTGCAGTGCCACCCAGCTCCCGCAGCCGAGCCGCCCCAGCCTGGCCACCCTCCCCAGCACCCAGGTGCCACCACCCCAGGGGCGCTGGTGTCCCCAAGCCGCCCCTCTGCCCCCCAGCCTCACCGCAGCCAGCGGGACGGGTCACCCCACAGCCCCGTGTCCCCATCCCCACGGGTGTCCCCATCCCCACGGGTGTCCCCTGCCAACCCGGCCATGGGGACCAAAGAAATCTGATTTTGGGGGTTTTTTTTTGTCCCGTGTCACAAAGCACGGCTCCCCCGGGTGACGCCAGAGGGCGGGGGGGCTCTTGCCCCCCAACCAGCCCCACAGCCCCCTCTCCCCTTGCAGGGCGCGGGAGCCCTCTTCCGCATCCGCCTGGCCGGGGGCTCGGCCCCCTGGGCCTACCTGTCCCCGCAGGACCCCCGCCCTCTCTGCCACCCCGCCATCGACAGGTAAGGGCGCTCCAGGGACAGGAGTGTCCCCACATGTCCCCTCACTCCCCAGGGGTGGCCAGTGGTGTCCCTGTGGTGGCCAGTGGTGTCACCATGGATGGCTGTGGTGTCCCTGTGGGTGGCCAGTGGTGTCCCTGTGGGTGGCCATGGTGTCCTTGTGGGTGGTTGTGTTGTCGCCATGGGAAGCCAAAGGTGTCCCTGTGGCTGACCACAGTGTCACCAGTGGTGGCCACCCTGCTCCCCGGGCACTGGGTCCCCAGCCCTCTGTCCCCACTGTGGGTGATGCGTGGGGAGGTGATGGCTGTCCCCGCCTGCCACCACGGGCTGGCAAGGAGGTGGCCCCATGGGGACAGGGGGCTTTGGGGGGCATCTCACCTCGTCCTCGCCCCCCAGAGCCCTGCAGCTGAGCGGGGCGGGTGGCCCTCCCCACGTGAAGCTGACGGTGGAGTGGGATGTGAGCACCAAAGAGCGGTGAGTCCCTTGCACCCAGGGTGGGGGACACCCCAGCACCCAGGTCACCCTCCCTGACCCCCCCGGTGTCACATCGTGTCCCGTCCCCCCCCAGCCTTTTCGGCAACATCCAGGAGGAGGCGGTGCAGGACGCGGAGAGCGTGCGGCTGCAGCAGCAAGCGCACCGGCAGCAGCACAGCTGCACGCTGGACGAGTGCTTCCAGCTCTACACCAAGGAGGAGCAGGTACCGGGCACCCCGCCAGCCGCGCGGGCAGCGGGCACCCTGCCCGCACCCTGCCCGCGCCCGGCAGAGCTGCCGCCGAGGGCCAGCCCAGCCCACGGCACGGTGGCTGCCGGCGTTTGCGGTGCCGGGGGTGGCTCTGGAGGTGGCAGCGGGCTGTGGGGGAGGGAGGTGGCTGTGGCATGCGGTGTCCCCAGCTGGCCCCGGACGACGCCTGGCGCTGCCCGCACTGCAAGGTGCCCCAGCAGGGCACGGTGAAGCTGAGCCTCTGGACGCTGCCCGACATCCTCATCATCCACCTCAAGCGCTTTCGCCAGGTGGCTGAGCACCGGCACAAACTCACCACGCTGGTGAGGTTCCCCCTGCGGGGTCTCGACATGGCTCCCCACATGGCGCAGCGGGGCCAGGCCGGCGGGCAGCTGTTGGGGCGCTGGGCGCCCTGGCAGCCCCCGCTCTGCCTGCCCCCGAGCTGCCCCCGCGACTACCTCTACGACCTGTACGCCGTCTGCAACCACCACGGCAGCATGCAGGGCGGGCACTACACCGGTGAGCGCAGGGGGCCCCGTGGGGCGTGCGCCGGGGGGCACAGCGTGGGGCTGGGGGGCACTGCAGGGGTGTGCCGTGGGGCTGGGGGCACTGCAGGGTTGTGCCATGGGGCAAGGTGTGGGGTTTGGGGGGGCACTGCAGAGGGTGTGCCAGGGGGCACGGCATGGGGTTGGAGGGCACTGTGGGGTGTGTGCCATGGGGCACAGCGTGGGGCTGAGGGGCACTGTAGGGGTGTGGCCATGGGGCAAGGTGTGGGGTTTGGGGGGGCACTGCAGGGGGTGTGCCGGGGGGCACAGCGTGGGGCTGGGGGGCACTGCAGGGGTGTGCTGGGGGGCATGGCATGGGGTTGGGGGGCACTGCGGGGCATGTGCCATGGGGCACAGCATGGGGCTGGGGGGCACAGCAGGGTTGTGCCATGGGGCAAGGTGTGGGATTTGGGGGGGCACTGCAGAGGCTGTGCCGGGGGGCATGGCATGGGGTTGGAGGGCACTGTGGGGGGTGTGCCAATGGGGCATGGCAGGGGGTTGGGGGGCACTGCAGGGTGTGTGCCATGGGGCACAGCGTGGGGCTGGGGGGCACTGCAGGGGTGTGCTGTGGGGCAAGGTGTGGGGTTTGGCGGGGCACTGCGGAGGGTGTGCCATGGGGCACAGTGTGGGGCTGGGGGGCACTGCAGGGGGTGTGCCGTGGGGCAAGGTGTGGAGTTGGGGGGCACTGTAAGGGGTGTGCTGGGGGGCACAGTATGGGGTTTGGGGGGGCACTGCAGCGGGTGTGCCATGGGGCACAGCGTGGGGCTGGGGGGTGCTGCAGGGATGTGCCATGGGGCAAGGTGTGGGGGATGGGGGGGGCACTGCAGGGATGTGCTGGGGGACACGATATGGGGTTTGGGGGGGCACTGCAGAGGGTGTACCATGGAGCTTGGGGACACCGCAGGGAGTGTGCTGGGGGGCACGGAATGGGGTGGGGGGCACTGTGGGGGGTGTGCCATGGGGCATGGTGTGCAGTTGGGGGCCATGGCAGGGGTTGTGCTGGGGGGCACAACATGGGGTTGGGGGGCACCTCAGGGGGTTATGCTATGGGGCACAGTGTGGGGTTGGGGGGCACCTCGGGGATCTGCTGTGGGGTGCAGCATGGAGTGGGGGGGCACGTGGGGGTATCTGCTGTGGGGCGCAGCAGGGAGTGGGGGGGCACCCGGGGGTATCTGCTGTGGGGCGCAGCGCAGGGGAGCTGGGGCGTGGGGCACACGGGATGGCGTCGCAGCCAGGGCAGGGCAGGCAGAGCCCGGGGACGGGGATGGGCCCCCAGCAGCATCCTGCACCCCGAGCCTGCCCTGCACCCCACCCTGGGGCTGGGGGTGGCCCGGGGGGGGACGGGGCAGAGCCTGTGTCCCCCCCCTCACCCCCCGGGTCCCCCCCTGCCCCCAGCCTACTGCTGCAACGCCCTGGACGGGCGGTGGTACAGCTATGACGACAGCAGGGTGGAGGGGGTGCAGGAGGCCGAGGTGAGCACCCGCAACGCCTACATCCTCTTCTACCAGCGCCGCAACGCCCTGCCCGGCCCCTCCGTCCGGGGTGAGCCCCCACCTCCTGCCGCCTGCACCCCGGCAGCACCCGGGCACCCCGCGGCCACCGCCCCGGCACGCGCGGCGCAGCCGAGGGCGCGTGCGTGCACACGCAGTACCGCACGTGCACACGCGTTCAGCGCGTGCACACGCGGCGTGGGGTGCGCGCGCAGAGCGCGGCTGCGTGCGTGCACAGCGGGGTGTGCACACGCGCGCGCACACGGAGCACAAATGCATGGGCACGCGGTATGGTGTGTGCACCCAGCACAGCTGCGTACGCACGCGTGCACATGGACACGCGTGCACATGGACACGCGTGCACATGGACACGCGTGCACACCCATGCACAGACAGTACGGGAGGCACATACACACGCACAGAGCATAGCTGGGTGTGCGCACGTGCACATGCATGCCTGCACACACTGGCACGCACAGTGTGGTGCACACACAGCCCAGCCAAACGCACACGCTTGCACACGCGTGCATGAGCACGTGCGCAGTCACTCCCGGCACAGCTGAGTGCGCAGGCAGGCACGCAGTAGGGCACGTGCACGTGCAGCAGAGCCACATGGGTGTGCGTTCAGCATGTGCATGCACAGTGCGGCGTGTGCACGCGCAGCACAGCTGCATGCACATGGACACGCATGCGCACCCGTGCACGGACAGTATGGAAGGCAGGTGCACATACAGCACAGCCAAATGCGCGCATGTGCATGCCCGTGCACACCAGCACACACAGCGTTTTGCACAGCCACGTGCACCCCCTTGCACACACGTACACGCACAGTGTGGCACATGCACAGGCACAGTCGGATGTCACGGTCAAGTGCACACACGTGCACACGGAGTATCCTGCGTGCACGTACAGCACAGCCAAACGCACATGCATTCCGCACTTGCACACACAGCATGGTGCGTGCATGCACAGAGCACAGCTGCATGCACACACAGACACGTGTGTCCGCCTGTGCGTGGACAGTGCAGTACATGCACACGCAGAGCATAGCCAAGCATGCACATGTGCACATGCATGCCACGCACATGGGCATGCAGTGTTGTGCACACACAGTACAGCAAATGCACGCCCTTGCACGGTGCACGCGTGCTGGCTGCAGCCCAACCGAGTGCACACGCATGCACACACACGTGCGAGGAGCTGCGCACTGTGGTGGGCACGCGCTGTCGTGCAGCACGTGTGGCACGGCAAGCACACACACGTGCTTAAAACTGCAGCCGCGCAGCACATGCAGCACAGTGCGCTCGCGCTCGCCACGCGCTTGCACACGCATATCGATGGGTGTGCACGCACCGAGCCCTGCGTGCCCCCGTTGCCGAGCGCCTGGGGGGGGCACGGGGTCCCCTCGCCCCGCAGCCCGGCGCAGCCTCCCGCTCCCCGCAGGCTCCCCGGCCTCCTCGCTCCCGGACCACTGGCTGGCGCGCCTGGGCGGCAGCACGCGGCACGGCACCGCGCGGCGTGGCACGGCCTCGCCGCCCTCGGCCACCCCACCTGGCACCCCCAGTGCCGCCGCCGCCCTGGAGAGAGGTGATGCTGAGCACCCTGCTCCCCGCCCCAGCACCCCAGGGGGGCTCCCACATCCTCCCCCTTACTCTTTTCTTTTCATCGCAGGTGGCTTCGAGGCCAGACCCTTGGTGCGGGGGGTCCAGGGCCGCAGCCTCAGCGTCAAGCTCTCGCCCGCCGGTGGCCCCCCCAGGGCCGTGCCCCCGCGCTGGTCCTTCGCCTGCAAGGAGCGGGGGCCAACGGGGGTCCCGGGGGAGCTGGTGACCTACCTGGAGTCGGGGCGCCGGCCCCGCTGCACCCGCCGCTCCCTCCTCCCGCTCAGCATGGGCGGGGAGAGCGGCCCCGACACCCCCCCAGCCCCCAGCCCCGCACCAGCCGGCCCCCCAGAACAGCCCGGCAAGGGGCAGGAGGAACCGGGCACCCCCCGAGCCCCCCGCCAGCCCCTCCGCGTGCCCGTGCTGCGGCGAGCCGCCAGTGCCGGCGCCGAGGGGTCCCTGCGCCTGCCCCCCAAAAGCCAGAGCAGCCCGGGGCGGAGTGGGGAGGGGACGGGGGGGCTCCGCCGCCCCAGGCTGCCGCGGCCGGAGGGGGACGTGGGTGTCCCCCCGGCACGCCTGTCCCCCAGCCCGGCGGCCATGGTGCGCTCGCAGAGCTCGGCCAGCCTCCCCGCGCGCCCCGACAGGGCCCTGCGGCGCTCGGCCTCGCTGGGCAGGGGCGCGGGGGGGCCCCCCCTGCCCGGCCGGGGTCCCCCCGGGGCCACGCTGCAGCGGGGGCGGCAGCCCACGGGCTCCCTGCGCTGCCCGGCCGTGCCCGAGTCCAGCTTCTGAGCCATGGCCGGTAGGCATCCCGAACCAGGGGCTCCTCGAGGGGAGCCATCCTGAACTGGGGGCTCCCAAACTGGGGCTGTCCCAAACTGGGGGTGTCTCGGCCCGAGGGCTCCTGAACCAGGGGATCCAAACAAAGGCATCCCAAAGCAGGGCCATCCTGAACCAGGAACATCCCACCGTGGCGGCATCCCGACCTGGGGGCTCCCGAACCAGGGGCTCCCAAGCCAGGGCATCCCCAAACTGGAGGCATTCAGGTATCCCGACGCTGGGGCATCCCGAACTGGGGGCATCCTGAACTGGGAGCACCCCAAACCAGAGGCTCCTAAATCAGGGCATCCCGACCCAGGACATCCCAACCCAGGGGCATTCCAGACTGGGAACATCCCAAACCGGTGGCTCTGAAACCAGGGGCATCCTGAGCCGGGGGCATCGCCAGCTCACCTCCCCGTGCCCGGGCAGCGGGCGGGCGGGCGGGCAGGGTCTCCCCGGCTCCGCCAGCTCTAAGACGTGAGAGTATTTATTGTACCAGGAGAGTTTTATTCAGAGACGCTTTTTGTTTTCTAAAAGGCGACTATTTTGGGGGGCAGGCGGGTCCCCCACACCACGGTCTATGCAATACGCGATTCCTCCAGCCAGCTTTTGTACGCGGGGGCTGCGGCCCCACCGCCGGCGGTTTCTATTAAAGACACGTGAAAGGAGCCCGGTGCGGTGCCTGGGGGTGGGAAGGGTCTCACGTCCCATCGGTGGTGGTCCCGGTGCTGTGGATTGGGGTGGTGGGGATCAGGCGGGGAGTGGGGCTTGGTGGGGTCAGTGGTGGCCGCGGCGTGGTGGCCGCGTGCCTGGTGGGAGGTCCGGGCGGTGGCGGTGGCACCGGGAGCACCAGAGTCATGGTACAACGGGGCAGAGGAAGAGGACGTCAGGAGAAACCTGGCACAGCCACCGCAGGAGGCAGGGATGGAATGGAGGAGGTAGGATCAAGGTGGAGCTGGAGGAGATGGAGGCAGAAGTGGAGGAGAGGAAGAGGGTGCTGGAGGTAGACATGAAGGTGGGATCAGGGTGGAGGAGATGGAGATGGGTGTGGAGGAGGTGGGAGTGGGGTGGAGGTGGAAGAGGTAGGGGTGGATGAGATGAGATGGAGGTGGAGGTGATGGAGGAGACGGACAGAGACGGAGGCAGAACTGGAAGAGATGGAGGTGGAAGTAGAGCCAGAGGAAGTAGGATTGGGTTGAGGAGGAGGAGATGAAGGTGGAGGAGAGTGTCCCTTGCTGGAGGGCTGCTCCAGGCTGAGGCCTTGCTGTGCCACCGCTGGTGCCGTGGCTGTGACCCTGCTTTGCAGGAGGGGACAAATGTGGGTTTGGCACCCACGTGTCACCCAGGCAAGCAGCAGCCCTGGGCAGAGCAGGTTCCCCAGGGCACTGACCATGGGATGCCGCTGGTCATGGGGAGTGATCGGCCATGGGATGTCCCCGACTGTGGGATGTCACCGGCCATGCAGTGCCATGGGATGGCAGTGTCCATGGGGTGCCATGCCATGGGGGTGGGGGTCAGCTGGGAGGGACGGCCGTGCTGCCCGGTGCTCTGCCACCGTCGCCAAAGGCTGTTGGATTGGAGGGTGGTAGGTGCTCTGAGAGAAGTCCTTGGGTGGGGGGTTTGACACCGCCCCTGTGACCCACCCTCACCTTCTCAGACCTTCTGGCTCCCTGCAACGTCCAGAGCACCCAAGTGTCCCAACACCCTCCTGCAGCAGGTTCCAGAGCTGCTGGTGACGGAGGTGGCCCCAGGGCTCCTGGTGGCACATCACGCGCTGCAGAGCCTCAGCAGCGCCTGCACCCCATGAACCCCCCGCACCCCACAAGCCCCCCCTGCACCCAGCCTCAGCTCAGGCGCACTGCACCGGCTTCGGGGGGCTGGGGGAGCGGTGCTGAGCCCAGGGGTCGCATGGGGGCTGCTTGGGGTGTGCGACCCCATTTTGGGGTGGGACATTTCCAATCTCCCCTCCACCAGAGGGACCCCCAGGCTGGGGACACCCCCAACAACGTGCCCAGCCTGGGCAGAGCACCTTACCCCGCCCCCCGGCACCTCCGTGTGCCCGCAGGCGTGATGGCCCGGAGGTGCCTCTGCACCACCTTGCTCCTCCCCACAGCATCCCCTCCCCGTGCCCCACAGACGTGCTCCTCCGTATCCTGCAAAGTGGGGTCCCGGCCCCCACCCCATCCCCCAGGCTGGGGCAGCCCCCGGTGCCACACAACCCCTCCGCTGCCTGTCCTCCACCGCCGAGCGGTATTCCCCTCCGCGGGCACGCTGCCCAGTCCCAAAACGCAGGCAAGGACCCTGGGTTGGTGCCCACCCCGCGTCTGGGACTGCTCCCAATCTGGGCTGGGACCACCCCAAATCCAGGCTGAGGCCACCCCAGGCCTGACGCTGCCCCCTCCCTTGGGACCACGGCAGCCCACATAGAGCGAACCCCACCATTTTATCCCCCAAACCCTCATTAGGCCCCATGTCTCACAGCAAAGCGCCTCCCAAGAGCCTGCGTCCTAAATCCATCAGTGGGCACCGAGCTGGGCTGGGAGCACCCCAAGTCCAGGCTGGGACCTCCCCAAGTCCAGGCTGGGACCTCCCCAAATCCAGGCTGGGGCCTCCCCAAATCCAGGCTGGGGCCTCCCCAAATCCAGGCTTAGCCCACCCCAAATCCAGGCTGGGACCTACCCAAATCCAGGCTCAGCCCATCCTAAATCCAGGCTTGGCCCACTCCAAATCCGGGCTCAGACCACCCCAAATCCAGGCTGGGACCTCCCCAAATCCAGGCTCAGCCCACCCCAAATCCAGGCGGGGACCTCCCAAATCCAGGCTCAGCCCACCCTAAATCCGGGCTCAGACCACTCCAAATGCAGACCAGGACCTCCCCAAATCCAGGTTCAGCCCATCCTAAATCCATGCTTGGCCCACCCCAAATCCAGGCTGGGACCACCCCAAATCCGGGCTGGGACCTCCCCAAATCCAGGCTCAGCCCACCCCAAATCCAGGCTGGGACCTCCCAAATCCAGGCTGGGGCCTCCCCAAATCCAGGCTGGGACCTCCCAAATCCAGGCTGGGACCTCCCCAAATCCAGGCTGGGACCTCCCAAATCCAGGCTGGGGCCTCCCCAAATCCAGGCTCAGCCCACCCCAAATCCAGGCTGGGGCCTCCCCAAATCCAGGCTCAGCCCACCCCAAATCCAGGCTGGGACCACCCCAAATCCAGGCTGAGACCTCCCCAAATCCAGGCTCAGCCCACCCCAAATCCAGGCTGGGACCACCCCAAATCCAGGCTGGGACCTCCCAAATCCAGGCTGGGATCTCCCCAAATCCAGGCTCAGCCCATCCTAAATCCAGGCTTGGCCCACCCCAAATCCAGGCTGGGACCACCCGAAATCCGGGCTGAGACCACTCCAAATCCGGGCTCAGACCACCCCAAATGCAGACTGGGACCTCCCCAAATCCAGGCTCAGCCCACCCCAAATCCAGGCTGGGACCCCCCCCACGCCTGGTGCTGCCCCATCCCATGGGACCAGGACCCCAACCACCCACACAGCCCCCACCCCACCATTTTACCCCCCCCCCCACCCCTCATCCACCCCCACGTCCTCCCCAAGCACCGGGCAGGGCCGGGCGCGGTGCCGCGGGTGCCGCCGGGCAGTAAGCGGACGCCAGCGCTGCCGGGCAGCTCACAGCGAGTGGCACACGGATTTATTGACTGCTTCGGGGTGCTGGCGCCCCGGGTGCCCGCCTGGGGCGCGGGGCACGGCGCGAGCGGGGCGGGGGCGAAGCGCTGCCGTTCCCATCCTCCCTCTGTGCACCGGGTGGGCGGGAATGGCTCCAAATAAAACAAATCTCTATATATTTTTTCTCTCTATATATACAAATATATAATATATATATATCTCCGCCGATATATATATATCTCTCTTATCTCTCTGGAAAGGATAAAAGGTTAATTTGTCTTCGCATGCACGACCAAAGCCACCAACCCACGGGGACGGTGGGTGCTGAGGGACACGCGCCCTCGCCCGCTGGCACCCCGAGGGCCCGGGGGGGGCCGCATCCTGCGTCCCCAGGTTATTGCTGGTCAGGTCCCATCCTGCTCCGGCAAACAAGCGGAGGGGGAAGAAGCCGAAGAAATGAAATCCCGCTGCAAAGCGCCGGCGAGCTCCTGGTCACCGGGCCGGTAGCCGGTGGCACCCGCCGTCGGGGCACGGAGGAGATGGCGGCGGCGCCCCAGGACTGTGGGTGCTGCGGGGTGGGGGGGGCGCAGGCACCCGGTCGAAAGGCAAAGTCTGGATAAGGCGAAAGAAAATGAAATAAAGAACAGCGACCGCCCCCAAACCGGGCGCTTTGCCACCCAAAACTGGCGTGCCGGTGGCCCTCGGTGCTGGTGGCCGGTGCTGGCCCCTGGGTGCCGCAAGGATGAGGTTGGGGACAGGGACACTGTCATAGGGCTGTGCTCTCCGATTCCTCCTCCTCCTCCTGCCGGGCGGCCAGGCCCGGCCCCGAGAGTCTCTGCGGTGCCTCCGGCAGGTCCCGGCACAGGGCGGCATCCGGGGGGACGTGGAGGGAGGGGACCTCAAAACGGAGCAGACCTGCGGGAGGGCAGAGTGATGGGGGACGCCGCGGCGGGGCTCGCCAGCAGGACACCTCACCCCGTGTTAGTGCCACCACCAGGGATGTCACCCCCGGGCCCTGCGCTGTGCCACCCCACCCCAGCCGGAGCCTGTGCCACCAGCCCCCATGTCCCCACTGTCCCCGCACGCTGCCTGTCCCCCACGATGCTCTGCTCTCCTCCCACCGAGCGCAGATGACACCGCTGTCCCCTCTCCCAAGGGACCTGCAGGGCGAGGCAGCATGTGTGAAATGGGGTGCAACGCCGGGGCTGCACCAGTGCCTGCGTGCAACGCCAGAGCTTCACCGGTGCGATGCCAGGGCTGCACCGATGCCGGGGTGCGATGCCTGGCTGCACCCGTGCCTGGGTGCAATGTCGGGGTGCAATGCCAGGGCTGCACCGATGCCAGGGTGCGATGCCTGGGTGCGATGCCAGGGCTGCACCGATGCCAGGGTGCGATGCCTGGGTGCACTGGTGCTGGGGTGCAATGCCAGGGCTGCACCGATGCCAGGGTGCGATGCCTGCCTGCACCCGTGACTGGGTGCAATGTCGGGGTGTGATGCCAGGGCTGCATCGATGCCGGGGTGCGATGCCTGGGTGCACTGGTGCCAGGGTGCAATGCCGGGGTGCAATGCCAGCACGCGATGCCAGGGCGCAGTGCCAGGGCCATGGCGATACTGGGGTGCAATACCGAGGCTGCCCTCGTGCCTGGGTGCAATGCCGGGGTGATGCCAGCGCCGCCCCGATGCCAGTGCCGCCCCAAGGGCAGGCCGCCCGCCCGGGGAAGGCCCGGCCCCGGCTCCGCAGGGTGCCCGGGGGCTCGCTGCCCCCCGCGCTGTCCCCCCGCGCGGGCAGGCCGGGCACACGGAGGAGCAGAGCCCGGCCCCTGCGGGACCCCATGGCCAGGGGGGCCAGAGCCGGGGGGCTCCCAGCCGAGCCCAGCCCCACGCTCCCCCGGCCTGCGTGTCCCCCGGTGTCCCCGATGCCACCTGGCACTTGCAATGCATCACCCTGACCGTCCCCCTCAAACAGCGCAGCCCCCACTGCTGCGGGGACACCCACCAAACCCAGGGACGGGGAGGTCGGAACAGCAGGAACAGCAGCACGGGCTCGTGGTGCTTCCGGGGACACTGCCACCTTCCTGGGGACACTGCCACCCTCCTGGGGACAGTTTCGCCTTGCCAGGAGCATTGCCACCTTCCTGCGGACATTGTCACCTTCCCAGGGATGCTGCCACCTTCCCAGGGACATAGCCATCTTCCCAAGGGTGTTGTCAACTTCCCGAGTACATTGTCACCTTCCTGGGGTCATCACCACCTTCCTGGGGACAGTTCCACCTTCCCGGGGACACTGTCACCTTCGAGTACATTGCCACCTTCCCAGGGATGTTACCGCCTTCCTGGGGACAGTTCCACCTGCCATGGACACCGTCACCTTCCTGGGCACACTGCCACCTTCCCAGGTGCATCACTGCCACGTTTCTGGCGCCGTCACCACCTTCCTGAGTACACGGCCACCCTCCCAGGGATGCTGCCACCTTCCCGAGTACAGCACCACCTTCCCGGGGGCATTGCCACCTTCCTGGGGACATCACCGCCTTCCTGGGGACATCACCGCCTTCCTGGGGACAGTTCCACCTTTCCAGGGTCATTATCACCTTCCCAGGTACGCTGCCACCTTCTTGAGTACACTGCCACCTTCCCAGGGACAGCTCCACCTTCCCAGGGATGCTGCCACTTTCCTGGGGACATCATCACCTTCCAGGGGACGGTTCTGCCTTCCCAGGGACATTGTCACCTTCCTGGGGAACAGTGCCACCTTCTCGGGGACACTGCCAACCTCCTGAGTGCATCACCACCTTCCCAGGGATGTTGGCACCTTCCTGGTGACATCACTACCTTCCTGGGGACAGTTCACTTTCCCAGGGACATTGTCACCTTCCTGGGGACATCACCACCCTCCCAGGGATGTTGCCACCTTCCCGGGGGCATCACCACCTTCCAGGGGACGGTTCTGCCTTTCCAGGGACATTGACACCTTCCTGGGGGACACTGTCACCTTCCTGGGGACATCATCACCTTCCTGGGGACAGGTCCACCTTCCCAGGGACATTGTCACCTTCCTGGGGGACACTGCCACCTTGTCAGGGACACTGCCACCCTCCTGAGTGCATCACCACCTTCCCAGGGATGTTGCCACCTTCCTGGGGATGGTTCTGCCTTTCCAGGGACATTGTCACCTTCCTGGGGGACACTGCCACCTTCTCAGGGACACCATCACCTTCTCAGGGACACTGTCACCTTCCCAGGGACACTGCCACCCCCTGAGTGCATCACCACCCTCCTGGGGACATCACCACCTTCCCAGGGATGTTGCCACTTTCCTGGGGGACACTGTCACCTTCCTGGAGACATCACTACCTTCCTGGGGACATTGTCACCTTTCTGGGGGACACTGCCACCTTCTCAGGGACACTGTCACCCTCCTGAGTGCATCACCACCTTCCCAGGGATGTTGCCACCTTCCTGGGGGACACTGTCACCTTCCCAGGGCCACTGCCACCCCCCTGAGTGCATCACCGCCCCCCCGGGGACATCACCGCCTCCCCAGGGCCACCACCTCCGGGGCGCCCCGGGCCAGGAGCAGCCGTCCCCCCGTCCCACGCCCGGGGTTACCTGTCAGCGCGCCGTCCCCGGGGCTCGCGGCGTCCAGGGGGGGCAGCTCCGGGGGCGGGGGGGCGCCGGGGGCGGCGGGGGGCGGCTGGGGCGGGGGGGGCAGCGCGGGGCGCGGCCGCGGCTTGGGGGTGGGCCGGGCCCTGGGGGCGGCGCTGGCGGGGGGGGGCAGCAGCGGCGGCGGCGGCGGCGGGCAGGGGCTCGGGGGGGCGGGGGGGCCGTAGGGGGAGGGGGTGCTGGGGGGGGTGGGGGAGAGGCTGGCGGGGGAGGGCTGCCCCCCGCCCGGCTCCCCCGCGGCCGCCCGGGGCGGGATGGGCGCCAGCTTCTTGGCCACTGCGAGACAGAGACAAGGGGGGGGTCAGGGTGCTGGGGGGGGGCGGGTCACGGCGAGCGGGTCCCCCCCCCCGTCACCCCCCGGCCCCGCTCCTACCTTTGCGCAGGGCGTGCGGGCTCTGCTCGGCGGGCGGGGCGGGGGCGGCCGGCCCGGGGCTGCCTCTGTGCTGCCCGGCCCCGGGGGAGAGCTCCTTGGGCCGCGCGGCGCTGGCGCGGGCGGAGCGCAGGTCCGGGAGGAACCACAAAGAGACACGGGTAAAGAGAAGGGAATCCGAAACGAAAAAAACAGAATAAAGGGGGGGAAAAAAAAAGGAAATGGAAAATAGAAAGAAAATAAAGTCAGAATGCAAAATAAAAATTCAAAAATCAAAGCATTAAAATCAAAATAACCGAAAGATAAAATTAAAAACCAAACCAAAATAAACCAGAACGAAATAATAAAAATAAATGAAAAATTAAAATAAAGAAAGAAAAGAAAAAAAAATGAAAATCAGAATGCGAAATAAAAATAAAAAAATCAAAGTATTAAAGTAAAAATAAAATAAAAATGAAAAAAACCAAACCCAAATAAACCGGAACGAAATAATAAAAATAAATAAAAAATAAAAATAAAAAGAAAATAAAAATTAAATCATAAAAGAAAAGTAAAAAATAAAAGAAAAATAAAAGAAAAACAAAAAGATAAAATAAAAATAAAATAAAAATGAAAAGAAAAAATAAAAGAAAAAATAAAAGAAAAATAAGATTAATAATAATAAGAAAAAATAAAAAGGAAAATTTAAAAAAAAGCAGAAGGAAGAAGAAGGGGGAGCCGCGAGGCCCTGCCCGCACCCCCGCTCCTCCCGCGCAGCCCGGCGGGCGGGGGCCCGGAGCGCACCCCCGGGCAGGGCTGGGGGTCCCGGGGGGTCCCGGGGCTTTAACTCCAGCCTCAGCCGGTTTCCCAGCCCCAGCCTGCAGGCGGGACCCCCGGCCCCCCGGGGACGGCGGTAACGGGGCCGCCGACCCCCCCCCGCCCCGGTTTCGGGGTTCCCCGTGGTCCCCTCCCGGGCCGGGTCCGGCGGCTGCCCCGGGGGAGCGGCGGGGGGGGCCGGGGGGAGCCCGCTTTGGGGGCAGCGCCGGGGGGCGAGGCAGCGGCGAAGGGAGCAAGGCTTGGCGGCAGGGTGAGGGGCGAGCAGCGAGGAGGAGGAGGAGGAGGGGGGGAGGAAGGCTCCGGCTGCAGCCCGGCCAGAGGGGCTGCACCCAGGGCCGGGGCAGGGGCCAGGAGCCGGGGACCGGGGGACCCGCTGGTCCTGGGGCCGGGGGGCTGGAGCTGCCCCCCAGCCCGGCAGGCGCCAGGTCACCCCCGCTGCAAAAGGTCCAGAAACACCATAAAAAAGCTAAAAAAAAGGGGGGGGGGGGATAAAAGCAGAAGCGCTGGGGGGGGACGGGGGAGCGGCAGTGGAGCCCTCACAGTGCCGAAGCCCCCCTCGCCTCACCCCACTACACCCAGGATCCCCGCCCCACGGCACGACCCACCCAGGGCTGCCACCCCACCCACGGGTGCACCCTGCGGCAGAGCGTGGCAATGCTCAGCTCCCCTTTTTGGGGCAGAAAAGTGGAATTTAGGTGCTTTCTCCCATCTGGCCCCTGCAAATGAAAGCCGGACGCAGACCTCGGGCAGAGGGAGGGCTCGGGGGACGCTGGGCTCCTTTCGGCTTTTCCTCGCACTTCCTTGCACCTCCAGCCCGAATCCCAGTACAGCCCTGCGACACCCGCTGCGAGCCGGGTACGGGGCCCCCAGGGAAATCCCCGAGGGCAGCACGGCTCCCGCAGGATGGGGACGCTGCGGTGGCTGCAGGGATGCTGAGCATCCTCCGCTCCCGCTGCCCCAGGATGCTGCTGCTCTCCCAGGGATGCTGAGCATCCTCCCCTCCTGCTGTGCCGGGATGCTGCTGCTCTCCCGGGGATGCTGAGCACCCTCTCCCGCTGCCCCAGGATGCTGCTGCTCTCCCGGGGATGCTGAGCACCCTCTCCCGCTGCCCCAGGATGCTGCTGCTCTCCCGGGGATGCTGAGCACCCTCTCCCGCTGCCTCCGGCGCGGCTGCGGGGTTGTTTTGCTGCTGGATTCACGCACGGGGAGGATGCCCGGCTTGGGGACACGGTGGCCTTACCTTGTCCGCTCGGTTCCCGGGGGGAAGCCGAAGCTGGTGGGAGGCGGGGAAGGGGTAGCTGAAATATCCGGCGATTGCTCGGGAATGGGCGAGTGGGGCGCGGCGGGGAGCTCGGCGGGCGGCGCGGGGGGCTGAGCGGCCGGCGGGGTGGAGGACGCCTTGCGCGCCACCGAGGTGCCTCGGCGAGCCACCCACGAGGTGTCCATCACCCTGACGCCCATGCTGGGGGGGACACAGAGACACGCGCTCAGCACCCGCCCGGCGGGAGGGGACCGCCGGCTCCGCGTCCCAGCTCCTTCGGGGTGCCCGCTCCCTAGAAACACCTCTTCCACCGGGAAGCCGCTGGGAATGAACCTCCATGGCAATAGGGCAGGGGTGGCAGCGGGGGACGTGCTTGTGTCACCCACCGGCCCCCTCTCCCTTCCCCAGGTACCAGCAGGCACCAGCGTCCTCCCAGCACCTTCCCAGTGTCCTCCCAGCACCTTCCCAGCACCGCTGCAGAGCATACAGTACCTTTGGATTTTCCTAAGGCTGCATGGGCAGAAACACAGGATTATTAGTGGAAAAATCCCTAAAACTCAGTGCGCAGGGAGAGAGCCCGCTCGGAACAGGAGCTGCGAGCTCAAGGGGCTTCGAGAGAGGGGGCAGGAGGGGCACGGCGGGGACTGGGCTACGCCAGTGATGGGAGAGCTCGGGATGTTTTTTGGGGATGAGGACAGCCTGAGGGATATTTTTTGGAGATGGGGAGAGCCCTGGGGGTGGGTTTTGGAGCCGACCTGACTGGCTGCGGTCCCTGTGAGGTGGCGGGGGGGGACACGCACAGGCTGGGAGCGGGGAGCTTTCCCCAGGAGCGGAGCCCGCAGGCCTTGGGGCCACCAGAGCACCCGACCCCACCATGGCACAGCCCCGGTGCCACGCCACGGGCCACCCCGCTCCCACCTCCAGCGGGCTGGGGGCAGGCGCCGAGCCCCGGGCTCACCTGAGCATCCCCAAGAGGCCATCACGGAGAGCGGGGGGGTCCTCCCACCCCAGGACCACCCAACCTCCACCCCTCCCCAAACCCTGGCACCGCAAAGCCCCTACCCATCCTTCTTGTAAAACTCCAGCATCATGTTGTCCGTGGCCACGCTGAGGGGCCGCCGCGCCTGGTCGTGCTGCCGGCGGTCCGCGGGGTCCATGTCCGGGGAGGGCATGGAGCTGTAGTTGGCGTTGTGGTTGACGTGCATGGGGCTGCCGTAGTTGCCGGTCACGTTGAACTCGATGTCTGGGGAGGGGGAAAGGGGGGGGACACACGTTGGGTTGTGTGTCCACAGTCAGGGGTGGGGTGGGGGTATTGGCACTGCAGGAATGCTTGGGGGGGGCCCGGTGCGGCTGGGTTGGGCTCACCGCTGTGATGAGTCTTGCCAGATCTCTGCCTGAGCCCCCCCCCCCCCCCCCACAAGCCAAGGCAAGCACAGGGGGCTGGCAAAAATAAACATGGGAGCTCAGCACCCTCTCCCCAGGGAGGTCCCAGGATGCCGATCCCGCCCCGCCACGGCTGCGGGGCACAGCCTACCTCCGGGGAAGAACCAGTCGGCGTGCTGGATGAGCGGCTCGATGATGCCCACGATCTGCAGCGAGACGGTCGTCATCATCTCCGTCATGTTCCTGCGAGGCGGCGGGCAGCGGCTCAGCAACCCCACCGCGGCTCAGCCTTATTCCCAGCGGGATTTTGTCCCCGGACCCTCCCTCACCCCCTTCCCCAGCACCTCTCCAGCACGCTCCCTTTCCACCCGGACACCTTACCCGTCCGCCTGCGGCCAGAGGAGGTTGGGCCCCAGCACGATGGCCACGTTGCTCGGCGTCATTTTATTCGTGTCCTGGTACTCGGTCAGCTTGGCCAGGAATTTGATCAGGTACCTGGAGAGCGGAGCCAAGCCGTGCCGGTGTACCAGGATCCCGCCCCTCCCCCCCCTCCCCGGGTCCCGCTGGCCCCGGCCTCACCTGATGTTGTTGTAGTTGGCTTTGGGCAGCTTCTCGCAGGCGCTCCAGAGAGCCTGCAGCCGCTTCTCCTGCTCCGGGATGCTGCGGGGAGGTGGGCGAGAGGGTCACTCCCTGTCCCCACCCCACCCACGCTGCTGCCACCTCCGCTGGCCCAATCCTGCCGGGTTTGGGGGTTTCACGGTGCAGAGCACCCCAGCAAAGCAGGTGGGAGCTCCCTCGGCCAGCTGTCCCCCAGGGTTTGCACACCTGTCCAGAAACGGCACCAGCGCCCGGCACCCAAGGGCTTGCTGAAAGATGCTGGGAGAGCTCAGCCACCTTGGCCAGGGTTGGGGGACATCAGCCACCCCAGACCACCAGGGTTGGGGGACATCAAGGCCACCCTTGCTGCTGGAACCCACAAAGCTCAAGGAGCATCTCAGGAACCCTCCTGGCTCTCAGACCCTGGAGGAAACATCCCAAATGCTGTGAGCCATGTCAGAAATAACTTGTGCTCCCCAAACCATCCATGGGGACCCAAGGTGCCACCATCTGCGTCACCGAGGAATGGGGGAGATACCCCAGACTCACTTGGAGGCCTGGATCCACTCCTCGTACAGCTCGAATGTCATGAGTGGCTCCGGCAGCTCTCGCAGGTAGGACTTGAGGGCTCCTGTGGCACACAAGGGACACGGGGCTCGGCACCGCAGAGACGCCGCGGGTGGCACTGGCCACCAGGCACCAAGCGGTTTCGCTCCTCAGCATTTTGACTCACATCCCTCCCAGCCTCCCCACCGACACGTCCCATTAGTCCCTCCAGCCTGGTGGAGCCCGTAGCATCCCCTGACCCCCAGCAACCACCTTCCCACCTCCACCTACTCCCTCCCCGACTCCCTCCACCATTTTTGCCTCCACCAGCCGTTCACCCAGCTCTCCGTCACTCCTCTTGGCCTAGGACGTTCCCAGCTCCTTGCGCTGGGAAAAGGTTCCCATTGCAGTCAGCAGGAAACCGGGGCCCGATCCTGCACCCGCCGGCGAGCCCAGCCCAGGAGGGGGCAGCTGACTGGCATTTAAGCCCAGTGAACGCGTAGGAGCAGCCCCGCGGGCTCGGATCCGCGCTTGGAGAGGCCGCAGAAGAGGTAGAGAGAAGATGGCAAGCTTGATGGTAACACGTGCAAATCTTCCCAACGGCTCCTTGCTCCTGCAGAGCCTCTCCCGATCAGCGTCACCCTCATTAGCATCACCCTCATTAGTGTCACCCTCATTAGTGTCACCCGGGCCCCGACGGCGCCTTGGATTACAATTGCATTCCTGTTTTCTTCCTTGCTTGTGATCAAAAGTGCTGCTCGAGCCCTTAGCTGGGGAGGGGACATGCGGGTCGGGGTTTGTGCTCCTCGGTGGATGGCAACTCCTAAACGCCCCCACTTCCACCAAGAGCTGTATTTCTGCACCTGCATTTGTCCCCCCATACACTCTGTCTTTGCTCTTCAAAGACTTTGGGACAAATCACAGAAGGGTTGAGGTGGGAAGGGACCTCTGGAGGTCACCATCTGGTCCAACCCCTGCTCCAGCAGGACCACCCAGAGCTGGTTGCCCATGACCATGTCCTGATGGCTTTTGAGTGTCTCCAAGGATAGAGTCTCCACCACCTCCCTGGGCAACCTGTGCCAGTGCTTGGTCACCCACACAGTGACAAAGTGTCTCCTGATGTTCAGAGGGAACCTCCTGCGGTTCAGTTGGTGCCCATTGCCTCTGGTCCTGGCACTGGGCACCACTGGAAAGAGCTCTGTCTTCTTTGCACCCTTCCTGCTGGTATTTATATCCATCGATGAGATCCCCCTGAGCCTTCTCTGCTCCAGGCTGAACAGTCCCAGCTCCTTCAGTCTTTCCTCCTAGCAGAGATGCTCCAGGCCCTTCATCATCTTCATGGCCTTTCACTGGAGAGTCTCCAGTACGTCCATGTCTCTCCTGCAGTGCCCAGCACTGGACCCAGCACTCCAGGTGTGGCCTCACCAGTGCTGAGCATAGGGGAAGGATCACCTCCCTCCACCTGCTGGCATCACTCCTCCAATGCAGCCCAGGACACCATTCGCCTTCACGTTGCTGGGCCATGGTCAGCGTGGTGTCCACCAGGACCCCAGGGCCATCTCTGCCAAGCTGCTTCCCAGCGGGGTGGCCCCAGCCCATCCTGGTGCCGGGGGCTGCTCCTCCCCGGGGCAGGACTCGGCCCTTCCCCTTGCTGAACTTCACCAGGTCCCTCAGCCCGTTGCTCCAGCCTGCCCAGGTCCCTCGGGATGGCAGCACGACCCTCCGCTGCATCAGCCACTCCTCCCCGTTCAGGGCCATCTCCTGACGTGCCAAGGGTGCACCCTGTCCTTCATCCACGGCATTAATGAAGGTGTTAACCAGGATCGGACCCAGTACCAACCCCTGGACTACGCCGCTAGTTGCTGGCCTCCAACTAGACTCCATGCCACCGACGACCACCCTCTGGGCACCCACAGTTGGCGCCGGGGGGCCGGACGGGCCACCCTGCACACCACCACCCCCCGCCCCGAGGCAGCCTCTACCTGCGATGGCGTGCGGGTCGGCCGAGTACTCCTGCACGTCCACCACGCAGCAGTCCAGGGCGGCCTTGAGCTTCTTCAGCTTGGAGGCCGAGGGAGCCACTCGGAAGAGACCCTTCGCAGAGGACACGGGAGAGCGTTGGACAAGCTTTGGGGCCAGGGATGTCCCCAAAGGCCCCCGGTTCCTCGTCCCTGCCCCAGAGGCCCCCGTGTCCCCTTCCATCATGCCTCACTGAGGGTGGTGGGACGTGGGACCCACCTCCTCCTGCATGCCGCACTCCAGAAGCATCGTCACGCACGCCTCCACGGGGAAGGCGATCTCCCGCCCGCTGACGGCCAGGTGCTCCTCCAAGGGCTTCCCGAAGGAGGGCTTCTCCATCCACGCCTCTGTGACGGGCAGAGGGGGTGAGAGGAGGGGGAGGACACGGCGGGGACGGTGCCGGATCCGGCATCCCCTCCCCGAAAGGCCCTTGGATCGCAGCGTTTCGGCAGCAAAATATTCCGTTTGGGTGTTGCTAAAACAACAGGACCCCGCACCTCTGTCCTGGGCGGCTCGGGAAGTGCTTTTTAAAGATGAAATCCAAACAAAATGTTTTCCAATCATCACACGGGACATTTCAAAGGGGCTGGATAACGTTTTCCGGGGGGAGCAATCACGGGCAAACCTTTGCAATATATTCCCCCTTCTTCCATCACAGTTTGAGGCAGGAATATTTTGTGGGATCGAGAGAAAAAAATAAAATACAGATCACTCCCTGCCCCGCTGCAGCGACGGCAGCACCCCGAGCCCTGCCCCGGGGAATGCGCTGCTCTCGGGGCCATCGCGCGGGGCTTGCCCCGACCTCCGTCTCCCAGCCCAGCTCCTAGAGAGGCTGCGCACCGCAAAGAGAAGCCCCGAGACCCCCCTCGGTGCCGGGTTCCCACCCCCGCTGCTGCACTCGACGGGGATATTCGGGCAGGTTTCCCCCCTCCCCATGAAGCCGGCCGGATCCTGCCCCCCGCGACCAAGTGGGATGGGGATGGGATGCCCTCCCCAGCGCCGGGGCGGGCGGGATGCAGGCGGGATGCAGCACAGAGAGGACGCTCAGCTGCAAACCCAGCACCACGCCACGCCGCCGGCTCTCACCGCGGCCGGCTCATCGCCGCAGCGAAGCCCTGCACGGCTCCGGCGGGACACAGAGCCCTCGGCATCGCATGCGGGAGTGGGACAGACCCCGCGGGCACTTACCCTGCTGGGCTTTAATCTGAGGCAGGACATTCTGCAGAAGCGCTAAGGATTTCCGATGGTACTCGGCCTGCACCTCGATCAGCTGCGGGAGAGACGGCACCGGCTGTCACCCCTACGGCCGGGCCAGGGGAGTCCCGTGGGGACGGGTGGCACTTACAGTTTGAAAATAGTTTGCATAGTCTACTTCTTTGGCCACAAAATTGTACATGTCAGCCGAGAGCTGGTCCTGCGGAGAGCAGAGAATTAGTCGCCGTCCCACTCGTGCTGCCCCGATGCCACCACGATGGCCCTTTCGGAAGCACCAGGAGGGACCAGCTCGGTGACACCAGGAGCCGATACGCAACGTGGCACGTTGCAGCACCCGCTCAAGATGTGCTTGGGATGTTGAATATACGGCAGCACGGCCGGGGTTTGCTTTCTGCCGCCGCGCAAACGGCTGCACCCTCGCCGCCCCTCTCCTTCCCGAGCCCACCATCAGCCGGCGCCTTGCGACGAGCTCTCTGGAAGCGAGAGGTACTTGGGAACAGCCCGTCAGCCGAAGGCTGCACATCCCGGCGGGCTCAACGGCACGAATTAAACCCCAAGTTTGCTCGTCCCAGCGCCTCGCTGCATCGCTCCTCCCGTGCAAGTGGCTCGTTAACCACAGGGCTAATTGCTGCGCAGCAACGAGCCCGGTACGGACCAGGCTGACGGGTGCTTCTTGCTCCGAGTTGCAACGAGCCCCTCGGCACCAGGACACGCGTCTCTCTGTCCTCACGCTCGCAAAATAGACTTTGCCACTTCCCGAATAGCTCCTTTCTGAGAATCCCCTTGGATAACACAACCGGAGGAAAACCATCAGGGCTTTAAAACACGTCCCAGTTGCAACATCCACCATCAGTACGGTGAATATCCTGGGGGGCAGCTCCCAGCTGAGCTGCTTTGCTGGAAATTGCTGGGCGCGTGGGGCTGCGATGCTCTAAGATGGGGGGAGCCAGCGTGAGTTTGGGACTGGATTTTAAAGGCTACAGGGGTTCTGGTTGTGCCCCTGGAGAAAAGAGCCAGGATTTGAGACACGCACCCAGCTCCATCTCCCGCCCAAAGCCTGGAGCACCAGGTTTGCCCAGCCCTTTGCATTTTCTGCCCCAGGGGAATTTAAAGCCACACAAAATTGCCTGTGGGTTTTATCACTGAATCCCGCAGCCCGTGACGAAGGCGCTGGCAGCAGCGTCCCCCCTCGCTCGGACACTTTTCCCACCCAACCCTACGAGCCGGGTGGGTCGTGCTCCCGAGGGATGGCGGGGGTGACGTGCCCGGGTGGCACGTGTGGGCTGGGCACCGCCGGCGCTTCCCACAGGTCTCTGTGCCAGGGCTGGGTGTACTCGGTGCTGAGCTCGCCGGCTCCTGCCAGGAGGGCTCCCCTGGGAATGGGATGCTCTCCGGCTCCAGCAGGATATGGAGGATGGGGACAGAGGAACCGGGGATGTCCTGCTTGGCTGGTGAGCATCACCCACTGCCACCAGGCTGCGTTTGGGCATGGGGACCCGACGGAGGAGGGTTTATCACGGGCAATGGGGTAAGAAGAAGGTGAAGAACGGGGTAAGAGGAGAGGCTGCAGGTTTTCTGTGGTGCCCAGGACGCCAAGGTCCCCCCACCCCAGCAAGGAGCAATCCCCCCGGGCCCCCGGGTACCCTGCAGATCTCCACTCTGTTGGCCGCCTCCTCCATCTCCTCCCTGAGCGCGTCAGCTTTGGCGCCCGAGGGCTGCAGGTTGCTGGCCGAGCCCGAGGACTTCGCAGACTGCTGCCACCTGCGGAGACAGGGCAGAGCTGTCGCGGGGAGGGACGGGGACCCGCGCAGAGCGGTGGCTGGATCCCACCAGGCTTGGAGGGTGGCCCAGGGACCCCCCTCAGCCAAACCCACCACGGTCCCCAGGGCTGAGCCCCACGGAGATGGTCCCAACCCAGGCTGGGATGCAGCGTCCACTCCCAGCCCTAAACATCCCCCGTCCCCACAACCGGCTGCACGCACTGGGCTCTAATGAAGCAATTATTTTCAGCAGGAGACTGAGCCTCACCCAGGCGGGAGGAGAGAGGAAGGCGATGGGAGAGCCTGGACGTGACGCTGGGGACTACGGACCCCTCCCAAACCTCTCCCCAGGGCACGCCGCGATGTGCGGGGCTTGGCCAACTCAATGGCCCCAGGCAAAACCCAAAGCGCAGCCTCCCGGGTCCCACCGCAGCGTCTGGGACACAGGACGATCCCAAGGGTGGTCCCAGCTCCACCCCAGCGCTACTCTACAGCGGCAGGAGCACCCGGCTCTGCCATCATGTAGGAACTCACCAAGATAGGGAAAAGAGGAAAAAAATAAAGATTTGTCCCAGCAAAAAATACTCTTTTCTGCAGAGCGTGGGCAAGGAAAAGGGATCTATGGATTCTTCAGATGAGCAGAAATCTCGGCTCGTGGCAGAGCTTGACTTCAAGGCACACGGTGACATGGCTGAGACATAGTCCCAAGGGAGCCGTGGTACCAGGGCTCCGGGACGTGCCCTCCCCGGCGCTACCCATCACTTGGGAATTTTCATTTTTTATAAAGCAGCTTTGAAGCCGCTTCCTACCGCGTCCTGGAGGAGTCCATGTCCAGCACGAGCTTCGCCAAGTGCTTCCTCTGCTTTTGGATGTTGGGGATTTCCACCTGCAGCAACACACAGGAACGGGAGGAGACAAACGCACCCGGAGAGGCGTTTGGGGCAGGTCATACCTGGCTGCGACGCCGGGAGGGATAAGGGCGCAGCTCCTTATTTGAACATCATTAGGGAGACGGCACAGCTCGTCCCTCCTCCGTGTCCCCACCCGGGCTGTGCCACCCCCGACAGCCCTGACCACCGAACCCGCATCCCTGCGAGGAGCATCCCTGGGGGACCGCAGCCTCCTGCGCGGGGAGCCGGGTGAAGGCAGGAAAAGGGCTTTTGGGGATGGCAACGCAAAGCCTCCCACGCACGGGCACCGTTTGCCAAAGGATTTGGTAACGGTTGAAAGCCCCGAACACCAGCGATGATAAAGCTCGTTTCTGCTGGGGAAGATAAAATCAGAACCAAGCCCAGGATGTTTTGCTAGACGTAGAAAGGGGGGCAAAAAGCATTGGGTAAAATTGAAAAACAAAGTTGGCAGCAAGGGGAAAAAGGAGGGGGAAAAAAAGCACAAATAACAATGGTATGTGCTTGGAGTTTGGAAAAATGGGTCAGAAATAAGAGTGCTGATGCCTCTGCCGTCAGGAGAGGCAGGGAAGAGCACGAGCAGCGAGAGCAGGAGCCGGGCAGGGACCGCTGCCGCAGCAGCTCGCCCGCTGCACCTAACGCTGCCTGCCAACGACCGCAGCGAGCAAACGCCTCGGAGCGGGAAGGTCCCTCGCGGGGGCCGGGAGCCAAACACGCCACCGAAGCCGTGAAGCCCTGCTTTCCCCCAGGCTTGTTTCGGACACGAGCCCCCGGCGTGGTGACGCCCCGACCCGAGGACATCGCCGCCCGCCGCTCACCTCGGCCAGCACGAAGAGGGGCTCGATGACGTCCCGCTCCACCTGCAGCTCGAAGTGGATGAGCTCCTGAGCCAGCTTGTCCTCCGCCTCCCCGCACAGCCGCAGCATCTTCCTGCAAGGGCACCGGCAGGGCTGGGCACCGCGGGGGCGATGGGCACCCATCCCGCGCCCACGGGGTGGGCCATGGGCACCCAAAGCCCCTGGGGGGCTCGGCAGCAGCGCGGGGCAGCCCGCCCTGGGCAGAGGGCTGGAGGGAGGGCAGCAGCCCGGGGACCGTGGGCACCCCGGGTGTTAGAGGATCTCATTCCCTAACTATTGTACCAATTACAGTCTGAAACTGTATGGACTTTCCTAAGATTTAAATATATATATATAGTTTACGTTGTACACTGCATGACTAAAGGACCCCAGCTCATCACAAGGAGGAGAAGATGAAAAGAAACCCCTGGACTACTGAGATCACGAGTAGCCCAGCCCCTCCGACACCGCTGTGACCCCCCCCCGTTATCCGGCATCATAGATAAGGAGCTGCAGCCATTCCCGGTGGCATCCCGGCAGCATCCCGGCAGCGGCAGAGCGCGGGGGAGACCTGGGCCCCCCTTACCCCAGCAGGGAGTCGTCGCCCAGCACAGCCGACCCCTCCATCAAGCACTGCGCCAGCGTCGTCAGCGGCAGCTTCTTCTGCAACGAGAGGGCCGCGTTGCCCACCCCGCCGCCCCGGCAGCCCGCCCCGCGCCCCCGGCGCCCTGCCAACGCCTCACCGAGCGCTTGTCGGCGTCCACGCCTTGCTGGCCCTGCAGACATGCCGTCAGCTTCTTGTGGGTGCTGTGGGAGACCTGCTTCACCAGCTCCAGGCGCTTCTCCACCTGCGGATGCCGTGGTGCCCGTCACCGGGGTATCCCGCCTGGTCCCGCACCCGCCGTGCAGGGACTTAAGGGACTTCTTGCTTTTCAATCAAAGCGATTTTAATCGCTGCTGCGTCGGATGCGACAGCCCCGGAGCCCAACCCCTTCCCGGGACGCGTTAAGCAGGGGAAGGTTTCACGAGGCTGATGGGCCCCATCGGAACCCCCAGCAAGGCCGAGGCCGGACCCAGACCCGCCGCCGAAGCCCCCGTGTCCCCGGGCGAGGGCAGGAGGTGTCTGTCCCCAGCCGAGCCCTGCCACGAACCAAACCGGGCAACGCTCTAACCCGGGGCTGAAAATTGCCTTATTTGCCTCTGCCTCGGTTAAATAAATCAGTTCGTCCCAAAACTCGGTGAGACGAGCCATTAAACGTAAGCAACCAAGATCTGCTGAAAATCAAAGCTGAGACACGCGGGGGAAACAGAGAAATCTCAAAATTTGGGGAAATGATCTGGAAAAAGAGACACATTCCCTGAAGCTCGAGATCTCGGGAAATGATCTCAGGGAAAAAAAAAAGAAATAGTCCCTGCGCGGGAGACGCGCTGAGCCTGCAGCCGGTCCTTGAGGCAGGAGGCGTCTCACAGGAGCCTGGCACTCCAGCCGCGCTGCCCTCCACCACTATAACAATATATATATTACCACTAAGATATACTATATATAACAATATATATAAAAATATTATGTGTATATATATATAAAAACAATAGATCTCCATGATGGCGGCATAAGAGCAGCCTCTGCCATCTCTGCCACGAATACATGTTCCTTTCAATGTATACATGGACATGTGTGTATATATATATAAATTATCTATATAAAAATATATAAATTGCATGTATGCACACACACGTCGGTGCGTATGTTGCAAGGAAGGGGCACGCTGCTCGGAAGGGCACACACGTGGGTGCACACCCGTGCGGATGAGCCAAGCTGGAGGCAATTAGCCACAACGCCGGGAAGGGTTTGGGTCCCCACCGTCCCTGGAGACGGACCCCGCCAACACGACCGACTCTTCGGGAGACCCCCAGGCGCGGCAGCACCGCCCGCCCTCCCCGCGGAGTTCTCCCTAAAGGGCGTAAACCCCCCGTGCAACGCTGCCGAAGCCAGACGTGCCCGCGCCGGGGCCGGCACAGATGCTACCTAGCGCTGGGACGTCACCGGACGGCTGTAAGAGCAGGGTCCGGCTCTCAGTGCCGAGGGGCCATGGAGACCTCAGAGCGTGCAAGCAGAAATGCCAAAAAATCAAACAGAAATCAAAAAGCTCGTGATTGATGTTCCCTCTGGCTGCTGGTGGTGGGGAGCTGAGTGCTGCCCTCCGCTCCATCCTACCGGGGCTGCCCATCCCTGGGGACGGCGGGACACGCCGCGGCCGCACCCTGCCCGCCCCTGCCACCGGCACTGGTGGTGGAGAAAGGAGAAAAACCCCAGAGCTCCGGGGCTGGGGACTGACTCGCGGGGGTGCAGTGAACAAACCCACCAGCGCCCCGGGAGCCGTGCGTGGTGCCGGTGCTGGTGCAACCAGAGACCAGCCTCGCTCTGCACCCTGCACGGGTCGGGCCGGTCCCAGCCGCGATGGAAACGGCCGCTGAACCCCCGGTAAGGCAGCAAGAGGCCGTGGGAGGGATTAACCGACGCGGGCGGCGGGGACGTTGGCAAACAGAGCTTCGTTTCAGCCTCCTCCAGCGCAGTTTCGCCTTACCCCTTTAGCGACGGCTCGCTCAAACCCTGCTCACGTTTTTGGCTAACACGCGGCTCCTGCCAAAGCCTGGTGTGTGCAAGGAGCAGTGCCATTAGGTCCCAGTGAGGGCAACCCGTAGGCAGGACACGGTGGCCAGAAAGAGCTAAAGGCCACCCTGCGGCCACGGTCACCTGCGGGTCGCTGCCTCCTGCCACCAGCGTCCTTGCACACCGGTTCCCTGGCTGTTCCCGCAGAGCCTGCGACCTGATCGCAACGGCGCAGACCGAGTTCCCAAGCTGGAAGGTATATGTACATCCCCCCAAAACAGGTTTTGAAGGGGATCCAACAGCAGCCGGACTGGCCGACGCCAGGGGATGCCTGTGCCGTGATGGAGGAGGAGGCGTGAGCACCCTCACCGACGGCCGGGTGGCCGGTTTGCTCATCGGTGCCCAAGCTACGAGTGACAATTTAGAGAATGTGTGAATTTTAGAAACCTTCAGTGACGGATTTGTGAATTCACGTCCCTTTGCTGGCACTTTCTCAGCCGCCTCCGTCCCCGGGCGTGCAGGAAGCCCTGTTCCTGGAGCAAAAAGCACCAAGACGAGATGTCCCCGAGAGACGGTGGCCCGAGCATCACAGCCGGTGCTCCAAGGCACCGCGCGAGGTTTTTGGGCTGTTTTGCTGAAGTCGCCCAACCCATCAGCTTTGGGGACTGTCCCCTGCTGTCACACGTCCCGTCCCCAGGGCAGGTTTTGCAGCAGACGGGAGACGCAGGCGCCCGCAATCGGGCCGGCCGTATCAGGTTCCCGTCCTGGCGGAGACAAGACTGGATCTGATTCAATCTGACCTGAAAACCAGGCTGGGAAAGGGCTGGGAGGGCGCGTGGGAGGGAGACAATGCCGCTTCCCACGCTCCCACCCCCCTCCTCCTCCTCCCAGCCCGTCTCATCCCCGTGGAACACTGCAGCACCGACTGGCACGGAGCTGCTGCCACATCCAGCACCCATGGGTGGGTGCCTGGGCACCCACAGGCACCCCGGGCGCGGGTCGGACCAGCTGCAGAGGACCTCACCTGCAGGAGATCTTCGCTCAAAACCTCTGTCTTCTCAGCCCTGCAAGACAAGAAAGAACATAAAGCGTTGGCGAAGGGGCCGGCACACACGGCAGCGCCGGGGCTGCACCCGCCGCGGTACGGCATTCCATCAGGATGCAGCCGGTGATTTAAGGCTCTCTGGTCCCGCCAGCCACCGCTGCATCTCCTAAATAAGCAAAGGATGGAGCATCTTCACGGCTCGCTGTGAGCGTGCCATGTCCCACACCAGTTTAGGGTCCTCCCCTGATCTCCCCCGGACTTCACCGTTACCCCCAGTGAAGCAGGGATGCTAGATTCCCAGGAGGATGTGGGCAGTGCTGCAGAGGGAGGCGGTGTGTCTCCGCACGGAAGCAGCTCCCCGGGCCGTGCCGGGCGCTGGCACACCCTCAGCGCCGCGGATTCCAAGGACACAACCCGTCCGCACGACTGAGCCTCTTCGGTCTGACGCAGCCGACTGAATCTGCGGCGGCCGCTGCTGCCCGGGGCTTCGCCGTAACCCTCCCCGCTGCTCCTCGGAGCCGGATTTACCGCTCCAGAGCTCGTGTCACCCGCTGTCTGTGCTGGCGAGGAGCGCCGGGGACGCGGGAGGAGACACAAACCCGCTGCAAGACCCTCCTCGGCCGCGCACGGACCCGCAGCATCCCTGCCCGCGAAGCCCCTGCGGCCGCTCCTCACCAGACCTGCTCCGGCTTATTGAAACCATCACACTCTGGATCATTTATTCATTTTCCTAATGGTTTTTTTTCTTTTACAAGTTTAGTGCATCATCTCTCTTTGAAAAATGAGCCCCGTCAAGTTGCGCTTGGGCAGAGTTGTTATTTAGCCAATTAGTCCCTAAAGGTTCGTTACCAGACAATGAAAGCTCAGCGCTCTCATCCTTCTTAAAAAAAACACCTTTATTGCCGGAGCCCTGGTTGCTTTCTGCTCTCCAAGCTGGTTTCCCAGCTTTGAGAGACTGAGTGAAGTACTGAAAAAGTGGAAATAAGGAATAAGCACCGGCAGAGCAAGGCTCGAGGAGCGAGCCCGGCACGGCAGCGGCACCAGCCTGGGCAGGGCTCGGTCTGCGCAAATACACCACGGCCAAAGCCTTTTAAAAAGGGTAAATTAACCGCGTTAGATTTGGTTTGCGTATGAAAGTTGTCTCGGTGTCTGATTTAAGTTGCTTTTAAAAATGAAAAAAAAAAAAAACCACCGTATTTATTTTAATTTAAAAAAAAAAGCATTTAAACAAACGCATTATCCTATCTTCGCTATGGAACGCCAGCGACGCGCTGGCTGCCCCGGAGCAAGGGCTGCTCAGGTTCTCCCCCTCTTCTGCACATCACCTTCACTGTCGTTTACGGACAGGGTCAGAAACGCCGCAGAATTAGCACAAACGGGGAAAAAAGCAGCGAATATCCACGGGCACAGACACAACGGCCATCCCCGCTTCCCCGCCCCGGCTCGGGATAGATTTAGCATCCCGAGGGAGAAGGAGGTGGCAGGGACGCAGGCGAGCGCACGTCCCCGCCGCTCGCTCTGCACCCCAGGGATCGCTTCCAAACTTTAAAAAAGGGCCGGGGGAGAAGGAAGCCCCTCCTGTCCTTGCACCATGGGGAAAACGCTCCCCCAAAAGTGCTGGTTTTAGTGCGTTTTCGCCTCTTCCAGCCGGGCTGAGGGATGGGCTTTGCACACCCCACGGCCCCGCGCCCCAGGTCTCTCTCCCAACGCGTGCAACGCTCTGGCGTGTGTTCCGGAAGCAGAAAACGACGTTTCAAACATGATAACAAAAATCTGGCCTTGGTCGGCTTTTCAGCATATCCTCAGCGTGAGAAACCTCCATGGCTTTAACGGAGAGCACCCCCCGGCACGGCCCCCCGCGCCAGCCCTGCCACAGCCCGGGATGCTTGAGCAGGTTGGGGAGCCTGACAGTGATTAATTTGGCTTTAAAAAGAGGAGGGAAAAAAGGCTGCAGCGTTTTCTGGACGGGAATAAGCAAAGCGGCTGTTGGAGCCGCTCGACGCAGCTGCCCAGGGACGCGGCAGAGCGATGGGCGGGAGCACGGGTTTCCCCACCTGGTTTCGGCATCAGTGGGAGCCGGGATGCTTTCTCCTCCCCTCCGGCTTGCGACAAGGCTGGGGGGTCTCTGCGTGGCCTCGGGGACATGCTGCAGCCGCCGGCGGTGGCACGGGCACGTGGCAGGGCTGTGGCAGACCGGCGTCGCTCGCGGCGGTGGGAGCCGGGGTCCCACGTCCCGCCAGCGCCGAGCGCCGGCATCCGGAGCCAGGCATCGCCCTGCTCCCGCGCCTTGTCCCGCAGAACGGGGTAAAACGCGGCCCCAGGGGCCACCACGGGGTGTTTCTGCAAAGCCAAAGCAGGGGACAAGTCTCCTGCCTCGGGCAGCCGGGCCCTACGGGTGATGCCACCGGTGGCCACGGCAAAGAGCTCCCGCAGGAGAGCCCGGCCCCGCAGATGTACCGGCGCAGCACCCGGCTGCAGCTCCACCGAGCGGGACGGATCCTGCTCCCGTACAAACGCACAGTCCTGCTGACAACGTGGCTCTGCTGATGTCCTGCCACCCCACCTTAGTAATTTTCCAGAATGCACCAAAAAATACAAATAATTCCCCTTGTTTCGGTACTTGCTCCCGCCGGCGGCACTCCAGAACCTGCAAATTATATCCAGGAGTGCGAGAACCGAGCGGCGCCTCCAAACCCACAGAAAGCCCAGCCCAAGCCGCTCCACAAGGCCATTTTAAGGGGTAAAGACTAAAAATCATCTTCCTACTCCACTGACATCGCATTGCATTACAGCTCCGTGCTGCTAATGCCACCGGGAAAAATCCCATTATATCCATTATGTTTCTAAAGTCTCAGCCTAAAGTTAATACGGTTTTACAGGAGCTTAAATGGGTTTATGAGCCGTCCTGCAAACCTGCAGCAAGGGATGCTCGGCGGCAAAACGCGCCCTGACAGAGAGCGGCTGGGGAGATGGAGACTCTCCTGCACGCCCCGAGCTCCATCCTGCCTGGGGGGTTTTGAGTGCTGAGCCCTTGCCGGCCCTCAGAGATGCTCAAGGAGACCCCGGTGCCCCAGTGCCACCTCCCTGGTACCCAGGGATTTCCCCGGGGCACCCAGCGGGGACAGAGAAATATTACCCTGCTGCCTTTTCTGGGGGCAGGATGGCAGCGTCTCTCCGAGGACCTTGGCAAAGCATCTTCAGCAGCTCAGCCCTGAGCATCTCCGCTCAGCCCTTCCTCTTCAGCAAACCTTTTTGGTTTGTGCGTTCTTCTCCCTCCCCACATCGTGCTCCAAACAGCATCCCACTCGAGGACGGGAGTGGGTCCCCGCGCCTCCCCCCAGCTCTCTCGCCTTGGCTTCCCATCCCCGGGGAGAACTGCTCGCAGATCCCCCCAGGGTTCAGGAGCCCCCCGCTCCCGGTTTGCTCTCAAGTCCTTGGTTCAGACCATGTGGGACTTCGGAGCCCAAACTACAAAGGTGCTTCTGAAACCACAACCCTACAGAAACCCACTAACGGCATCAAGAGGAACCAGTTTGGATGCGACCGATGCTGGAAACATGTCTGGCTCCAGCACAGATGCCCTCCCTGTTCCAGCCTGGCATCCTGCTCCCATCCAAGGAGTCCCCTAGCTCCTCCTGGCATTCCCCAGCCCCTCCAGGCACATCCCAGCCCACCCCCAGCACCCCCCAGTTCCTCCCCAGCACCCCCTCAGTCCATCCCCAGTACCCCCCAGCCCTTCCTGGCACCCCCCAGTCCATCCCCAGCATCCTCCAGTTCATCCCCAGCATCCCCCAGCCCCTTCTGGCACCCTCCAGTCCCTCCTGGCACCCCCAGTTCCTCCCCAGTCCACCCCAGCACCCCCAGCCCCCGTCCTTGCCCGGTGCTGGCTCCGTACAAGCAGCCGGAGCCAAGCGGGGGTGAAGCTGCCCGAGGGGCCGCATGGGCCCCTGCGTCCAGCCGCTGCGTAGCGGTGACGGCCGCCCCAAGCCCAGGGCACCCCGGGACCCGCTCCCTGCCCGTGCTGCTCCATCCCCGCGCGGGAGGCAGCCGAGCTCCCGCCTGCACAAACCCGTCTCCTTCCCAAATCGCTGTCGTGCCCGAAGCAATTCCTGGGGGTGCCAGGGCCCCCGCGGCGGGGGGCAGAGGGACACGGGCTCCCACATCCTGGGGCAGCTGGGGGGGCTACATCAGCCCCGCCTTCCTCACGCTCCAGCGGGGTTCAGGGCCCATCTGTGGTTACCCCAAAATCCCAGACCCACAAATGATGCTCAAGGGTCTGACACATGCAGCAGAGCCCTGGGAAGGGGCTGTCCGGCGGCTGGAGCATCCCATGGCCCAGCCATCAGGGCAGGCAACTGGTGGCACCAGTGCAGCATCTCCTCTGCGCACCAGTTTAAACCAGTATCAGCTTTGGGCAATCCTTTCCACTCATTCATTTTCACGTGGGTATTTCCATCCCCGTGTCTCACAAGGGAGATGCAGCCAGGGCTCCCGCGCTGGGACACGACCTCCCCCGGAGAACCAGACACCGGTTTTGCTCATGCAAGGTGGCCTCAGCAAACACCAGCACCCAAAAGAGGGGTGTAGGGACCCCCCAGTTTCCCTGGCTGGTCCCTAATCCCCCAAAACTTCACGCCTTAGGAGTTACACACATCCTGCGGGAGCACCCCTTGGAGAGGCAGCCAGGATTACCAGCTTTCAACGCTTTTGTTCATCTTTCCTTTAGGCAAATAAAAGCCCGCTCCTCCCCTTCCCCTCCAGATTTCCACCCTGGAGCTGTTTTTCTCAGCACAAATCCAGGCGATCCTCAGCCTCAGTCAGCACCCAGACACTCGCGTCCCTGCAAACCGCCGGGAGAAAAGGGACGATTCATATGGAGAGTTCAAAGCAAACGAGCGGGGGATGCAGCTACAATTTGGTCGGGCATTCGCTTCTGCAAAAACTAATTGCTGCCAGCAGAAATCAACACCAATCAAGCAAATTAAGTTGATTTCCAAATAAATACTACATGAGCTTCCAGTGCCTTGACCTGGGGAGCCACAGCAAAGCTGGTGCTTCCCTGGAGCATCTCCTGATGCCGGACATCTCCAGCTGGCTGGACCATCCAGCGCCCGCCCCATGTCCCACCACCCTCCTCCTCTGATGCTCAAACCGCCCAAGACAAGGAGCCCCCAGCCTTGGATTTAACCCTGAGCCCGCAAAACCCCGAGCACGACGGGGATCTGGCGGCAGTATTCCCTCTGAACGGGCAAACCCTCACACCTGCCCGGCGGGCAGCGTTTCGCCCGGCATGGGCACGGGCAGCAGCGAGGCCGCGTCTCCGGAGGCAGAGCGTGTCCACGATGCCCCGAGGACCCCCTTGCCCACACCTCCTGCCCAAAACACCCCTTCCAGCCCCACCCCTGGCCACCCCCTCACTGCAGTGTGCCCGCAAATATTCCATCGCTATTTAATTACCGACGCCGGCCGGTTCCCCCGATTTCTGTTTGCTCCAGCCTAAAAATAGCCTCGCGGCCGAGCGCAGGCAGAGGGAGGCACGAAAACCCGGCCAAGGCCGTCCCGCGCCGGGAACGCTGACTCCCACGGATGGGTCTGCCCCGCCATCCCAGTGGGCTTGGGGACGGTGCCCGGCTCCGTCCCCGTCCTGCCCTCATCCCCCTCCGGTGCCACCGCACGTGCCTGGGGGCTGGTACCCGCGGGAAAATGCAAGGTCCTGGAGCCCCCAAAGCTCAGAGGTGAGGTCGGTGAGGTGAGGTTCAACCACGCGACTCTGATAAGGCACTGAGCATCCGTCACGTGTGCCGGAGGGAGGAGAAAGCCCCGTGGGTCTCATCCAGGCAACCCCTGGAAGCGCTGGGCATCCCGGTCCAGGCGGGATGCTGGTCCAAGGACCGTGCCATCCCCAGCTTCTGCCGCCGTCTGAGCTCTCCTCGCCACCACGTCCCCGGGGACACGCAGCCCGACGGCTCGTAACCGGGATCCGGCCGAGGCCAAACGGAGCTGCGGATTTCTCCCGCTGCCTTTTTAGCAGGCGAGAAGCGAAACATCAAATATTTATATCCTCAAATCGCTGCTCAAACCCCCCGGGGAGACGACTCCGAGCTGCAACATCCAGCGAGACGTGGTGAGATGGCCCCGCCGGCGCCTCCTCCAGCGCATCCCGGGCCCGTCCTGCTCCGGCGGGTGACCCGGAGTGATGATCCTCGTGTCCCAAAGCTGCGGCCAAGGGCAGCGAAGCCCACCCAGCAGGCACGGCGCCCGGGCTCGGCCCCCGGCAGCTCGCCCGCCTTTGGCTGAGCCAGGAGAAGCAGGATGAAATGAGCGGGGAAGGCTGGGCCAGCTTTCCTCCGTCCTCCTGCCCACCGCTGGGAAAACCAAAGGAATCGAAGCAGAATGGGGGACAGATTTTAAAGGCAGAAAAGCCTCTTTTCCTCATCTCCTGCCCCTTTCCTGGCTGTGAGCTCTCTGCGTCAGCATCCCTTCGGCACGGGATGCGTGGGGCCCTTTGCTCCTCGCTCCCGGCGCGTCCCTGGCAGAGGAAAACCCACCCCGGGGTCGCATCCTGACCACGCTTCGGTCCTGGTCTGGAAATCGTGGAGAAGCCCCTGCAAAGCGCGGGGCCCTGAGGCTGCTGGCCGTGGGGATGAAACCTTCAGCCCGCTCCAGGAATATTTCAGTTTGTCAGCGCTGCCGCCTTGCGAGGAGGATAAAAATATCCCCGGGGCTGCGGGGATGCTGCCGGCACCAGCCGAGGGGCGCGGCGTCGCTCGGCAAAGCCCACATCCCGGGGGGGGGGCTGCCAACAGCAAGCCGCCGGCACCCCAAGGTGCAGACGTGGAACCCAGCTATTTAAAGCGCGTTGTTCCCTCCTGCAAACCCCATCCGAAAAATCCCGGGTGGTGCTTTTATTCCTTCCATCCTTATTTCTTACACGCAGAATAAAACGTCCTTATTTCTTGCAGAATACTCTTGCTGCACGCAGAATAAAATCTCAGTGTTTAAAGGCTTTATAGCTACGTGCAGACGTCCTGCTGCTTGGAAAAGCGTCTGCCCTGAGAGCCACCAAAGCGATGCCCACCCCAAAAGGCCTCCGCTGTCCCCCGGGACGGGGATACAGCCTGGGGATGCTCAGAAAGGACCAGCAGGAAAAAAACCAACCCCCTCAAGCCGGCACCATCCTCCCCAGTGTCCCCCCGTCACCTGCCGTGCTGTTCGGGAACCCAGACGTGCCATTCTGCACGCGGCTGCAAGCGCCTGGTTTATTCCCAATGGAAAAAAAACCCATATTGAGACAGTTCTGGAAAATTCATGGGGCTGTTTCGGCTGCTGGAGCGAGTGCCACGGCGCGCTCGTGCCCGTCAGCCCGCAACCTCGACGCGAGGGTGCGAGCTCCCGCCAGCTCGGCCGCCGATGAAATGGGTAAATAAATAAGAAGAAAAAATAAAAGCGCTTTGCAGAGAGCATCCTCAAAATGTTTTACAGCCACTTATTGATTTCTCTTCCCTTTTTCCACCCCGCGGAGATAAATATTATGGCTCCTTACAGACTGGGTGCAGTAATTCTCCCCAAGGTCGGGTACCAAGCGCGGGTCTGGGCTGGGACGAGCATCCCCAGTTCTTTTAGCTAGTGAAATGACCTAAATAAAATAAATAAATAAAATAAATAACGTGCTCCGGGCACAGCAGAGCGTGGGCTGCTCGGGTTGGCACCCAGGGCCTGTGGGTGCTGCTGCTCTTCCCGGGGCACAGGAGCCCCCGCTCGCCCCCGGCATCACCCCCGGGAAACGGAGCTGAAGATCGGCTTTGGAAAGGAAAGGAAAGGAAATGCACTTCGCATCCTCACCTGACCCTGACCCTGATCTTTATCCTGACCCTGACCCTTATCCTGACCTTGACACTAACCTTTACCCTAACCCTGACCCTGATCTTGATCCTGACCCTAACCCTAATCCTGATCTCTATCCTGACCCTGACCCTTATCCTGACCTTGACACTAACCCTGACCCTGATCCCGACCCCGATCCTAACCCTGACCCCGACCCTGACCTCGACCCTGACCCATCCCGCCCCTCCCCGTGCAGCGAGCCCCATCGCTCGGCTGCAGATGGCCGCATGCTCCCCCGCACGAGTGCCGGCTGCGGCCACCTCGCGGGGATGAAGGGCTGCTCCTGCCTGTCCCCTGCCTGTCCCCTGCCTGTCCCCTGCCAGGGTATTGCTGGCAGCTGCGGGCAGACCCACGGGTGGGGATTTTCCCTTCGGCTGCCTTTTTTCTTCTTTTTTTTTAAGGAAACCGCACCACCAAAAGCAGGAAAAGCTGTGGGGGCTGGGACCCCCCCGCCATCCCTCTCCCCGCAGGGTGGCTGGGAGATGTCACCGCTGTCCCCCCGGTCCCGCGGGACGCAGCCCCGGCCCAGC
Organism: Phoenicopterus ruber ruber; assembly: GCA_009819775.1. NCBI lineage: Eukaryota > Metazoa > Chordata > Aves > Phoenicopteriformes > Phoenicopteridae > Phoenicopterus > Phoenicopterus ruber. The sequence continues at coordinate 2,928,627 of CM020232.1, forward strand.
TGTGCCCATGGTGGAGGGACACCGCTGGCAGCCACCACCGCCACGTGCCAAGTCCCCCCGACGTCCCCCGCCTCCCCCCGAGGGACACCCCCCGTGCAGCACAGACCCCAGCCCGGGGCAGCATCCAGCCCGGCGGTCCCCAGCCCTGGACCCAGGGGTGCTGGCACCGCAGGGGGATGGTGGCCCACCGGGGTTTGGTGATGAGCAGGAGGGGACACCCCTCCGACCCCGGAGGGCTACGGCACACGTACCCCAGCGAGCCTCTCCCGGGGGAGACGAAACACCAGGTTTCTATTATTATTCCTTATTTCCACTTATTATTCCTTATTTCAATTTATTATTCCTTATTTCCATTAATTACTCCTCATTTCTAGATATTATTCCTCATTCCTATGTATTATTCCTCATTTCCATGTATTATTCCTTATTTCCATTTCTTATTCCCTATTTGCTTTTATTATTCCCTATTTCCATCTATTATTCCCTATTTTCATCTGTTATTCCTTCTTTCCATCTATTATTCCTTATTCCCAGCCGGCTGGAGAGGGCTGCTCCGGGCTCTGCAGTGGGGAAGAGGGATAAAACATCAGCCCGCGCTCCAGACGGGGACCACCAGAGACGCGCCGAGGAAGAGGATGGTCCCCGAGCTCCTGCCGAGCCCTGGAGAAGCTCCAGCCGCCCCATCCTGGTGCTGAGCAAAGTCAGGGCCACGTCCGTGTGTGTCCCCCCCCGTTAAACCCAGCCCGAAGAGCCTGGCAGCGCAGGCAGCTCCGCAGGCAGCAGACGCGCCGGGGTACCGACGGAGCCTCCCAGCTGCCCGTCGGGAGCCGGCGTCGCAGCGAGCCCCCTAAGAGGATTAGGGGTTTAGTGGCTCCGGGCCCCGCGGCCGCCGTCCCCGCTCCGCAGGCTGCGAGCCGGGCGCTGCAGGGAGCCCGGCACGGCCCCGCGCCGGGGGCTGCGGGAAGGAGGACGCTCGCCTTGTCAGCGGCACCATTTTGAAGGCGGGCGGGCGTGCGCGCGGTGCCCGGCTCACGTCTCCCGCCCGGGGGTGGTGGGACCTGGGGCCAGCCCTGCCCGGCAGCCCCCCGGCCGCGGGTGGGAGATGTGTCAAACCGCCTCGGCGCATCCGGAGAGCAAACCTGGCCCAGCGCAGACGCAGGGAGAAAATCACACGCTCTGTCCTCAAAACAGCCTCCTCCTGACAGTCCCCCGAGGGAGGCAAGCGCCGGTCTCCCAGCACTCCCGCACCGCATTCCCGCACCGCGCTCCCTGTACCACACTCCCGCACCGCACCCCTGCACTGCGCTCCCACACCACGTTCCTGCACCTGTGCTCCCGCACCACATTCCCACACCACGCTCCAGCGCTACGTTCTTGCATCGTGCTCCTGCGCTGCGTTCCCGCACTGCACTCCTGTACCAGATTCCCGCACCGCGTTCCTGCACGATGCTCCCAAACCGCATTCCCGCACCACATTCTTGCACCATGTTCCTGCCACCGTGCTCCCGCACCGTGCTGCTGCACACCATTCCCGCACCGCGCTCCTGCGCTGCGCTCGCTCCCACACCACGTTCCTGCACCAGGCTCCCAGACCGCGTTCCCACACCGTGCTCCCGCACCGGATTCCTGCAGCGTGCTCCCAAACCGCGTTCCTGCACCGTGCTCCCGCACCGGATTCCTGCAGCGTGCTCCCAAACCGCGTTCCCACACCGTGCTCCCGCACCGGATTCCTGCAGCGTGCTCCCAAACCGCGTTCCTGCACCGTGCTCCCACACCGAATTCCTGCAGCGTGCTCCCAAACCGCATTCCCTCACCGCATTCTTGCACCGTGTTCCTGCCACGGCGTTCCCGCACCGTGCTCCCGCACCCCACTCCCGCCGCCGCCGCCCCGAGACGGTGCCCCGCTGCCATCCCAGCCCTGCGCCCGTGTGCTGGGGCCGTGCGGCAGCGCCAGGGCTGAGGCAGGAGCTGCCGCCACCGGTCCCCTCCAGCCCGGCCGAGGACCCAGAGCCGGCGGGGTGTCACCCATCGCCACGGGGGACACGGTGTGGGGGGATACAAGGGAGCAGGAGAAAGTCCGAGCCCTCGGCTCCGGGAGGGGGTGCTGAGCACGGCGCCCCGGCCGTGCTGGTGCCGGTGCTGGTGCCCCAGCGCCGCGCTGGGAAGGCAAAAATAAATAAATCCCCCCCCCCCAACTGCAAAATCTCTGGGAATTACACAACAGCCACCACCAAAGCCCAGGCCTGGCCCTGCATCGGCGCCCACGGGCATCCCCGCGGGCACGGCCGCTCCACCTGCACCCCCCTGCGCCCTGCCTGCCCCCCTGCCCCAGGGCCAGCCGGGGCCACCCATGGGTGCTGGGGGCAGCAGGCTGGTGGGGCACCCCACAGCATCAGGGCTGGGGTGCCCGGACAGCGAGTGTCCCTGCGGCCCAGCCCTGGGACACAGGGAACGGGCAGGGGCAGTGGGCAGGCAGGGTGAGGGCAGGGGCAGGCAGGGAAGCAGTGGATAAAGGGGGCCGGGTGCAAGGGGGGCAGGGGGGCAGGGTGCGTGCAGGGGGACAAGCAGGGGTTAACAAGCAGGCAGGGTGCAGGCAGGGGCTGCAGGCAGGGGAGGAGGCACAGAATGGTCAGGCAGGAGGCGAGGTGTGGGCAGTGGGGCAGTGGGGCAGGCAGGGTGCAGGCAGGGTGCAGGCTGTGGGGCACAGTGTGGGCAGAGGGGTGGTCAGGGTGCAGGCACGGAGCAGGCAGGATGCAGGCAGCAGGGCAAGGGGCATGCAGGGAGTGCAGGCAGCGGGGCAGGCAGGGTGCAAGCTGGGGAGCAGGGCCAATAGGGTGGGCAGAGTGTGGGCAGCAACAGGGGCAAGAGGAAGAGGGCAGGGAGCAGGCAGGGTACAGGAAGGGAGCAGGAGGCCAAGGAGGCGGGCAGGGGATGGGCAGGGGCGGGGGGGCAGACAGGGCGCAGACAAGGTACAGGATCAGGGGCAGCGAGGCAGGCAGGGGAGCAGGGAGCAGGCAGGGGCAGCGGGGTGGCAGGGCACAGGCAGGGAGCGGGCAGGGGAGCAGGCCAGGCATGGGATTAGGGGCAGTGGGGCAGGGAGGGAGTGGGCGCTGTGGAGTGGCAGTGGGGCAGGCAGGACACAGGTGGGGTGCAGGATCAGGGCAGCAGGGCAGGCAGGGAGAGGGCAGGGAGCAGGGGCAGTGGGGCAGGCAGGGAGCAGGCAGGGAGCAGGGGCAGCAGGACAGGCAGGGAGGGGGCAGGATGCAGGGGCAGAGGGGCAGGCAGGATATGGGTGGGGTCCAGGCTCAGGGCAGCGGGGCAGGCAGGGAGCAGGCAGGGAGCAGGGACAGCAGGGCAGGCAGGACACTAGGAGGGTGCAGGATGAGGGCAGTGGGGCAGGCAGGAACAGGGGCAGCGGGGCAGGCAGGGCACAGGTAGTGTGTGGGACTGGGGCTGTGGGCAGGCAGGATGCAGGCAGAGTGTGGGATGGGGGCAGCGAGGCAGGCAGGGAGCTGGCAGGATGCAGGTAGGGTGGTGGATCGGGGCTGCGGGGCGGGCAGGGCGCGGGCAGGGCGCGGGCAGGGCCCGTCCCCATCCCTACCTGCCCACGGTCTGGTTGGCGAGCTGGCGCATGCGGTTGAATTGCTTCTTCATGGTGGCGGCGGCGCGGGCGCCCCTTACGCGGGCAGCGCGGGCAGCGCGGGCAGGGCGGGCAGCGCGGGCGGGCAGCGGGGGGCCGCGGGCCGCCCCTCCCGCATCCTCGCCCGGCGCGCAGCCGGGCCGGGCCGAGCCGAGCCGAGCCGGGCCGAGCGGGCCCGCCGCCCCTGCGCGGCTCCGCGCCTCCGCCTGCGCTCCGCGCCCCCCGCACCGCCCCGCACCGCCCCCGGCCGCGGCGGCGCTGGGAAATGTAGTCCCGGGCCGCCCGCCCCGGCGGGCTCTGCGGGGCGGGGGGGGCCTCGGAGCGGGCCCGGCCCCGAGCATCCCCCCCGCCGCCCCCTGGCATCCCTCGGCATCCCTTGGCATGGCCCCAGCATCCCTCAGCATCCCCCCCGGCATCCCCCGGCATCCCCCCGGCATCCCTTGGCATGGCCCAGCATCACCTGGCATCCCTCTGCATCCCTCAGCATCCCTTGACATGTCCTCAGCATCCCCTGGCATCCCCCCAGCATCCCCCTGACATCCCCCCAGCATCCCTTGGCATGGCCCCAGCATCCCTCTGGCATTCCCTGGCATTCCTTGGCATCCCCCAGCCTTCCCTGGCATCCCCCCGCCATCCCCCAGCCCCTCCCCCCCCAGCATCCCCCATCTCCGCTCTCCGGAGCCCCGAGGATTTGGGGTGCTCGGGGCTGTGGCAGGTTTAAACAGCATCTCTCTGCTGCGCGCCCCCGGGCAGCGCCGGATGAGCGGGGGCAGGAGCCTGCCTGCAGCCCCGGGCAGGGCGGCAGGAGCCGGTCCCAGCCGGGGCACCCCGCTGCCTGGCTGCTCGCGCCGCCCAAGCTCTGCGGACCCCGGGGGGGAAGGTGGGGTGATGCTCACCCTCGTACCACCACCCCGGGTGATGCTCACCCCTGTACCACCACCCCGGGTGATGCTCACCCCCGTACCACGTACTGCCTGCCCGGGGCCTGCCCGGCGCTGAGCCCCGCAAGGGCTGCTCTGCCCACGCGGGCATCGCTCCCGGTTTGAAGGACACTTGATTGATTTAACTGCTCTGTAGCTTCTTGGTGTGGAGTAAAAAAAATCTAAGGCACGGATCCCTGTGACGACGTGGAACCTGCTTAGGAAAAGCCCCGGTGACGCTCTCCGAAGGCACCTGCATCCTCCCCATCCCAGTCTCCCCATCCTGCACCCGGATCCAACCCTGGGAGATGTGCTCGGAGGGAAGAGCTACCCGCAGACGCGGCCCCGCACCGGCAGGGCTGTGCGAGCGGCCGCTCTCGCCCACGGCAGCAGCCGGGCTCGGGCAGCAGAGCGCTCGGGCAGCCCCTGCACCGGGCTGCGAGCTCCGCTTTGAAACCCCGTTACCCCCAGACCTTTTCCGTGTGTCCATGTTTCACCCTGCTAAAACAGCGTCAGGAAACCCCCGCTCGCTGTTGGACCCCGCAAAGCATCTGCTCCGTTGCAGCCCTGCAGCCCTCGGCCTCAGTCTTCCCGCCTGCAAAATGGGGCTAGAAAGGTGTTCCCAGGATTTTTACAGCCTCTTTTAGGACCAGCGGGATTTTCCCGTAGTCAGCAGTTCCCAGGAGCTTCTAGGCACACTGTCAATCATCCCCCAAAATAAGACGATGGGATGCTGCAGCTGCTATTTCGGTCGGTCCAAACAAAGCCCTGAAATAGCATTTCCCCCGCCGGCTCCAGGGCGATGCTCGGTGCAGGCAGGGCACGCTGCCCGCGGGCGCACGGAGGCTGCCGACGCACGCCGGGCACGCGGGCGTCCGTGGAGCACAATTCCTTAAAAAAAAATGATCAAGCTTCAGCCGTGCTCCTTCCAGCTCTCTGAAAATGTAGGGAAAAAATAAATCAATGCTCAGCTAATGCAAAAAGCCAAGAAATGTTGCGTTAACGGAGAGCAAAAGCTGCCCTGGGTGGTCCATGCAGGGGGTCGCGCTTGCTTGCTCCCCAAGTTGTGCTGTGCCGGGGGCTGGGCAGCCGCCCCTCTCCTCCCCCTCCGCTCGGTGCCATCTGAGGACATTCCCAGGCTTCGGGGGGGTTTTACATTATTTGTAAAATAATGGTCCTTCCTCCACATGACCATTTTCTTGCAAAACGGCGCCCGCAGGCAGCACCACACCACGCCTCCCTGGTCCCGGGGTTCTGGCAGCTGCCTGCGCTGCCTCTCTCGCAAGCTCCTCAAACCAGGCAGCTCCCAGGGACGTTTTACGGGGGGTCTAACGCGCCGGGCTTACAGAATCAGGCCGTTCCTGGGTGAACCCGTAACAACTCCCCTGGAGCTGTCTGGGGGAGAGCGAGGATGCTCTCAGCTAATATGAAGCGCGGAGGAGTGATGACGGGCGTCTTAAGCGACTGAACCCCCCCGAGACTGTCAGGAGGTGGCAAAGCAAGTGTAACATCGGTGGGAACAGCATCGCTCACAGTAGCCCCAGGCTCGAGCTCAAACCCAGCCCCATTTCGTGCCGCTGCTTTCCCCAGCCCCACAACACGGCTCCTTCCCCTGCACCGCCCCGACGGGGGGCTGCACCAGGCTGCCGTGGGAGGCCAAGCCCCAGCCCAGTGTCTCCCAGTCCACGGGATTTTGCAGCACCCCAGGGATGGGGCTTGGGTCTGTCAACCCCCACGCCCGGGCAGGTCATGCAGGGACCCCCGCGGTGCGGGAGGGCAAGGACCGATGCGGGGACATCCCCGTTTCGGGGCTGGCGAGGGATCTGCCACCAAATGTAGCTGTCGGCACGCGAGGGCTGAGGTCGGGTACTGCGGGCTCACTGTGACGGAGGGGAAGGCGGCCGAGCTCCCCGGCGGGGCTGGGACACACCAGGAGCAATCCCAGCGGCAGCTCCAGCTCCGCTCAGCCGCTCCTCAGCACCTCCGGCCAGGATGGGGCTGAGGGACCGGGGCTCCCGCTGCAGCAACCCGGCGGCTCTGGCGGTGCCCCAGCGCGGGGTCTTCCCCTGGGACTGTGCCCACGGGCACGGGGCAGGGGGCTGCACCCAGGGGTGCCTTTCCCCCCTCTGCTGCTGTGATGCTTTCGGTGCGTCACGGGGCACAACCTGTCTTAGGATTCAGGAACATTTTGCAGCCAGGGAGCTCCTGGCATCTCCCCTGGCATCAGCTGGTGCAGGCTCAGTGCTTCCTCTCTCCATTTTTTCCCCTCTTAATTGCACCGTCACTGCGGGATGGCAAAGGGGACATTTCATGGGGTGTCTGGGGTGGATACAGGGAGTTTTGGCTCCTTTGAAGAGCGACAGAGAGCTGCACAGTTCAGAGCTGTGGTTCCCACCGTGTGATGTTTTGAGACACTGCTGGAGAGGGGGTTTACAACCTCCCACTGGAGCAGGAAGGGTAAAACTCACGGACACAACCCTGGAAAAAACCCTGCAGGACGCAGTAACGGTGCCTACCTTCTCCTGGCCCAAAGGCAGCTTGAAAACACCCCGTCAGGGCTGATTCTTCTTGTCTTCACCAACGCAGTGGTGCCAATAAGGTCAATGTGACCACCCCCGCTTGCTTCTGGCTTTAACCCTCCCGCCTTGTACACACGGTGACCGAGCTGTCCCTCCCGCCCACCCCCCACCATCTCGGTGCTGTTGAACCTCCAAGATCTGATCGCGTCAGCCCAGATGGGTCAAAGCAAATTAGCATCAAAGCAGCCCATTTTAGTGGAAAACCATAAGATAGCTAACAGCCCTGACGTGGACCGGGCGCTGGCCCAGTTGCCCCTACTCGCAGGTCCAGCGCAGGCTCCTCCTGACCCACCTCCCATCCCTCTGTGACCCGACCTGCTCCCAAAACACGTCACCAGCAAATGTCACATCCCACCGTGCCTCTTCTCTGGCTTTGGTGGGCACCGTGCTTGGGCTACGTGGTGCGAAGGTAGGAAGAGCAATAGGCCCTACCGTGCTGACGACAGCCCTGCGAGCACCAAGGATGCTCTCCCGGCAGCAATGGAGCCAGCGTCCTTTACGCAGGCTGATAAGTTCCCCTGCGAAAGGGCTTTAATCATATTTCCCTGTTTTCTCTTCCAGGAGGCAGAGATAACGAAGGGCGTGATGGAAGCGGTGCCGGTGCAATCCCCGCAGCAGGGAAACAGGAGGAAAGGGAGGCGGGGAGCAGGGGAAGCGGCTGGAGAGCTCGCAGTAAGGTCCCATCCCCCGTCGTTTGGTTAGTGGGCACCCGCCTGCCGTGGGTGAGCCCAGCCGAACCCGGCTGGCACCCACCATCCTGCGACCGCCACCGAATCCCTGCTCTGCCCTGGCCGAGCTGCTGCTGGAGCACAAGCCTCCATCCTCCACAGGACACTGTTCCCCAAAAAACAGGAGCCACCGGACTCTTCACTCTCTGGTTTATTCCCGTGCAAGTGTAAATAATCATTCGGGCACTAAGAAGCAACGAAGGAGCAAATTCCCAAGCAGCAGGGCTTCGCTGCAATGCCAACTGTGCCGCAGCCCTCCCCTCCCCACGCCCGCCCGGCTTTGGCCGCTGCCGCCTGGCACGCTGCCGTGCTTCCGAAGCCGCTCGCCCGGGGAAGGGCAGCTCTGCTCCACCTGCCATCTGCTGACCTGGCTCTGCCGCGCCCGTCCCACCGCGTCGCATATGGCACCGGAGCTGCCGCTTTTTGGACGGGTAACGAGTGATGCTGCTGCTCGGGGCCGTGCCGGTGGCTCCCGTGGAGGGTCCGACTCCCGGCTCCCTCCTGCTTCCCCTCCGCAGGGATCCCTCCCTGCCTCGCCTGCGGCCGGCGGGGACCCATACGCCAGGGGTTAAATCCCCTGGGAGAGGAGACCTGGCTGACTTGGCGCAGGAGGTGGAGACGTGGCCAGAGCCCCTTGTCCCCAGCCCAAAGCCCTAAGGGTCGGTCGTAGGGGTGCGCAGGGCACACCGAGCCCCACTCTGCCCTCCCCGGCCACAGGGAAGGGGCAGGGAGCCCCGAGCCCAAATCCCAGGACCTGTTACCTATTACAGAAATGCCAAGGATGAAAAGCCGCCGGCGGAGGTGCCCCCTGTCCCCAGGGAGCATCCGTCCCGTCTGCAGGGACACCCCGGGGACACGGTGCCGGTGCCAGGTCACCAGCCTGGCTCCTGGGGTGCATCTCCCCCAGACGTGCCCGGGAAGGTGTAAGCCTCGCGCTCAGCCGCATCGAGCGCGAGTGCTATTTTTGCCCTTTCTCGGCATTAACATATTTTAATGAGGTTTACAGATGTGGTAAATACACACACGCACAGAGCAAAGGATCGGCGTGCCCTGGATAAGGACGTGGCATGTTTGCAAGGTGGCAGAGGAGAAGGGGGGGGGATTTTCTCTCCTCTCCGTAATTATTGCAGGAACGATGAACAGCAGGACGGGAGGGTTTCAGGGCAGTGCAGCTGTTGTGAGAAATCCCACGTATTTTACATCCTTTAAATGATTTTCCTAACAACTCACTAACGTCCCCGCTGGGACGCCCATCTCGCTAACAGGGACGATGGGACCATGGTAAGGCTCAGCTCATTTTCCAGGAGCACGGCGCAAGATTTGCCCTCTCCAAACATTGTTTAAAAATAGAGCCATGTTTATCGGGAACTGGGAGCGGGACCCTGGTCCCATGAGGAGCGGGGGTTCAGGGAGAGCAGTGGGCTCCTTTTCTGGAGCGATTCGGAGCACAGAATTGCACCCTTTGTCCATCATCCAGACCGACTAGGAGCAGCACAAACTGATCCTCCCTGTCACAGCCAGCCTTGCTCTCCAGGGAATTACAGGGAGAGATTAACGCTGTGTAATTAAGCACGCGGAGGCCGTCTGGGAAGCGCCTGGTGCGGCTGTAAAACCCCCCCAGCCGCCCCTCGCTCCTCGCGCCCGGCCGTGGCCGACACACATCAGAGAGGCAGCACAGGGAAGCAGGGGGAAGAGGAAAAAATTAAAACGTTATAGGATCGTTTAATCGCATTTTTCGGTTCAATCACACGCGCAGCGCTTGAGATCGTTTCCCACAGTGGTGACAAATTTCCACCCGTGGGTGATTCACCCGGCGTGTCGGACTTACGGCGGGGCGGCCGGGGTGCAGCCGCAGACCGGGACCGCGCTCTATCGGTGCGTGTCCCCGGCCAAGTATTAATAGATATTTGGGCTGCCTTCACGCCCGGCTCTCCCGGGCCGAGCGACCTTCAGGGCATGCCCACCTTTGATGCGCATCGCTTCGGAGCGGGATGGATCCCGCAGGCACTTCAGACACAGTCTACCTTCGTTTGCTTTCTGCGCAAACTCTGATCAATAGGCAAAACGTCTGCCTCTTCTTTCTGACCGCGGAAGGAATCAGGATGAAGGCCGGCAGTCCCTGACCAGCCATCGCCCTTTCCACCGCTGTCCCCAATGCCACGATCGTGCTCTGCTCTCCTTTGCCATCGCTGTACGGATCACCCGCTGCTGCCACTATATTAAAACTAAAACCATGGTAGACTGGAAGCAAGCAGATGTTGACATTTATTGAATGCAAATGGGAATTGCTTCATCGTTCTGCCTGAATTACATCTTCCCACTTGGCACGACGGGCACAGGAGCACCTGCCTGCCTCTCCCGCTTGCAGCAGGACCCGTCCCCAGTGTCCCGCAAGGCTCCCAGAGACCTTTGAGATGTTTCATGGACTTTAGGACCAGGAGAAACATGACGGCACTAGAGAAAGCCTCGTCCTCCTTACGGGACAAGCAAGCCATGGAAAACCAGACCAAGCCATCTGCTTGATTTAACTGCGATGTGTAGGTGGATGAAGGAAGAGCCCGATGCTCCTCGAGTGCTGAACCCCCAAAGGGTGCAGGGTTGGGCCCGTAGGTGTTTTAAAGCCCCAAGACCTGCTCAGTGCCCGTGCTGCCAGGGCTGTCACCAGGAGCTAAGACCGCAACACGCTGATGCTACCTATCTCCAACGAGCAGCCACCGCGGCGGGTGGCTCGGCTGAGGACCTCAGCTGAGACATGCAGGCGAGGACCAACAGTATGAGGACGGTGAGTGGGTGAAGGGGACCTGCTCCATGGCTTTGCCCACCTCACACTGGAGAAAGCCCTGGGACCAAACAAAACACGAGGAGCTACTGGAGAGAGCCCAGCGGAGGGTACAGAGATGCTGAGGGCCTGGAGCATCTCTCCTGTGGGGAAAGGCTGAGGGAGCTGGGGCTGTTCAGCCCGAGGAAGAGCAGACTGAGAGGGGACCTCACCAACACTTATCAATATCTCAAGGGCGGGTGTCAAGAGGACGGGGCCAGACTCTTCTCAGTGGTGCCCAGCGACAGGCCAAGGGGCAACGGGCACAAACTGGAACACGGGAAGTTCCGCCTGAACACGAGGAAAAACGTCTTCGCTGTGAGGTGCCCGAGCCCTGGCACAGGCTGCCCAGGGAGGGTGTGGAGTCTCCTTCTCTGGAGAGATTCCAACCCCCCTGGACGCGGCCCTGTGCAGCCTGCGCTGGGTGACCCTGCTCTGGCAGGGGCTGGGCTGGGTGGTCTCCAGAGGCCCCTTCCAGCCCCCACCGCTCTGTGATTCTGTGATTCTGTGATTACTGAGACAAATCAAACCCTACCTCTCCTACACACCAGAGCAGGTCTGGGTTGGTCAGTGGTGTCAAATCAGATCTTCTTGAGGGATCCCATAGCAAACCCCAGAAACGACCCCACAGGAGTGTGAAAGGGGCTCTAGGATCATGCTGCTGTGGAGCTACACCCCAGCAAGAGGAGATGATGGCGATGACAAATGACACTCACCCTATAATTACGGCCAGACTCGGATGCAGCGAGTACTGCTGCATTATTAAGAGCAACCAAAAATACTCCCAGATTAGTCATTAGCTGGCCCGGGTTACGCAGCAAGCGACCGCCGGGGCTGTCTCACCCCTGTGCTTGCAGAGAGGAAAGGGGGAGAGACTAAAATGGCTTGCAGCTATTTTTACGCATCCTTCGTTTTGCGTGGTCGAGGCCCCGGGGTGAGTGGAGCACCTCCGGAGTGCCCCGGCTTTGGGGACAACTGCATTAGGACGGTATTAACTGCCTTAGTGCAGCGTAACAGCTTACTCTAAGCCAGCAGAGCTGAAGCAATGCACGAGCTCAGGGGAACCCACGGGCGCAGATCTGCTTCGTACCCAAAGTGGGATGTGGGCATCAGCCTTGAAAAATGCCTTTACATGAAGGGTGAGAGAAAGAGGTTATGGAGGTAGGGTGGGCTCTGCAAAGCCCAGGCTGAAACTGTGCACGGTGTAGCAGCTGCCCAGCAGTGCTGCCGCCAAGGCTGTGTTTGAAAGCCTGCGGACCAGAAGTCTCCACCACCAAGGCTGTGTTTGAAAGCCTGCAGACCAGAAGTCTCCAGAAATGTTGTTTGACACCTTCATTACTGCCGTGGATGAAGGACAGGGTGCACCCTCAGCACGTCGGGAGATGGTCCCGAACGGGGAGGAGTGGCTGATGCAGCGGAGGGTCGTGCTGCCATCCCGAGGGACCTGGGCAGGCTGGAGCAAAGGGCTGAGGGACCTGGTGAAGTTCAGCAAGGGGAAGGGCCGAGTCCTGCCCCGGGGAGGAGCAGTCCCCGGCACCAGGATGGGCTGGGGACACCCCGCTGGGAAGCAGCTTGGCAGAGGTGGCCCTGGGGTCCTGGAGGAGACCGAGCTGACCATGGCCCAGCAATGCACTCTCGTAGCAAAGGCGGCCACCAGCCTCCTGAGCTGCATCAGGCAGAGCATCGCCAGCAGGTCAAGGGCAGATCCTGCCCCTCTCCCAGCACTGGTGAGACACATCTGGGTGTCGTGTCCCACACTGGCATCCCCCGTACAAGAGAGACGTGGCTATGCTGGGGTGAGTTCCGCAAAGACCCGATGAGGGGAGGCTGAGGGAACTGGGATGGTTCAGTCTGGCGAGGAGATGGCTCAAGGAGATCTTCTCAAGGAGATCTTCAGAACAAGAGGAAACGGCCTCAAGTTGCACCAGGGGCGGTTTAGATTGGATATTCCTAAAAATTTCTTCCCCGAAAGGGTTGTCGGGCATTGGAACAGGCTGCCCAGGGAGGTGGTGGAGTCCCCATCCCTGGGGGGATTCAAAAGACGTTTAGATGAGGCCCTAAGGGATACGATTTAGTGGGGGACTTGGTAACGCTGGGTTAATGGTTGGACCCGATGATCTTGGAGGTCTCTTCCAACCAGAAGAATTCTATGATTCTCCGTGTGGATAAATGCTTGATGGAGAGGGGTAAAGGAGACAGGGCCAGACTCTTCTCCGAGGTGCCAAGTGACGAGCTGATGGGCACAAATTGAAATATAGGAAATTCTCCTCAAACATAAGAAAATACTGTTTTACTGTGAGGGTGGCTGGACATGGGAAGAGGCTGCTCAGAGAGGTTGTGGAGTCTCCATCCTTGGAAATACTCAAAGCCCAACGAGGCACGGCCTGGAGCAGCCTCCTCCCGCGGGCCCTGATGGAGCAGGGGCTTGGAGCAGATGCCCTGGAGAGGTGCCTCCAGCCTCGGCGACGCGGCGTTCCCGCGGCTGCGAGCCCCAGCCAGACCCTATTCCCGGCCGTGCTGTGCCGTGGCTCTGCTCCCCATCCTCCTCCCCGTGCCGCGGGACACGTCCCACTCCCTCCCACAGTGTTTTGATACCGAGTGCAGAGAAGTGCAAGCTGAGAGACAGGAACAGCCCTTATGATGTCCTCCGGCAGATCTTCCTAGATCCAATAACCCAGACAGTTTATTGACTTCTTTATTTAACTGGAGCCATCTTCTCTCACTTCTGCGCTGCCGTGTTTGCCTCGCAGCTTTTCCAAGTACACGTCTACACCGAAAAATACTCCGTGAGCATCATTTCTTCTAATTCCTTGAATCTACCCCTCAGATATATTCTGGGTCTGATCCAGCAACGTGACAATTTAATTGAGCACTGCTTTTCCCCGTCCCTTGCCGAGGTGCAGCGAGGGAGCCGGGCTCCATCCTGGCTCCAGGACCGGGCACGGCTGGGCCCAGACGTCCCCCCGCACTCTGGGAGCGTCCAGCCGATGCGGGGCCAGCGTGGGCTGCTCTGGTCCTCCACTGCTTTTACACGTTACTTCTGCGTGAGTTGCATCCCAAAACATGCCTCTGAATTAAAATCCAAAGGCCCTGTCAATCTCTAAGTGGATTCTTTTTTTTTTTTAAGAAGTCAAAATATTCTCTGGTTTTTTTTGGTCATGTCACATGGGTCCGTCCATGTGGGGTTTTTGCTGACCCATCTCTATTATTTTAGGTTTTGGGGCAGAAAGGTCTCACCGACTGCTCCTGAAGGGATCCCAAAGCCTTCCAGGAGCCCGCTTCCCTACAGACCCCCCCGAGCCCTTATAAGAAAATCAGTAGAAAGACGGACAAAGTACCGATGGTTTTGGGTCCATATGAAGTGGTTTGGGCTCACCTTCGGTCCCAGCCCCCCAAAGTGCTGAAGTGGCTGCGCCAAAGCCCATCTGTGCTCTCCCCTCCTGAGCTTCCTTCAGGCAAAACGCTGCTCAGCTGCTAAAAGTTTAGTCAGCAGCTTCCACCTTTCCCTTTTCTTCTGCACGCTTGACAGGAGATACTATAGGGACGCTACATTGTGGGTCTTTTGGTTTAATTTATTCTATAGATTATGAAAGGAAACTTAAAGCAAAGTTTCATCCAGCAGTTCAAGAAGCCAAAGGCAAAGTTTCGTCACCCCTGGGAGTTATTTCTTGTTAAACTGCTTGTCTGGTTACCTGGACTCACGCACTCCTAATGCCCGGGGTGATTTGTTTGTTTTCTCTATTTCATTAATAAAATGGGATAGAATAATGCTTTTTTTGTTGCGTTACAGACATTGGACTTTCAAAAAACCTGCTGCAGCAATGAGTAAGTGTCGTACTCCAACGCTACCGGTGTCCAGGCAGGCGGCCACGGGCTCTGCCTGAGCTCGCCTGCAGAAGAGGGAATTTTCCATTGGATTTAAACTTTGCAGCTCAAATTAATCCCCACGGCTGTTTCTTTTCCTGTTGTTCGAGTGATTCCTTTGTATTGTTTGGCTGCTATGGAAAAAACGGTGTCAGTCACCGAGAGGCTGTTCTCCCCCCTGCCAAAATCCCAGCCACTACATCACCTCCCTGAGCAAAGTTCCTCACTTGCGGGCACCCAAGCCAAGAGTTCAGAGCAATCCATGGGAAGAGCAGGGACAGGACAGGATGGGGCGGGGTAAACAAATGAGTCACAGTAACCTCCTGGCCTCAGCCCCAGTGGGTCTCAGCTACGGCACCGCCGTGGGGCTGCCCCTCCGGCCGCCACAACCCTCTCCCCCCAAAACCCCTTTTGCCGAGTGTGTTTGGGGTGCTGGTGGAGCCCCCTCCAGCCCCCGGCAGCATGGGGCGGGGGGGAAATTGAAATATCGAAATGGAGCAGTCCCAGGGCTGTGGAATTTTCATTGCCAGCTGTTTTTTGGTGATTTGAGAGAGATTCGGTGTGTACATGTAAGGAATCGCACCGCGGCCGTGGAGAGCATCCCCTGGAGCCCAGCGGGGACGAGCCCGGCCGGCGGCGTCGAGCATCCCTGGCCCGAGACCTGCGAACCGCCCTGTGACGTGGCCAAAAAAGGCTGCGAGTGCAGAGGCCCTGGCTGTTCATCAGCCCTGCCCAGACACAGTCCTGGCTCCGCCGTTCATCCCGCGGCTGGACGCCGGGGGACGCTGCCTTGCTCTGCTCTGGGTGTTATAATTCAGGCTCCTCTCAAGGAACACCATTCGACGCCCGCTGCCAAGGGCCTCCTTCCGCTGCAGAGACCACCACGGAACCAAACCTCCTCCCTCTTCTCCTCCAGCCCTGTCCTCCGGGAGAAATCGCACCCTGTGCTGGGAACTGGCTTGCGACCAGCTCGCTCGGCCAAGGGCTGCGAGCGCTCTCGACCAGAGGTGTGGCGGCTGAGCCAGTGCCAGATGTGCTCATGTGCAGCCAGATGTGCTGGTGTTCGGAACGAGATGCTCAAAAGCATTGGAGGAGCGCTGAGGAGGCAGGAGGAGCTCAGGGAAGAGCTAACCCCACACTTGCAACAACCTTGGGGTGATGTTCCTCCAAAACCCAAGTGGAACCCCAAAATATTTCAGAAAAAAATTGTTTCTCCCAGAATTGACTCAGTTTCCATCAGAAAGGAGTTCGACGGAAAATTGTCACCTACTTTAAACCCAACAGGTTCCTGACCAGCCGTGCATGCCCTGGTCCTGAGCCCCCTCGGGTTCTGTTTACAGGGACGTCCCCTCCTGGGTCGCTGCACCGGTAAGCAAGGCAATGACAAAACGAGCAATGACCTGGCAAGGTTTTGCCAGGACAGTGACGTCATCTGCCGTCGCATGCCCCCAAAATCATAGAATCATAGAATCACAGAATCGTTTTGGTTGGAAGAGACCTCCGAGATCATCGAGTCCAACCGTTCACCCAGCACTGCCAAGGCCACCACTAACCCATGTCCCCAAGCGCCACATCTACACGGCTTTTCAACCCCTCCAGGGATGGTGACTCCCCCACTGCCCTGGGCAGCCTGTGCCAGGGCCCGATAACCCTTTCAGTGAAGAAAAAAGGCAGCACCCAGCAAAAAGTGACACAGCGACGCGGGGAGGGCAGAGCTGCTATCCGCCCTGGCACACCTGCGGTGTTTTGCAATGCTTCCAGCGCCCCGTGACAGCTCTTGGACATCCGTGTTACAACACGGTGGGGCCAGGTACGCGCTTGACCGGGAGGAAATGACATTTCCGTGTCACTGACCGCCCGGGGAGCGGCGGGGGTATGCGCCGGAGGTGACCCCGGGGATGCGGGAAGCGCAGTGCCTGTATATATAGTGCAAGGAAGGGCAGAGGCAGCAGGTCTGGGCACCTCTCTGCTCACTGCTCAGTTATGATTTTCTCCCTGGAGAGGGAATTTCTTGATTTTTTCACTGCTCGGCAGCACGGAGCGAGGATGGACGCTGGACTGGCTGGGGTGCTCGTTACCCTCCTCCTCCTCTCCATCCTGTGGTTCCTGGTCTGGAGAACCGACAGGAAAAGAAGCCGGCTGCCTCCGGGACCGGCCCCGTGGCCCATCCTGGGCAACCTCTGGCAAAAGGATGTCCTGCCCCTCTACAGTAACTACGAGAAGGTAAGAGAGGAGCTGGCAGTGCCGGCCCCGCTCCCAGCCCCGGCAGGGCAGCAGGAGAGAAAGCGGGAATGTCCCATGTCAAAATAACCCAGGAATTGTGCAGGTGACTCTTTTCCCACCTTTTCTTTCTCTTTTTCCCTCCCTCTTGTCTTGCTCTGCCGGAATTGCCCAAATCCCTGCTACTGGGAGCATAATCAATGCTGTTATTGAAGCCTGTGTCCTGTAAGGGACCCCTGGTGCTGACACTAATCCCTCTCCGGCTGCGGCACTGCCGCCATCCCGAGCTGCTGCCTGGAGGTGATGCTTTGAACCCCCGAAGCAGCAGCAGGATCAGAACCCCCCGGGGCCGGGGCTGGGGTGGGAGCGGGACAAGGACACCGGCTTCAAGCCAGGCGCTTCCCCTCCTTGCTCGTGCATTCGGCAGTGTCGTGGCCACGAGAGCTACTTTAAAATTAAACTAATGCCTGGGGTGCGGGACCCTCGTTCACCGCAGCCTTCCCGTCCTCCCCCAGCTGAGCAGCACGTACGGGCCCATCTTCACCGTCTGGCTGGGGCCGAAGCCGGTGGTGGTGCTCTGTGGGTACGAGGTGGTGAAGGATGCTCTGCTGGGCCACTCCGAGGAGTTTGGAGGGAGACCTGAAATACCGCTTGCGATGCAGCTAACGAAAGACTACGGTAGGTGCCTGGATTTCTTCTAGGTGCTGCATTGCTCTCAGGGTGAGCAGAAAGTCCCCCACTGCAGCTGGCCATGCTCATGCCTAGTGAAGGACTCAATACCCAAGACCTCAGAACCCCATTTCCCACCCTGCAAGTCCCTCCAACTATTAAGCCTCTTGTCCAAGGACAATATTAATTCCAGTTAGCCAATTCCAGCTTTTTTCCTGAGTTTCTGCAGAGATCCTCAGCCTTTCAAGGACCCTTTCAGGGTCATTCCCTGGCTTATTGCCCTATCGCTCCTCAGCTGGGCTCAGAGCAGGGTCCCCCGTTCCCGGGGAGGTGCCGCGGGGCGGGCAGATGAGTGGTCTCCACTGCCTCCCTCCAGGTTTCATCTCCAACAACGAGAAGAAGTGGCGGGAGCTGCGGAGGTTCACAGTCAGCACCCTGCGGGACTTCGGGATGGGGAAGAGCTCCATGTCACAGCGGGTGCAGCAGGAGGCCCAGCACCTGGTGAAGCTGCTGGCAAAACTCAAAGGTGACGTGAGTCCTGTCCACCCTGGCCCCCGCGGCAGGCGGAGGACACACAACAGCCTCATGGGCCATGTGTGGTCCCTGGAGCTGTTTGCAAAGGCTGGTGTGGATGATCCTTGTGGAGAGAGGGCTTAGACCTTGCCCAATCCCACGCAGAGAGAGCCGCAGGGATGTGATACGGTCATGGCTTAAAGGCCAGGGTGGGAGATCCTGCTCTCGAACTGGTGCGTGTGGTGGGGGACCACCGAGAAACGTTTCATGCCCAAAGAACAGAAATAGGAAACGAAAGTGTGTGGTACTGAGAACACAAGACAAACATACTGCTCTGGCAACACGGGGGTTATCAGGGTGATGTCCTCCTCTCCAACAACACTGAGCTGCTGCCAGTGCCACCGCCTCTTCTGGGGCCTCCTGAATATAGAATCATAGAATTGTTTAGGTTAGAAGAGACCTCCAAGATCATCGAGTCCAACCATTAACCCAGCACTGCCAAGGCCACCACTAAACCATGTCCCCAAGCGCCACATCTACACGTCTTTTCAATCCCTCCAGGGATGGGGACTCCACCACTGCCCTGGGCAGCCTGTGCCAGGGCCTGACAGCCCTTTCGGGGAAGAAATGGTTCCCAATATCCAACCTAAATCTCCCCTGGCGCAACTTGAGGCTGTTTCCTCTTGTCCTGTAAGAGGAGATGAAGGCTCGGCCGTACGCTGGCTCCTCTGCCTCTGATGTGCGGTGCTGGCGAGGGGCCACTCGCCGCAGGGAGATGCTCCACAGCCCCCCAGATGCCCAGGGCCTGTCAGCAGGAGCCCAAAGTACCTGGAGGTGCCTCAGTCCCAACCAGGGCTCAGAGCTCAAGGGACAGGGGCTCAAAGGGGGAGGAAGGGCTTTTTCTGTGTTGAAGCAGATAAATAACTGTTGACTTTTTGACGCCTTTCTTGCCTGTTCTGTGGCTGCAGGTGACACCTTCAAGCCAATGACAACGCTCAGACACGCAGTTGCCAACGTGATCTGCGCTGTTGTCTTTGGGAGCCGTTATAGCTACAGCGACATGGCCTTTCTGGAGCTACTGAACGTGATCACGAATTACACCACCTTCTTCCTCTCCCCCGTCGCCATGGTAGGCGTCCTTGCTGTGCTCAGCGCCCTCGTGTCCGACACACTCGGGCGGTCAAGGGATGCTCCTTGGCTTTGGGTCACTCCTTGGCTTCGATGGGACAGCACAGCTTTGAGGGAAGGTGCAGGAGGCTCCATCCAGGCACCTAAGCCCTCCCGTGTCTCCTCCATCCGCAGGTCTACAACACCTTCCCCAACATCATTCACCACCTCCCAGGGCCACACAGGAAAGCCCTGGCCGAGTGCGAGAAGCTGAAGGACTACATCCGAGAAAAAGTCAAGTTCCACAAGCTGACGCTGGATCCCAGCTGCCCGCGGGACTACATCGACTGTTTCCTTATGAAAGCAGAGAAGGTACAGATGGTGCAAAGGGGGGTGAGGGCTGCTCTCCAGACCTGGCTGCGGCCTGGAAAATCACCCAGACGATACCGAATCCCCTCCCCGCTGCATCCTTGCAGGAGAAGAGCAGCCCGGAGAACATGTACAGCAACGAAGACTTGGTTATGTCAGTATTCGGCCTCTTTGGTGCCGGGACACTGAGCACTAGCAACACTCTGGTCTTCTTCCTCTTGGCACTGGCAAAATACCCCCATATGCAAGGTAAGGGCAGCACAGCGCGTCTGCTCCCTGGGCCTGAGGAGGCCACGGTGCAGCAAAGGCGCAGACGGAGAGTCCCAGCCCTGGCGGCTCCCGTTTGGGGGGAGACCAAACTCATCCTGCGTGGGTCACCCGAGGGTGCGAGCCATCAGACACAGATTCACACAGGCCAGAGGGATCCGGGTACCTGCTCCCTCCTCCCTGTCCCTGCCTGTGCAGATGGCCCCGGACTGGCCCATGAGAGATGCCTTGAACCTGCCTGATCCGGGGAGGTACATAGGCAGAGACCCTATTTCTGGTCGCAACAAGGGATTATGCCAGGTTTCTCCCTCTCTGCTCGATCACCCTTTGGCTCTAGGATAGGTGCCCATGAGAAATCATGGGGGGGGGCTTTGCACAGCAAGCACCGCAGCCCCACACCTGCCTTTTCCCCAGCTAAGGTCCAAGAGGAGATCGATGCGGTGGTGGGCACCGGCCGTGCTCCCAGCTTGGAGGACAGGCTGAGGATGCCGTACACCAACGCGGTGATCCACGAGCTGCAGCGCTTCTTCAAGTCCCGCATTGAGAACTTCCCGCGGATGACGACGCAGGACGTCGTGTTCAGGGGCCACACCATCCCCAAGGTAGACGTCGTGGCCCTGGACCCTCTGTCCCTGAGGGGAGGGGTGGCAGGGGGGCTCGAACGAGATTCGCCTGTGCGCCTGGCCTGTCTGCTCACTCCTGAAGGTCCTGGGTCTTTCCCAATCCTCGGTGCGGGGAGACGGAGATAACCTTTTAGCGGGGGCGTAGAGGGAGGTGAACGCTGCTGCCAGTGCTGCCCACACCCCCACGTCCTTTGCCTGTCCTGGCAAACACGTCTTTCCGCCAGGGAGATGTGCAGGGCTGCTGGGGCCAAGCCAGCCCCCACCTCCTCGGCAGATCCGGGATGGCCACGGGTCTGGGTTTGACTGCAAGCATTTTGTACAACACCCGCCTTGAAGGAACACCTCCCTCCTTCGGATAGTGCAGTGAGAGGGGGTTTAACGTAAATCGACGGGAATCACTCGATAATTTCTGTTTCATGAGACCGGCAGGACCATGGGGACAGCGGAGCCCCACATCAGTTGTCCCTGCCGGGCACATCGCTCCGGGCTGCCTCTCCACAGGCACCTGGGTGGGCATCGGGGGGTGCACCCAGCCTCCCCCTCTGCCCCCCCGATGCTCGTTCAGCTCAGCAGAGCCCTGTGCCGTGGTACTGATGTCCCTCCTTGCTCCCCTGCCCCATCCCTCTCCCGCAGCACACGACTGTTATTCCGGTATTTTCTTCCGTGCACATGGATCCGACGCAGTGGGAGAACCCCAAAGAAGTCGACCCAGGCCACTTCTTGGACGAGAAGGGCGAGTTCCGGAAGCGCGAAGCCTTCATGGCTTTCTCGGCAGGTCAGTGCGCAGCCCCGCACACCGTCTCTGCTGGCACCCTGCCTGCAGCGGCTCCGCTCCAGGGCCTGCCAGCACAAATATCGACTGGCACCAAAGTCATAACCTTCGTATGAGCTTTCTCGCCATCCTTTTATGCCCTCTTTCCCCCAAGCGCTGGGTGAAGCCATCAGCCCGGGGCTCACCCCTGCCTTTCCGTGCCCCCAGGGAAGCGGATGTGCCCAGGCGAGGCGCTGGCTCGCATGGAGCTCTTCCTTTTCCTCACCGCGCTGCTGCAGAGCTTCACCTTCCAGTTTGCCACCGAGTACAAGGAAACGGATTTATTCTCCCTATGGATTGAGATAGAGAGGAAGGGGAGACCGGCAGAGTTCTTCGCCGTACGGCGCCCGGCGTCCTCTTCAGCGGAGGCCAGCGGGGAGAAGGAAGGGGTCTGCCAGCTGCCTTCGCTTCTTCCAAAATCAGCGCAAGCCACGCGACCGTGAGCGCTACAGCAGCAGACACCAAGCAGGAGGATCGCTTCGACCTTCTCCTCGGAGAGCTGCCAGGCACCCCTGCCGCCAGCTCCGTGGCCACCCTGGCTCCCAGCCCTTCCCCTCCGCGCCCCAGTAACACGAGGAAGGCAGCCCTGGTTCTCCTCCCCCCGTAGCGGCTCTGGTTGAACCTCCAGCTCCTCGTGCCAGGGCCGCCTGTGGCTCCCCGGCCTCAACTCAGCTGGGCGCTCCCTCATTTCGGTGAGAGAGTAAGAGTGCTTCTGCAATAAAAATAACCATCGTCACTGGATGCTGGTGTTTGTAGGGACACTTGCAATGTCTCCTGATGTAAGGGCGGCGATGCTCAGGCCTCCTTGCCCTTGATGGGTAGCGTGTGAGCCAGCCGTGACCACCAAGGTGGCAAGTTGGGGGTACCTAATGCTGCCTCCCTGCTTTGCCCCCTCTCCGTACCCTCCAGCATTACACAAAGTCCCTGACACTGCAAATCGTGCTCGCTCCCGTCCCCGCATCCCAGTGCGCAGGGATGAAACCCTTGCAAACACCCTTTAGGGGTTTCAACATCAAAAGGTTAAAAAAAAGATGCACGGGTGGAAATGTGCTGTAGGAGAGGGGTGCCGTGCTTGTGAAACAAGAAGTATTTTGTCACCAAAGTCCTTCCACCAGCGGGCAGCTAGGGGTGCCTCCAGGCCTTGGAAAACCAGTATGCTTCCCACTGCATCCAGTTCTTCCCAGTGCAAACCTCCCAGATATGGGGCTTCAGCTCCGCATCTGTTCCCGGGGTGTCTTCATCTTCCCCAGGCTTTTGTGTGTCCCAGGACAGACTGAGCCAGGAAAACATGCAGTTCGTTTTAGCTGATTTGCCTCCATGGCTTTAATCTTCAAACGAATCTTACGCATCTCAGGAATTTATTGCTTCCTTCAAAACACTAATCCCCACGGCTCTGACCACGGGGAGGGCTCCGCAGGCAGGCAGCCCTGCCTGCAACGGGGACAGGCAGAGCCACCTGAGCTCCAGCAGCAGTGAAGTGATTTCAGCTGGGGAAGGAGCACAGGTTTCCAATAAAAGGGCTGAGTTGCAGCTCAGAAGAGCTGGAGCTCAGGAGGAGCATGTGGGAGAGTAGAACAGATTATAAAAAAATATTTGGCTTGCTGTCTCAGCTGCTGGGCTGGGCTGTGCTTCTCTGGGGCCCTCCACGTCAATATTTACCTCTAGCAAATACTCCTAAGTGCCAGTTCGTCCCTGTGTACTCATGTGCAGCTGGTAAGGTAACTCTGGGGCTTGCCTGAGAGTACCCGGCAGCCTGGGACGTGCTCCCAGCCCTCCTGTTCTCCCTGCCGGGGGGTAGGCTTGTTGCAGGGGGTGTTGACTCAGCAGTGGGGCCTGGGGTCTCCATGAAGGCTGGGACCGGGGACAGGGAGATGATGGGGGGTTATATAGGGGTCTCAGGGCTGGTTTTGGTGGGTGTTGCCTTGTTGGGGTGCTTGCACCCCCTTGCAAATGTGGGGAGGGGGGATGGCAGGGAGCCTGCCCCGGCGAGAGGCGGCTGTTCCCTCCAGAGCCCTCCCGGAGGCAAGTGGGATCAGGGATGCCGGGGGC
The DNA here is from genome assembly GCA_009819775.1 of Phoenicopterus ruber ruber. NCBI lineage: Eukaryota > Metazoa > Chordata > Aves > Phoenicopteriformes > Phoenicopteridae > Phoenicopterus > Phoenicopterus ruber. Next base: position 2,951,804 of record CM020232.1, read on the forward strand.
TTCTCTCCCTGGGGCAGCAGTTTCTCAGTGGTGGGTCCTGCCATCCCGAATGGGCCGTTCAGCAAGAAAAGATTATGTCCTAGGTAGGGCTGCAAGAGGAGCGTTTCTGTGCCCAGGGAGCGAAACGCATCTCTGGGAGGGGCTGTGATCTCTTCAGAGGGGAGCTCCAAGCTTTGATTTAATTGAACGAGCAAGCGCAGAGGCAGCCTGTACCTGGGTTTGGACCCGGTGAAGAGGGGTGGATTTGCTGTGAGTAGCTCTTTGCGGCAGGAAAACCACCCTGCGCTGGAGATGAATTGCTGAGGCTGGAGCCTGCGTTAAAATCCCACATGGCAAACGCGGCCGTGGGGACGTGCGTGGGATGGCGGCTTGGGTGCCCGAGCCCGCAGGGCTGCCAGCTTCGCACAGCGTGTTTGTTTTGCGCCAGCAGCGCTGGAATCTCTGCAGGGCAGAGTGCGTCGCGTTCCCGTCCCGCGCTGCCTTTTCCACTCCTGCCCCAGTCAGTGAAAGAGCCCAACGGGCGCAGCCGGAGCCCCAAACCTGCTGCACGCAGAGCAAGACCCAGGTACGTGGGCCCGCTGACCTAACGCGTCCGTGCCCCGCTCTGCAGGGGTGACGGGGAGTCCTCGGGGAGGCATGAGTTTATTGCTGCCTGCCTGGGCTGGTCCGCAATGCTCCATCGTCTTTTCAAAAGCTTTTTTATGACCCAGTTAATCCTCCTACATTCTCCCAAATGAAGAATGAACCAGCCTTTACTTTTATTCTACATGCATTTTGACTCATTAGATGACTAAATGAGGTTTTGGGTTTTTTTCAGTCTGGGGAAGCCTGGGACTCGGGAGCCTGACTAAAAAAATGTGGGTTTGACCCAAGCAAGCTGATTGTGAAGCATCTTTGCGCACTCTCGTCCCAAGCACCCCCGGATCAGCACTGGCCAGGTTACGCTCAGTGCCTCCAGGCTTCTGTGCCTAAAAACCCCAAATGCTCCGGTGTCCAAAGACGGACGGTGTTCCCGCTTCCCCGGGAGGTTTTACACCCACTTGCTTTACTTTCCAGCTGACTTGTGCTCCGGGGGCTGCGCGGTGCCCGTGCCCCTGCCCTGCCGGCGGGGTCCCCAGCGGGCAGAGCCGGGGAGGCCGCAGCCGCCCCCCGAAACCCGCCGGCTGCCGCCCAGCGGCTCGCTGCGTGCGGCGCGGAGGGGCGGCTATTCGCAGCAATACGGCCGGGCGGTCGGAGGTTTACGGTAGCGGGTGTCTCCTAGCAGCCGCGACGCGGCGGGGATGGGCGGGCGGCCCCGGGGCCGAACGGGCCTGTCCGTGCCCGGGCGTGGGGACGCGGGGACACGGAGCAGACCCCCAGGTGACGCTTCGCTCGGCGTTCGTGGTGCGGGGGGGCCGGGGTGGTTCTCCCTGTGGTGCCTTTCGAAGCTATCGGCGTAGGAAAGGGAGATGCTGCCTCGCTGGGGCTGTGCCGCGTTCCCCCGAGCTGCAAAAATCCTCTGATTTCTCCCAGCTGGGACTTGCGAAGTGGCTGAACTTCACACGGGCTGAAAGCGACTGCCCGTGCACCAGCCAGGAGGACGTCGCCCACAGCGCGGGGGGCTTTTAACAGACCCTTCCCTGCAGGGTCAGCAACTACCGAGCACCGGTTTGGTGGGGAGGAACGGCACGCAGCCCATGGCGGTGTCCTCCTGGTCTGGGGAATGAGCCGCTGTTTGCGGAGCAGTAGGACTGGGATTATCAGCCGTTCGTGTCTCGCGTCCCCCGGGGAGCCCGGAGTGCGGCAGTCGCCCTTAGCTCTTTGTCCCGATGAAGATCTGCCCCCCAAGCTTTCTCGGGGTGTGCTCTGGGCCAGCCCGCAGTCGGAGGAGGTGCCCAGGCTGCGCACCCCTAGGGTACGGGCGCCACGGTCCAGGGGTGACGCTACGATGGAGGTGACGTGACCCGGCTGTGCCAGCTGGGCTCCCTCTGCCCTCCGCGGCAGCCTGGCACCTCCCAGCGCCGCTGCTCCGGCCGTTCCCCTCTCCAGCAGGTATTTTACCGCGTGTGCCAAATCCCCTGTGCGGGCCGTACAAAGGGTAAGTGCCGAAAGGAGCAGCCCAACCAGCGTAACTGTTAACGTAGCTTAATTTGCCGTGTGCTATCAACCTCCTGGTTAGCGCTGCAAACCTGGTGGTGTTTAGGCCTCTGGTCCTTCCAGCTGTGGGAAATGAGTGGGCAAAGCTGGGGGCGAGCACAGGCTGTGGAGGGAACGGGGTGATCCTGGTGGCAGGGGATGGGGCCCGGACCCAGCCGCCTTCTCCTGACCCAGCATCAGCCCCCCGGGGCCAGCCCGTGGGTGGTAACCCTGTACGTGAGGCCATCATCGAAGGGCAGACGGGTATAGCCTGTCATGAAGTACTGTGAGGAAGGTTTTATCTTTACGTTGCTATTGAGTTCTCCTGGGCACCGCATCTCAGGACGGGTGGCTGTGAACTGAATGTAATGAAAACCATACTAAAGAAAGCGCTGAAGGGACTAATTCTGCGTAGCTAGAAGGGATAGAACAAATAATACAGCATAATTTACTTAGAGTAGTGTTTTAAGTATCTCATAACTTCTACAGTCCCCTAATTCAGCTCGAAGAAGCGTAGGGTGATTGTAAGGTTTGACTCTGCTTAATTCTTCCAGAGGAAGATGATGTAGATGGATCATCTGCTGAATCCCAAAGCAGCTTCGGGGAAGACAGCTGTCCTCAGCCCAGTGCCCGGAGTCAATCTCCACTATGGTCTGCTAGCACGTCCTCTGCAGCCCTTGAAAGTAAAACCTCATCTCCAAGGACTGGCCAGCTCAGGACGATGGGTACCACTACCTGAGTATTTAATTCTGGGAAAAATCTATGGTGTTTCATACCAGAACATTAACAACTGGCACTGCGTAGGAACAACTCTGTTCTGGGTCACTTTGGGGGGGAAAAAAACGTGGCAGAGCATGGCAATAATTAGGTGGAAAGTTCAAAGTGCCATGCAAGAGGAGGCGATGCCAGCCAACAGATGCTTGTCCTTGCTCTGAGTCGCTCCCCAAGCTTGCTGAGGTGCTGACAGCAGGCTCTCGGCGAAGAGATGAAAGACAGCGTCTCCCTCTTTGCCCGTTGAGGATGCATGGGTTGAGATGTTCTGTCAGGTTAAGGTCTTCCACCAGCACAACCTGAATTTCAAAAGGTAGCACCGTGGCTGGTGTTGCCCCTAGAAGGAAGGAAAGCCTTAAACCCTGGGGGGCTGCGGTTTGGCAAAGGGGTATATACGGACACCAGCAAAAACTACCGAGGTGAGAAGGGCATTAGCTGGGTTTACCCTTCCTTTATCTCGGGGACAACAGAGAAATTTGTCCCCCTTTCTTTCCTTCTGCAATGTCATAACCCAAGTCATATTTTTACTGAATAAAAACTAATGGCTAAAGGCAAAGAAGGTTTTCCACTCTTTGGGAAGTGTTCTATGTCCTTGGCATGAGGGTGTCTTGATATTCCCCCTTAGAGTCTGGGACAGGCACCCTCCCAGGCTGGCGACTGCTGTCGGTAGAGGTGGTAGAGGTGGAAGAGGTCAAGTATCTTGTGTTTGCAATAGGAAAACTGTCGCGATGCATCCCCACCAAGCTCAGCCAGGGTCGCCCGTGGCCCCTTGGATCTCTGGATTTTCCAGCTGTGAAGAGCCCTCGCTACCCTTCGGGGCAGTGGGGACTGGGAAGAGTTGTCATTCTCTGCCCTCAAACTCCGTGTCTTGCCGGGCAGTTGGCACCAGCGGGGTGTGCTCAGCATGTTCCTTTGGTACAGCACCGAAGGGATTAGCAGACAAGTCAGGTCCAGATGAACCAGCTCCTGCAGTGCGGTACTAACGGCACTGTTTGTAGCCACCGAAGCTCACGCACATACAGGACTGTCAATTCCTCTGTCTTCTAGGTGGTCAACCCCCAGCAATGTGCTTCTGGCCCCAAAACACCGAGTGCCTCATCCGGGAGGGTCCTGATGCCGAGGACAACTCGCCTGTTATGTCCTTAGCCGATCAAGATAACACCGTGGTTCCTGCATCTCTCCAGTCACCCTCTAATGTCAACCAGTCCAGGGACTTCATTCGCTGCCTGCCACCTCACCTGTCCATGTACATCCTGGGTAAAGCCCCTCCGATTTCCCAAGGGTGGCTTCCCGTAAGGGTAACGAATGGTCTCCAGCGTGCCTAGGGGTTTGCCAGTCTGTCCCTTTAATTCCTCAGGGCTTCTGGATCAAAAATCTCTCAACATGTGTGCTGCCGTGAGTGGATGCTGGGCTTTTCTGGCCAAGGAAGTCAAGAGGGAACGTATATGTCAAAGCACAGTACAGGACAAGATCCTGTATTTGCAGGTATGATGTCTGGGCTCCTGCCATCATCATGCACTTTAAAAAGTGTTTTTCTGTTACTGCCCAAGCTGTTAGATGGAGGTGCCTTTACTGAAGGCCACCTCCCACCCTGTCCTTTCTTCCTCCATCTGCAGAGCTAAGCCAGGTTAGATGTTTGTACTGCCACAAGTAAGCGCAACAGAACAGCCTTGACTGACCTTCAGCGAGCCTGCGGCTCTAAAAATGGCTCAAAACATTCTTGTAATTGAGAAAAGTGTTTGGTCACAAGTGTAAATTTTTGCAGGAGCTAGCGGGAATTGGGCAGAGCTACCCTGGCTCCCTGAGGCAGCTGGAACAACGAGCTTTATTTGCTGCCCATAGGAAGATGGAACGCTAGGCTGCTTTGTGAGAAGTCAGAGCTGGGGCTGGGACAAAGTAAAGCAGAACGAGGAAAGGCTTGTCCTGGTTAGTGCAGACCTGCCACAGAGCAAGCTAAGTGTAAGGTAAATCCCCAAAGAGACTAAGTTAGAGGGCTTTCCATGCTCTGATTGTGAAGAGAGCATGAAAATCTCAGCTCAGTGCTAGCCTTCAAAGAAGGCTTAATGGAAGGTTTCACGCATTAAAAATGAGTCTTAGATATTGATAAAGATGTTTTGAGAGCCTCTCATCTCAGTGGGTTTGGGTTCTGAATCAACTGAGTGCCCACCAAAGATGAGAGGCACTTTGAATTTTTTGTTCTGTTGAAATGGAAAAGTTTTGGAGCTTATTAAAAGCTTAAGACTAGAGTTTGAAGCAAAAAATAAAGAGCAATTATTTTTCACAAGAAGTTGAATCTTATACCAACAAAGTGGTAAATGCAAGCCAGGGTGTGCAGCTCAGCTTTGCATGTAACGTCAGCATCCCCTGGAGATGCTGAAGCAGCGACACACGAGCAGCATCCTTTGTGGGCTCCGCAGTGACTGTGTTGCCTCTACCGGTTTATTCCAGGGGCTGCGTCCTAGAGGAGCAGTTTCAAACTATGCAAAAACAGTCGATGTGACAATTCCGCAGTTAAACGAAGAGGGAGATGTCATCGAAGTGCAAGACCACACCTGGGAAAGTAAAACAAAGGTATGTTGGAAGTTGTTTGCCTCCCACGGATACTGCACTTCAGCAGCTGGGGAGGAAGGAGGGCATGGTGGTCTTGGAAGACAGGGCTGAATTTGGGGTTGCTTTGCTCTCCTCCCACTCCTGCTTCTGGCTTGCACCGTTGTGACCAATTCTTGCTCAGCCCCCTCTTGCGTGGGAGGGAACCTGCATCCCCGAACTCCTGCCTTGACCTAACGGGTCCCCCCGTCGCATGACAGCCTTGAGGCCAGAGCTGCTGGCAAGGCTGGGCAGCACCACGAGGACATGGCCTTCTTCCTGAAGAATAAAGGGTGCGGCTGGCAGGTCCTCCATTTTTTCCACAGAATGTGGTACGGGAACAACCCCCGTTTCTGCACTAACTGGGAAGTTTCAGCACTCTGGGTGTTCCTCACCAGCACTTTGTCTCTGGTCTCATCACCATAGTGGGGACCAAGCTGATACGTTTAATACTGTGGAATAATGCTGCATTCCCCCCTCCCCAACTTGGTTTCCCCATTTCTCTTTCCATCAGGAGGAGGAGGAAGACAATCTGCAGGCAGCCTATCATGGTCTGCAAACCGACACGATTCAGCTGGAAGAGAGAAACGTCTTCTGTGGCTCCTACAACATCCGTGTCCTCACAGACCAGTGAGTAGACAGTGGCTCCCGAAAACCTACCCCGTTCCTTGCGATCCTTCTGAGGGAATGTATGGCTGGAGAAGGGTCTCTCAGCACCAGCGTTAAGCAATCCTCAGTGTCAAATGCAGTTATTAAAAAGATACCAAGGTGAGTTAGTTTTGAAAGGCATAAGGGCTAGTGAGCCACAGGGTATGACAAGGGACACAGGGCCGGGAGGAGCCCTCCTCTCTTTAAGCTTGCCCTCCAGACGCGGAGCGAGGGGCCTTGGCTGCAGTGCCCTGCAAAGGACTCGCCTGCTTAAGCGTGTTGCCCGTCAGGTTGCGCAGTGAGGGCCATCAAGCGTTGGAGAAATGCCTGTCAGTCTTAGGCCTGTTGTACCTCGTTGGCTGGCTAAAGCTCACCTCGGTCCCTGTTTCTTATCCAGATCAGACCGAAGCAGAATAATCCATTACAGCGGTGGAAACTTGGTAGCCGTTGGCTCCGCAGGCCGAAAAGTGAGGCTTCTTGGCACGTCGGGGATGAAAGAAGTGCCGCCTCTGCTTTCCGGCCACGCGGGGAGCATCAAAGCGCTCTTCCTCAATGAGAAGAAGGGGTTCGTGCTCAGCGCGAGCTTTGATCTCAGCATCAGGTGAGCAGCACAGGGACGTGCCCTGCGATACCAGCCCCTCGGCAAACCGAGGACAAATCAAACTTTAATCCTTCTGCCCTGATCTCTAGGAATCCTCCTTCCTATCATTTTCACTAGAGTAATGAAGGATGGTAGATAAGGACACACATTCCCTACTCACAGAGGACAGCTTGTTTCCCAGTTTCACCCAGTATCGAATGATAAAATAGGAAGATAAGCGATGCACAGGTTTTCCTAAAGCATCTTAAAACACCAGGTGTGTTTCTGCAGTGAGACTGTGGCCTTGCTAGGCTCGGCATTGGGTTCCGCGAGGCTGGGTTTCTCCGTGACACTTTAGACGACCTGTTGTGCTAAGCAGGCTCAGCACCTCGGTACCCGCCGGGCAGCTGCTCCCCCCCAGGTACTGCACCCCAAATGAAACAAGGGGTGGAGAGGATCAGCTCTTCATCTTATTTATTGCTAAATCTCACAGAATCACAGAACGGTGGGGGCTGGAAGGGCCCTCTGGAGCCCACCCAGCCCAGCCCCTGCCAGAGCAGGGTCACCCAGCGCAGGCTGCACAGGGCCGCGTCCAGGCGGGTTGGAATCTCTCCAGAGAAGGAGACTCCACACCCTCCCTGGGCAGCCTGTGCCAGGGCTCGGGCACCTCACAGCGAAGACGTTTTTCCTCGTGTTCAGGCGGAACTTCCCGTGTTCCAGTTTGTGCCCGTTGCCCCTTGTCCTGTCGCTGGGCACCACTGGGAAGAGTCTGGCCCCATCCTCTTGACACCCGCCCTGGAGATATTGATAAGCGTTGATGAGGTCCCCTCTCAGTCTCCTCTTCCTCAGGCTGAACAGCCCCAGCTCCCTCAGCCTTTCCCCACAGGAGAGATGCTCCAGGCCCTCAGCATCTCTGTACCCTCCGCTGGGCTCTCCCCACTAGCTCCTCGTCTTTCTTGAACTGGGGAGCCCAGAACTGGACCCAGGACTCCAGATGGGGCCTCACTAGGGCAGAGCAGAGGGGGAGGAGAACCTCCCTCGACCTGCTGGCCACACTCTTCCCAATGCACCTCAGAAGTATCGTGACGAGGGGTGAAAAGCTAAACAGCAGGTTGTCTGGCTCTGGTATGGCAGCTGCACAACTTCATCAAAGGCAGCACTTACCGAGAAGGGATTTATACCGGCGCAGGCGCTCCCCCCTGCTCTTCCTGCTCCAAAAGGGCTGTTCGTTCAAGCGCAGGCTTGAGTTCTCTAGATAAAGTCACCAGAAATCATCTTGGCACCAGTCAGTAAAGAAACCACCTTATCTGCAAAGCTCCACATTGAGGTTAACTGAAGGTGAAATCTAGCCACATGTTTCCAGGCAGCCTGGAGGCAGAAGAACAAAGTATATGGGTAAAAATTTAATACTAAGCCTGACTTGATTGTTCCAAACCCTCCGACACCTTAGTGGAATGGCTCCTGATTTTAACCTAGTGTATGGGAGAAGAGCTGGGCTGGTTAAGTAGGAAATAATGAATAAGATTGAATAAGCCATCAATTAAGTTATTCACTGTATTCCCTTTTCTGTTGGTCCTTTGTAGATGCTGGAATATATATAGTGGTGCTTGTGTGAAAATCTTTAACGGTCACTGTGGGACAGTCACCTGCCTGGATTTGCATGACGAGCAGTTTGTGTCCGGAGCCAGAGACGGGATGGTGAAAGGTGAGAGCCGAGACCGGCAGCTGCCCGGGCAAAGGCAAACAGCAGCGAGCAACGGGCAGAGCGCTCGCGTTGCGCCGAGGGTGACGCGTGCCGTGTGCCAGCATGGAACTAATCTATAAATCGGAGGGTGAATTTTGGTGTCTCGTATTTTTGCTTCCAGAACAGCCTAAGTTGTTCTCACCATGCACACGCAAGGTCTGTGTCATTGACTAAATTATCATTATTTCTGCTTTTATTCAGTTTTAATGGCTCTGTGGCTATAGGGCCAGAGCAACTTTTGGGAAAGTGCTATCAACTTTCAGCTTTGCCAGAGGTTTCCTTATTATTAGCTTAGAGAATAAGGATGAAAAGGATATGCTATTTTCTGGAATTTGCATTTAAAATTTTTGCCATGCACTTATACTTTTTAAGTCAACACTTGGCTACACGCAGAGCTGCAGGTACAAGGTGCAACTGTAATTCCAGTATCCTTTAATTCATGTTGTACTCGGCAAGACTTACCACTGGGGCATCTGCAGTTTTAATCTTTCTCCCCTTTGCCCCTAACAGTGTGGAACCTGGAGAGTGGGAAATGCCTCAGGACGCTGAAGCACAACGGGGTGGTTTGGGTCGTTAAAATGGACGGCACCCGTGTGGTCAGCGGCTGTGACCGCGGGCTGGTGAAGGTCTGGTGTGCCAGCACCGGCGCTCTCATCAAAGTAAGTGTCGTCTTAGGCAGATAATTTTGTGCTAAATGGTCAAAAATCTTCTGTGCTAGTTTATTATAGCTTTTTGCTTTTGCCAAAGACTCTCTAAAAAAAACAACAAACCAAAACCAAACCCCAAAACAAACCTGAAAGCAGTGTAAACTGATAAAAGAAACTGCAGAAATATTCATAAGCAAATAATATAAAAACTGATTTGCAAACAACTGCCCATTTTAACCTGGGGTTTGATTTGCCTTGCTCAACATTCAGAACCTGGGAAGACGGTGGGAGGGCTTGACTAAGAGCTCTCGGGGGTGGAGGTATCATCTGTTAGCCCAAAATATGAACCTTGCTCTCAGAACCGGTAACGGTTCATAAAGCTGAAGCAGCTGGATAGCTGCTCTGCGATTTAAAGCTTGAGGCCAGAGCCTGCTAATTACCTCAGCAGGCGTCCAGAATTAGTACTAGTACTAGTCCTCATCTGAGAGGAGCGAAGCTCTTTCTACCTGTGCGAAGAGCTGGAAATTGAGATGCGTCTCGGGTGCGAGACACCCCAGCTCCAGCTGAGCGAAGCCTGCGGTTGCCCCTTCCGCCGCAGTCGGGGCAGTCCCCTCTCCCCTCTCCTGGGGGAACACTCGATAGATGACAAAGGTCTCGCTGCGGTAACATCTACTCGGCACCTGTAATAAAGACGGAAAATGGATGTTAACTCCATGCCAGTAGCTCATCATCAGCAACAAGCCCAGAATATTTTTTATAAGTGACTATAAAACTAACACAGTTGTCCGTAGGGTGTATCGGTGTATTATAATAACACCCAATAAAACTACCAGCCTCATATACTATATCATATTGCGAATGCCGTGAGGTATCTTGGCATATTTACACCCAGACTGCTGCCAGTGTTGCACCTATTTCTCTTACTTTGCAGACGTTACAGGGGCACCAAGGCCCAGTCAAGTGCTTGTCTTTTGACCAGTGGCACCTAGTCACAGGGAGCACCGATGGATACGCCCTGGGATGGAGCATGTTGGGAAACCTCAAGAGATGCCTAATAGCTTTCCGCCACCCTAAGTAGGAATCAGATGTGTTTCAAGTTGTATTCAACAGTCCGCTAAATCCGTAAAAAAAATGTCTCCCTCACAGGAACACAAAATGCCTTAATTATCAGTCTTAGGATTTGAAATATCCCCACTTTCAACAATCTTCATCTTTAAAACAGTGTCAGCCACGACGTGGTCGCAACCAGTGTTTGTCAGTCAGGACCTGTAACAACCTAAAATGCAAATATGGAACCACTTGTTCACAAACAGGGATGACGTAAGACTGACAGTGCGTAGTCCAATATTCCAAGGATCCCAACCTGTATGCGAGAGGGTGTCGCACTACCTGGCCACGAAAAGACACTGTCTATGTTGGAGGTGGCTGAGTTACATGCTGAACCTACCAACTGTATATTATGTTATTTTATAATACTTTACTTTCTTACTAGAACTGTGAAAACTGTAGCATCATGTTGTTTTCATTTACTTCCCTAGACATAAAAATCAAATTTAAAATGCAGCAGATAGCCATGACCACACTGGTTGCTCTGTGCTGGTTGGTTTGGACATGGAGTGATTATGAAGGACTTCACTGCTAGGCCTTTTAAATATCTCAGTGAGCTTCTTTGGGTAGCCTGTTGATGGGGGCAGACCTTTGCGTCTCCTCCGAGACAAAGGAGGTCGTTGATCGTGTCTCCTGGGGAAAGCACGATGAATGTACCAATGCGAGGTGTGTGTTTGCAGGGAAGTTCTGTCTCTGGAGTTCCTCTATCTCAGAGTCATCAGTGGCTGTGCCGATGGCAAGATTCGCATCTTTAACTACCTGACTGGAAGCTGCCTGAAAGTGCTGATGGCCAACGGCAGGGGGGACCCTGTATCTTCTTTCTACGTTGCAGAAAACAGGTTGGTGACAACAGCTGCAATCAGCCGCTGAACCAAATTAAGTAGCTTATGCTGTAATTTAAAGAATTGTGTACTTTTACTGTCCTCACAAATGAGTTTGAAAGGGCTCTACTGCTTACTGACTACTTAAATAACTTGGTTTTATTAACAATGGTTGAAAAGAGATTTGCTTAGGTCATTCAGCAATCTAAAATTTCCTGTTTAAGATATAGACCCAACTGTAAAGCTGAATTCGGAACCTGAATTTCTTAAGAGGCTGGAGAATCAAGCCAAGGCCTGACAAAGCCTTTGCCTGTTCCCTGTTCCATCCCTTTATAAATGCCAATCATGGAAAATCCTTCCAGGTTCCTTCACTTCTGCGCCCCTAAACAGAAGGTAGTTCCCAGGCTCTGTGTGAGCACTAGCTAAACCACTGGTGTGTTACCAATGCTGTTTTGGTCGCAACTCTAAAACGCAGCAATATGTGGGCTGTGATGAAGAAAACTAACTCCGTCCCAACCAGACCAGTACACCCCTCCAATTTAGCTTTAAATGTCTCTAATAATACAGTACCTCCGGTTTCTTTTGGCACGGCACTGATCTAGCTCAGTCCACTGTTGGCAATTTTCATCCTAATTCTTTTAAAACTAGTTTTGCCATAGAGCTGCATGACAAGAGCCCCACAGAGCTCATACAGAGTACGAGTTGAGATGCGCAGTGTCTGACTGATGGCACTAATCGCTACTGCTTCCTTAAACAAGTGATGGTTATCTCGGATCTGCTTAAGTGCCCTCGGTGTTGTATCGCACAGAAGCAAAGGGGCCCCTTAGGTAGTCACCACTGTTAATGGCATCTGCGCTTTTGTTTAACAACTTTATCAACGATCTGGATGAGGGGATTGAGGGCACCCTCAGTCAGTTTGCAGATGACACCAGGCTGGGTGGGAGTGTTGATCTGCTGGAGGGCAGGCAGGCGCTACAGCGGGGTCTGGACAGGCCGGATCGATGGGCCGAGGCCAAGTGTATGAGGTTCAACAAGGCCAAGTGCCGGGTCCTGCCCTTGGGTCACACCAGCCCCAGGCAGCGCTACAGGCTTGGGGGGGAGCGGCTGGAAAGTGCCCGGCGGGAAAGGGCCTGGGAGGGGTTGGTCGGCAGCGGCTGAAGATGAGCCAGCAGCGTGCCCAGGTGGCCAAGAAGGCCAACGGCATCCTGGCCTGTATCAGCAATAGTGTGGCCAGCAGGACCAGGGCAGGGATCGTCCCCCTGTGCTCAGCCCTGGTGAGGCCACACCTCGAGTGCTGGGGTCAGTTCTGGGCCCCTCACTCCAAGACAGACCCTGAGGGGCTGGAGCGTGTCCAGAGACGGGCAACGGAGCTGGGGAAGGGGCTGGAGCACAAGTGCTGTGAGGAGCGGCTGAGGGACCTGGGGGGTTTGGCCTGGAGAAAAGGAGGCTGAGGGGAGACCTTCTCGCTCTCTGCAACTCCCTGAAAGGAGGTTGGAGCCGGGGGGGTCGGTCTCTTCTCCCAAGGAACAGGCGACAGGACGAGAGGAAACGGCCTCAAGTTGTGCCAGGGGAGGTTTAGGTTGGATATTGGGAACCATTTCTTCCCCGAAAGGGCTGTCAGGCCCTGGCACAGGCTGCCCAGGGCAGTGGTGGAGTCCCCATCCCTGGAGGGATTGAAAAGACGTGTAGATGTGGCACTTGGGGACATGGTTTAGTGGTGGCCTTGGCAGTGCTGGGTTAATGGTTGGACTCGATGATCTTGGAGGTCTCTTCCAACCAAAACGATTCTATGATTCTCCAGGATGGTGATCAATTCACCAACCAGTCTGCTGATGTTCCAGTTTGAGGATGTCAAGTGGGACTATACCTTAGACGCTGACCGAGAGATGGTGGGGAAGGAAAACCAGCGCAACGGGACTTCGAGCAGAACACCGCTTCAGCGACTGGAACGCCTCGGCGTCGGCCAGACGCACCGACTCGCTCTGGGGACGCGAGATGCTGGCCAGCTCCTGTGGTCCTGCTGGATCCACTGCCGGTCACCGAAAGGCTATGGAACGCCTCCAAGTACTGCGTCCAGCCTCCGCAATGATCCGGCGTCGAGTTAGAAATCGTTCTGAGTACCCACTGCCTTCATCCTGATCAATACACACTCTGCTTTTTTAAAGTGCAGTCTGGCAGATGTGCTGTTGCATTTCAATGGTTCTGTGATTTCTAGGCTCTTTGTACTTTTTTAGAAAGGTCTGGTATAAATTCAACACGTCTGTCAAGGCAGGCACTGTCATTTTCCAACTGAGTAACAGAGAAATCAGCAGCAGCATTCATATTCTTACAGCTGGCGTGCACAGAAACACGCTGCTGATTCAGTGCCTGAATTATTTATTAGAAAATACTCTAGAAAGTCATAGGACACCTGCATTCAGGATCTGCTGCCACTGGGAAATGCAACTGCATGTAAACACACCTTTAAATTGTAACATTGTGATGTGTGGGGTTTTTTTAAAAAAAAAAATCAGCAGTTATTTAATACAGTATGTATCGCAAATCTTCCAGCTCTACAATCAAACTGTATGTTGCAGGTAAACTGATGGGTTAAAGTTTTCATGCGGTTAAGGCCATCGGATGCTAACCTCCTCGATGCAGCTCTACTTGGTAAAAGCGTACAGTTTGTAGAAACAAACAGGGAGTGCAGTATATTTTAATTTCAGTGGAAAAAGAGTTGTGCATACATAATATTTTAAAAAGCAACATTTGCTGTCATCTTTGAATTCTGTGAGGTTTTCTGCTAATCAAATATCGTTGGATTATTTCTAATACCTAGACCTTTAGAAGCTGTGACCAAACAGTAACCAAAGACTGGAAAAAACAGTAGGCAAAGACTGGAAATCCCACCAGTTATGAAGATTTTGGTTAATAAAAAAGTTTAACACCAGTGAAGTTGAGAGATGACTTTGTCTTCTATTTTCTAGCTCTCGGCTACGAACTGATGAAATCGGCGGCTCGCCAGGAACAGCAGCCGTTTCTCAAGATGGAAAAGGCTTTTCCTAATCAGGCGGAGCGGCAGAAAAAGTTCTTCGTTCCTGGCACCCAACTGTCCCACGCCTTTGCCTCGGGAAAGTCGGAGAGAGCACGTCCCGCGAGAACCCTGCCCGGAGCTGGTACGGCCTCTGCGCAGCTAGGTAGGACCGTAATTCGTCAAACGAGCGCATCCAAGATAAACGAATGGCTTAAACAAAAGGTGATGATCTCTACAAGACAGGTCCGTTCCGGATGAAAGATCCGCAGTGGCAAAACAGATCACTTGCAGAGCCTGTGACGGCTACAGAAGCTGCTGTAGATCAATCCCATAAACAGGACAAGTGATCAGCTCTAGCTGTAACGCCTAGTTCTCTGGTATTTAGGGGTATTTTACTGTATCCTCATTCTATTTTTTGATTTCTTTAGCAGGTGTAGGAGAACTGTGCACAAAATTTATGCAAGTAGTTGGTATTTCATCAATAGCAGTAACTCAAAATTGTTTTAAAAAAATTATATGTAAATTGTCTCAGCCAGCAACGACGTGGCAACCTGAAAACGAGATGGTACCGAGATCACAAACATGGTCTGTGGCCATATGGCACTTGTCTCAAGTTAAATTTTCCTCAGGTTTTATATTCAGAATTTGTTGGGATCTTAAAGTTTCAGACAGTCTTACTTCAGAAGAGCTGTACCAATCAAAAGTGTCTAACCCCAAGCTCCCGGTGTCTGTAACCAAGATACAGGGTCGTATGTACGTGCAGATTAAACAGCCCTAAATTCTGTGAATGAGGAACAAGCAGTAATTTTCATTAGTTTGTCCTGCTGTATTCTGCCTTTCTGCACTGTAACTGATGTTCTTTGAAGTGCATTTCCAGAGGGCAGAAGTTTCAGTTAACCAGCCTGGAAAACCAAATCGCATCGCAAAGCGATACGCGAAGGGCGTGACGTCGCAGAGCAAAGCGACAAATTAATTGCTATGGCAAGGCCAGGGGACCGAGGGTCTTACGTACCCTGTGTCATAATCCCCATCTCGTTCTTAGCCAAGGGCATAACCACACAGCCCATCCTGACGTGTCTGTCACGGAGCACAGGTCAGTCCCTACGTCCTCGAGGCAGCGACGCAGGGCTATGAAGCACGTCTTGTGATTTCCAATGCAAAGGCAGCTCTGAGCAGCAACAGTTCAGAACTGGTTCTCAGGTGTTGGCTACTGCAAAGATTTCTACCAGGAACGGACTTGTCTTGAGGCCTCTTCCCAAGGCACACACTGTAGGACAGGAAAGGGGTGCATGGGAAGAGGTGGTGGGGGACCTCGTTCCTTTTAGACACCAGTTTCAAACAAGGGGGATACCAAGCTGTCCTCGCACAAATATAACGTACGTTATGGGATCTGGCTTCAGTCTGACCCGTGCAGGCTGTGGCAATGAAAGCTTTGCAGTTAACCAAGGCAGAGTTAGTACCTCCCCTGCTGGCAGCATCACTCGTGCGGCCAAGGACGGTCAGACTGAAACAGGCGCCGTTGGCTTGTAGCCTTGTACGCTGCCTGTTCTGCAGATACACCTGGACTGGCCCTATGCCTGTCAGGCCAGCGCCTGTCCCTGGTCTTACTCAGAGTAGTACCCTGCCAACAGCGATCACAAAAACTATCCTCAACGCCACATGTGGTGTTTTGTTTTTGGAAACAGATGGCAAACCTGAACGTGGCCCTTCCCTCTGTGCACCTGCGCATCCTGACCGGGCAGAAGCCCCTCTGCAGCGTGAAAAGAGCAGAGCCCCAAGCTGTCCGATGTCCCCTGACAAGTTCCTCTTAACGCTCAGCTCACTGCAGAACGCCTGCGAGTCAGCCCCCGTGAGCTCCAGCATTGAGCGCGCCGCAAAAGCCAGGGCAGCGTGGGAACCTCCACGGGAACATCAGCAGCACCGCCCTGAAAAGGTACAAATCTACACAACCCCTCTGCAACACAAAAAGGATCAGACAGTCCAGCTCCACCGTGTGAGATTGCACAGCGATTCTCTGACTATGAAAAGAATTTCTGTACCCTTCGAAACCAAAATGCTGCAGCTCAAGCTGAAAAACTCTTTGCATGGACCCGCTGTGAATTCCTCCATCCCTGCTCCCTCTGTTGTACGTCCCAAGACTTGTTGTGGTTTGCTGCGAGAAAAGAAAGCTCATGGTGGCCGTGGTACAGCTATTCCTCTCACCGAAGATGGGGTTCAGCTTATTGATCCCGTCACAGCTGCTTCTGAACTGATCAAATCAACGCAGATAATGATTGCACAAATGAAACATGAAGCGGTTTCCAGGAGGAAGAAGCCTTTTTGGCCGTATGCTGCAGACCCTTCCCGGAGGGACAGCGGGTTCAGGCTTCTGACAGGAAAACAGAAGGAGGCACGTGAGGCAGCTACCGTAGCTCAGCATCGGGCACACCAGACAAAGCTCACGGAAGATCAGCAAAGAGCATGCAAGAAGGCCTGGTTAAGGAAAATTAAAGGCCTACCTGTAGACTCTGAGAAGGGGAAAATGGCAGCTCCTGAACTTGGGCTTAATACGTTTATCTGAGGTAATCCCTTAGTCCAACCAGCACCTGAGGATTCCGGTGTCTAGCTGAGTTGGCCACGTCAAGATCCCTGTGGTTTCTAAGTATAAAAGAGATATCCACTGTAAGTTTTTCTAAGATATTATCAGTATATCCAGCTATTTCTCAAGGCAGTGAACGGACTGAGTCCTCTCCTGGATTTATCTCTGGACCTGCTCTTACTACAGACACAGCGCTGTTTGACACTAACCTAGCTCAACATGTGGCTTAACTGTGTGAATAATAATAAAAAAATCTTATTAGAGTTTACGTGGATTGATTAGAATTATAAGCAGAAGAAGTGTGGACTGAGAACTAACTGAGCCCCGAGGGTGGTTATCAGTTGCACGAACTCTAGTTGGAGGCTAGTAACTAGTGGTGTAGCCCATGGGTCGGTACTGGGTCTGATTTTAACGTCTTCATTAATTAATGCCATGGATGAAGGACAGGGTGCACCCTCAGCACGTTGGGAGATGGTCCCAAACGGGGAGGAGTGGCTGATGCAGCGGAGGGTCGTGCTGCCATCCCGAGGGACCTGGGCAGGCTGGAGCAACGGGCTGAGGGACCTGGTGAAGTTCAGCAAGGGGAAGGGCTGAGTCCTGCCCCGGGGAGGAGCAGCCCCCGGCACCAGGATGGGCTGGGGCCACCCCGCTGGGAAGCAGCTTAAAATCTAATTTGAATTAAAAAAATAAAGGTAGTGGTTTCTATTTCTCTTGCTCAGGACCTAAATTGGCTTGAGTTGGGAAAACAAAACCCTCTCTAGTTGTCCAACTTTGAGTATCTGGGCCAGCGTACCAGAAATCTCTCCATTATTCTCTTGTGTTAGAGGCCTGAGCAGGACACTCCTGCCCATGGCCACCTCGAGGGACCTTTTGGCAGCAGCTCTGCTTTGAGATGAGTCTGTGAAACTCTCCACGCAGTAGGGTGGCGATTAGTTTTGGTTTGTTTAATGTCATCTTCAAGTTCCAAACCCCGTGATTAAGCCAGACCTTGTGAACAGTGAAAAACAGTAATAGTTGTCCCCCAGAGAATAATACTGAACAGGTAATAAAAACTAAGTGTCCATGTAAAACTACAAGGAAGCCTGAAAGTAATGAGGATGTGCAAGCTGGGCTGCCGTAGCTGAGGTTTGCTGCCGAAAGGCCGTGCGGGCTGGGGATGAGCGAGGGCGGGAGGCCGGCGATCAGCCTTCCAGCAGCACATCTGCGCTACGAACCATGGACATTAGTTTTCAGCCACAAAGCAGCGAGGATTTCGCACTCAGCCACGGGATGGCACTTTCTCACAAGAAATCTGGCGTAAGCTCAGCACAGCTGCAGCCCGAGGCCCTTTGGCACAACCCCCCTGGAAAAAAGCACCTAATAGAGGTGGCCCCGGTGGAAAAACATCACGGAAAGGCTGATGCCTCTTCAGTCATGCCGAAGTGAGAAGGATCAGTGTTGTCTTTTTATTTGGAGCCAATAAATCAGCATCTCCCTGCAGGTGTGGGTGCTCGGGCACTTGCAAGATGCTACAGCCAGCAGAGGTGGTGTGAAAATACCTACAAAGAGCTGGACCAAGCCCTCAATCAGCTTTAGCTCAGCGCAGCGGGTGCAAAGCTGGGAGCTGGGCGTCGGAGACGCGTTGGAAGGGAATTAACATGTGGGAAGATGTCATACGCGGTACGTGAAGTCACTTACGAAGGTAACCACAAGGAGGTTGGTTTACTATCTTAACAATTCACTTCTGAATTAAATTGACCTTGACCCGGGGTGACAACCCGGGGGTGCTGGGGGCAGCACCGTGTTGTGCAGGACGCGACGCACCCGCGAGCAGAGAGCGAGCCAGGCGGAGCAGTGTGAGATCGTTTCGATGGAGTTTTGTTGTGACTCGGTGCCATCAGTGCTGTACTTGTCATCCGCAGAGCGCAGATAATATGATCCTGATGCGATGATCCCACACTGGTGTCACAGCAATTTTGGCTGTATAGCGCGACAGGCGTTTCTGAGCAAAACATGTTTTTACGTGAGCGTTGGCCGTAGCTAGAAGTGCCGGTATTGCAGCAGAGGAACGGTGCCTGACGCTTCCCACGGTGCGCAGAAAAGGAGCAGGAGAGTATTAAAAAGAGGCAGCAGCAAAGATAGAAAAAGTAAATTAAGTGTTTGTATAGTATTGTATTTACCAGTAACGGCTTTGGCTTGCCTGTGAAATGACATGCTGACTTAAGCGAGCGTACAAAATGCACTTGTTAACTAGGCAAGAAAAACAGGCTTTATAATATTGTCTTTAAATTGATATGAAAACAAAAGTGTACGCAGGCAGCATGGAAGCAAAAGGGTATTTTACCTGTTTGTGGCGGGATCACACCCCATGAGATTAGATTGTGTGTGTCAGCCTTAAGACAGCAGCGATTCTAATAACTCTACGTTTCCCCTTTCTAAATAAATAAAAAATTAAAGATGTATGAGAAAGACCACTAAACAGCCAAGTATTTATATGATGAACATTTAAGTCTTCCGACTTGCTGCCTAATACGTTTATTTCTATGGTGCCTCTCTGCTGTGGTGTTTCAGGTGTTATATAAAGTGTTAATTCGAATGCAGGAGAGTTTTTGATCAAGTGGTGCAAGGGAGGGCTGTGTCACGGTACTAACAGACGCCGGAGCCCCTTACGAGCGAGCGGGGATGTTAACCCTGGAGCACGGGTGAATCTGAGCCCCGGGGTTCTGGTCTGCATGTAGAATCAAGGACTCACAGAATGGTTTGGGTGGGAAGGGACCTTTCAAGGCCATCCAGTCCAACCCCCTGCCATGAGCAGGGACATCCTCAACTAGATCAGGGTGCCCAGAGCCCCGTCCAGCCTGACCTGGAATGTTTCCAGGGATGGGGCATCTCCCACCTCTCTGGGCAACCTGTGCCAGGGCCTCACCACCCTCACGGTGAAAAACTTCTCCTTATGTCTAGTCTGAATCTCCCCTCCTTTAGTTTAAAACCATCACCCCTTGTCCTGTCACAGCAGGTCCTGCTAGAAGGTTTTTCCCCATCTTTCCTATAAGCCCCTTTAGGTACTGAAAGGCCGCAATAAGGTCTCCCCGGAGCCTTCTCTTCTCCAGGCTGAACAACCCCAACTCTCTCAGCCTGTCTCCATAGCAGAGGGGCTCCAGCCCTCGGATCATCTCCGTGGCCTCCTCTGGCCCCGCTCCAGCAGCTCCATGTCCTCCTTGTGCTGAGGCCCCAGCGCTGGAGGCAGCACTGCAGGGGGGTCTCCCCAGAGCGGAGCAGAGGGGCAGAATCCCCTCCCTCGCCCTGCTGCCCCCGCTGCTGGGGATGCAGCCCAGGGCACGGGTGGCTTTCTGGGCTGTGAGCGCGCAGTGCTGGGTCATGTCCAGCTTCTCATCCACCAGCACCCCCAAGTCCTTCTCGGCAGGGCTGCTCTCCATCCCTACACCCCCCAGCCTGTATTGGTACCGGGGGTTGCCCCGACCCAGGTGCAGGACCCCATGTCCAGGGATTCTCCCTGTAGCCGCAGCTCCACGCCTCCATCTTCCTCCTGGATGGCTCTGACTGTGGGGTCCCCGCTGTGTTTTGGGGACAGCGTACGCAAGCGCCTGGTGCTTCACCGCGCCCCGAGCAGGTGCCTGTGTGGTGGGTGGAAGCGCCCGGAGGGAGCTTTGCCCAACACGGGTGACCGAAGGTGGTGGAAGCAGCAGAGACCTGCTCCCCAGCTGGGCGCGCGTCCTCTCCCTGGTGTCAAATGGCACCTTGGGGCCAGCTGGGAGGAGATGCTGCGGGTGAAAATGCTGTATTGATGACAACATAGTAAAGCATAAAGTACTATTAATATATTTTCTTGCTTTGTCCTCAAAGCAAATGTTTGGCCATATGCTTTAAAATAAAAAAAAGGAAAAAAAACCACCCAAACAGATGACAGTTTCCTTCAGAGGTTTGTCAGTAGAGTTTTTGGTTGACTTTTTTTTTTGCTCTGTTTTACTTTTTGATAGTTTAACGCAGAGCTCAGGCAGTGGTGCTGCTTATCATTAGGGGTCCCAAGAAATTTGTGTTTCTCCAACAATAACAACATATTAACCGTGTTGCAGCAACACCGATGGTAACGTCTGTATTACCCCTCATGCCGCACGACAACCGGGTTTTAGATTTTTGCAGAGAAACCATGGGGAAGATCGTCCAACGAGAAGGCATCGTTGGTACTGGCGCTTCGTATGCTTCCACGTCATCACTTTAGATGATGGTATTTTTAACTAAAACCTGGGGACTATCGCTACTAACACGCGGTGGTGCTAAAGGGGAGCTCACACGGGTGCCCCTTGCTTGCTCTCCCCTCTCCCACCAGTGCGTGGGAGACGGGAAGCAGATGAGGTAGCAAACCCCCCCAAAACACTCCTGGGTCAGCCCAATTAGAGCGTTTTAAGGACAAAGAAGTCTCTGGATTTCTACATCTTTGCTTTGACGTATGACTTGCTATAGAGATTGTAATCCTATAGGGCTGAAATCTCTTTTAAGGCATACGAATACACCAAAGGATGAGCTAGTCCCCAAAATAACCAAATCTGAGCTAAACATGTAGTCCTTCGAGAACGTATCAGCTGCCTGATCCACCCAGTAAGCCGTTACAGCTGGAACCGGCGACCGTAAGAGCGACCCAGGAAGGGAGAGACCTTTTGCTTCAAACAGGATCAAGTAAGGAACCTCCAAATAGGCGGCAAGCAAGAAAACAACGTTGTGCCTCACTGCAAGGCAACCGCTTTGTTCCTTTGCGCTTGCCAAAACAGATGGGGAACAACTGGAAGGAATAACCGTAGAGTTAATGTTGCCGTCTTCCTTTACAAATGAAGCGGGAATTTACTCATCTCTTCCCTAACGAATGTTTTCTAAATTGTTCGCGTACGAGGAACGTGGGGCAGCGCGTTCCAGGTGAGCTGTCTGCAGACGGCTTCCTCGGAGCGCAAGCGAGCGCGCAGCTGCCGACGGATCCTCGCCTTTCGCTCCTCGCGGACGCTCGCGCCGAAGGCTGTCGTGAGCGATTCTAAAATCGAGGCACCGTCAACTTGCCCTTTTTTCCCTGCAAGCTCTGTGCCTCGCTGCGGACTTTGGAAAAGTAGCTTAAAGCAACAAAGCTTTTATTTCGGCTCGGCTGCCCAGACTTTCCTTGTGCTCTAAAAATACCGATCTGAGGGCGTTACTCTGCTTTGAGCTTTTTCTATCACGTTCTCTAGACACCCAGATGTCTGATTTTTTTTTGACCGACGCCTGGAGCAGAGAGTTTATTACCGAGGCAGCGGCGCGGGCGGTGGGTGGTGGGCGCAGGCGACCCGCGCCCGGTGCTCCCCGAGGCGCTGCTCAGCGGGTGCTCAGCCGGGCCCCGGGCGGGGCGGGGCTCGGGGAGCCGCTCTTCCTCGCAAAGCTGACTGACTCCACCCGGCACCCGGCCTCGGTATGACGTGTTCGTGCGTCACGGCTCACCGAGGAGCTCCCGGGGGGGCCGGGCCGGCCCCGCAGCGGCCTGGCCCCGGAGGACGGGGGGGGCCGGGGGCCGCCCCACAGGGAGTGCGGACAGGGCCTGGCCCCGGAGGAGGGGGGGGCCGGGGGCCGCCCCACAGGGAGTGCGGACAGGGCCTGGCCCCGGAGGAGGGGGGCCGGGGGTGCCGCTCCCCTCCCTCACGTCACGGCCACCGCCAAGGGCTCTGACGTCACCAGCGCCTCGCACCGCCCCCCGTGACGTCACCGGGGCGGGAGGAGTGCGGCCACGTCTCGCGCTCCGTCCCCCCGGCGCGCACGCGCGAGAGGAGGGGTGGGGTGGAGACGCGGCGCGGCGCGTGCCGGGATTGGCCCGCGGCGGTGACGTGGCGCGGCAGGCGGAAGTGAGGGGGCTCCGACCATGCTACGGCAGGTGAGGCGGGGACCGGGACCGGGACCGGGGCCCGGGCCGGGCGCGGGGCCGCTGCAGCAGCGTCCGGGCGCGGGGGGTGCGAGGGAGACGGGCGCTTTCCGCCGCCACAGGCCTGCAGCCCCGGCGTTGCGCTGCCCGCGCGCTGGAGACCCGCAACGCCGCCAGCCCCCCGGGGGGGGTAGCGGCCCGCGGGGGGTGCTGGAGGACGGGAAGGTTTGACGTGCTGTGACGCCGCGCTGACGTGCGCCGGCCGAGAGCCGGCGGGGCTGGGCTCAGGGCGCGGGGCGGCGGGGGGGAGAGAGCCTGGCGCTGCCGGCGCGGCCCCTCTGCGGGGCCTCTGCGGGGCCGCTGCCCGGCTGCAAACCCCGCCCGTTCCCGTCCCTCCCCGGCACGTTCGTTGCGACGCGGGGGGACGCGAAGCTGCTGCCTGACGTAGGACTAGCTTTTGTAGGAGGTAACGGGCGCTCTCAGGGGAGTGACGAAGAGAAGAGGCGAGGCTGGGCCGTGACGTTACTGCTTGGGCGCAGAAAGCAGCCCTGCGCTCGCCCTGGGAGCCCCTGTATTTTTACCAAGCACAAATCCGAACGTTTAACGCTGCGGGTTTGGTTCGTATGTGGCGAAACCGTCACGTTCTTCCCAAATTCAGTTTGATCTTCAGATGACGCCGTCATACTTCTGGGCCATCAGAACCGTCCCTGCTTGACTTGGAAACAGATTCTTTGTTCTGATGGAACTGTTTGTGTCTGTTCCCGCTTTAGGACAGCAGTGAGGACATTGAAGATGTGTCTCTCTTTGATGCAGACGATGATGTATCCAGGAGATCAAAAAAGTCCAAAATAAGGTCAGTGGCCATAGAGGGAGTTTCTAGATGAGTCTGAGGAAAGACTGCCACATGACATCAAAATACGAAATGGCGAATACCTTCTTTGTTTGGTTAGAGGTAAGGGAGGGTAACTTCTGGATGCCTGAGAGTGCTGCTTCCAGAAGCTCAACGGAGTTTGTAGGTCCGTGCTTCTGGGTGCCCTCGTGTTTAACGCGTGCTCATGTCCCTGCATGTAAGGGATCTGCAGTGATGCAATGACAGTGTAACGGGAGGTTCTTGCCCTGTTGGGTGCTGGTTCCAGGCTAGTCCGTTATCTCTGCCCCGCTGTTTGTTCTCCGCTGTTTGGTGCTGCCCTTCTGTGTGCCGTGTCCTGGCGTGGTGGGTGCAGCCGCCTCCGTCCTCGTTCTGCCCGACCTGCCGCGGAGCAGTGTCCGGCCATGGGCACTGTGGTGACCCTGGCTCTGCCCTGCGTGTTTCTGACCCGGAAGCTGCAGGAATCAGACAGAAGAGCAAGTCTGCTCTCTTGAGGAATGAGATCTTTCCTTCAGGGGTATTTCCTCTGTCAGAACCTTTTTAAATTTCCCCCATAAAAGTTGCCTTACGTCGAACACCAGGTAAAACTCCCTGTCCCCTTCCCCCCCCAGAGTCTGTCTGCACGTGGGATATCACTGCGCGTAGAATTTGTCGTCCTTATGACAAGCTTCTAGTCAGTTTATTTCCCGTATTTTCAGCAGTTGTTGCACACCAGGGTCATGTTATGGTGCTGATCCTTATCCTGTGAGTTGGCGGGAGATCACCTCGGCAACGTCATTTCTCTGAAATGGCTTCAGTCTTGTCTGAAAGAGCCGTGACTGTGCTGTGCTTCGTTCCAGGCATCCAGTGGCGTCATTTTTCCACTTATTCTTCCGAGTCAGTGCGATAGTTGTCTATCTGCTCTGTGAGCTCTTAACTAGCAGCTTTATTGCCTGCATGGTGACAATTATCCTCCTCTTGTCGTGTGACTTTTGGGCTGTAAAGGTAAGTTCCTCGTATGCTTTTTGTTATCTTTGTCTTACTATATAAGAATAATTGAAGAGAGTGATATTCATGTCACAAAAAGAGTAAATTCTTTGTACCTTTCCCACAAAATGGTACCTAAAACCCCCTCAAGTACTGTGATGTATTGCAAAGCGTTACGAAATAATAACTCTTAGATCTCTGTGCACCTGGTTTCTTTTTGAAAAATCAAATGGAGAAACATATATTAGGTTTTCTTTTAAGGTAGCACAGCCTTCATTATCAGATCACTTTCGAATTGCCAGAAGTACGCCTCACAGTAATGTGGTATTGTACTGGGCATATTAGAACGTGGAATGTTGTGGACATAAGAGCTCTCTAATCTTGTTTTCCCAAATGTGAGGCAAATGAGCAGCATTGGAAATCGCGACCCAAACGGCTGAACTTTGGCAAATGGTTTCTTTTAGCAGAAAATTTAAAGCTCGTTGCTTTTCTTCTATTTCAGAATGTCACAGGGCGACTGATGGTTGGCCTTCGCTGGTGGAACCAGGTGGATGATGATGGCAGAAGTCACTGGGTATTTGAAGCCAGGAAGGTAAATTCCCTTTTTTTTTTTCTTTTCCTTTTAATTGTTTCTGCTTTATGAACCCCCTATTAATTAGCGGTTACGCTTGTGACGGTAGATGGCACAGCGTAGACATTTACTTCCAGCCACAGACCCGTGACAAAGTGCTTGTTTCATGTAGCTGCTGAATGAGCTTTTTGATTGTCGAATTAAAAATTCTCATGATGTGTTGATCTGGCTTAATGCGAGTAATGTAAAAGTTCCGCATAAAATGCAGCGAAGGTTCCCATTTCACGTCTGTAGCCTGCAAGTTTTCTGGTGTGAACTTGGAACAGCTGATACAGCTTTTACCTCCTATAGAAAACTATTGGAAGTAGGAAGGAACATATAGGGCGTTCGGCATGGCACATCACGGTGCCTTTGTGTTCGTGGTGGCTCCTGCTGAGGCTCTGGTATCCCCCCCTGTCAGGCACCCCCGACGTGGCGTATTTATCCTTTCGATCCCTCTCTCTTAGCTCTGTTTGTAGGGAGCTAATGACCCTTCTGGCCTGCGGGTCTGGGGTGAGGTAAAGATCGTCTCCTGCCTCACGTGGGAACTCTGCCGTGAGGTAGGGACTTGAGCCTAAACCTTTCTCCGGCCGAGTTTGTGCCCTCGCTACAGGCGCGTTCTTTCTCAAAACCGTGCTAGTTTAGAAAAGTTAGAACATACTGGGGGAAGGTAGCTGGACTGCTGGTGGTGCTGTAAATTTAGCCGTAAGTTGTTAACCCAGTGCAGATTTTTTAGCTGTTAGAGGAAGCAGCGAGTGCTTGCTTGGGGTCTTTTACTCTGTAAAGACTTTATAAAAATAGTGTGGTGTGACTCAGACCTCTGCGTGTGTAAAAAAAACCAAAAAACAAAAAACCAAAAAAAACCCCACCCAAAACAAACAACCAAACAAAAAACCCCCATATGCTGATGGCTGAGAGTATCAATATTTAGTTCTGCCAGTGCCAGGGTTAGTGATTCTGGTTGTCTGTGCTGTGGTTTGGAGGTGGAAAACATTAGCCATTTAGCTGCTTCTATGCTTTGTAACTGAACCACGCAGTATCCGCAATGTTTCCCAAACTTGCTGGGGCCTTTTAGCCCCGAGCATTCCGACAGGGTTCGGTGCTGCTGCCTCCATGGCTTCTGACAGAAAATGGACAAAAGGGTCCCTTAAATGGAAACACCTTCTGTTGCAGAAGGATCTTTCCGTGATGTAGAAATTGATCTCCAAAGCACCCAGTACTGCAGTGTGGAGGCAAAAACCAGGAGGCTTGTCGATTCTGGACTGTTTTTAATGACAGTGTGATCTACACGATGGAGCAGCCTGTTAATCTCCATGTCCTTTCTGTTTCTAGGTATCAGCGCAAGGGAGTAAAACCACATCAGAAGCAGAGTCCCGAATTTTCTGGTTAGGTCTAATTACCTGTCCTATGATCTGGGTGATATTTGCCTTCAGCGCGCTCTTTTCTTTCAAAGTGAAGTGGCTGGTGAGTTGACTCCCTCGGCTCAGTAACAGACCTGGCGTGCTACGGGCAAGGTGGTGTAAATCAGTGACTTTGTTTTCCCGGCTCTTAGGCAGTGGTGGTGATGGGAGTGGTGCTTCAGGGAGCCAACCTTTACGGTTACATCAGGTGTAAAGTTGGCAGCAGGAAAAACTTGACGAGCATGGCGACCAACTATCTTGGAAAGCAGTTCTTGCGGCAGGTAAGATTTCCAGGGTTTTGGAAACCCTCTGGTCATATTTCTTGCTGTCCATAAACTTCCTTCCTGCCTAGGCACGAAAGGAAAGACTGAACGAGTTGTTATTTAGAGTTCTGCAGTGGGACCCTTCACACCTTCCTTCCGTGTGAATTTGAGCCCCCTTAGTTAAGTCACAGAGTAACTTGCTAATTATTGGCTTCAAGTCC
This sequence comes from Phoenicopterus ruber ruber, assembly GCA_009819775.1. Classification (NCBI taxonomy): domain Eukaryota; kingdom Metazoa; phylum Chordata; class Aves; order Phoenicopteriformes; family Phoenicopteridae; genus Phoenicopterus; species Phoenicopterus ruber. Next base: position 2,978,614 of record CM020232.1, read on the forward strand.
CATTTGCAGCGTCTCGGGAGCTCGTGTTATTTACTGGTGCCGTGGACAAGTGCCGTAGAAGTTACTGGAATGTGGCTGGTGTATTGGAAATAAGGAACACAGTGAAAGCGGTCAGAGAGCGAACTAGCTTGTGATAAACTGCTGCTCTTGGATAACACGTGGCTAAATGACTCCTTTCGTTGCGCTGCTTCCTCTTCAGGTTGTGCTAGCCACAAAACGTCTGGAGGGATGGTGCGCCGGTCCTTGTGCTTCCGTGCGCAGCTGCGCCGTGCGTAGCTCTTAGCCGAAAGGGCTGCCGCTGCCTCTCATATTCTTTCTCACTTCCAACTGGCTCTTCTCAACAGGTCCTTTTCTGCCCCAGCGCTGGGTTTTCTTCCTCCCACGGGCCCTGCAGCAGCACAACCGTCCCCTGTTCCACTCCTAGGCTGTCATTTAACCTCTGCTTTTACCCCTGTCCCTGACGGTGGTTGGCTGTATTACGCAGCTGCCTCTGTGGGCAGGTGCTTTGGCTGCCACAGGTCCACAAACGTCTGCTGGAATTATTGTCGTTACTGTGATCGGAAACTCAAACATGGATCAACTGTTCTTCTTGGCACTGCGCTGGGCTTTGCTCTTCTGTAGCTGGATTTGCTTCCAAGTGCTTTTATCGCTGCGGTGGTTAAGCAGAGGCCCAGAGCAGTCTCAGTCTCTGGCAGAAATGAATGTCTTGCGCCAGAATCACGGCAGTGAGTCATAGTTCTCCTGTACTCCTTTTTTTTTTTCCTTTTTTTGCCTTCTGCAGACTGTGGCTAAAGAGGACCAGACAGCATCCTGAGTGTGGTGGAAGCTAAAGCCAGGCCGGATTCATGATAGTGAACAACAGAGAATATTGCTCTGACCATGAGGTTTGGGAGCTGCGTACATGAGGTGTGACTTAAAAGAAGTAAATAAATTGTGCAAGACTTCAGGTTAACTCTCCTAGCAACTTATATTCAGTTTTCCACTAGCAGTTTGTGTTTAAGTCCTTTCTTTAGTTTGATTAATTAGAATTAATTTGCCTAAGCTGGAAAGTAAAAAATATCCTAGGTGGCTCTCATACAGGTTTATAACTACCAGATGAATTAACAGAAAATTGCTGGACATTCCTCTTCAGAAAAACCGTGCGCGAGCCGAGCCTTCTGTTACCCAAGAACTCCCCCAACTCCTCCAGCAGTTGGTGCCTCAAATCGTTCTCAGTTGTGGACTTCGCTGTGTTTTGTTCTTGGAGGTCGTTGCTGCTTCTGTTAGGGAGTTCAGATAGCGCTCTTTTGGCTCTGCACCTCTCTCATTCTGTGATTCGAAGGGCGCTGAGGCGGTTGCAGTGAAGGACATCTAAAGGAAACGATGCTGTTGGCGTAGTGGGAAGATTATTGAAGTCTCATGGAAACAGCAGAACGTGACTTCTGAGCAGCTGCCGTCTTGTGTTTATCTGCAGCATTCTTGGAGGTCTCGGTAACATCTTAAACCCCTGGATTTATGGAAAGTCCCTCTACCTGTAGGCCTGCGTCTCTGTGGAGAGTGTAGCGAGAGTCAAACCGGGTTACGAGGAAGGTTGCAGGCACGATTGCAGAGGCAGGGCGAATCTGAGAGCAGTCGTCGGCTGACTAACGCTGCTGAAGAGGTGCCATCTGGCGTCGTGTCGGCGCTGCGCGGTAGCGTGCGTTTGCTGCCTCGCGTCTTTCTCTGGCCGGGAGGGCGGAGGGTGATGCGCTCTGCGGTTTCCTCACCAGCCCCTCGGCACAGTGTCGCAGGGAGCAGCCCTGGCAGGGGTTTACATTCCTCGCATCTGCGCGGTGTGCTGTCCTCGAGCCGTGCTCCCCGAGGAGTCTGGGCTGGAAAAAAGCGTTCTGGAGGATCGTGAAATGTTGGCTGGCAGCGTTCGCTTAGATGGCAGAAAGCGGTGTGTTTTGTGTGAAAAGCTGTACGAAAGGGGTCGGTTCCTTCTTGCAATGTAATTCTGTTCAAGGCAGATTGTGCTTTCGCAGTGGCGGATATTGTAAACTTCGGATGAGGTATTTGAAGTTAAGAATGTGGTTTCTTTTTGAATAATGGGTATTGTCAATTGTGGGATTGCGTTGACACGATTTCTCTCCCTGTACTGTAGCAATACTTGGGAGCTGTACATTTGTTTAACTCTTTGGATTGATACCTTCCTTTTGTAAATATGTATTTATAAAATCTTGAAATTAAAATAATGCTTTGTTTAACCAGACCACATATCCCTTCTGTGATTCATGGCTGAGCTCTATTTATGTACTGTGTTCTCCTAATGCCGTTTTAACAGGGGTTACTTGTCAGGTTAAACCTCGTTGTTTAGTGAGCTCGGGCATGGTTCCTTTCACCCAGGGGTCTTGAACAGTTTTGCCTGTGCAAACACTTTCTTCATAAACGTGCTGGAGTCGTTATCATGCAGAGCTGAAGTGTTTGTCACTCTGGAAGACTCATCCGGAGAGCGTAAGATGCTCCTGAGGGCACTGAGAGGGCCCCTCTGCCCCGGTCCCTGGCGCGCTCCTGGCGGGTGGCAGTGTGCTACTGTAAATGCTCGCGGAACTTCTAGTCCCCGTCTACGTGGAAGGGGTGATTTATTTCTAAGGAATGAATGTAAACAGGCAAAATGGAGTCAATCACTGAAGTAGAGGTGCTTCTGCAGCCGTGCGGGGCCGTGCAACTGCAGCGCTGGCCCATACGGCGTGATGGAATGGAAATCCTTTCTGCTCCGGTCCAACAGCCCCCTGTTTGCCGCTGCGGTCGGAGGGACGGCACTGACTCCGGCACAGCTCCAGCCACGAGGTAGTTGTTTTAAAAAGTGTTGAAAGTTTTGGACTTAATGTTTATTCTCCTGCTGCCAAAGCTCCCCCCAAACTGCTGGAAAATAGAGTGTGCTTTTCTGGAAGTTGCAGTTTATTTAATCAAGGACAGAGGCATTTATTAGTATGTATCTTTAAATATAGCCCTCTGGCTTATTTTTAGCCTCTTGGCAAACATTCAGTCTTCTGGCTTCTTTAAGCTGGCATTTTATTGCGTTTCTCCAGAGCATGGATCGGAACCAAATTTCTTATCGCTGCTCCAGTTGGGTGTGAGTCTCGTTTGATCTTTACTCGCTGTCTGCTGGGGTTTCCTGTGAAGCGGGAAGTGGGAGGTGCCGTGGAATGGGGAAATTCTCTGAATGTGCTTTTTTGGACAAGCCTCGGGAATGTGCGCTAAGCCAGCTTCTTCAGCATCAGCTGTGTGATGGTGGCCCCGCCTAAGACCTCCAGGCCTGGGCGGTGGCTGAACTTGCAGCGTTTACAGAAGCAGAACACTCCAAGAGCAATAATCATAAAATACTATTTGCTCTGAAATAGCCAAATGCACCTCAGATGTTGCAAGCACGGCTCAAAGGTGGAAATCCTCCTCGTTTTACAGGCAGAGCCATTTGGAGTCCTCGGAGCGTAGTGCCTTGGCTTGCTCGCAGAGCTGGGGACAGAGCAGGCGCTGGGGGACGTTTGGTGTCTGCCTGGGGCTGTGCGAGGCCTCGTCCTTCCCCTGCGTCCTGGGGATGAGCTGCTCCGTTGCTCCTTGGCCGCAGCGGGGACCTGTCCCCCGCTGCCGCCGCAGACCAGCCTGGGTTTGTCCTCGCCCGCTGTGGCATTGCTGCGTGCAGCCGGCTGCGGCCAGAGTCCCCGGGAGGCAGCTGGTGGCAGGGCCAGAAGCAGTGATTTTTCTGGCCCCGTGCTTTCACGCGTTACCGTGATGCATCCAGATACTCTCGAAACACAAGAGCTGTAGAGGCAGTTTTGCCCCGTGGGGTGCCGCTCCCTTCCCTCTGTGCTTCCCCCCTGCCCGGGGCAGAACCGCGGGGAAGGGCGAAGGAGGGATGCTGAGGGCGCACGGGTGACCTGGGCCCTGCCGGGCTTTTCCTCCAGAGATTTCTTGGAGACTTGCCGGGCCCAGAGGGCTGCAGGGAAGGGTCCTTTGTAGTTGCCTGGCAGAGGCCGCGGTCAGCCCTGCTCGCACAGGACAGGACATCCCAGCTGGTATTTCCTAAACAAAAAGCTGCAGTGAGTAATGGAGAGTGACCTTTGGGGAGACCAAAGGGAGCGGGGATGCGGGTGAGGAGGCTGGATGCTGGCCAGGACCCAGCGCTGCTTCCAGGGCTCCTGGCAGGAAGGAATTTCTCACTTCCCTGTTGCCTTTCCATGCAAACAGCCCCAATTTGGGAGCGGGCATCCCTTCCCACCCTGCGACAAACCGAGAGCCTCCCCGCTGCCCTGATACGACAGGCAAAGAGCAGAGAGAAAGGAAACGCTATTTCTGTTTTACCGATAGCAGCATTTTTGTACCACAGAGGCCACGTGGGCCCGTCGTTATCTGCCTGTGTGTGCAGAAAGCAAACCAAGTGTGCCGAACGCGATTCCAGTTCCTTCCTGTCCTCTCCGGTGCCAGCGCGTGGCTCGGGGCAGCTGACGTCGGGGACGCGCTGCGCTGGTTTCCGCTGCTTGGCCACAGGCTGCAGCGCTCGGCCGCTTCCATTTCACGCGTGTTTCTCAGGGAAGGCGTCGCCTTTGGGCGCTGCTGCGGGAACAGCCTCTTCCCCGGCTCGCGGCAGGTACGTGTGCTCCAGCCAGTTCCTGCAGCTGCGAGAACGGCTCTCTGCGCCCGACTGAACCCCTCGCACCCAAGGCTTGTCTCGAGCAGTAGCTAATTCCGTGTGCCTGGCAAAGACTCCATGGAAAACGCACGGCCATGCTTCCAGGAACAGCTTTTGTCCCTCCAAGGGTCGGTGGGTCCCTCTATGTCACCTGGTGGATTTTGCTGCCATGAATTTGACCGACTCCTTTCTGAGACCCTGCAGACTTTCAGTGTCCGCAGTGTCCTGCAGCAGAGAGCTCCACCGATGAACACGTCCTTTGTTTTGGATTCTTTCACAAAGTACTAATTTATAAATTATCCAATTAATGGCTATTAATGCCAGGTCATCTCATCCCCCAGCTGCTCACTACACATTTCAAAGAGCTTCGGTATTTGCCAGGTGGGGCTCCCCGGGCAAAAGCCACGTTGATGCTCTTGAGCTATTTCTTATCTCTGTGAATCCTGCTCTTTAGAAGTCTGAGCAGTTTGCTCAATATAGGAGTTGGATTTTCGGATCTGTTGTTCCTCGTATTCCTCCCAGACTCCTTAAAAAACCCCAAACCCCAGTGTCACACTTGCCACCTTCCACCCGCCTGGCGCCAGGACAAGCAGTCGGTTTGTCTGGGGATTAGTGGCTCGGTGGGTTCATCCCTGAGCCCTTTGGACTCCTCCTGAAAACCTTCTTGGCCTGCTGAGTTCCTCCTGTCCGTGTTGCCAGCTTGCGCAAAGCTGCTTCTATTTCATTCATTTTGGGTGAGTTCTTTAGATTTTTTTTTTTCTCTCTTGTTTACACATTGCTTTGTGATTGAAAAACTCCGTAGTAACCACTGGAGTACATGAATCATTCAGCTTTGCTATCACAGCACATACTCACTTGCTCTCGCCTACTGTTGTGTTTCCAGATTCAAGGAGGGTTTAGCTGTTGAGATGGTTACTCATGGTTTCCTACTGGGTGTACCCACGTTGAGTCCGGCCCTTTTTTGATGGTTTGTATGACTTCTCCCCTTTTAGATAGATCGTCTTCCCCTGCGGGACCTTCCACGCTTGTTGTCTGCTGTAACGTTTAGAAGTTCATTTAACTTTCTTTTAACCAGTAGCCAGCCTATATTTTGCTTTTGCTGGAGCCCTCCCTCACACCTGGACCCCGTTTCAGAAGGAATTTGTGTCGCCCACCAAAACCGCCTCTGGTCTCGGGGACCTCCACGCTCGCTTCCCAGCATCCGAGAGCCCACCGCGCTGGAGGTGCCCGAACCCACCTGCGGGCAGACGTCCCGACCCAAAACCTCACCTAAAAACTCTTTGGATGAGGAAAAAACCGAAACACCCTTTTGCACAGCTCTCTGGTATGCGAGCCCGTGATTTCTCATGTTTTAAATTGCAGAGTCATGCCCAGACGTTTGGTTTAATTAGGATCTGGAGCTCGGATCTGGGACGGAGAGAGCAGGGGACTGGGACTTCGCTTGGACCCTGCTCTGTCCCCAGCTCAGAGACATCATCGTAGGTGGGGCTGGCCGGTAGCCGGGGCAGGGGAGCGGCACAGACCCGGTTGCAGGCTGGGGGATCTGGCACCGATGCCCGGGGTGCGGTGCCTTCATCAGGCATCACGAGCCACGCTCGCGCTGATCCGCCAGAGCTCTTCTGCGGCTGCCGCCAGCGGGACACCCCAAATCCCGCTGCTCCCAGCCCCTGCGAGAGCAGCTTCAGCAGAGCGGGAGGAAAACGCAGGAGCTGTAACATCCCTGGGGGTTTTTCCTCTCTGTTTGCGGTGGGGTGGGGAGTGCAGCATCCCCTGTGTGCCAGGGGACTGGGCAGCCTTAGGGCACATTAAACCAGCCTTTTCGTGAGCACCTGGCCAGTGACCCCCTGGACAAAACCTCTTAATCCTTGTGTTTAAGGGCAGCATCAGCAAACATCTGGAGCAGCATCACGGGGCTGACCCTGCCGTCGGGTCCCTCCAGCCCAGGCAGCCTCTGCGTGACCCAGGCTTCAGTCCGTCCCTCTTCCATCTAAACCCTTATGGCGGCAGAGGGAGCTCTTATGCTTTTTTTTTCTTTAATTAATTAATTAAATTGTAAAAACTGGAGCAAAGAAAGTTTTCTGGAATGGCTTGTTGGAAACGCCTCCGAGGATCAATCCTGCGATGTGAGAAGTGCCAGGAGCGACCTGCCAGCCCGGCGCATCCCGTGCGAGCGCGGGACGGCGGTGGGAAGGGTGTCACCTCCCGGGGCGTCACCCCTGGCCGCAGCTGCCCGTCCTCCCGCGCCTCGCAGAGGGGTGACAAAGAGGAAAACAATAACCAAAACCACCTCTCCTTCCGTTAGTGCTCCCTCTGAGCTTTCTGGGGCCGAGCGGGGATATAACGGGAACATGATTTCACCGCCCTGATGTTACGGGGTGGTGTGAGCAACCACTTGAGTTGGAAAAAGCAAGTAAAAGGCAAATTTATTCCCAGCTGGGTGTGCGTGTGTGGGGCTGGCTGGCTGGGTTGTCTCCTCAAACAGACCTCGGGACCCTCCCGATTTTGGGGAATAGACTGGTTTAAATAAATGCTTCCTAGGAAGCGATTCAGCCCTGTGCCCAGCAGTAGGTGCCCGTGTGGCGGGGGGCACGTCGCACCCCGCTGCACCCCCGGGGGTCCAGCACCCCTCGCCAGGCACGGGCTGGGGGTGCCCTGGGTGTGGGGCGTAGGGATGGGCACATCCCTGCCGGCTCCTGGTTCGTTAGCTCGGAGCACAGCCTCTTGCTCTGGATCCCAGGGACCGTCCCGTGTGCGAGCACCTTGGAGAGGATTTGAGCTGGGGCCCCTAAAGCCGAGCAGAGCTGCCCCGCGTCCACCGGCGTCCAGCGTTCTGGCACCTGCTGAGGTCAGCAAAACTAAACCGACTTGGCTTAGTTTTGCTCCCAGAAACCAGAAGGGAATTTTAGCATCGGTTTTAGTGGGAGCTGCCAAGTTTCATTGTTGGACATCACAGTAGATTCATGTCTACTGCTTCTGGGCTCAGCCGCCTATCTTCAGTGCTTCGAAGCAGCAGCTAAATGCTTTCCCTGCCGTTCCAGTGATGAGATTTTGGGATAATAGGACGTGGGGGACGGGACAGCCTGGCACCAGTGGCTGCCAGGTCACAGCCCCCAGACCGGGAAGGTGCAGCAGCATCATGCGGGTGCCCTTAACCTGGTCTGGTACAAGGCAAAACAGATCAACCCCCCCATCTTTTTTTGTGCTGGACTCAGCTTTACTTTGCGTGGGTGGGGATGGGGAAGGTGATCCCGTGGTCCGTGAACGGGTGGTGATGAGGGGTAGTGAAGAGCCGGGGCAGCACCTCTCACCCCTCCCGGCCCACGCCGTGTGCCAGCCCCCCGCTGCAGTGATGCTGGGGGGTGCAACGCTGCTCCCCAGCACGTCTGTCCCAGCTCAGTGGCTTTCCTCAGCCGACAACCGTGGGGCTGGGGCGCCTTTCCACAGCACAGCCCTGAGCCCAGGTCCCTGGAGCCCTTGGGAAGGACTTGGCTCCCTCCGGTCCTTCCCAAGCCTCCCACTTGCAGCACTGGGTCTGGCTGGGTTTGGTGGTGGGTGAGGAATAGCTGCCACCTGCTCAGCGACATTTCAGTGCAGAGCCACGCTCGCCAAGCCCCCGCCCCTTGTTGGGTCTGCGTATCCCCCTGCCACGGCCCGTTCCTACCCGTGAGCTCCCAAACCCATCAGGACCGGCTTTTGCAGTTGCGCCTCATCCCTCGTGCTCCAGGCAAACGGTTCGGCCCCTCTACTCGGGTGGTCTCACCGAGAGACGTCAAGTACAAACATCCCCAGTGTAATTTTTGGCAACGTCAAATTTTCTGGCTTCAGATATATCAACAGGACTTGTCATTACATTTAGCTGCTTTCCCCTCCCCTCGCTCCCACAAGGCCTTGAAGTGCTCTTACATGATTTTAGGATATCCACCAAACAACCAACCTGTTATCCAGGCCTCGGGTTTCATTTTTACGAGGCGGGACCGCGGTTTGCGCACCGCAGCCTCGCCTGGCTGACATCCCCTTCCATGCATCCTCATCCTCCACCGGCGTGGCAAACGCCGCGACCCACGCGTGTCTCGTGGTTGCTTCTCGCTCCGGTCTCTCTCCAGGCGTGGGGCCACACGTACATGTGCGTGTGTGATGCAGGGGTTGGGCTTCGTAGGGTTTGGGGTTTATATTTTTCTTAAAAGCAGCGAGAAATTATTTCCTGTCCCCTGTGGCCGGTTGCCATCGCCGTACGTGGCCAGCTGTGGATACCAGCCCCGGTGAAAAGAGCGGTACCCTGCCCTCCTCCCACCACTACAGCGACTGGGGGTGAACAACCTCGTTGTCTGAATTCTTGGTCTTCAGCCCCAGGTTTGAGGTCCCTTTTTTTACCAGGCATGACACGATGTCAGCCCCAGAGGACTTTGCAAGCTTTCCATCCGATTTACGTCAGCGCCGCAGGCAGCTCGCTGGCCTTGCTGAGCGTTAGTGACAGTGGGTGCAGTGCTGCTCCGTGGAGCCTTGGGTACGGGGCCGGAGCCCCCTGGGAGCTGCGGTGGGTGAGCAGGGAAGGAGTTGCAGTCTCTGGGCTGGGCTGATGCACTTGCTGGCATAGAGCTAAGGCGGCTGGAGAGGAGCCTGTGACCTTCTCCACCCAAAATCCCCGTGTGCGGGGATCCCCGCTGTCAGGTCTTCACTGGCACCTCGACCACCAGGCGATGACCAGCAGGGACAGCCCCCAGCTCACAGCCCTTCAGCTGCCGCAGCCGCCCGGGTGGAAACTGCGGAGGAGGCTGAGACCTGGAGCTCAACACGCACGTCCCACAGGACAACCTGCAGGGACACAGGACAGCACTGGCAAAAGGAAGAAAACAAATTCCCTTCTCGAAGGAAAAGCAAGGCTGTCCTGCGCCCCCATTTTCAGCGCTTATGGCACTGGGGCAATGGCTAGCAGCCCCGGCCCCAGCCCCGTGCAACGCACGTGGGCACCCCGCAAACACTGAAAGCAGAGACGGCTCGTGGCCAGAGCAGAAAGCGAGTCCGGATTTCTCGGTCAGGAGGAAGGAGCCCGGCAAGGGCTGCGCTTCACAGGACCTTCTTCCTGCAATATTGGTTTGCATCTACATTAAAAATTCAGGCGCTCTTTCCCCAGGGTTATTCTTCTTGGAAACAGGTGACTTCACGGCTTGACGTGGGGCTTTTTCTCTGAACGAGATGGCGACGAGAGCGCTCAGGTGTGTCCCACCTGAGTGTCTCCCCCAAACGCCCAGCAGCATCGGGCTGCTCTGCTCAGCCTGGTTCCCCCCGGGGTGGGAGCGGTGCAGCGGGCAGTTACCCGCTTTCTACCCTCAGCGGAGCGTGACCCTTTCATACGGGGACATCAGAGCCCCGTTCCAGAGCCGAGCACACCATGTTATCGAGCCCTTGAACTCCAAAGCATCTCAAGCATAAATCTCACCTAGCTGAACTATAAATCAAGCCTCTGCTTTCAGGCAAACCGAGCTTGTGCATACTTATGAATCACCCCCTCCTCGCTTAATCATTTTGTACTGAGGACATCTTAAAATGAATGTACTCAAGCCGAAAAGTCCATTAAAAATGAGAGTCCGAATGACTAAGAGAGGATTTTACATCTGCATCCAAGTTTGCAAGCAAATATGGGCATTTGTAGGAAGAACAATCATCCTCCAAAAATTTCTGCAAAAAAAAAAAAAGCCCGGGCGGGGAATGACTAATGGAGCGGGCGGGAACGGGCTGATCCACGCAAGCGCCCGGGCGAGGAGCCTGCAGGGAGTTTGGCTGTCGCTGCCTGGCTCCACCTTGACCTATGCAGATCTGGTTGGGTGAAGGCAGATTTCTCTGGAAATAAGAATTTCCCTGCTCTCTGAGGGCCCTTTGCCAACCGAAGACCTCAGAGAGGAAAGCATGCAGCGACCCAGTGCCGCGGCAGGGCTTCGGCTGGAAGCGTTCGTGCTGTGCTGGGGACTGCGACAGTCGGTGGGATTGCAAACGGAGGGTGTCCTCTGCTTCTAAAACACCAAGTCTGCTTTTTTTTTTCCTGCTGAGAAAGTCCTTATAAAATTTCGGCCATGCTCAGGACACTCCGGCAGCAGTAAGCAGGAGAAAACCAACTTTCTGCACTTTCTCTGCCGCAGGGCGTTCAGGAGCTGGGATCTCCCCGGGGTTTGGGGACAGGGGAGGTGACGCCCCAGGGCAGGCAGGAGCAGAGCGCATCCAGCTACGTTCCTCCGCGAGAGCAGGACAGAGAGATTTCGTGTCAGAGCAGCGCGACGTGCCCGCGGCTAACCTGGCGGGTTGCAAAGCGCTTGACGTATCCGTGCCCGGGAGAGACCCACACCCCGTCCGGCTGCCGGATGGAGATTTGCGAGCTCAGAAACGCCTCTTTGCAGGCAGTGCCGGGGTAAACCCGCCGGTGGCAGAGGGCAGGACTGCCCAGCGCTTTGCTCGCGTCTCGTGGGTGCACCGTGGCCAAGCCGGCCGTGCCGAATGCTGGCGGCGGTGCCCGGCTGCCCCGCTCCGGCAGCGCCTCGGCCCCGTGCTCGCTCCCCTCCCGGCTCACGCACCCGCCCGGCCGGAGCTCGCTCCGTGCGTAATTGCTCCCAGGGAAAGATGGTTTGGGAATAGGTCCACGTCTCCGTCTTTTGGATGCTGAGGGTTGGAAGGTGGAGCACACGTCGTCCGGGGGACACGTGCCCGTTCTGCGCTCGGAGGGCCGGGCAGAGGGCACCCCACGGAACAGGGCTCACGTGCTGCAGGGCCCCCCCCGGAGCTTCCCGGCGGCGTGCAGGCCCTTATGGCGCTTGATAAAAGCCACTTTATTCATCTCCTCCTGGCTTTTGTGGCAACTGTAATACCCGATGCCTGCAGACAGACGCCCTCAGGCACGCGAGGACACGGCAACAGCCCCAGACACGCCGGGACAGAGAAGCTGGAGCAGATGGCACAGGCGTCCGCACAGCACCCGCCGCCCAGACGCCTGGTGTTGGACACGCACGGAGACACGGACGCACAGCCGGGCACTGCAAAGCATCTCGGCGTGGATCCCCGCTGGGGTACAGGGTGTGCACCCCACATCCACCACATCCTCCCTGCGTTGGGGTGCGCTCGCGTGTGCACGCGCACACACGTGTGCGCACACACACACACACACGTGTGCACGCGCGCGCACACACACACACACACGTGTGTTCTCCGTGGCAGCAGAGTTATTTTTTTGCTTGGCCGTGGCTGCCGTGGATGTTTGAGCCAAAGGCAGGGTCTGGGCTCCGGGCTGCAGCGGGTCCTCGGGGAGGTCTAACAGCCTCCAGCTGCGGAGCATGAGCTCAGCGCCGGCCCAGCCGAGCGAGCCTCCACCTTTTGCGAGCCCTGGAAGCCAGGATGGAGGTTGCTGCCGTTCTCATCGGGCAGTTTTTCAGCTTCAAATGACCTTCACTCTGTTCCTCGCCCGCTCAGCCCCTGGGTGCTGTCAGGTGAGAGGGATTTCGTGGCCATGCCCTGTGCGGCTCTGGCGCATTTGGTACAGATTTCGTGGACTTTTGAACTTCAGCAACTGCTTAACTTTGGCTTGGTGATACCCAAAGGTGCAGAGGCGCTGGGATCTTATACAGAATAAGCCCCAGCTGGGTGGATAATTGCCGTGCGCGGGCACAGCCCACCTCTGCCTCCGGAGCATCCTCCTCCCTGGCAGCACCCGCGGACCCTGATGTGAACTCCGCGGCACAGGTCTCTCGTACTCTAAAAATGTATTTGGAGGAAATTCCAGCTCAGACCCCGCCTGGCAAAGCTCTCTGGCTCTGCTCTTGTGGTTTGAGCACACAGGACCTCTGACTTACAGCTGCAAATATCTTGTAGTTCTACAAGAGGAAGCGGCATAGCTAATGTGCATGGGAATTATCCCATGTCCTAAAACTCTGCCGGGTCTGGAAGCCATCTGTGTGACCCTTCCCGGGGTCGGAGGTGAGACATTCCGTTTTTCCTGTGTCATTCGGAATAAAAAGCAAAAATATTGGCTGGTGCTTGCAGCCCTGAGAGATGCTAAGTACGTGTGTCAGGACGACTGCCGTCTATTTTCTTTAGACGTGATTTAGCAACCCGCCGAGCCCTGCAAACACATGGCTGGGGGATGTGTCACGGGCCTTCAAGGAAAGGGCAAAAGAAAACCCGTACAGCTGAAGGGCTGAAACCTTGCAAGTCTGTAGGACACGGCAGCTGCAAGCGGGAAATAGTTACGGTCTCAGGGTCTGGAGAGAATTTGAAACGCAGGACATGGGTACAAAACTACCGAAGCACTGGCTGGCCGCTTACCTGCAGGAGGACGTGCAGTTTATCGCAGGTCAGCACATAGATTCGCTGGTAGCTGAACAGTATCAGTCGTCAGCAACCGGAGTGGCCGGTTTAAATGAACTGGTTTAAAATTTCGTCATTTAATTTTAAACAACTCATTACAGATGAAGTCAAGCCCACCTGATTTTGACGCTACGGACCGCCCATGAGGATCTCCTGGGACGCCCACCCATGGGGGAGACCCGAGGAGTCACAGCACCCCAGGAGCAGACGGGTTTGAGATGTCCAGCTCAGGGCGTGACAAATTAGAAAAGAATAGAATATTACTTTTAATATTTAATTACTCGAGATGGAGCTGTGTGTCTCCTCGCTGCACCTCTCCTTCCCACCAACACAAGCACACCCCAGGGACGTACCGATAAACCAGGGCACGTCCCAACGTTCCAGGAAAGGTCCTGCCTCTGCTCCCTGCTGGGGGCTCTTGGGGGAAAACCTGGCTGGTTGCGTACCTCCACGACGAGGAAGATCATCGTGGGCTCATTGTGTTGAAGGTCATCGTGGGCTTGTTGTGTTGGACCCGTGTCGAATACACCGAGCTGGAGCCTCTTATCCCGGGTGCTGCCAAACGGGGGGTGAAAGGACAGGCTTTGCCTCGATGCCCAAGATGGGAGACAAGAGGTCGACGTGACTGTGGGTGGAAGCAGTAAGGTTGTGCCAACCTTCAAGGGTGACAAAGCTCCTTGCGCGTGGCAATGGGTGCGGGGGGCCTTGCTCAAGCCTCCCAAACCTTCTCCCGACCCATCCCTTGGAGATGGCACTGGTGGCGAGTCCCAGACGGGCACTTTTCTCCCCCAAAGAAAAAAGCCCAAGCCACGAATCGGGAGAGGAGAGGTGGGCTGGCTCGCGCCGGGATGTTTCCTACGGGGGATAAATGAGGCAGGACGAGGAGGAGGGGAGGAAATCACCCTGGAGAGGCGGCTTGTTTACGGCAGCTCGCACCGGTCCCAGACAGGAAAACTGGCCCTCGACTTCCCCCGTCCCCTGGCAAACCAGGAGGTTGTTTTGAAGTGTCGGGAGAGGCGCTGGGGGCTGTCTGAAGCGCTCACGGAGAGACGCGCGTTTCCATCGCTCCCATCCCTCCAAACAGCTGGGGCTGACTCAGATTTCCCGGAGATGCTCTTATCTCGTCCTGCCCAGCGCTCGCTCGGCAGCGAGGGCGAAATAGCAGCCCCTGGAAAGGCTGCCCTCTGCCCTTTCACAGCCGGGGGCTTCCTGGCTCTGCGGCTCCCACACCCGCCGAGAGCTGGAAAACCCCGGCAGCCGCCGTCGGAGCCCCGGCTCCCCGGGAGGGCTGGGGGGAGCCCAGGGCTGCGCTGCCCGGTGGGTGCTCGGAGGCTCAGTGCGTCCCCAGCTCAGCTTCACTGAGCAAGGAAAGGTCACGTTGAGTTGGGCACGGCTAAATAATCCTCCACCGTCCTCGGCAGACCCTGCTGAAAGCTCCGGGGCGTTTAGGTGCGTGCGTCATGACACGGGCTGCTCTGGCATCGCTTTTGGTCAAAGTTAAATGAAGGCAGAGCTGGGTGCGCGGGGCAGGCGCTGGGCAGCTCTCGCGGCAATGGCGGGGCCGCACAGTTTTGCTGTTCGCCTCGGCATTCATGGCATTAACCTGGTCTTAGTTCCTGATTCCAGGTTTCCACCCTTTGCTTTTTAATGGCCCAATGTCGTGGTTTAACCCCAGCTGGCAATCGAACGCCCTGCAGCCGCTCACTCACTCCCCCCCTCCCCGGTGGGGTGGGGAGGAGAATCGGAGAGAAAGGAAAACTCATGGGTTGAGATAAAAGCAGTTCACCGGGACAGCAAAGGAAAAATATAAAAATATATTAATAATAATAATATATATAAGCATAATAGAATATATAAAACAAACAATACACAATTTCTCACCACCCGACGACCGATACAGCCCATCCCGAGCAGCAGGCAGGGAGCAGGGGTATCCCCCCCAGCTATCCCAGAACAGCCAGTTCCAGAGAGAGCAGGCGAGGGAACCAACAGCCGAAGGAACGGACGAACAGGTCTGAACAAACAGAAAAAAAAAAAGGAAAAACAGGGAAACAAAAAGCAACCCGAAGCGAAGCTTAAGGATTAAGGGTCTAAAGGCTCGTGGCCCACCGGCTGACCCTCCCTTATCCCGGCCATGCCGTCTCTGGTATGGAATACTCTCCTTGGCCAGTTTGGATCAACTATTCTGGCTCTGCCCCTCCCGAGTTTCTGCACCTGCACATCAGCAAAACCTGGGAAACTGCAGAATGTCCTTGGTCGTTGAGCAGCACCCAACCCCATCAGTGTGCTGTCACCGTTCCTCACACGCTAAATCCCAACCACGGGAGCTGCTGGAGGCAAAACCAGCTCCGTCCCAGCCTGAACCAGGACACCCAATTAGCAGAATACCCGCAGCCACCAGCCTCACCCAGCATCACTTCTTGCCGCAGCACATGGTGGCCATGGCCACCCAGCACCACACTCACCGGGACACTGCGTTTGCTGCCTTCAAGGGCTGTCTGTTCCTTCGGGGGAAAAAAAGCTGAAGGAAGAGAGAAAAAACTTTAACTTTTTGTCCCAAACATCCGAAATGTGGTGTATTTATTTTTCCCAGCAGTTTTGTTTGTTCTTCTGAATCTCGGTGGGGTTTGAAGAGACACGGGAGGGGAATTAGATTGTTTGGGTGGTTGGTGAGAGGCAATTGGATGTGTGAGAACAAGTTCAGGTCTCCAGTACTACCTTGAAAATCTTTCCTATCTGGTTTCTTATCTGAAACACACTGGGGATCTCGATGCAGTCTCAGCTCTCTGCATCACACAGCTGATGGGCTTCTTGGCCTCGGCAATATATCCCAGCCCCTCATCTTCCTCGTCCAGCCTCTAAATGACGTGTTTTCTCCTGTCTCCGTGTTCTCGCTTCGCTATCGCCCTCCCGCCCACGTCTACGTGCTGCTCTGCAAAGCTCATCTACGGTAAAATGTGCAGATCAGCCACTTTTTGGCTGAGCCAAGTGGCATTCGTACACTTTTATCAGACATCCCGGCCTTCGTGCATTTTCAGGCGGGCTTGTCCGGCTGCTGCGTGTGATGCGTAACTGCTGGGGTCTCACCCTCTCAGCGTCCCCTGTCTGCAGAGAGCTGGGATTTTGCCACGCAGAAGAGAGACAGCAGGTAGACAGACATGCTTATTCCACCCTTATAAGAGCTTTGGTTCCATCATTTTAGTTGGGTTCTTTTTTCCATAGGTGCAAAAAAAAAGGCTTTTAATAAGGCATAAGTTACTGAAAGGGTGAGTTAGCGGCTCAAGAGGCACACACACACACAGAGCATTTCCAAATGTAATGTCCTGTTCTTTTCTCTCCTCCCCTGCAGCGGGACCGGCGCGACATCTGGGTTTCCCTGCCGCCTGCAGCCCTGCCAAGCACCCCGGGAAGGGGCGATGGTTTCCCACCAGTCACAAGGACATCAGGAAATCATCTGCCCCCTTCCTTCGAATACTCCCAGTGCCTTGGAGACAAGCACCGTCCGGGCAGGGCAAGGCGTGTGAGAAATGAGTAAAACGCACAAATTTAGGAAAAAATCCCCAAACCCATACAAAAAAAAAAAAACGGCCTTTGACACCATCTCCCACAACATCATCCTGGAGAAACTGGCTGCCCATGGCTTGGACGGGCATATTCTGCGCTGGGTCAGAAACGGGCTGGATGGCCGGGCCCAAAGAGTTGTGGGGGATGGAGTTAAATCCAGCTGGCGGCCGGTCACAAGTGGTGTTCCTCAGGAAGGCCAACGGCATCCTGGCCTGTATCAGCCATAGTGTGGCCAGCAGGACCAGGGCAGGGATCGTCCCCCTGTGCTCGGCCCTGGTGAGGCCGCCCCTCGAGTGCTGGGTTCAGCTCTGGGCCCCTCACTCCAAGACAGACACTGAGGGGCTGGAGCGTGTCCAGAGACGGGCAACGGAGCTGGGGCAGGGGCTGGAGCACAAGTGCTGTGAGGAGCGGCTGAGGGACCTGGGGGGGTTTGGCCTGGAGAAAAGGAGGCTGAGGGGAGACCTTCTCGCTCTCTGCAGCTCCCTGAAAGGAGGTTGGAGCCAGGGGGCGTCGGTCTCTTCTCCCAAGGAACAGGCGACAGGACAAGAGGAAACGGCCTCAAGTTGCGCCAGGGGAGGTTTAGGTTGGATATTAATAAAAATTTCTTCACCGAAAGGGTTGTCGGGCACTGGAACAGGCTGCCCAGGGAGGTGGTGGAGTCCCCATCCCTGGAGGGATTCAAAAGACGTTTAGACGAGGCCCTAAGGGATACGATTTAGTGGGGGACTTGGTAATGCTGGGTTAATGGTTGGACCCGATGATCTTGGAGGTCTCTTCCAACCAGAACAATTCTATGATTCTATGAAAATATCGCCTTGACCTGGCAGTGCCACCGCTCGGGGGCAGCTTCGGTGTCTCTGACGCCACGTGCGCGTGTTCCTGTGCTGGGGACACCTTCGCATGTGGGGCTCCAGCCCTTCCCTGGCACCACAGACCTTTTTGCCAGCCCAGACGGAGGGGGAGGAAGGTGGGTGACGGCTGGATGGAGGGGGATTTTTTGGGGACTATGGATATTATCAGCGGGACTCCTTTGACTTGCAGCTTTCTCTGATCGTAAGACAAGATCTCCAGGCTTTAACCATGGCTTCAGTATCGACTCTTTCTAAGGAACTAGCCCGCCTCAGCTCCCTGCCTCAGTTTCCCCAAACAGGGCTGCCAGTGCATCTGCCTCACACGAGTATTTTCACACGTGTCGTGCTGTGCACGTTGCAACCGTGCTCTCCCTCCGCTCGGTGAGGCTGGGCCACGACAGCATCCCAGCACAGCCCTTCTCCTCGCCTGGGGAGGCCGCTTGGCCGCAGCGCCGAGCCTGAGAAGCGAGCAGGGACCCAGCCTGGGCGACGAATGACTCGGAGGCGCCTCTGCGGGCGTTTCCTTGCCGGATCCCTCTCGCCGTGCACAGAATTAACACCTCTGACTATAAACAATAAATCCTGGAAATTGTTACGCCTCCCTTGCGCATGGCAAAGGCATCTGGAAAGGGCCACGGCCCAGGTGAGAAAGGCGATGACGGGTCAGCGCCGTACGTCAGGCTGCGTGATGGATCTGGCTTTGGGGGGACAGGGCTTTATCGTAAACGACGGGGCAGAGTTTGGCCAGGACGGGCCGGATCTGTGTCACACCAGCACTGGCTTTGGCTCCCTGCCCTGCCGGAGGCCAGCCCGGAGCCGTGACGGGTCGGATTGTCGTCTTGCTGCTTTTTTCAGACCAAGGCTGGGGCGTCTTTTCCCGGGGCAGGGGGGGCTCCCAGAGGAAGCGATTATTCATTTCCAGGAACATTTGAACCAGAGAAAGCTCCTGGAAGCCTCCTTAGTGCTTGATGTCAATGCGTTTCCTCGGCACCGTGATTTCTGTGTCCGAAGGGGCCGGTGAACCCTCCTGCCTCGCTGCCTGGTGCCGCCGGGCTGCCGGGGCAGCTCCAGGCTGGGCTGATCCCTGGAACAGCACGGAGTAACGTCACCCGCCGAAAGCGGCCGGAGGCCGGCGGGTGCAGAGCTGCACGGCACCACCTCCGCAAGGCCGGGCCCTCCCAGGGCAGGCACTGCTCGAGTAGGGGCCGTGTCCGCGAGCGTAGATAAATAACCCCGGTGGGTACCTCTTCCCTGAGCTCCTCCGCTCCCCCTTACACCGGCACAAACTTCCAGCAGCCGCGGTACCTGTGCCAAGGTGTGTCGCAGTTTAACTACACCCTGAAAAAACCCTCTTTTTGCTTATTCTGAACCTGCATCCTCCTGCTTTCATTAATACATCCTCGCAGGACTGAGATCTGGCTTTGTCCGCCATCACATCTCCCCTTCGTGGCTCCCTTGGTTGCTCCTCACGGGAGCTGGTTCCTTCAGCCACCCCTCTGCTGTCGCCTCTCTGGGATGGGGGACCAGTATCCCCGGTGCAGGTGACTCGTGGCTTTTCCAGGTGCAATAACATCGTCCTCAGCTCTGATCCCTTTTCCTCCCCTCTCCCTTTCTCCCCTGGTTTGGGGGCAGCTGGGTGCACCCACCAGCCCTCCCTCCCTCTGTCCCCACTCCTCCCAGCACGGGGCTGGGACACGTTGGGGCTGGGACGGCAGAAGAAGTGACCTCAGCGCTGAAACTCCTGGCTCTGCAGGCAGGGTGTTCTGTTGTGTGTTCGCCAAACGCCTCTTTATTTACGATGCTCCGTGACAACAGTTACTGTCGGTACGGACGAGGCTGGGTTGCAGGAGCGCCCGGGTTCCGCTGGCTGGGGAGAGGGATGGAGGTGCCAGAACACACCCAGGCGCAGCCACCGGGGACGGGGACGGCTCGCTTAGCCCCAAAACACTGCCTGTCCCGTGAGCGAGGCTGCTCTGGGGCGGCGACCGGCCCGCTCCCCGCTCCCGGGGTTGTTTCGGGTGGAATTGCTGGGCTTGGTTGAATTTGCTGGTTTCTGCTTGCTGTCTTTTTGGGCGCATCCTCCCCGTCTCGCCCCACCTCCAACCTCGGTGCCTTCCAGCCCCCACCCTCTGCCTCCGCCGCAGGCATTCCCCTCCTGCTATCCGGCTGCAGTCCTCAATATTACGATTATTAAAATCTGCCGCAAAATAAGACGAAGATGTGCTGTCCCTCCTCCCCAGCCGGCCAAGCCTTCGCCCTTCGTTTGAGGACACAGGGGCCACACCGCTTCCTCCGGCAGCCCAGGGGTGACCCCGAGGGAGGAGAGGCTGGTGGGGAGGACGCAGGACCCGTGGGTTTCGGCGCAGGATGTGCCCCGGCACCGCCAGCTCCTGCCCTGTGGGAGAGCCCCGGGGCGGGCAGGGGGGAGCTGGCAATGCCTGCCGGGCTCTGCCTGCGCGGGTTTGGAGCCACCCCTCCCCTTCACGGACAGGCAGCCCTCCGAGGCTCCTGCGGCACGAAATGCACCATTACGCACTTCCCAAACTCGTCTGCTTCTTGCCAGAGGTATTACTCAACCCAGACATACCACGAGCATCTGAATCCCGTTCCCATGTGCAATCGGGTAAGGAATTACACTCGGCTTCCCTCATGGAGTCCTCACCCACCTGCTGCAGGTGAAAATCAGCTGCTTTCCATGCGAGCGCTGTGTTTCAGTTAGAAAACATCTATTTTGTGCCTAAAGGCACTTGCGGTGGGGACTGACCTGGCGGGACATCACAGACAGCGTGTGGGGCTGCGGGGGGAAGCGGTCCCCTCTCCGTCCCCTCTCCATCCCCTCTCCCTCCCCTCCCCGCCCCCTCCCCATCCCCTCCCCGTCCCCCACGCAGGGACCGGGCGAGGGAAGCGCGGCAGCTCCGGGCTCAGAGCACACAAATCCGTGGCACTGTGTGGGGAAGGAGGATTAGAGACGGGCTGGAGCCCCTGTAACGCCGTGGTGAACGGGCTCTTGCCCAGCCTCCTCCCCAGACTCTCTCTTCTTCTCCTGCGGTTTGTCATAAGAAGCAAACTGGAAGCTCTGGGAGGAATCACGAAGCTTTGTGTAGAAAATATCGGTGAGGTTAGCCCCCTCTTCCTCCTGCTGTTGCAAAACTTTTTCCTCTGTGGCTTTTCACTATAACGCGCAGACGCAGAATCTGGCATGAAATCCGCCTCCTGCTTCAGCAGGCTGGAGCTCCCGGTGCCTGCCTGGATATTTTTAAAATATCCAGAGGTAAAAACAGAATAATTAGAAGTCCTATGGGTCCGTCAGTTGGTAAAGAGCCGGCACTGAGCCATGCAGGCAGGCGATGCTCTGCGGCTGTGCCGGTGCGTGGTGCTGCTATGCACCAGTGCCCAGTTTGCCAGGGTTGCAAAGACCTATTAAAAGCACCAGCGGAACTGTTATTTACTGGTTAAGACCAATAACCAGCTTTTAAAGGGCCTGCGACCAGCTCCCCGTGCCCGCAGAGTTAAAAAGTGTGATCCCGGTGTCGAAACGTCACAGGGAAGTCTATCAGCTTTGCTTCTCTGCGGATGGTCTCCTGGTTATAGTGGTTTTCCTACACCAGCGTCAGCAAATTCCCTTGTGTACCCAACCCCTTCCCCTTCTTCTACTACATTTACCTGTCAGTAAAATAATATCCCCTTCTCTCACGTGCTGCTTGATACCTGTACTTAGGTATAAATTCCCCGCATGGGAACTGCCTCGCTGCACGTGGTTAATTTGATAAAATCACCCGTGAACCCAGAAGCCACCGGCAGCCCCCGCCCACACCCCCGTGACGCCCGTCCCGACCCCTCGGCCGCGGCAGGGCCGAGCGCGGGGGCCGCGAAGCGCAGCCCTGCCGTGCCCGCCGGGAGAGGGCGAGGGGCCGGGGCTGCCCCGCCAGCCCCCTGCCACGTCCGGCGCGGACACGCGGGCTGTGACCTGCCCGTGAGATGTCGCGAGGGGAAATTTAAGATGTTTCACCTCAAATGAGGTTGGATCATTGGGGAAAAAAAAAATAAATAGCAAGACCCCCTCCCTTCGCTGGGGTCGGGCTCAGCGCAGCTTTCACCTGCAGCAGGGGATGCTCAGCAGCGGGCTCGTCCCGGGGCAGCGGTGATGCCCGGCAGCGGTGATGCCGGCCCGGCTCGCCGTCCGAACCAAGCAGACACCAGCAGCTTTCGCTGGCCGCCCGCGAAGGGATCGTAGGCCGGGAATCGCAGCCTCTCTTCCTGGCACGGACAGGACCCAAGACAAATCGGGAGATCTCAGCGACTGTAGCAGCATTTCCCAGCAGCGATCCTTCCCCAGCGAAAGGCAGGCTTCAACGCTGCCAGTAACCAAGAGACTCCGGGAGGACAAGCAGGTATTTAAAGTGGTTTTCTTCCTGTAAAAGAAATGTCTTCCCTTTCTCTCTCTTTTTTTTTTCTTATTAAAGGTCATGAAATCATCTGCCAGCCAAAGCGCCCAGGATTCATGAAATACCTGCGCCAAAATTTGCTTTTTATTCTGGTGCCTAATGAGCAGGTTCTGGTTAACGCCGGGTTTAATGGGAATCCCACGTTTCTGTGAGCCAAAGGAATGAGCTGGGTCAGCGCCGCACGGAGCAGCATCAGTCCCTGGGCACGGGCTCAGAAAATGAGAACGTTTGGGGCTTTTTAGGGTTTCTTTTTTTCTTCCAATCTCAGAGGTATTTCTGGCTGTACTGTATCTGATGAACCAAGCCTGTTTGGTCGGACTGGCTTAACATATGTTCCTGCTATTAATTAAACTTCCCAATCTGTCAGCAAAATAGTGTGTTTGCTGGATGGAGCACGGGATGAACTCCAGCTCTTTGGACACCCAGGCGGGTGTGATAACCACCAGATAGACTCATCTGCGCTACCCGTGGGGAAATAGGTATCCGAGGTTGGCGATCTGGGGCCAGCTGTTGTTTTAGGCATTTAATTGGCATTTTTTCCAAGGGCTGGGTGTGGGTATTTTGTTCACGCTGTGGGAAGGACGACACCAATAGAACCGTGCGTGCAACGCGGGCTGCAGGGACAGAGCCACGGAGGGAGCAGCACCGAAGCGACCAGGAGGACTTTTGCAAGCCAAGGAATGTAGTTTCTGGAGAGTTGGTGTGGGAGGAGGATGGTGATACGGTTCCACCACTGTCACGGGAGGCCACGCAGGACTTGGGTCAGCTGCCCAGAAAAACGCACACACCCCTGTGGGTAGGTAGCCAGGGGACAAGGAAACCTCTGCAGAGACAGATGGGCCCGTACAAGGGCCATGCACAGGACAACAGGCATGACTGGAGACACCTACGCTGATGTTAGGCTTGTTTCCTAAGGAAAGGAGCTCTGGGTAAGTGCCCTGAGTGCCTGTTTCTCCCCCGATAGCTTTTAAACCAGCTGAAACTTGTCAAAGGAGAACTTCTCCACGACATTTAAAAGCCCCCTCCCAGGGTGCGCGATGCGGTGGCTGGGTAGGGCTCAGGTGGTGGCACTGATTGAGGAGGTGGCTTTGGGCTTAAAAGCACCTCCAGCACCTGGGCTGAGTTTCTGCCTCTCCCGTTGATGGGTGCTTGAGCTGCTTTGTGCCGTCACAAGCACCCAGGAAGGGCTGGATCTGTTCCCGGGTGTGTTTTGGGGTTGGTGGCTGCTCGGACTGGAGCAGGAGCTGCCCTGCTCCTCGCGGGGCTGCTGCAGCCGGGTGCTGGGCGCTGGGAAAGCGGTGGCAGGGCCGGGAGGTGCGACAAGCGGGATGGGTGAGGTTGGGAGTGGAAGGGGACAGCAGGGAATGGGGAAGGAGACCTAGAGAGGGGAATGATGAGCTGAGGCGGGGGAAAACAGCAGCACAGGGAGAGAGCGGGTGTGGAAAGGGAAAAACAAGGGCTGTCTGCAAACCCTGCCTGCATCTGCCCTGCAGCTCCCAGCCTTGCGATGGGTGAGACTGGGATTTTGCAAAGGGGTCCCATGCTTTATGCACTTTTTTCTGCTCAAGCAAAGCCAGGTGCACAGGGTAAAGGAGAGGTTGTGGAAAAGCGTGTGCAGCGTAGCTGGAGCTCAGCTGCCCTGGGTACGCACAACACTGGGAGGATGAGGCTTAAATTTATCTCATCAGCTCTAATTCTGGTGTTTTCTTTAAAATGCGTGACTCTTCAACCTGCCCAATGCCCTTCAAAAGCAGTGAGCTCCGTGTGAAGTGTCTAAAACCCAAAGCCAGACTCAAATCCTTTCAGTCGGGCTCGCCTTGACGCCAGGGGCTTTCAGAGCACTCGGAAGGCGGCTGGTGAGCAAGGCAGCGGAGAGCGGCTGTACCGTAACATCTCTATAGTAACACAGTGTTTGTTGGCAGCGGAGCAGCTTCCTGCAATCTGCTCCGGGCCTGGGTGTCCCGGAGAAAAAGATAAAAGGGGGAAAAAAAAAAAAGGTTTTGGCCACTTAGCATCATGTGATACTATTTTTTGTTTGTTTGTTTTTGTACCCCCACCGTATATTCAGTGAGGAAAATGGATGCTTTTTTAAAGGAAATCCTGGAGCCTTCAGAGCAAGACACATTTGACCACTTGACGCGCGTGGAAACACCTTCTGTCAACACCTTCAGGAGCCCGTGCGCAGGTAAGGGCTGCTGGGGGTGCCCCGTGCCAGGGGGATGGGCAGGCTCCCGCTGGCCAAGGGCAGGGTTAAAGGGGTGAAAGCGGGGGGATGCCCACTGTGTGCACCTCCAGAACAGGCATTTCCCTGGCGCCGGTTTCCTGCAAAAACCTTGGGGTTTCTTATTTATAAGGTTCGGTATCCACTGGGCCAAAACTCGACGGCAGAAGTCCCAGTGGAGCTACACCTGGGTGTCCGTAGCTGGCCCAGCCGGGATGGTCCGTGCCGGGAACCCGTGGCTACCTTGTGCTAAACTTGAACCTTTAACATCATGTTTGGACTTGGCTCGTTGCGCTGGGGTCAGCGCTCACCGTGCCTGGCCCCCAGGACTGGGGGAACTTGCAATTCGCCCTGGGTACCTGCAGCTCCCAGGCTGGCCAGGAGTTCCCTCTGGAAATGGGGTGCGTTCCCTGGCATATCTGCAAACACTAGGATTTTTTTTGGTTTCTCAGCAGAAAACAGTGAGACTCATTTAAGTAGCCAGTGGCACGTTGCTCCCCCAGGTGTAAATTCCCTCCTCACTGATCCCTGGCAATTAAGTGTGATTAGTGGCTAATGGCAGCCGGTAGTGCTGGCCCAGGCTGGCTGCTGAGGCTATGCTGCCTGTGCCGTGGCGAGCTGGGGGGCACAGGGAGGATGCCTTTGCAGCGGGGAACATAAATATGATTTTTTGTGTAACTGGGTGTGCTACGTGTAGCACGAACGCGGGGATCGTTAAACTTGACTTTGTGTGTGTTAGCCAGCCTCTGCAGAGGCAGGAGAGCGTACCTGTGGGTGCGTGTGGGAAACAAGCGAAGTGACGCTCGAATCCATAGACTAATTCTTGGCATTTTGCATTTCTCCGGTTCTTTTCCACCTTCTTGCAGTTCTGTATTTGCACGTACCTGGTATGTCACTCCCTGCACTTGGGACTTTTACCTGGGCGGGGGGAATGTGCCTTGGTGCAGCCCCTGTGGGTGTTCATGTGGATGTAGAGGAGAGCTCGTACAGCTGTGAGGGTGCCTGATGCTGCAGGTGCTTCTTGCTGTGCCACAGCCTTGCAGCGGGAGCTCTGATAATCGGTGGCTCTCTCTAGCTCTCAGGACCTTCCTATAACAGTTTCTGCCATCTCTCTGGGTAGTGAATCCCTTGCCCATGCATGATCTCCCGCTGTGTGTATCCAGCCCCCCCATGTCAAGTGCAAAAGTGGGACCACCGCCCCGGGCTGTCCTGCTTGTCTTCCAAGCAGGGGTTTGCAGCACAGGGGCATTTCCAGCTGGAGAGGTTGATATTCTGGATTAAGAAGCTAGGTGCTATTTTCTCTGCCTGCAGGCAAATGGCTGTGTAGTTGCTCTGTATAGCTGTACTCTCATTAATTCACAAATAGCCAGGGTATTTTGTATTGGTTGTTCAAAGTTTCAAGAATATACAAACAAAGAAAGTATGAAGTAGCTGGATAATGGTGCTTAGATGGCCCATGATTGTCATCTTGGCGTAGGACTGGGAGCTGGCTTGATGCCTGCGTGGCTTGGACGGGACAGCGAGCTCCTCTGGGCCACCTCTGCAAAATGGGCGCTGCAGCATCTCCGCACCCGTGCAGTGTGTGGATAGATGCACTGCGGAAGGCAAACAGCCCAAGGAGCCGCAGTTGGCTCTTGGATTACCCGTTGGTGGCTCACGTGGGCTGCAGGTGACGCGTCCCTGGGTGGCGTGCTGCGCTGAGATCCCCCTTGGCAGCTGGCAAGGCCTGTCGCCTCTGGACAACTGCCATGGTCCTTGTACCCCCGGGCACCCCAGGGACCCCCAGCAGAGGCGGTGCAGGGAGCCCTGGGGATGCTGAGCCCACGTGGCTGCTGCTGAGCTGAACCCACCGCAGCCGGCTGATGCGTGATCCCTGCCTGGTTTGGGTGTCCCCACCTTCCTCTGCCGGGCCCTGGGCTGTGGGACACTTGCCATCCCGATGGGGCTCGATCGTTCTTCATCAGTACAAGCGTGTGGCTCGACAGCCCCGTGGGCTCCCCAGGCTGGGGCTCAGGACGGGTTCAGGCTGTCCTGGAGCCAGACAGCTTGCCCGAGGCGCAGTCCTGCTCCAGACACCCTGAGGTGGGTGGGACTGGCTCCCTGGTTCCTCCAGCCATGTCCGTGCATCAGCCGGCAGATGTTTCTGTTCCCACCCAGGTGGAAGGGTTGTAACAGCCCTGTCTGCTGTGCTCAGGCCGTGGATCGCAGAAAAGCTGCTGCGGGGACGGGATGCTCTTTATGGCTCTGCTAGCTCTCACTTGGTGAGGTTGAGCTGCTTTACAGCCCTGCTTTAAGGGCGGGGATCACTGCTGCTCCACTTGCAGCTTTTATTTTGTAGACTTGCTTCTTCCCAAGGGATGAGGTGTGTTTCTTGGGGAGCTGCTTCTTACTCTGCTCCACCAAGTTTTGCCGGGGTCACTGGTCAGCAGTGTTGGAGGAGACAAATGGCATGTGCTGTATGGAGGCAGACAGGCAGATGTATATGTTACGCGCTTGGAGCCCTGCCCAGGGGAACATAGAAAGCAGATGTTGGATCGGCGACCTGCTGGATAAGCCACGGGCCCTTGCTTCCTCCTGTGCCTCTGTGGTCTGGCTTTGACGGAGCTGGAGTTAGCAACACTGCGGAGGCTTGGGCGAATTCAGCACAGCCCTGGCTGGTTCGGCTGAAAGGAGCATCTGTTCATTTTGAAGTTTGTATAGCAGAAAAACAGATCCAAAAGTCATGTTCAATAGGAATTGAAGCATGATCAAGAAATTGAGATGCTCTGACTTCTTTTCCCCATTCTTAAGGTAGCCTGGAGGCTGCTCTAAGTTATCCTGGAGGTAGCTGGGGTGTTGGGTGATGCTCTGATAGTCTGTCCTGCCCGTCCAGACCCATCCCCACTCACTCATTGGACACCGCTTGAGGCCAACGTTGGTTATCTGGATTTAGGAGCTAGCCTCTGGTCCTTCATCTACCCTGCAGAGCTGGGTAACAGCTGAGGGTTTGGGCCAAATCTTCAGATCCAACTGAACTTCAGACCCAAGGAAAGACCCGAACGGGTGAGATCCTTAGCTGGGCTCTGCAAACCTTCCTGACTTCCACTAGGAAAGGAGCAGGAGATACCTGACTTTTTTCCTTTGTATTGTCCTCCGCTGCATCACCCAACGCTTGCTCACTGAGCAGTGAGGGCCGTATCTTGCTCAGGACTGTGAAAAAGGGTCCTGGTTAACCTCTGCCCAGGGCCGTGCAGCAGTCTGGGCTGCCGCGTCGCCTGGCTGTGCTGGCGATGCTTCTGTGGCTGCGTGCGGTGCGGAACGTCTGCTCCGCGCACAGGACAGCAGTGCCTGCTTTCGCTGCTGCCCTGAGCATCCCAGGCGTGCTTGTGCCAGGGCGGATCAGTGGCGCCGGCCTCGGGCTGTGCCGAAACAGGAGTGCAGCCTGTGCCCGCTACAGCGAAGTAGTCCGAGGTCTGGACTGCCTTCATTTGCTGGCTTTGGGGTTTGCATATAATGGGAGGAAGAGCTGGTAAAATTGGGCAAAGGAACCTTTCCCTCCCCAAAACATGGGATCTAGCGATTCCAAGTGTGCCGGGACCTCGGGTATGTTTACAGCCCAGCCCAGCTGGTGCTGGTGTGGGGCGGCGAGGGTCCCCGCGCTGGCTCCGAACACTGCTGCCTGTGTCTGCCTCGGCGGGGTGTGACATTCCTCCCAGCGCCGGCTCCTGGCTCCGGCTCGCATGTGGCAAAGGAACGGTTTGCTGCAGAATAGGGAGGTGTCTGTGTGAGCCTGCTGGTTTTCTGCAGCCTCGTGTTTCTTTGCTAAAAAAAAAAATTAAGGAATTCTTTTTATTCTGGCTTGCCTGTAGCCTCTGCTTACTGTTAAGTTTACAAAGGGGTTTGAAAATGCATGGCTAGAGAGAGGAGACAAAAAGTTCCTACAGGGGAGGCATGATCAGTTTTGCTGAGAAGGAAAACTTCATAGTACTGGAGCGATTCTCCCTTTGGAGTGAGGAACAGCGCTATTGTGAAATACACACTGGAGAGGAGGTTTCGAGGGACTTGTGCCTTTCCTGCGCTAAGCCATATGTACAGCTGGAACAGCTTCAGCCCTGGCTGACTTTCAGGGCAGATTAGGAGAACTAATTGGATCCAAATGTCCTGATTTGGCCCCTCTGACTGTGGAGTATCTGAAGTCCAGGGGGTGATTTGGGGAGCTAAATGCCCCTTGTGCAGGGCTGAGTCCCACAGGTGACGGACTGGACGTGGCTGAGGGCTCGGAAGGGACTTGCCTCTGGAAGCTCAGCGTCTCGGAGGGGGCTTAACCTTTTGCTAAGGAAACGCCAGTCCAGGGTGTGTCGTGGTTGGCAACACAGATCTCTGGATGCTTTTGGAAATAGTGGTTTGTACTTTCATTTGAGGGTGCCTCTTTTTTGGAATCAACCTACTTTATAAAGTGTTTGGCTGAAACATCCCTTTTCCTACCAGCTCAGGGGAAGGGCAGCCCTGCGGGGCACTTGCTGTAGCAACTCCTTGCTTTTGTTTTGGGCTCTTACACCTCTGGGAAGTCTGTCTTGGGATTCTCACTTTCATTTTCTGTGAAACGGAGGTAATGGCAGAAGTGCTCCCCAGCAAGCGGAGGACGTTGTAAGGCTGCACTGCGGAGGGCTGTGCTGTTCTCCAGGGGCGGCTCTGCAGGAATTCAAAGCAGTATTTTCTTGATCAGTGTAGGAAAAGAATGCTGCAAGTGATTAATTCGGTGATGAGCACTTGTGTTTCTGGAGAAGCTTGTTACTGGTGTCCAGGCTTCTTTGGTGTTGGTTTCCCTTGGAAATCCTATCAAACGCTTCCTTGCAGGAATGTGTGAGGAATGCAGGAAACTTGCAAGCAAATACCCTGGGGATACTTGCAGAAAAGCAGTGCACAGTGTTTTCACTGTGGATGACTGATGTGGAGGCCTCGATGTGAGAGCACGTGTGTCCTGCTGGGACCTCTGTCCCCTCTGAGCAGCTGCTGGTGGCCCCCGTCACACCAGATGGGCTGAGTCCTGCTGGGGGAGCAGCCTGTCTGCAGCAGCTCCTCTGCACAAAAGCATTAACAGTTTCCCTGGCAGTTGCTCTAGAAATCACCACAAAGCTCTTCAGATCATTTCGGATGTGCTCCTTATATTTATTCTGCACTGCTGGCCGGCTCTAGCAGCGCATCCTCCAAGTCTGTGTGTATGTCTGGGGCGTGTGTGAGCGCACTTAGCTCTATCCCTGACCTCCTCCTTACTTAGATTCCTCTTGTGACCTTCAGACTTAAATCTTTTTTCCCTTATCCATGTGTTTCCACAGCTTTCAGAAAGTTGCTGCCATCTAAAGGGCACGAAAAGGCTGCTCTACAGCTACAAAACTGTGGAGGTGGTGTGCACTGAGTCGGTGTGTCCTGGTTCACGGAAGCCTGTGAAGGTTTCTTTGGGATTAGATATGTTCTTCATGCTCTTCTGAGGAAAAAACCTGTGCCTAATCTGCAGCTTGTGGCTAAAAGCAATGCTGAGTGGCATTGAATTAGTAAGCAACTGCCTAAAAGCTTGACCGCATGTCACTAAAGTGATTGGGGGTTAGTCGTCAGCTTTGCGGAACATCAAGATCAACTGCGCTTTGGGTTTGTTCGTGGGATCAGAGCTGTGAAGGATGGTCCCCAGAGCTGGGCTTCAGGTGAGTCTTGGTCAAAGCCAGAACTGGTCTCTGTAGGAGAGCAGGGGATCCACAGACAAGAGGAAGGTCTGTACTTGTGGAAAATCCTCAGACTTCTCTAGCTCTGTGTGCATAGCTGCAAAGGCAAGAGAAAGGTAAGAAGCTCCAGCAGACCTTGTGTCCTCAGAAAGCGTTTGGTTTTTTCACAGCTTGTTTGTAGGGCTTGCTGAGGGCTGCTCTCCCTTTTGATGAGATGTGGCCCAAAAACGAGGAGGATTTCCCCTGCTGAGTGGAACTGTTGGTTGGCAGGGAGTTATCCCAGATGGCAGAGAGGGAAAGGGTCACCCAAGCGATGGTGGTAGTGCTCCGACTCCTTCCTTCTTGATCAAAGCTGCTCACAGCTTCATTTGTTAAAACGCACTTCCCGGCTCTGGATTGCGAAGAGAAGGTTTGGCTGGAGAAGGGCTGCTCAAACGCAAACCCGGTTTGCTTGGGGGGGGAAGGCGTCCTTCTGCTACGCTCCTGTGACGTTCTTGATGGATATATGTGCCTGTATTTTGCCTCTTAAGATAAATATTGTTCTATGGTGTGCAGCATCCTCTGGCTCTGCCAGGGGCTTGCTAATGAGTACAAAACCGAAGTCGTCAAACCGTTTTAAGTGACCTCAGTCACTCAGGTCGTTCCAGGAAGCTCCCCCAAAGACGCAAATCCCACCGTACCTCAGCAACCACAAGTCCTTGAGGGATTTTCTTTCCTGGACTTGTAAAACGTTTATCCTCGTGTGCACGCTGCTGCTCCGATAGAAGCATTGCAGGCTCTGGCGGGGTGGATGGGGGAAATAAAAACAGAACCAAGAATCTGCTGCAGCTAAACCACTTCAGAGGGTCTTTTGAGTAAATAAATGTGACAATTCATGCGGATAAACTAAGCAATCCTATGTGCTTATGTGCATCGGCCCCTTCCTGAGTTATATTTGGTGGCGTGTCCGTGCAGGGTTTCCTTTTATGCCCTCGCCTTTGTTCTGCTCTTGCTTGTTGTTTAGGAGCGAGGGACCAGGGAGCTCCGTCTCGGGTCGTCCTGGGTTTCCTAAGGGCGGGTCGGGGGATGTTCTCTTCCCCTGGAAGATTAATTGTACGAACCTGGTATTTCTGTTCTCAAGGCTAATTTGGCTGGATACTGAACATTCCCGCCTTGCGTTTTTGGCGTGGCAGGCGGGTGTCACAGCCTTGCAGCATCTTCCTGCTAAAAACAGATGCTATTTCAGCCCCGGCTCACGTTGCACGCTGCATCCAGAACAGCTCGTGGACAGAAAGGCGCGTGCACACACCCTGTTCCTCCTGAATGGCATCTCCGGGGAACGCGGGGCACATCGCGGATGTGTGCTGGGCTTTCATAACATGCACGTTTAAGGTAGCTGAGTGGTGAGATGAGCTTGTCCGTCCGCTCCTGCTTCATTTCAAAGGGCCAAGTTGCTCACGGGGTTTGCAACCCTGGGTCTGGCAGAGCCAAAAGCAGAGCTTGGTTGTCACTGGAGCAAGGATTTTTGTGTACGAAGCAATAGTGCCGGCGTGGCGTCGGGGAGGTGTTTGGGCCGTGGCGTGTCCTGCGGGTCCCCGGCTGGAGTGAAGCGCTGCTCGGCGAGAGGCGGTCTGGGGCGGCGTGAAACCCCGGCCAGGAGCAAAGGCGCGTCGGGGCGAGCGTGGGCCAGCGCAGCAACGCCGTGCCCGAGGCACGGAGCCGATTCTCAGGCTGGCAGAGCAGCCCAGTCGCGCTCGGTGGGGCTGGCTGGGAAATGTTTCCCTGTGCTAACGAGAATTTTATGACAAAATGAAAACAAACAGTGCAAATTTTCCATTTTGAGAGATCATTTTAACCAAAAGGCAAAGTCTTCTGTTCTCTTGCCTGATCAGGTTTTTGGTACAAAGTGGATGTTTTCCAGTTGGGGTTTTTCATCTTGTCAAAAAGTCAACAACTCTGAAAAGCAGATTTATTCCAGCAAAATAGTTTCTAGCTGAAGCTCTCTTCCTCCCAACTCATTTTCAGCCAGCTCATTAATGCTGTTGAGTTTGGATGTTGCCTGATTTGAACGCCTGATCTTTAATCATTTTTTCCGCGATTAGAGTAGGATGTTAGCTAAAGCAGCAAAAACATAAAGCAGGAGTGTCTCCATCCTCGGAGTTATTCAAAACCTGAGCAGACAACCCCGAGCAACCTGCTGCAGCAGACCCTGCTGTGAGGAGGCAGGTCGGGGTAGGTGACCTCCAGAGGTGCCTCCAGCCTCAGCAGTTCTGCGAACCACCGCAAATAAAGCGATGTGCTTTAAGACTCAGGGACTGCCCTGTGAAAGGGAAGTATTGGAAACCACAGAGGCTTGACCTCTTGCTCAGTGGAATTCCTTCTGGCCACCGCTAGAGAACAGCGACTTGCAAGCACAGCTCCCTCCTGGTATTTCCAAAACAGTCTGGAAAAAGCGGCCTGTCACGGGGCAAGGTTGGGTGTGCTGCGGAGGCTGGGCTCTGTTACCCAAATGCAGTCCTTGCTCCAAAGAGCTTCCAGGCTGGGCAGGCAGGGAGGAGAGGAGGAGGGATGCACGAAAGCTTTGCCTCCCGCTTTAGCCACAGAAGTGCGGAGAAGCTGATTTTCGTGGCTGTCTCAGTCTTCCAGGAAATCCATGGAAGGGGAGCTCCATCCCTTGGTCCTCACCTGCTGGAAACTGCACAGCTACGTGAGGTTCCTTCCTCTTTGAGATGAATTTATATCCCCATGCCTCGACCAGAAGGCGGGTTGTTGGCAGCTGGTCCGCACGCTGCAGCTCAGACCACCGGGACCACAGAGCACTTCGTGCTGGCACCTTCAGTGCCGTGTCCCGCTGGTGTGACAGCAGCAGCCATCACCGCCGAAGGGCTGTTCCCGACCGACATGGATGGAAGCGTTCCCTTAAGGGAAGGGTGGCCTCTCCCACAGCCCCTCTGGGGGAGCAGGTATCGCCCTGGCTCTCAGACCAGGCTGCCTGGTGAGAAAGGAGATGTTTTCTGTACTAGCTTCTGATCTGATCTTCCCTGTTCAGCATGCAAGTGAGAAACCACGCGCAGTCAGAAATGGGGATGTCCATTCAAACGAATCTTGGAGAGGGTTTCTCCAGCAGCCACTCACAAGCTGTTAGTGGGGACTTGCCAGGGCAATATTTGAGTTGCTGCTGAACCATTCGGTGGGAAGGATTTGAGCTCTCCTCCTCAAGCTCCGAGTGCTCCAGCCAGCACAGGGAGCTCCACTGGGGTTATCAAGCTGAACTTGGAGTCTGGGTCCAAGCCACCCTGGGAGCGTGCTGGCTTTTACTCTCGTGTTTTGCTGAGTCACGTTACAATATGTCTCAATAAAGGGGAAATATGTGGCTTCCCTGAGTAATCGGCTTCCTCTGCGAGAGTCTGTGGGGACTACAGATAGCAAAATAGGGAGGAAGGTGCAGGGAAGGGGGGAGAACGGGAGCCCAGAGCATCCTTCTTGTTCCTGTGGGCTACAGGAGCAGGCACAAGCCCAGCGATGCTCAAGTTACCATTATGGGTGTTTTACAAGACAAAAAGGCACACCAGACAGCTGGGTGGACCCCTGGGCATTGCTAGGTACTTCTGTGGTGTCCTTCGGGGACGTGGAATACACACGATCCCACCTAGGAGTCCTTTCACAGGAAAGGTGGTCTGAATTCCATTGGCCAGACGGAGCTCGCTGTGGCATTAGATAACCGAGTGCGCATCAGTAGAAGCGACTCTTCCGCAGTTAATGTTGGCTGCCAGCAGGATCTTGCCTATCAAGTTAAGTTTACTGCAGAGGCTAATAGCGCAGTAATTAAGGTAAAACAAATATTAGCTTGAAGCTGTGCCTGTAACTTGAATCGCACAGCTCGACTTGTGATGTGAGGCTTGATTGGAAAACCTGGTGTTTAATTTGTGTTGCATTAGTCTGATGGCAGCTGGTTTTGTGGGCTGAGCGCGAGCCAGATCTGCTGTCGTAAAGCTCTGGCTCCACTAAAGCAGCGCTGATTTACGCTGGGGGAGGACCTGGGCCAAGTCTCCTCGCTGCGTTGCTGTAACCTGTATTGTTCAGGCATTTGCTGGGGTGTTGTTTGAGGACATCCAAATAGCAAGCCAGCCTTGGAGGCTGCGAGGAGGAAGAAAATTCTCTTTTCCTTCCTGTGGGTCAGTGTTTTTATTTCTCCGTTACAGACAGGCCTGTCTGTGCATGAGGGTAGGTCTGTGCCTGGGTTATGCTTCAGCATCTCGCTGTACCCGAGTCTGTGTTAAATGTGGAAGGAAATGCCTGGGGCAGAGAAAATGTCCTGCCTTCACCGTAGCCAAAATGTCCTGTCCCGTAGACGTGGGTGCAGGGATGTTCGGGGTGGGCAGCTCCCGGGGAAGGAGATGGGAAGGAGCTCTGGGAGCAGCAGTGCGTGCCCCGGAGCCTACTGCTCCCCTCCACGGCAGCAATTTAATCATTCCCGTTTGCTACCTGAGAAACAAGGACTTGTCAGCTCTAGTTATGCCTGAGGCTCCCCTCACGCAGCCTCTTCAGCCCTGGCAGCGCCCGGTTTCGCAAGATCGCGAGCAAAGCCTGAGGTTTGCAAACACCCTTCTGGGCTCCGGACTGAGCTGTGTCTCTGGGTGAGAGTGAGCTTCAGGGGTGTCCCACAGCCTCCAGCGCCATCTCAGCCTTCAGCTCGGCCTCCAGGTTCGGAGCATTAGCCCTCGGGTTGTCACATCCCCGTGGCCGGTCCTGGACTTTCTCAGCTCTGCAGAGTAAACGTGGTGTTGCTTTTCTGGAGGCAGCAGATGGCTCGGTGCAACGGGGCTTTGTACGTGACCCCGTCAACGTGCTGTTAGATGGTGAAACTAAGCAGGCGGCTGCGGAGTGATTTGGCCGTGGTGATTGATTGAGATCCACAGCCTGGAGACCTACCTGGAAGATGCTGATCTCTACCTGGATTTGGGGTTTTGGCTTGCCGTGTGTCAAGTTTTGCCTGGGGCTTCATACCCGTGGAGAGAGGGCAGGTGGTATGTTGTGAGGGGTTAAACCACGATGCCCTCGCTGGGAAAAACCCTCTTTCCCTGGTGTGTAAGTCCTTAACCTGAGCGCAGTGCCTTCGCAGCACTTTTCTGCTGTGGGAATGATGTGAACTTTTGACTCTTTCTGACTAATACTTAAAGCTGCTATCCCTCCCTGCCTGCGCTGCCAGCCTGGTTTCTCTCCCTTCATTTTCGTGATTTCATCTGATCCCAAATCCAGTCCCGGCTGCGCGCAGAGTAACCGTGGTGTGTTTTAACCACCAGCACCGGGGTTTTTTGCTGCTTGTTTGAGGACTGGAGGTGTTGGAGCTGTGGCAGGATGGCTGGGAGGGCATTGCAGGTGGCTGCATGTTGCAGCCTCCCTCAAGCAAATTAACTCCGTGTATTTGTGCTCCCTGTGCAAGAGGAGCCCTGAGATGTGGCTGTGACAGCAGGAAGCTCAGGGTTTGCTGCCTAAATATTGACCTGCTTACCTGGGGAAGGTTGGAAGGAGCCTGCACTGCAAGCTCAGAGCTGCTGGGGTCTCGTACACAAGCTGTGCTCGGGGCAGGCACCCTTGGTGGGACAGGACCCGTGTCTGTGCTCTGCTCTGGGTACAAGACTTGGGCCATCACCACGGAGGTGCACGAAAGCCCTGCAGGAGGGATGGTGTGTGTCTGCTGGAGAAATCTGGATGGAAAATGTCGCGTTGAATTGGTCAGCTTGCCGTGAAAAGCGACCATCCTTTCAAGGACATGTTGGCTAATACTTAGGAAAATGATTACTAGGAAAAACGTGGTCATTACTTGCACTTTGGTAGTGCTAAGACTTTCTTTAGCTCTGATATTCCCCACTGTCAGACACCTGACGTAGAAACAACAGGGTGATGCTGGACCAAGAAAGCTTTAATGACTTCTGTCATCTTCTTGCTGATTAAGCAAAAGAGTGAAATGTGGGGCTGGGGAGCTGGGAGGTGAGCACCTCTCTCTGGAAAGCTTTCTGAAGCCTGGCCTTTGGATGTCAGAAATGAGGCACCCCTTGAGAGTGGTCACAGGGTGGCCTTGCTCTTCAGTGTGCACCTTGCCACCACGTGTCCTGGTGCTCTCCCTGCTCTGGCACCCCTGGGTTACCAGCCAGAGCACTCAGGAAGGGGCCATGGCATTCCTGGGGGATTAATTTGGAGACAACGTGAGAAAACATAACCCTACATGACTTGAAAGCCACGCACCCCAGGATTTATGGTGGGATTTCCAGCAAACCTACCACAGGAGTGTCCCATGCCTCTGTCATGACGTGTTGGTGGAGGAAAGCAATGCAGGAAAACTCTGGAAGCTCCAACTCTGATGTATGTTGTTCTGTACACAGGGAATAGCACCTCTGGCTTTTCTGGGAGGGTTCATACGGGTGAAAATACATGCGTGATTAAGCTTTTTGGAAGATCCAGCTCACAACAAGGTTTGCTGCGTTGCTTTGTCAGTGTGAGCTGTGGGAGTCTTGCAAGAGTCATTAAAACGGAAGCTGCACTAAAATAACTCCCCGGGCCAGCTCATTTCCAGGCGAAATCACGCTGAGTCACAAAGTGTAGCTCAAACTATGCGGTCTTTATAAACGTATTTATGAATAAACACAGGAGGTATCCTGGCTCTCGCTGGGTCTCTAGAGTAGGGCATCCTGTGGGGCTTCCAAGGGGGTTGCTCTAGCTGCGGCTCGAGGTGCGTGGCTCTACCGCAGGGGGGTTATTTTTATTACCGGGGTGCTTACAACCATCGGAATTAAAGTGGGGGATAGGAGAGACTGCAATGTGTATGACAACCCTGGGGTGCTTTTACCACAGCGCGGGTGAAGTGGAAACAGGGATAGCAAACCCCCATCCTGGAGGGGTGGCAGGTGGGGAAGTGCAGTTTGGGATGATGCTTGTGCTGGGACAGGTTTGTCACTGGCCTCGGGAAACGGCCTGCCTGGTCTTGCCGTGGGGTGGTGATGGTGGTGGCTCTTCCCTGGTGGAGCTGGGTGGGGTGGGAGGGCGAGGAGCCTCCCTCGAGGCAGCCCACCTCTGTTCTGAGCTGCCAGCTGGCGTCTCCTCCCAAGCCAAGCCCACTGCATTGGTCCAACCAGCAGTGGGAAGACTGGTGGGATGCCTGGATGGAGAGGCAAACACTGAGGAGCCTGTTTCTGTGGAGGTTTTGAAGACACTTGTGGCCATCAGTGCTTTGAGAGCTCCGGAGCAGCACTGGCTGCTGTCTCAGCAGTAGCTACCTCTGCTTTGCGGTGGTCAGAGGTAACTCTCTGGAGCCACCAGCTGTTCCAGGCAGCTCCTCCGGAAGGTGCAAGAGGAGGTCAGAGACAGGGGGACGTGATGCTGGCTGTGTCCCTTCCCCACCACAGACAGGCGTGCCTTAATGTTGGGCACGGGGTGGGTTGTTGGTACGTTTCTGACCTCTGTTCTACCTCGTAGTGGAAGTTGGTGTTGCATTTTGGTCTTGGAAAACAAATTTCATAGGTTTTCTTTAAAAGATGCTTTTGGGAAGCAAAAAAAAAATCAGACTTGATTGCACAAACATGCTTGTAGGACATAAATATATTTGTAAATGTGCTCGTGAATATTTATATACACACAAAGTTTTGGTAACGCTGCCCATTGTTCTGAAAGCCCATTTCTGGTAAAGGGTTTTGTGGATGAAAAATACTGCCTGGCTTTCCTGTTTGGTCACCGAGGTTCCACGTGCAACATTCCCAAACAGACACTGCGCGTGTTCATGGAACTCTGTAGAGCTTGCTATTCCGGCCGTTTGCGTTGTGTTAATTAGGTTCTGCGTTGGTCTACGCAGCCGTGGCGGCTGCTGCGCGGTGGCCCGGTGTGACAGCATGCAAAAGATGAATCTGAATTACTTGCACCCGTTCCGCGCAGCCCTGTGCTTTGTACCGTTTGCACGAGCAAGGAATTGGTGTGTGCCGTATTGCGGGGTATTGGATTTTGGATGGGGATACGTACTGCGGTCCTGCAGTGTGCGGCTTAGCCTGAAAAAGGCACCGAAGGCAAATGAAACAGGAGAAGGAGGTTTATTCGCTCTCTGTTTGGGGCTGCAAAGGGTTAACTGCTGCCTGAGCTCAGACTGGTGTTATGGAGGTTGAGCAATCTGGGATTTATTAGGGAAACTCAAACTGGGAATTAAGAGAGCTCCAACCAGTAGGAAAGCTTTCTCGGAGGTTTGAAGGGAGTTTTCTTCAAGCTAAGCACTGATTCGAAGTGGCGGTGCCAGAATTTCTCGCAGGGGCCTCCGGGAAGCGAAGGACGAACAGGCTGATCAGTTTGAACCGTCCCACCAGCTTAGCACGTAACTTTTATTGCTCTGTTGCGTCTCCCTCGCCCGGGCTGACAAAGCGCCCATTGTTCGCCCCGGCACCGCTTCCTCCTCCGCACCCGTGGAGACCGCGGCCGCTGACCCATCGTGATCTTGTTCCCGGTGGGCAAGGAGGCTTAGTCCTCCCTGAGGATGGATGCACGGTGCCCCGAAGGGATCAGAGGCGTAAAACCGTCTGGAGACATGGCTTATGGCCAGGTGTTGGGGACAGAAAGGGCTCCTCTGGCTTCCCAGAAGTGGCTTTTCTCTGTGTCTGAGCTTGTTTTCAGAGGTGATCAAGAGTTAAAAGTGAATGGATGTCCACAGAGGGGGGAAAAGTCTGTGAGCTGGGAGAAATAAAGCACGTGAAAGCGTGGAGCAGGCAGCTCGGGAGGGCTGGATGGTGCTGGGGGGGGTTTGCCCAGCACACCGGCGAGAGGAGAGCAGGTGCTTGGTCCCAGCGTGGCTGGTACCGGTTGCCTCTAAAATGCCTCTATCAGTCGTGGCTGCAGACGCGCTCTGTGTTCTTGCTTTCCTTCCCTGGAGTCTCACAGTTAACTGGGAAAATATAATCCTGCCAAGTGCTCTGCTGCTCCCTGTGACGGGATGTCCTTGCGCCCTCCTGCCAGCACGAGCCAGGCTGCTCCCGGGATCTGCCCTCGCTGGGGTTCTGCGCTTTCCGTGGCACCGGGGGGTCACGCTCGGCGCTTGCTGCTGGAGAATGGTGGTTTTATTTTCCGTGTGTCTTCAGCCTTTTGTACCAGGGCTGTCCTGAAATGACCTTACTGCCCTGGCCGTGTGCTGTATGTGTTCAGGAAGGGGAAAACGTGGCGGATCTCCAAATGAACTCGGGAGGTCTCTGTTTCTGCCCTTGCTGCTGAGGGGGTGAGGTGGGGAAATGCCTGTAAACAGCAGGAGTTGCACCATGCACTGGTGTTAATGGGACTTTCATCCTATAAACAGCGGCGGCTGGGTCAGGATTGGGCTTATCGGGCATTTTGCTTGCACGGAGGCGTTGCTCTCTTGCTGCTGATGGATGTCAGCCTTCTCCCCTGTCCCGAGTGCTTTCCAGCAGCACCTACGGCAGTTTGGCTGCTGGCAGAGGACAAGCTCCTCTTATGTGTGGGCAGAAAGTGCCTTGGGGGTGTGAGGAGCTTCAGGATGAGCAGTGCAGTGGGGTCTGTGCCAAACTCTCTCAGTCTCGGGGGTGGCAGGGGATCACGGAGGGTCAGGGAGCATGTCCATCCATGTACCTTTGTGAACTCGGAGAAATCGCTGCGCTTTTGCCACGACGAGGTGGAGAAGAGCTCCGCTGTGTTGTGTGGGCACCCTGTCCGCAGCTGCTTGTGTGTTCGGCTGATTGTTTCTGGGCTGGTCTGAGCCCTGTGGGCACTGGTGCAGGAAACGTTTTGGGGCAAAACTGTGTTTATAGCACTTCCACAAAGAAAGCGCTGAGAGGTGTCCCCAGCCCTGTTGGGAACAGCACCCATGAGGCAGCAGCATGCGCATCCTGGTCCTCGCTGGGACAGGAGCGTGTGTGTGGAGGGGGGAGCTGGGCTGGCCTGGAGGCTGGTGTGGGCTCAATGCCCCTCCTGGGGATGGCTGAAGCCGGAGACTTGTGTGGGACGATGAGTCCAAGGCAGCCTGTCCTGGCTCCCAGGCTGTGGCCTGAAACATAGTGCATCGGCTGGATGCGAGGTGACAGACTGGAGACCCTCAGCGAGGTGGGTGGGAGCTGCAGTCCCCTTTTCCAGGGGGACGCGTGCAGCAAATGGCTTCCCGCAGTATTTGCAGCGTCTCCAGGCGCGGGTGCAGCTGCCCAAGCGCTGGTCCCCGGGGTCGCTCCGGGCTCTGCCGCAAGCTGAGAGCTGCCTGGGGGCAAAGGCTTTGGGGGGGTGGCAGCAGGGGGGCAGGAGGCAGATGCAGAACCACATATGAACATCTTGTCCTTTGCATCCTACTTCATCTGTTGCTTTGGAGCGCGGGCCATTGCGTCTCCAAGGGGAAAAAAATGCCCAGAAATTCCACAGACCCTTCAATATCGTTTCTGTTTTACAGCGAGACAAAAAAGGTCCCTTTGTGTGAGGGCTGAAAGAAATAGCCCAGTCCCACAGCCTCCCCAAAATCTTAATGTCAACTATTTGCCTCCTTGTGTTTTCACATAAACAAGCACTTTCTCCTGCATATCTGTGCTCCGGCTGCTCCCCCGGCTTGGTGTTCCCCTGCTCGGTGGTGCCCGTGGGTCGGAGAGCCCGGTCTCCTCATCCATCTCCTGGCCAGGCTTGGGCAGGTGGAGAGATGCAGGGCTGGCTAGGGGGGACGGGGGCCAGAGTAGCAAGAAAGGCGACTAAACCTGAGTTTGGGAAGAAAGGAACAGTTTGAGCCGCTTTTAATTCCAGCGACTGCTGCTTGTCTGATAGCAGGGGGCAAGCTCTTGCTTACGGACCTGAGCACAACCACAGGGACGCTGGTGAGCTCTCCCTGTTCACACCAGCCTGGCCCAGTGTCTCGTTCTGCTCCTGCCAGGGCATCCCCCATCCTGCTTTGGGATCAGACGTTCCCCTGGTTGAAGTGACTATCAAATGAATAGCACCACACAGATCGCAGCAGCTGAGAAACCACCCCTTCTATTTTAGTTGCTGTTTGCATATACACACTGGAGCGTCGCGGGTGTAACGCTGAAGACTTCTGTCATGGAGTCCACTTTTTTCTATCGTACTCCCTTCCCCTTTATAAGAAGAAAAATTAGAAGCAGAAAAAGACTATAATGTTGTCTGCAAAGTAAAAAGGAATGAGTCTCTAAAGCGCGAGTGCCAGCCGCGTTCCTGTGGTTATTGTTCATTCAGCTGCGCCGCACACGTGCGCTGCTCGGTGTTCCCGTTCTCGGCCGCGAAACCTGATATATCACTGGGCGCGTTGTAAAACACGTCCCGTGGAAGTCAGGGGACGGATGCCGCAAACTGCTGCCGCTGTGGAAACCCTAATTTTTGTTTCTCTTACGTTCCACTGTCAGTTTTCAAAACTTGGGGCTTTTTGGGGTGGAAGCTGGTCCTGGTAACTGAACATGGGGGTTAGGGCAGTGCTTGCCAAGGCAGCTCTGGAGGTGGTGGAGGTGATGTGATCCACGTGGATCACGCCTTGCCTCTTCATCTCGGCACCTTCTGAAGCATTAGGGGTGATGTGATGGTACCTGGATCTTGGCTAACTGCTCTTGGGCCATTGTAGTTTACCCTGTGGTCCAACTTCCAGTGGACCCAAAGCCCCTTGGAGGCAATGGATGGGCACCCATCAGCTCCACCTGATGTCAGATCAAGCCCATCCTGGAATAGACAGAAAAACCCCTTGTGTCAAGCTATTTGCTTCTTCCATTGTTTTTTCACTGTGTTCCTAGCACCCAGGCAGGGTTCCTCCCCTTCCCTGGGATCTGCCATGGGCATCCTGAGTTCCCAAATCTGCCTTGCTGCCTCTTCTGTTGATCTCTTCCTCCTCCAGCCCTCTCAGAGCCGGTGACCATCTCTTTCCATCTTTATCACACAGCTTCCCAATTCACATGTATGGGGAGGAGTTTGGGTTGGAAGCAGTTCATGGAGAATTTCGAACAGTAAAATCGGATGAATGAATGAATAAAGGGTAGTTTTGTTGCTCTTATCCTTTCATCAGCTTTATTTGGTTCCCAGCAGTTCATTTTGCAATTGCTGTGCCATCTGGCTTCTCGCTGAGGGTCAAATTAAAAACCTGCTGAAGACGAGAGCAAACTGCTGTTGAGTTGTATAGGGCTGGTAAGGTCTGAAGTTGACTTCTGGCAGAGAAGCACTCATTTCTCCATGTTGCTTAAACTGAGAGGTTGAAAAGCCTTTGGACAGGAACCTTGGAGGCAGGGAATTCCTGTCCTGAGGATGCCCCAGCAATGCA
This sequence comes from Phoenicopterus ruber ruber, assembly GCA_009819775.1. NCBI lineage: Eukaryota > Metazoa > Chordata > Aves > Phoenicopteriformes > Phoenicopteridae > Phoenicopterus > Phoenicopterus ruber. Next base: position 3,020,635 of record CM020232.1, read on the forward strand.
GGCTAAGCTAAGGCTGTAAAATGCAGTGTTAAGATATGCCCAAAGGTGTTTGTCAGCTTTCCTGGAGGGATGGATGTGCCCCCCCCAGGACATGGGGAAGAGGAAGGGATCGAGCTGATGTCTTCTCAACTCAAGACCCTTTGCACCAACTTGGGTGTCCTGTGGACTGGCCTTGTGCTGCAGGAACGCACATGCCCGCAAGGGATGTGCTGCCCAGGTTCCCATGTCCAGAGTGAACCAAGTGGTGCGTCTTCCCCCTGCTCCACCCCGGCCTTCGGAGATGTTGGCTCCCGCAGGCCAGCGTACCCCAGCCAAGAGTATGGGAACCAGATGGCCAAAGCCAAATGAATGGGAACCAGAGGCTGGGGGCCCAGAGCCTGTCAGCAGGGGCTGGCCTAAAAACAAATGAAAGAACGGAGGAAAAAATAGTTCTGATTATTGTGAACTTTTAAAAACACAAAATAAAAGCTTATTATTTCATAGAGTTCCCTTTGCAGCATGTAATTTCATTTCCCCCATTTGCTTTTACTACTTGCTCTGGGCACTGTCAGAACAACCTGATTTATAAGCGACAGCTTTGGCTATTTTTCAGGCGAGTCTCTCTAAATATAAGAGTGTGAAAACTGTCCTGCTGCCAGCAACTCTCTTAGAATTAAAACTCGCATGAGTTGTAGCATGAAGCAAAGTGCTGGGTGCTTTATGACTTAAATGCCTTTCCTAAAAAGCACCCCTTCCTCCTTTCTCTTGGGATAATTTTTCCTTTTATTACACAGAATATCTCAACCTGTAGTTGGAGAAAATAAAATAAAACAAGCAGTGGCTGTTACCGTACTCTTTCCCTGCTCCCGGCTCCCTTGTGTACTATCAGTAGAGTTGTAGATCACGAGGGAGATGTTTATTGACCAAGGCTTTTAGTGACAGCTCTGTCTAAGGTTTTGTTCCTACCCTGGAGAGGTAAAGAAAATGAGCAAAATGAAGTGTGACACAATGGCAGGTATACAGCATCGCCCGCTGATTTTAAGTGAATTGATGATAATGTTTGAAAATTGGGGAAGTTTTAATTGACAGCCTGAACAAAACTTAGCGTGTGCTTCAATATTCTGGTGAATAAGAAAAGCTGTGTTCGCTGTGCGAGGTGACTTCTGTGTCCGTTTGTGAACACAATCTCCCTTTTTGCCTGGGGAAGCGCCTGGCTTCGCTGGTGCTGCTCTTTTGGATGCAGTTAGAGAGAAAGTCGGACCTTTGGCTGTCAATGTCTTGAAGCTCAGAAGCATTTGGATTTCAAGGTGGCCACGTGTGTCCCCGTTCTCATAGGAATCCTGGTTCTTGTCGGTGACTTCTGGGCTAAAGTGCTGGTGTTGCCCGTTTTCAGTGTCTCAAAAGGATCGCTGCTTGAGGGAGGGGTCTTTGGAACGCCGCTCTCGGAAGCGTGCTGCTCCGGTATCCGAATGATCGGATCTGATTCAATAGCCTGGTTAGAGCGAGCAGCCCGGAGGCTCCGCTGCCAAACCCGTGGGAAGCGACTTGAGTGGGTCCATGGCTCTGGTGCGGCTGCTGCCGATCGTGCCAAGCTGGATAAAGGTGGCAACTTCTTGTGTGCAAAGGAGGCTTTTTGATTTGATTTTTGGACTGGACGTATTTGCAAATGCTAGGATGCACCTCGGGAATGCTGCTTGTGGGTGAAGGTGTTGAGACCTTGTATGGCTGTGGGAAAGGTATGAGAAACTGTCCCCCTCTGCCATCCCGCATTCTGGTGTGGAACTATGGCAGCTCCCACCCAGACCGGAGCCCAGAGAGGCCTCTTGACTTTCATACTTGGTCACAAGTTGACCCGGAGGGTCTGGAGGACACTGCACAGTGAATTCCCGCTGCAGTAACTCGAAGGGTATGAAAAATAGCTGCAGCCGTGGCTTTATGTACGTGGCATGTGGACACCAGGGGCTGGGTCTTGTGTTGGGGAGAAGAATGGACAGATCTCTGGATGATAGACTCCCAGATGCTGGTAAGGCTTAAGAGGATTTCCAAAGATTAGGGCTGGAGTGCCCCTGTGAAGTGGCCTGGCTGCCTCTTGAGAGCTGGTTGGGAGAGGCTTTAACACTGAGGGGTTTGCAAAGGTCTGCCAGAGAACAAATTCCCAGGAAGAATGGTCACAGGTGTAAAATCAGCATCCCTGCAAAACACCCACTGCTCGTCTGTCATCTGTGTTCACCACACATCTGTCTTGAACCTAAGGCTGTCCTCAAGTAAACTCCACTCGACACCAGGATGAAAGTCTGGGCAGGTATGGAGTTGGGAAGCTGCCATCTGATCCGAAGCCGCGTTTGCCTTGCAAGCCCAAGCAGGTTAACCTCAGCTGCTCTAGAGGGTGGCGGGTCTCGACTCGCCTCGAACGGGAGATGTGCGACTTGGCCCCATCCTAAGGGGAGCTGCTCAGCACAGTCCACCCCGCGAGCCAGACGAGACCCTCGTGCTGCACAGCTGGTCGCAGGCTGGGTGGGCACTGCTGGAGGGTGGCCCGTTGCTCGGGGGGGTTAAGTCAGGCTCCTGAATTATTCCATTTAGATACCGGACCATTGATGACAGGGGAAAAAAAAAAATCAAATTTGATCAATGCTGCTTTTGTGGATGGGGTTTTCAAAAACACTCACTCCCACTGAAGTCAACGGGGAATTTTTGGGTTGGATGAGTTTTATTTCAGGAGGAAAAAGTTAAGCTAACACAGGGTGTTTTTACAGCCCCATTCTAGATATTACATCCTTCAAGGCCCTCGTTGGAGAGCTTCCAGGGGGGAGATTTTTTTGGCCTTATATTCCAGGGCTGGCACTTTCAGCAAAGGCACACAAAGTTCAATGCTGTGAAACTCAATTTTTGCGAAATGTCTGTGTGCTGTAGGGGCCTGGCGCTCATCTCGGCTGCTCTCACCTGTCCCAAATGGGACGCAATACTCAGCTGGGTTTATAGTTGCACCTGAGCAGGTGAGGTGCCCTCATGCCCTTGGTCTTGTAATTGTTGGTTTTGGCCATTTTCTGATCTTGTTACTTCAGTCAGGTTCTGTCTTTATATTTGGCGTTGGCTGCTTATCCTGGGGAAGGGAACGAGTGAATTCAGGCGTGTACTGAGTTTGAGCCCCAACAAAAGCACAGGATGGGATGGGGACGGAGAGCCTCGCACAACCTGATTGCTGCTTCTCACGGTGCGCCTTCTGCCGCGGATGGACAGCAAGAGCAGATGGTGAAGGACATGAGGTGGAAGCAGAGATGGGAGAGGAATGTGTGGTTTTGGTGGGGGAAGTCCTGGCCGTTGTGGCTGGAGGGAGCAGCCAGGCTGGTGGTTGTATTTCCCGTGAGGAACCACGTTTTGCAGTGGTTATTCTGCAGGTGGCCACGCAGCCGGGCTGGTGGCTTGTGACAATGGTCTGGGGAGACGTGTGCCCTGTCTCAGCTGCGTTGGGTGGTGCGTGGCAGGCCAGACCTGGCGCTGAGCTGGTGTCCGTGTTATCGCGGTACTGTGTTAGGGTCAGGTTTGTCACTGGAGACCACAGCCTGGAGGGAATGTGAAAATCCCACCGCGGTGCTCCCCGGGGCATGCCGGTGAGATCCCGAGCTGGCGCAGCCATGGGAGAGGAGTGTGTTGGAGCGCTTCCCATTGGAGCGGTTCGTGAGCAGATATCTCGGTGTGGACAGCTTCAGATAAAGCCCAGGCAGGGTTTGCAGAGGCAATGGCAGGCAATAATCTCGTCACTGCAGAGGGAGGGCAGTCAGCGCGGTTCTGCTCTGGAAAGCCTTTACCAGGACAGTCCTGGAGACAGGTCTCGCTAGCAGGCGCTTATGAAGCAAAGGAGCTGACGTGTTTAGAGGATTCCCGGGGATGTTGCAGAGCTTTTTCTCCCTGGGCTCTGAAATCACTTCCAGGCCAGTAGCCAAGCACAAGCCGTAAATAACAAATGGTGGCTGATGATCCCATCTCGTTTTGCTCGGAGATGTTGTCAGCTCTGGGCTTTCCCTTGGCATCTTCTCTGCAGTGCTTTGCATTCCCATCCTCAGCTCCCAGCGCTGTCGTGGCATCTGGCTGTCTCCCGTCGTGCCCTTGGTGTGAGCTTGATGTGGAGGAGTCACTTCTGTGGTGGCCTCCATGGGGATGTAATGCAGGAAAAGTATGGATGCCTGATGGATCCAGGCTCTGTGGTCAAGGTGATGTTTGTCTGTTTGCTGCTTCTCTCCCTGGGGCTTCTCTGGTCATTACTGGTTTGGAAAGGGCTGGAGATAAGGTCAGAGGAGAGAAATGGTTGGGATTTTCATCAGCGTCTGTCTCAGAGCTCCAACGTGGGCAACTTGGAAGGCAGATCCTGTGGCCTCATCTGAGGTTTTCTCCACCAGAGCACTCAACTACAGGAAAATCCACCTGATGGGTATCCAAACTATCCTGTCACCAAACATTCCCACCTCATCAAATACCCAAACTGGGGTTGCTGTCCATCATGCTGCCCTTTTCTCACCATTTTAGGAAATTCTAAACCCCTTTTAGTTTATTGCCCTGTGAGGTGATGCTGTAGCAATTAGGCAACACAGCTGAGCCCAAGGCCCTTTTGAAACGCCAGCCTACACGAATATCACATAAGCAGCAGTATTTATCCAGGATCAAAGCAGTGCTGTGCAAACACTGAAATATTGGGAGACACACCTAGCACATGCACATGTCCTCCTGCCCCGAACTCCTGAGCTTCGCTAGCCTCTTCACATCAGAAACTCTTTGGGCTGGGAACATCTGGCTTGGTGCAGCCAAGGTCAATGTTCCGATGAAAACACGAGGCGTGCAAGCGAGAGGTGCGGGCTGGAGCCGCGTCTCAGCACCGTAACCCTTGTCCTTCCCTATTCCACCACCTCGTTGTGCTCATTCCTTGCCTTTTCGTTGCACAATTGATTGGGTGAGGGACTAAGCTGGATCTGTTTGCTCTGCAAAACATGCAGCATGTTTTTGTTTTGGGGCTATATGAAGAAACAGCTCACCACCTCGGTGTGGGTCCTTACCCGCGTTAAGCTTGTGTTTGCTTTGTTGGGAGCTGGTGCTGCTGGTTTGGCTGTGGCCCTCGCTGTCACCCCCCGGCCCCCTGGCACCCATCTCGCAGCTGTTTGGGTCCGGCCTGGGAACAGGCGGCGAGGTTTGCTGCGCCTCTGGGGCGCACGGCGTTCTTTCCACGGGCTTTGTTACTGCTGAATTCAATTTGCAGCTCAGCCCCGTGCGGTGGCTGCGTGCCCGGGTTTCACTCGGTGTGTTTATTCGTTTTACAAAGACCTGAGCTACAGCCTGTGAAAGTGGGGAAAAGGGCTCCAGATCAGCTTTTTGTGCCTCGCTGGTGGTGTTTGATGCCTGATCCTGCTGTTTTATCCGCTGGGCTGCAGTACTATAGCTCACACACGCGTGCTCACCGTCGTGCCCGTGTCCTGTGCGGTGGCTGCTCGGAGCAGCTCCGGGCGCGCTGCTTCGTTCTGCTGAGGCTGGGGGTGCCCCGCTGCCCACCCTGGCTCTCTGGAGGATGGGCTGGGCCAGAATTCCCCAGGCATCAGAAGCACTTGGAAAATACTTGAATTGTCCTTTAACAAATGGGGTTTTAACCCTCTTGTAATGGCTTTTGCCGCACATTGGCCCGACAAGCTAAATTGTAAACCAGCTCTGTAATGGGGGTTAAAAACTCCAACTAGTGAGTCAGAACAGGCATTTGAAGAGACATGGACTATCTCAGCTTGTCAAAATAAACATTTCGTTTAAGCACAGAGTGTGCCACTGTCTGAAAGCTCGTAATTTAAAACAAGACTCTTTTTGGTTTGACTTTTCCCGGCGATGAAGCTGAGTGTGTACAGCATAGGTACAGAACGGCACAACTTTACAGCAATAGGAGCGCAGTGAAACTTTTTTGCTATGGAAACTTTTTTTTTCTGAAAACACATCAGGCTGTTTCTATTTATAACCTTCAGGAAGAGCCTGGGCTGCCCGTCGGCCGATCGTCCCTGTACGAAGCTAGCGCTTCATGGGGTTGTCCTGGCTGGATCTGCTGACGTCTCCCTCGCGGGGAGGACGGCTGGCTGTTTCTAGAGAGCACGGTTCGCGCCGGGGAAGCGAGCGAAGCCCCGGCACCCGCCCTTGGGGTGCAATGAAAACCAGCTATTGTCAGCAGGCGTTAGCACGAGGGCCGGGTTGTAGCCGGGATCGAGGAGGGGCCGGGCAGGGGGAGCGCAGGGAAGGCAGAGCTCGGCGCCGGCCGCGTTCCCGCAGCGCGAGCAGGAGCACAGCTTACGTAAAAGCAAATTCCTGACGCTTTGCACACCCGGAGCCCATCTGGCACCAGCCGCGGCACGGACAGAGGCTGCGGGAGCGGTGGCCGTGGTGCAGGTTCCCGGGCTTGAGAGCCTGCGGGATGCAGCTTGGTGCAGAAGCCACTGAAAATACACTGTTCCTCCCTCCTCCTGTCCCTGCAACTTGAGCAGAAGATAATCTGAAGCACCATATTTCTTTAAATGCTCTCATTTCTCTAAAACTCCAACTCGGAGCTCCAAGCTTTTTGTTTTTAATTTCCACCAGGAGCTTGTGGTGGGACCTTGGGAAAAATACGTGTGGCTCTGACCCCGCATGTCCCCATCTCTGAACACCCAGTGTTGGCACGCTTTCCCGACGAGGGCCCTGGGTATCGCAGCTGAACGTCAGAGCCCTGACAAACCTTGGTGTGGTTTTGTTCTGGGTGTTTCCCTGATACACATCGTAGCTTGGTCGCAAAGAACTGACCCTCTGTGGGAGTGAGGAGGAGAAAAGAGGCAGAATTATTCCCGATTTGAAAAAGAAAAGAAAATAGTGTATGGTGAGAGGTAAGGACCAGGCTTTTCACCTGCACCTGACTGATTCAGGAACAGGGAGGTGTTTGTGGACAGGTTTGTAAATCCCACCCGAAGCAGCTTGCCTCCCACCTCCCCTGTGCCCCCGGCTCGGCCGAGCTTGGGGAGGGGTAACCACGGGCTGCTGTGCCCTCCAGGGTCAACTGGTGAACAGGGCTATGGAGGCGATAAGTATTTACTGGCCTCTACTTTGCGTGAAATGGTTCATAAAGCATCTATGGAATAAGATTTAGCATCACTTTGTGGATCGGGCTTTCCGCATCTGTAAACCAAGCAGCCTTGCTCTTCAGTAGGACCATGTTCTGCCCTTGCTGCCCTCCACAGCAGCCACTTCTTGTCCTTGCCTGTTTTGAGGGCAACTGAGTCACCCCACCTCCTCTCCTTGGGGCTGCTGTGCCCACCACGCATGGGGGACTCTCAAACTCTAGGTATGGACATCTTAACCAAAAGCCTGTTTGCAGGATGGTTGCTCCGTCTCTTCTTCCTTCCTTTCTTGCCTGCAGGCTGCTGTTCAGAGCTTGCTACAGACCAGTTTTACATGTGCTGGAGTATGGAAGCTTGTCCCTTTGACAGCGATGGACCTTCAGGGGAGCCTTTATCAGCAGGACTTTCCTACCACCTTATCCTACCTGTTTCTGCTAGGCAAGATTGCATTTTACTACTGTGACTATCTAGTCATAATTGTGTTACCTGGTGTACTAGACAAGGTTAGTGAAGAGTAAAATATTTGAGAGAGAAAACTCTGCTTTTGTGCTATATAACTTTTAAAGGACTAATGACACTAAGTGAAAACAAGCTGGTTTTATGAAAAGCCTTGTATCTAAAAATACCGATGATCTGATTTTCCAAGACCTATTTGAAAGCATCTTCCTTCTCTGCATGATTTTTTTTTCTTGGATTTTCTGCTTTGAAGTTTCCCTTGGACGGACATCTTCCCAAGTAGGCTCAGTCAAACCCCTTCAGCCATTTCCTCCAACCTTGTGGCTTTGTCTTTGAGGTGCAAGACTTGAGTGATTAAGGGGTTTAGGGCAGAAAGCTGAGACTGGAAAGATCTTCAGTGCGATCTCGTCCTGCTGTGTGCCATCTTGGCCATTGGCTGCAGAAATGAGAACTGCTGAATTTTGGCCCCCCTGTTTTTTTTTTCCTTTCCCACTGTGCTTCTCGGTGTAATACTGACCTTCTGCAGCTCCTCCTTGGTCAGTGCAAGCACACCCTGTGCTCAAGTATAGAAATAAAAGCACAAAGGCTGGAAATGACAGACATCATCTGTATTTCTTGCATGGGTTATTTGAATCTTGATGCAGAGCAGCTACCTGGTACGGCACGGCTGTCTCATAGTGTTGCCTGGCCTCCATGGCCATAGCAAAGCCATCACTGATCCCAGCCATGGTCTTTGACTCCAAAGAGCATCCTTGGTGTCACTGAGGCATCCTTCCTTCTAGCTCTTCCCAGAGAGGCAAGAAGCCAGGAGGTAACCGGCTGCGCTCTCACGGTGTCTGTTTCTTGGGTTCCAGAGTACGCCCTGCCCTCGGCCAACCTGGGTCTGCCCGGCCACCTCATCCAGCGCCACCGCCCGCGGCCTGCCTACACCACTCACACGGCCCCCGTGGTCAAGATGCTCGTTGAGCAGGACGAGCGGAGGAAGGCTGCGTCCAGCCGCCCAGCAGAGACAGAGCCAAACGGAGAGCCTCAAGAAGCTGGGTTTGAGGAGGAAACCCAAGGGCTGTCAAAGCTGAGCAGAGGTAGCAGCACCCTCGGGACTGGGACGGACTCAGGAATGTCCATGTCTGAGAGCAGTTTGCCATCACCAAATTTTTGCAACAGAGTTATTTTTGCAAGAAAACCTCCCTTGCGTGTGCTGCCACGTAGCTCCCTGTCACATTCCAGCAAGAAGAAATGATCTGTCTGCAGCTAGAAACAAAGAAAAGAAAAAGATGCGCTCGAGTGTTTTTCAGAGTGCATTAAACTACAAATGCAACTAGCATTTAACTTTCTGACTCTTTTCCTAAAAGCCCCATTTGAGTGAAAGTGGACGAGCACAAAAGGTGGTTGTGTTGCATTTTGCGCTTGCCTGCTCTCAGGTCTGGAGAAAACCATAACCTCTCCTTACTGAACTTGCTTCCCGTGCGTCGCGAGCTGTTCGCTGCTTCGCTGCTTGGAAATGCCCCGCAAAGGGTGCCGTGCAGAGGCACGGTATGGAGATGCGGATGCCTGCCCGCCCACGCAGCCCGGCACACACACAGGGCCCAGTTCTCCGCTCTCCTGCGCCTTGTGACCCCGCTGGCATCGGTACCGAGTGCCAGCAGCCGCCGTGGGGATTTGGCTGAGGGCAGCGGCCCCTGGGGACTTTGTGCCTCTGCATCCACTCGAGATGTTGGGCGACTGGAGGAACAGTGCACCGAGAACCGGTGTCCCCTCTCCTTGAAGCTGTATGTTGCTGAAGGAACGTGGACTGGAAGGGAGAGGGGTTTACAATGAGCGTTTGCTTGTACTTTTATCCCTTTTCCCCTGGCCTGCCTGTCCCTAGGGCGTGAGGTCTGTTCAAGGTGCGTTTACCACACCCTGTGTATGTATGGATCTACGCACGTGACATTCATGCACACAAGTCCAAAGCAATGCAGCAGCGAAGCTGGGCAGTCAGCTGGTAGGTGAGCTGCTCCTCCTTCCTCACTTTCGCAGATGAGCAGAGGTGCTAAGGTCAAAATTGCTGGGCGAGATGTGATGTCCGTAGCCTTGTGTGATACTGGAAAGCGTGTGCTTAGTGTCTCCAGCCGCTGGTGCGTGCCAGCTCGGGCCCTAGGTGTTGAGGAATACTGCCAGATGGTTTTAAAACTGTTTGCAAAGGCATCACCTCATTCTTTGGCTGACAGGTAGAATCCAGTTTTCTAGTACCATCTCTATAGCCACCTTCCTTCATTAAGACCTTCCAACTCGTGCAACGGAGCCCGCAGGCGCTCTGGCAGTGTGTCCGTCTCTGCTACAAAAGGTCCATCCCGTGCATCGAGCGAGGCAGGGGTCAAACTGGGCAAAATGCTGAGTGACTGATCAATTAAAGACTGTGCCAGCCTGCACACCCGAGAGGTGGCTTCTCCTCTGGCCAAGAGCCCTGGCAAGGAGAGCGTCGGAAAGGGAGCAGGAGGCTCTGGCGAGGTGGGACAGAGGGTGCCGGTGTCCCCGGAGTGCTCTCCCGGAGGTAGGGCTCAGGTGGGGACATGTGCCCTCACATTTCTCCCGAGTTTCTAACTCTGCCGAATTGGTTGGATTTTTTTTGTCATGAAGACAGCAAAAGACACCCCTTCCTGCAGGGACAATTCCTTCTAACTTCAGATCCTAGTTCCTCAGGGACTGAAGCGTTATTGGATTGTTTTAACATTTAATGTGTTTGAAACAAAGGATTTTTTCCTTGTGATGGGGGGGGGAATTGTCAAAAAATTTTTCCCATGGAAATTACATTTGCTTGAGGAAGCCATTTGCCCTGGGAAAGTTTGCTGAAGTTATAAACAACTTATCTAATAATTAGGAGTATTTGCTGCTGTGTCTAGTGTGCTGTTGCCGACTGCTGCTGGCAGCTCATGTGGTCTTGGCTGAGACGGGGCCGGTGCCACTCGTCAGCTGAATGCTTTGGGAAACTGCGTCGGGCTTCTGCGGGGAAAAAATGTAAAGAATTGGAAAATGCAACAAAAAAAGAAATTGCCGCTTTCTATGGATGTATAAATAAATTTGTTCCCTGCCCTGTTTCGAGCCCTGGGTAGCTCGCACCCCTTGTGCCTGCGCACGCACAGGCGCAGCGCGTCACGAGCCCCGTGTTTAGCGGCGCGTCTCGCCTGCCAACCCGCGGCTTTGGTCACAGGCCACGGAACAGGGAAGAAATAAATAAACTTTAGTTTCCAGCTCTTCCCTCTGCCTCTTCTGTTTGTTGCAAGGGATGCTGGAAAAGGGACGCGGTGATGTCACGTGCTTACCTCCTTGCTGACGCAATGACTACAGAAATAGTTGGGAGCCTGAAACAGTTGGGCACGGTCCCCTGCGCCCCCTTGGCATCCCCCCCTGTGTGGGGCATCACCTGTAAGGGGGTTGCTGGCTCGTATTTAAGAGCGTTGATATATGTAGTTGACACAAGGACGGCGTCGCAGGGCGGTGCTGACGCGAGTGGAAGAGGTGGAAGGTGTGCTGGGAACCGCCGTCCGAGCTTCTCGGGGTTCCTGGCTTGCTCTGCAGTCGTTTATCCCCGGCGAAGCAGGGGTGGGGTCAGGCAGCGATTTCTCTTGCGGTTCGCTGCCGGCTGGCTCTGCCTGCGCAGAGGATGCTGAAGCGGGCGTGAATCGCGTGATCTCGCACAGCTCGGGGATGGGGGGAAGGCAAACGGCCACCTTCCTTCTCCTGGCTGCACAGGGGTTTTACCAGGGCTCGGATCTTGTTCGTACCTCTGCGTCAAACCATTTTCGCTATTACACCTCCTCCCTTGGGGAATGGCTGCCTTGTTCTGCAGGTGAAAGACCAGCGTTATTTCTAGGCAGTTCTGTGGTGAGAAATGATCTAGAAAAAGGCTGAAATCATCCCTAGAGAGCCAGAAATGGTAGCTGAGGTGACTGAGAAAACATTTTTGTTTCTTTTGCATGTGCAAGTGTTTGCACATGTGCTCAAACATGCTGGAGTTCACTGCGGGAAGGTGTCCCAGGGCGTCCCTGCAACGGCGTCTTTCCAGGCGGGAGCCCTGTTCCGTGGGCAGGGCTGGGGCAGGCGTTGCAGGCTGCTCTTCGCGCTCCTGTTTTCCTCGCTGCCTACAGGAGCTGGGTTTTTGTCTCCGTTTCTCTGTCCCCGCGGCAGGGACAGCAATACGTAGTTGGATTGGATTGTGCACGTGCATTGGAGTTCGGGCACGTTAAAGCTGCCTCGGAAATGTTGGGCAGTACAGCTTTCTGCAGCAAAATGGCTAGAGGTGGAAACGTTTCGAGGAATTGAACAATTTTATTAAAAATAGTTGAAAACGCATCATGTCTTTAGCGAAGGTTGAAGTGCTGCTTCTCTGTAATGAGTTAGAGTAAATGGAAACAGACCGAACCAAGTGTTGTAAAAAGCACTTGTAGAAAAAAAGGAAGGGGGAAAAAAAACCCCCACAACAAACCAAAACCAAAAAACAAACAAACAAAAACCAAAACCCAAATGTGCTGTCTTTGGTAATTCTTAAAATGAGTTTTTCAGTAACTTTATTTTATGGGAAATTTTGAAGTTTCTGTTGTCACTGAGGATAAAAGGGACCTCTCCAGAGCTGCAGATTCGCAGAATGGTAATTCTGTCTCAGCTTGTGCTGCCCGCTAGCATTAACAGTGTAATAATAATAATGAAGCCCACACTTTGAGGGCTCTGCTCAGCTCCGGATGAAATACATCACTATTACTTGGAGCCCAAGGCACGGGAACGCACGGCACCGGTGAGCCCAGGGCTGCGATGGAGAGCGCGTAGGTGGCATTGGGGACACCAAGAGAGCTCATCACGTTGGTGAGCTCTGCGCTCCAGACATGCATCTGGCGAGGCTGAAACCCGTAAAGTAACGGTGTCCTGGGCCCTGCCCTTGGTCCGTAGCCTGGTGTCGGAGAGCCGGGTAGGAAAAGGTTTGCCGCGTGGTGCGGGCGCAGCTGCGGGATCCACGCTAGAGCAGGGCAGCAGCGTAACGTTGGATGGGGCACGAGGGAACGTTGGGGATCTGAGGATAGGAGGGGGAGGTCGGGTGTCTCTTGGAGGCGAGGTGGGATCGACCCCCCTACATCTGTCAACAGATGTAGCAGCACCTACTTCATTACTGTAATATAGAACGGGGGGCCTAGAGCTAATTGCAGCTCTAAATGACTTTTATTATGCTGTGGTTGCTCCTTGCCTGCTGTATTGAAACCAGATGCTCAGGGCATTAAATAGATATAAGCCAGGTGCTGACTGCCTTATTTAAGCAAAATGAGAGTTGATTTCTTGCAGGAGTGGCTGTGGTCATATATGTGCCAGCACCCGAGAATGGGACAAGAAGGCTGGGGAGAATGGTGGCCTTTGTGGCTCGGGGACCCCTGGCGAGGCTTTTAGTACCGCTTTGGGGCTTGGCTGATGGATCACCTGGATGCAAAGCTGCTGAGGGTGTCGGGGTAGTTCCTGTGCGCCGGAGCTGTTCCCCTGAGCGTGTCACCAATGTGTTGCTGTACATTTAGAAAAGCGTCTCTGGGTGAGACGGAAGGGTACCCTGCTGAAAGGCGCACAGATCTAGCAGCGTGGCACAAAGGTGACAAACCCTCAGCAGTGCGTGGTGCTGATCCCAGGAGGATGCTGCGGTCTGGTCCCTGGATCAGGTCCATGGGGTGTCTCTGTGCCTCTAGCCCAGTATTTTAACCTCACAAGCGGAGATTTTGTTGGAGGATTTGTCAGTGAGAACCTTTAATCTGAGTGCTTTACCACGGTCACGAGCACGGCAGGTAGAAAGGAGAGTTGGCTGTGAACAAAGCTAGGAGTCGCCCAGCTAACACCAAGGTGTTTCTGAAATAGCGTTTCCCAACAATTTTGTGTCTGCGTTCACCACTTGACTCATCTGTCATCACGCCGCCGCCTGTGCCAGCAGCAGCTCCAGGCGGGGAAGCGCTCGCTGCCGTTGCCCTCTGCACATGCTCGTGTTCGGGCCCTGGAGGACCTGAGCTGCTGCCAGCAATTGCAGTTAGTGGCTCCTGGCTCGTGCCAGACGCTGCCAGCAGCGCTCAGCCTGTCCTTGCCGTCCTGCGCAGACACGGGGGATGCTGCGGACGCCGAGGTGATGGAGCTGCCGGTGCCTGCTGCTCACCGACCTTTTGCAGCTCTTCCCGAAGCCTGTGGCCAGTTCCCCGGGGGCCGCAGCCTGCGGCAAACTGCCTTGTTCTCACCGAGACGTGGATTTCTTTCCTTAGAGGCGGCCTGGGGTGGGTTTGGTGGGGTTGTATGAAATTGAGGGGGAGATTGGAGGGAACCGCTTGGTATTTGGCTGGAAGGCTGAACCTGGGCACCTGGAAGTACCTCTCGGAGTACCAGACCTCAGGTGAGCCGAGGGCAAAGCTGCGACAGCCCGGACTCGGGCTTTGCTCAGTCATTCTTATTGGAATCAAAGAGCGGTGGAAAACCTGCCATTTTCATGCAAGAATTCCCCCTCCCCAAGCGCTGCTCCGTCTGTCCTCCCAGGCTACAAAGATGCTTTTTTTTCCTTTCCCCAGCATTTATGCTGGGTGCAGTTGTGCCGCTCCGGGTCTCGGGAATGACTCTGTCTCAGTAGGAGCTTGGTATGATGTCAATGTTTCGAGTGGGTGAAGCAGAGGAGGCAAAAATAGACATTTAGACATTTTTCCAGTTATGCCTTTTTGAAAAGGAATATTTATAGCTCGGTGCATAAACACAAGCTCTCTTTGTGAATCCGCTACCCATTGCAGCGCAGTGCTCGGCCAGCGCGTTGCCCCTCGGACCCTCGCGCGCTCAGGCTCGGGACTGATCTAGGCGGCTTTGACCTCCTTGCAGCGGGAGCCTCCGTCTCCCCATTCCATGACACGGCGCTGGAAATGTTTTCCAGTCTAGGCATGAAGCACCCACGACGGTCTTGGGGTGCCTGCGGGCTGGGTCCCTTGCAGCAAGCTGTCCTGGCTCATCTCCAGGGTGTGGATGCAGCACACTGGAGTCTGAGCCATGATTTTGTGATTAACTCTGAAGCGTAATGAGGACTGCGAGCAGGATCATGTTATCAGGTCGCTCGTTGCTGGGTGCCGAAGGTCCAAATCCCTGCATTTCACTTTACCTCATTTATGGAATGTGGATAATGGCCTTTAACACACAGTTTAAAGCGCTTTGAGACCTTTTCACAGCAATGCTACCAGAACTGCCTCTCAAGGTGTGACCTCTCTTGCAAGGAGTTTTGGTCTCGGTTCACATTGTGTGTTGTTAAAGCTTTTTAGCTACTATTTCTCCGCTGTTTCAACAGGAATGGGAGGTCAGGTGTATGCGGTAGCTGAAGAGGTTTTCAGAGGCTGGTGCTGGCTCTTCACAAACTGTATTTTTCAAGACAAGTGTCCTGCTGCCGCTCTGCACGAAGCACTGGCTATTTTTGGCAACACTTTCTTGCACTCGGCGGTCGGAACTGCAGAGAGATGGTGCCCCGAGGGGCTCCATCGTGCGATGCTCGGCAGCGTGGCTGGGCTTTGTTTGCGTTTATGGATCTTGTGATACTTTGAAGAGCAGCTTGGTGGAGGGTTAACACTGACTTCTGTGGGAGTAAAACTCCCAGGTCTTTGTGACAGGAAAAAGATGCGTGGGCAGAAAGGTGGGGCTGATAATGCCTAGATGTTGCGAGGGTCTCTGCGGGTGGATAGTATTCAGTGCCTTGCAGGTTCAGTCTCCTAGGATCCAGGGGGATTTAACTCTTGCACCTTAGAGCCTTAAAGGCAGGAAAAATAATCCTGATGAGCAACGGGATTTAAAGGCTGGCACGCGCTGTCGTGCTCGCCGTGACACGCAGCTCCCAGGGTGTGCCTCCAAAACGTTGCCAGAGATCTCGATCTCGCCTCAAACTGCTTTTCCTTAAACCTCGGTCTGATCTCTGGCCTGCTCTCTAAGCTGCTCGAGCGGAACAATAAACTCCATTCCTATGGCTCGTCTCACGCTGCCCAGTTACGTGCCAGCTCGTCGGGTTCCCCGCGGGGTGCCTGCAGGCTTGCTGCCTTCCTCGCCCGTGCATCCCTGCCCCGCTCAAGCAGCGAGTGCCGCCGCTGCATCAGCAACGGCATTTTGATCCCTCCCCTGCAAATGCAAAGGCGAAGCCCGGAAAGGTTTAGTACACCAGCCCTGTTCGGGGTTCCTGAACTGCCCAGGCCTGAGCTCTGCACCGAGCTGTGAGCTCTGGGTGCAGGGAAACCGTCTGGGTGGGTCCCAGATGTTGTTTGCAGCCTCTGGGCACCAAGAGGTAGCTTGGAAATGCGTTTCTGCCCCCAAAACCCATCTGCTCCAGTGAAACCAGCCCTTTTACAGGGATTTTGCTGTGTTCCTGCTTTTAGCTGGGTTCAAGGCTCATCGGGATGTCGTAGCATGGGTGGGGATCGTGGGAAGGAGAGCCCAAACGGTGTAATTTCAGTCTTTCCAGGCTGATTGTTCTTCTGTTTCTTCTCTCTCTCCCTGTCTTCCCTATCTCCGTCTTTCAGCTGAGCCGCTTGTTAGCAGAGGGAGGACAGGAGCAAGGCTTAAAGGCTGGGTGACATTTCCCTGGCTCAAATGTAAGGGTGAATCCCTACACAAAACTCCAAGGATGGCTGCCTTTAGTCCCTGTCTTCAGGGGGTGGCATCTGCTTCTTTGAGTCCAGCCTTAGTCCCGCAGTGGGAATTTTGAATGTGCAGTTTGGGTTGAAAAGGGATTTTTCCACTTTTCTCGTAATGGAAATTTCTTACTAGCTAAATGAAACTGTTAGCTGCTTTTTAAAAGTTTTCTTTACGCACAGTAGACGCTTTCTTAAAGGTGTTACAGTTTCTTGTTAGAAATCTGAAAACCACAAACTGATTTTGGTTTGGTTTTGACCACAGATTTTCAGTTTTTAAACAGATAAATAAAAGATCTCTTCCCAGCGAGCCTGGGGAAGGAGAGCTAGGCTTCCCCCTAGATCTTCAGCTGTGCTGGTATGAGAGACTGCGCTATCTGTTTAGGAAGAATAGCACTGAAAATAAGTAATGCCTCCTCTGGAAAACGCAGGTCACCGGTTGGGCTGAAGGAGCGCAGGCTGTGAGCCTGTTCCAGGACTGCAGCCCTTGCCTGGGGAAAGCTCCCACTCCAATGCTACTGTTATTTTTCAAATAGGGTAACGTGTGAGCAGGTTCGGCTGAAGGTTTCACAGCAGCTGGGACGTTTGCTCTGCTGGGAGCAGGGAAGACGGGTTCTGCCACAGTGGCAAAGCTGGAGAAGAACGGACTGATGTGGTACCATGCAGCAGCATCCTCTGGGACAGGGTGTGCTGGTGGGGCTGCCGTGGGCTGAGCGGGGAGCTGCTGCGGGGGGGCTGGAGCTTAAAACTGCTGATGGGGCTTGGAGCTTAAAACACCAGCAGCGAGAGGGAGGAGGCCAGCGGGTCTCTCGGTCCTGGTCTACAGAGGTGGGACCTGCTGCCCTCATGGGGAACTGCGGTTCCACCTCGATGCTCTCTGCTTGACTGCACTGACTGTGCCAGGGACTGGCAAGGGCTGCACGTCCAGGAAGAAGGGCGGTGGCCGTTACATTTTAGCCCATGGTCCTCTCCATATATGACAGATTACTCTTTATAGTCATCAGGAGCCAGAGTCAGACCTGTTGCTCTCCAAACGTAACTCCCTAAATGCCAGTGAGATGCCAAAGGTGTGATGGAGGCTGGCACAGAAAGCAGCAGCTGGGAAAAGTCTTTTGATTTGCAGTCAGGGGCGATGATTCTTGCAGGACTCCTGCTTTGGGGAGGGGTGGTTGTGCCCAGACCTCACGCGAGGACCTGTCCGCCTCTTGGCGAGGTGCGTGGAAGGCCGCTCTGCTGCAGCTCCTCTGTGGTCAAAAGATTCTCCCCCTTGGTGCTGGCATCCTGGGCTCCCTTTAGCAGCCTCAGGGGATGGATGGCATTCCAGCCACCCACGGAAATCGTGTCAGCTAAAGGCAGCCAGGAGACTGGGTAGTGTATAAGTCGTGTGCCTGTCTGCCGTTGCGTCCTACTCTCGGTGCTGCAGAGCAGAAAAGAGCTCATCATACGTTATGTCTGCGCGAGAGGCTTTGTCCCTTCGTGGGCTTCCCCTAAGGCTGCTCTTTCTGGCTTGTTTGACTATATTGGACCTTCCAGAGTTTATGAAATGCTTTAAAAAGGGAAAATGTTGCTGATCTTGCAAAATTCAGCAGAGGTAGCAAGACACCCAGGCCCTTCTTAGAGGTTGCTGTCTGAAGGTGGGGGGGGGCTAAAGGGATCAGATCCTGCTGCTCTCAGTCTACAGCCCTGCCCTATAAGCTCAGTAAATGCATTAAAACACGGTATAAACTCTGCTGGGGAGCTGCCAGCCCTGGTTATTTAGCAGTCCCTGTGTGCGCCAGGATCTCTCTGCGTCTCCGCACCAAGGCAGTGAACCGTGTGGGTCTGCGCTGCTGCTGGCAGCCACGGGCAGCACCAACCGCAATCACCTAGGCTGAGAATTTCCCCTCTCAAAGGGGCTGTACCTGAACTTGGGGTGCTTTTAGCAGGGTGACAGCCAAGGCAAGCCCTGCTCTGACGCTCACCATGTCGCTCCTCTCTGTTTTCCTTCTAACCACGCATGGATCCAGCAGCACGTTTCCTGGAAGATGCTCTAGCAATTTAATTACCATTGATCTCCGAGCTGGAAGCGGGCTCCGCTATTAGCTGAGGCCATTAGCAGGGCCGTGGGGAGCTCAACGTGGTGGAGATGAAAATATGCTCAGGGAACAGAAACTCTCTGTGGCCGCCCCAGCCGTTCTGGGCTGCTGGCCAGACTCCTTCGGACGGATTAATGGCAAAGTACAATGACGATAACGAGAGCTATCCTTTCCAATGGAGAGCTAATCCGCAGCGAGCAGGGCTCTAGACTTGCTGATTCACTCTCTGATGGATAAACAGGGATGCTCTGCCCACGCGCCGGTGTCTAGACGAAGCGGGGTGCGCGGGGAAAGGTGACGCTGTGAAAAGCCGGGCAGTTTGCAGTGGGGCTGCGTGGACGTGTGTCCGCTAGAAACTCTCCTCCCTGGAGGGTCTGGTAGCGAAATGATGCAGAAATGATAGGGTGAGCCTCAGTAAAGCCCGAGTGATGCAAGAGTTAGGGGAGACTTGTTGTAACGGTGACCTTGAAACCAGGTAATGGCAGTCGTAGCGTTTTGCCTGCCTGCACAGCGGTGTGATCGGAAAGTGCCGCTTGCTTGGCAAGTGGGAGCGAGCAGAGGTCGTGTCGCTCCCCAGGGAGTGGAGATTATTGCTTGCTTTGATCGTTATGGGAAAGGCTTGCAGAATCCGGTGTACGATGCTCCGTCTTGCGTAGGGCTTTGGCTGGAGCTTAGCATGGACAAATGCATCCCGCTTGGACAGGCTGGTCCGAGTGGACCCCTGAAGAGTGGGATAGGGAGATTTCATAGAATCATAGAATCATAGAATTGTTCTGGTTGGAAGAGACCTCCAAGATCATCGGGTCCAACCATTAACCTATCACTACCAAGTCCCCCACTAAATCATATCCCTTAGGGCCTCATCTAAACGCCTTTTGAATACCCCCAGAGATGGGGACTCCACCACCTCCCTGGGCAGCCTGTTCCAATGCCTGACAACCCTTTCAGTAAAGAAGTTTTTACGAATGTCCAATCTAAACCTCCCCTGGCGCAACTTGAGGCCATTTCCTCTTGTTCTGTCGTCTGTTACTAGGGAGAAGAGACCAACCCCCATCTCTCTACAACCTCCTTTCAGGTAGTTGTAGAGAGCAATAAGGTCTCCCCTCAGCCTCCTTTTCTCCAGGCTAAACATCCCCAGTTCCCTCAGCCGCTCCTCATAGGACTTGTGTTCCAGACCCTTCACCAGCCTCGTTGCCCGTCTCTGGACACGCTCCAGCACTTCAATGTCTTTCTTGTAGTGAGGGGCCCAGAACTGACCCCAGCACTCGAGGTGCGGCCTCACCAGGGCCGAGTACAGGGGGACAATCACCTCCCTACTCCTGCTGGCCACACTATTTCTGATACAAGCCAGGATGCCGTTGGCCTTCTTGGCCACCTGGGCACACTGCTGGCTCATGTTCAACCGGCCGTCAACCAACACCCCCAGGTCCTTTTCCGCCGGGCAGCTTTCCAGCCACTCCCCCCCAAGCCTGTAGCGTTGCCTGGGGTTGTTGTGACCCAAGTGCAGGACTCACTATGGATTTCATAGTGAGCTTGGTGCTTGCAGCCATGCAAACTCTGCGGGTGAGGATTCACGCCATCCCCTGTCTTTTAAAACTGATTTCCACCCCTGAAAGAGGTTTTGTGGTGAAGGCAGTGGTTGAGGAACCCGAGTCTGTTCCTGCCCCTGCAACAGAGTCGGTTCCTTCACCTGGTGTGAGCGTGGCCGGGCTGAGATGAACCCGGGCTTCGTGGAGGTCGGTGGCATTTGGCCTGTCCCTGGTGCCTGTGCTGGGATGTGAGCAGCGGTTTGGTGCCTCCTGGGAAAACGGTCGGGCCCAGCTGAGGGAAGGGCCACCAGGCTGGGCTCGGTGTGAAACCATGAGGTACCCCAAAGCCTGAGACACATCCTGGGTGTCACTTCCAACTCGTCCTCATTTCTAGGGCATTTACAGTGGTATTGGTACAAGAATATAATGTCCAACAAAATGCAATTTTTGACCTAAACATCTGTTTTGTGGGGGGGAAACCAAACCAGTTTTAATTAAAGCCAAAGCTCAGTGGGATACTCTTCGCTGCAGATGGCCATAACTCCTCTAGTGACATTCCTGGTGCGGTCACGCTCAGCTTGGCCGTGCAGAACAGCCCTAGGTCTCGCTTGCCTTTGTGCTGACTTCGACCTTAAACAGCTCCGTTTCCCAAGCTGCTGCGGACCCCTCAGCTTCCCATCCAGCCTCCCCCTTCGCAGGCTGCAGGCGCGCTGGCCCGGGGCTGAGCGGGCAGAGCTGGCAGGCAGACACGGCAGCGGTTTCTCCAGCCAAGCATCGAGAGGTGGGATTTGAAGTAGGTGGAGAGTGAGTCTTCATGCAGAAGTGAACTTCACGCCAAAATTTGGCCAGACCCTTTGCTTCCAGCACTGCAAATGAGGCAGATCAATTATTCCGAAACAGAAGGTGAAAATTGAGTTTAATCCTTTGAAGACAGCTCCCCTGGCTTCGTTCCAGCCTCTGTTTGCACTACAACTGATGCGCTCCGTGCTGTGGGCTCCCTCCAGGATTAACAGCATCCTACTGCAGAGCCCGGAGCAAGGGGGTTGTGGCTGGTGTGTGTGCTTTGGTGTCAAACCCCCTTGGGCCTGACTCTGCAGCCCGGCTCACATTAAGGCTGAGCTCCCCCAGCCCCGCGGGCTGGGGTCTGCTTGGTTGGTTCTGGTGGAGAACTTAGGGATGTCCCAGGCTGGGGATGTCAAGGTTGCTGCAAGTTAATGCTCTTGAGATGTTGGCTATACAGTCAGTAAATTCCAGCTGTGGCCTTGTGAAACCGAGAAAAGACCAGAGGTGGGTGAAGGAAGAGCCAGACCCTGTGGTTAAGGACAGGACAGAACAGGAAAAACTGTGTTTAACCCTTCCTTGACTGCATTTGGCTCGTGAAAGCGGCTTGGTTGCTCCCTGGTCTTAGGCTGGCATAAATTAACCTTGTTAAAGAGATAATGAGGGCTGAGGGGTATTAATAAAAGATGAAAGAGCAGAGACAAACCATGTCCCTGCAAGGGAAATGTCTCGATTTCTCGAGGCTGCCAGCATCTCTCGGGGCTCGGAGCAGCAGCAGGTGAGGGCTGGGCAGGAGGGTGAGCTCCTGCACTTGGAGCTTGGCTTTTCAGAGCCTGAGACTTGCAAACACAGGGCTGGAGGAGGCACTTGCAGCATTGGGCTTTCGTGGCCTCGTGTGCTGGAGTGATCTGGGTAGTGACCCATGCGGTGGAGGCTGGTGTGGGGCTAAGCCCCAGGCCAGCTCGGCGGTCAGCCTCTGCCTGTGTCCCTGGGATCAACGGGGGGCCAGGCAATAGGTGGAGTTTAATATATGGATGTCTATATTTAATTTTTAATTATCTTTTATTAACCCTCCCCCCCCCCCCAAAAAAAAAAAAAACCAACCCACATTTTATTTGATCTGTCTTAAAGGTCAAGATGTGCGGGCTGTGCTATTGAACATGCGTCTGGCTGGAGCGATGCAAAGTTTCCTTTCAGTGCCCCAAGACGTGCTAAGTTAACGCATATGGGAAATGCTCATTTCTGACAGTCACCGCAGCTCTCAGTGCCTCTCCCGTCTGATCTGCCAGCATTTGCACTGCGTTTGTAGCTGTAGGGATATTTTTCCCCGAGGTGTGGGAAGAAGCCCACATCCTGCAGGGTGCAGCTGCCCCGGGGCGGGATGGGCTCCAGGACCCCGCCGGATCCGGCCTTGCTGAGATGGGCGTTGCGAAGCAGGGGCCGTCGTGACTGACTCTGCTCTTTCCTTTGGCCAACGCTACTCAACAGTGCAATGCGGGTGTGAGGGTTGGGAGGTGAGGAGCATCTGGGGATCAGACCTTATATCGCTTCAGAGAAATACCTGCAAAGGCTTATGATACGTAAAGCTGGTATTAAATTCATTGCAACAGCTCAGCCACTCCTATAAGCCTTGGTTTCTCCCACACGTGCCCGTGCTGCTCCAGGCAGGAGCACAGCAATGGGCGCTCCAGGACAGCCCCTGACACTGCGCTACACTCCCTCTCCTGCCTGGACACATCCCTGCGTCCTTCTCTCTCCTGCAGTTTCCTCCTGCTCTCCCAGCTGGTCTTTCACTCTTTCTCTTCTGTTTTCACGCGGACCCCTCCATCCCACCACCCGAAGCCCGTGCTCGTGCTCCCGCAGCTCTGCAGGAGCTGACGGCACTCCTGGGAGCAACTCGGTGACGGTGCTGAGGGCTAAGATGCCCTGTGCGCTCTGCTCCCCGGGCACTGCACCCCAGGACAGCGACCGGGGCTGTGTAGGAAGAGATTTTTCCCAACGATTGTATTTCCCAACAACTCCATTTCTTTTCCTGCAGCGGGACAGGCTGAGACTGGTACAAGTCTCATGACAAAGCAGCAGAGCCAAGAAGTAGAGAGGGATCCCTGCCTGGGAGGGACAGTCCCACAGTGAACTTCTGCCCCCGATCCCACCTCCTGCGGGGAGGAGAGACCTTGCTTCGAAGTTATGTCAGAACAGGGACGTGCAGAGAAGTTTCACTTCTACAAACAGCCGGGTTTTGGACAATTTCCAAATGAGTTCTGGTGATGAATAAGCACTTTCTGCCTGGAAAACTCCTCCTCCCCCTCCCTGTAGCGGCACAGTCCTCCAAGACAAATGGCTGCATTGCCCAAATTCCGGGCGAGCCACCTCGCCCTCCTTCCTCATCCCTTCGGTGCACCATTGCCCGGGGCTGACGTGGCTTTTCTTGGGGCCACAGGTGCCTCACCCCGGGCAGAAGGACCCTCTGCAAGCTCCCAGCCGAAAGCCACTGCGTGTTTTCTTACGTTTCTCTGGATTGGGTTGCTCCTCTGGTCTTGTGGCTGGCTCTGCGGTGGGGGCTGGTGACAAGCGGGGGTCACACCGAGTGCAGCTGCTTTTATAATGTGACTGAGGACATCTTAGACGGGGTTGTCTCGCCTGCTCCTTTCCTTTGTGGCAAACCAGGGGTTTCCCGTGGATGTCGGCGAGGGTGTGGGTATCCCAACAGCATCAAGACCAGTATCTCCTGCCCAGGGCTTTTCCTTGACCCTCTAGGATGGTGGAGTATCTCCCCCAAGTGCAACCTCTGGCCTTTAAGAAGGCATTTCAAAGGAGGCTCTCTGCCTCCTGTTTGCAGCATCCACCTCTGCTGTCATCCAGGCACGACACCAATGTACTTGCAGAAACTTTGCTAGGGCTGGTTGGCTTGTGAGGTTCTTGGTGTCTCCTGGGCCTTTCAGGCTCCAGCTCTCCACCTTTCCTCCCTCCTCTTTCACTTTTGCCTCTTCATTTTTGTGTTTTTTTGCATCTGAGGCCTAAAAGGATGACTCCCAGCTGAGGAAAGCTTGCAAGGACATAATCCGGGCCTTTAGAAAAAGCAGTCATTGAAGATCTCCGTGCAGCTTCCCCTAAAAGATGTGATGGGCATTGCGTTAAGAGGCGGGGTAAAGCAGAATATCTGTAGAGCAATATAGCTCTAATCATACAGAGGCCAAAAATGGGCAGGAAAACACTCCCAGGGAGCGAGTCCCTGCCGCAAGTCCCAGCAGATAGTAGTTTTTTGCGGCATGCCTTGAGCATTAATGTTAAGGGATATTTTGGACCGAGAACTGGGAACTAATCCCAGCGTGCCGTAGCCTTCATGAGAACTCCTGGCAAGCGCTCGCTCTCCTTGAACACAAAATATTTGCAAGTCCCGCTGAGCCGCCTTCCCGAGGGGAGCGGCGGTGAGGACTCCGGGCTGCGTGCGCGGATACGTCCCTCTCTGCCGCGCTGGACGCGGCTCTACGCGTGCCCAGCCCGCACGGTTCATTCACCGTAGGGTCACGGAGCCAAATGCCGGAGGTTTTCTCTCTGAAATGCAATCTCCTTATGAAACACGGTTTGTGCGGTTGGGGGATTGGTTTTCCTGCTGTGACCTGCCAAGTGGCAGGGATTGATCCAGGCAGGGGGCTGGGGCTCTGAGCAGAGGAGGGAAAGGTGCAAACAGCACGGACTTACCAAGTGTCTCCTCTGTCCTTACCCTGGCTGAGGTCTTGCTTTGGCGAAGAGATTTCTGCACCAAACGCTCTGCGCTCTCACTTTGTATTAATTTGAAAGAAAAATGTGCATCTAAATCTCAAACCCAGTCTCTTTAGGGCCTAAATCCCTTCTGAGAACGGGTCTGGGGTGGTTCTGTCATTGGTGGGGCAACTTCTCTTCCTTTGGCCATCTGCAAGTCCCGGGTGCCTCCGCTCTGAGACGTGTAAAAATGACTTGTCCTCAGGAGGGGTTGAAGCTGGGGATGAATGCCCCACTTGGACGTTGGGTTTTTTTAATCTGATCTGAAACAAGGAACCCAATTTTGGCCAATGTTTGGATTCAAACACAGACTCTGTTTCAGGACCTGTCTCTGAGAGCACCCGCGGTTTTGCTCCGTGGAAAATTCATTAGTGACGTGTTTGATGAATGAGGCTCTGTTACGACACAAACGTTTTGGAAACCAGAAAAGCCCCGTTGGGTTATATAGGATTTGATGATGCTATATAAATGCATGAGAGGGCAAGTGAGCAAGCTGGTGGGTGGCGCTGCCGGTGCGTGGCTCCGCGCACCCTTTGCTGGTTTCCCTGTTACCCTTTTAGGCTTCCCGAAGCGCCCGTCGCTGCGGCAGCGAGGGCAGGTTGGGGATGAGCACTTTGGAAAGGAGCGGGAGAGCCGGGGCGGGCAGGTGTCGCGCTGCCTCCGCCGCGGCCCCGGCCGCAGCCTCCCCGCTGCTCCCGTCCCAGCCCGCTCCCCGGCGGAGCTTGCTGCCTGGGTGGGAGCTCCGCCGATGCCCACGGGGATCCGTCCGTTTTATTTCTCGCTTTGGGCTTTGAACTCGTGCCTCCGTGGTTTTGCTTCCAGATTCCAACCAACTTGGATACATTTTTTTCCAGGCTTTTTCTTCCCCAAGAAATTTCCTCATGTTAAGGAGAACAGAATCTGAGACCTGAATTCTTTGCTTTCCCAAACAATTAGTTTCATATTGACTTAAGCGCAAATATGCTCTTCGCAAGCCAATGTAAAGACCTGCGGAGCCAACAGCTCCTTCAAAGTGCTTTGCAGTGTTAAAATGAAGGACCAGACCCTGCGTCCTGCCCTGATACTTGTGAGCAGCTACTCAAGCGCATGATCCCGAAGCTACTGAGCACCAGCCCAGTGTCAGAGTCGGTCATCAGGGCTCCTTGTGTAATCGCACTCGTCGGCTGAGCGAGGCTGACGCATCCGCTGGAACAGAGCATGAGAAACGAGGCTCCGTTCCCTCGAGGCAGTGGGCTCTGCCTCGCGCCGGGGGCTGCTCGGGGCCGCGTCAGCCTGGTTTGCTGACGGCAGGTTCGTGTTTCTGTGCTTGGCTGCTCTCGGCAGCGTTTGCCGCCGGCCCCGGCAGCTCTGAGCACGCTGGTCACATTACCCCGACCTTCTCACGTTGCAGGGCTTTTTTTCACTGGAAGCTATAAAAAGCCTGCAGTGAAATTAAAACCACAACGTAGCTCCCGACTTTGCTGGAGGGATGTTTCTGTTCCTTTATAAACGGAGCGGAGGATGAGGAGAAGGGATGTGCGCGGCAGTGCAAGGAGGCTGTGTGTGCATCAGAGGGAACGAAGGCGGCTGGGACTGTGTCCGTCCCTCCATGTTTGACTCCTACTCTCTCACCACCAGCTCCCCGGGGAACCCTGTCTCCTTACTTAGCAAAGTGCCTAAAGTTAGGCGAGACAAATCTGAACCCCTGAGTCACTTAAGACCAAACTTCAAGCATCACGTAAGCAGAGACCCTCAGAGGTGCTCCTGGGTGGATGTTCTCCAGCCGTGCTTCCTCGGGCATGAGGCATTGCTGGTCCAGATTGGACTGCATCTGCAGGGTGTTTACGGGCAGGAGGGACCCTTGCCTGTGTGGGATGTCACAACTTCTCCGTAGCTTCTGATGCCTCCCTCTCTCCCTTCCCCTCTGCTGCTGGCTGTCTGTCGCAGAGGTACGTGCAGATGCACGTGTTCATGTGTGGTGGACCAGCTCCGGGAAGGTGATGGAGAGCCCTTGGGACTCCCCAGCCTGCTGGCTGTGAGAACCCCCCGCCATCTCACGATGGCCTTGGTGAGCTGGGGCGGGGACAGCAGGCACGCTATTAATGAGACAGAGCCTGTAAGGAAGAGGGAGGACGCGGAGTGAGGTGGAAATAGCAATGGAGAATATAGGAATAGCGTCATGTCTTCCAAAGAGCAGTGGGACGCCTTGCTGAGTCCCGAGAATTCCCATGTATTTAAATTAGTGGTGTCTCTTGGAAATAAGCCAAGAAACCCTGAAGTTGAATTGCTGAAAAAGTTTAATAGGATTTTTTTTTAACCCCTTTGGAAAATGTCAGTTTCTTGAAATCTTTCTGACCTGGAAAAGCTTTTGTCCAGAAGGTTTCTGAGTTTGAGTAGACTGTCAGAGATGGACACCCGCCGGCCAGACGGGCCTTGGGACGGGAGCTGCGCCCAGGCGTACCCAGCTCTGTGTGCTTTGAGCTGAGGTCTGCCGTGCCCACCTCCGTGAGATGTCCCCACTGCCCTTAGCTGTTCCTGGGAGGGTTGGTGAGAGGCCTGAAAAGGGTGAGATGTCCCAGATTTCACTAAAAAAGCCCTGGAACAAAGCCAAGCCTGGGAACCTCATTTTGTTCCCATAAATTACTGTTTCTCAAGCTGTCAGAGCTGCAAAGCCATGAGATGACCAGGCTTGGGAGGGAAGGACTGTAGATCTCTCTGGTTCGCAGCGCTGGGGAAAGACAGGGATTCTCCAAGTAGGAGAGTCTCCTGGAGCAGCCTGGCTGCTTCATGGGCAATGTCCTGCCCCAACGGACGCCGCGGCATCCTCTCATCTTCTTGTCTCAGCTCTTGTTTCTCCCTGGCTTGGCAGGATATGGAGGTGCTGTGGCGGCAGATTTTTCTCACTTCTCCTTTGCGGACCCTCTTTGCTACCGCCTTTGCCCAGCTGTGACCTCTCGGTGGTGGCACGTACCCCTCTGCTCACCCGCTCCCCGGAGCACGCTGTACTTTGCTTGCAGCTGTTGTTCCAGCTGCGTCCTGCCAGCACAGCCCAGGGCACAGCTTCATGAATCACTGCCCGGCCCGTTGCGTGGAATGAATTTAACTGTCGCCATCCGTCGCAGGGAGACGTGACCTTTGAGGAGGCTTTGTGGGTGGGCAGCGGTGCCCTGCGGGGAATGGCATTCCCTGCTGACGCTCCAGCGCGCGCTGTGCCTTCTGGCTTCAAACCCCCGGCCACCTCCGGGAGGTCTTTCTGCTCCTGGCCTCTCCGTTCCCGTTGCTGCAAGCGCGGCAGAGGGAAACCTCGTGTCTGGCAGCGCAGGGTTTATCTGTGCATCCTGCACGGGCCCGGGGCCAGCTGGGGTGAGAGATTATGGTGCAAGTTGTCTGCTGGGAAATGCAGAATGCTGTGCAACTGCTGCGTTTCTGCACAGGCTTTTCACTCAAAAATAACTCCCAGCCTTGCTAAGCCACGGGTCTCCTTCCCACAGAAAGCTAGAAGCCTGCAGCGGAGATCTTGTGACGGTAATTTGCCTCCAGCTGTGGCTTTGGTTACGTCCTCTGAGCACCACCAGCAGCAGCCAAGCCCTGCAGTGCCATTGCTTGCTCCCGTGTGAACCTGCCTTCACGCCTGTCTCCTCTGGTAGCGAATGCCACCACGGGCTGGAGGCCATCGGTCTGAAATCGGTCCCTAAACCAGACGGCGTGCGGAAAATTCAGGTGACAATCAAGTGGAAAAGATAGCAACTAGATGTTCTGCGTCCAGGAAGGCCAACGGCATCCTGGGGTGCCTTGGGAAGAGTGTGGCCAGCAGGTCGAGGGAGGTTCTCCTCCCCCTCTGCTCTGCCCTGGTGAGGCCCCATCTGGAGTCCTGGGTCCAGTTCTGGGCTCCCCAGTTCCAGAGAGACGAGGAGCTACTGGGGAGAGCCCAGCGGAGGGTACAGAGATGCTGAGGGCCTGGAGCATCTCTCCTGTGGGGAAAGGCTGAGGGAGCTGGGGCTGTTCAGCCTGAGGAAGAGGAGACTGAGAGGGGACCTCACCAACGCTTATCAATATCTCCAGGGCGGGTGTCAAGAGGACGGGGCCAGACTCTTCTCAGTGGTGCCCAGCAACAGGACAAGGGGCAACGGGCACAAACTGGAACACGGGAAGTTCCGCCTGAACAGGAGGAAAAACGTCTTCGCTGTGAGGTGCCCGAGCCCTGGCACAGGCTGCCCAGGGAGGGTGTGGAGTCTCCTTCTCTGGAGAGATTCCAACCCGCCTGGACGCGGCCCTGTGCAGCCTGCGCTGGGTGACCCTGCTCTGGCAGGGGCTGGGCTGGGTGGGCTCCAGAGGGCCCTTCCAGCCCCCACCGTTCTGTGATTCTGTGAAATACGGGTATCACTTGGTATAGCTGGGTCACACAGCAACGTGCTGCATAGGACTGACTGGGCTTCCAGCTGGAAAACCTGGCTAATACCTGGGATACGATAATTTAGACAAATACTGGTTCTTCAAGATGTACACAGGGAACGGGGGGATGTCTCCACCCTTTTACTCCTGTTCTCTGTGAGAGCCTGATCCGGCACAGGCTGTGCCCTCATCAGCTGGCAGGTAGCCCCTCATTGCTGCGTGTGCTCCTGAAGCTGGTGGCTTCAAAGGCTGGTTCCACACAAGCTGAGCCCCTGCTTTGCAATAACGGCGGTGTTACAGCTGTTGTAAAATCCAGCATACCCGCACCCATGTTCACGTATTTGATTTTTCTGCTCCTAAAGAAGGGGAGGAGAAGCGAATAACAAGCAGTTCAAAAGCTCTTGTTGCTTGGTGAGGTTGGAGAGACTGGAAGGTGTAACGTGAATGCAAACGTGTGGTTCTTGGCCGTAAGGGCAGATCTGTGTGGACACAGCCCTTGGTAAAGTCTGGGGTGGAAGTGAAAGATACTGGTTTTAATTAAATATCAGTGCTTTTCAATTGCAATTTAAATTTTGGAAACGGTCTCTCTTTTCAGTAGTCTGAAGGTAAGGATGTTGTCTCCAGTGTTGTGGGATTTACGGTGGGCAGGTTGTGCTTCTGGGGCCATTCTTGGTGCTGGAGAAATCCGGCCTTCTCTGAACTGTGCTTTTTCATCACCTTCTGGCTCTGTTTTTGCTTCGGACCTGGGTGATCTGGGGAAGGGGTGTGTAGATGGGCAGAGAGGAGCTGAAGGACAGGGACAGAACCTCACAAGTTGAGACCCACCTTCTTATTTGTGTCTTTTCACTTGTGGCATCCAAGGGCTTGTTGTCCCGCTATGCTCCACTAAACCTTTCATCTAGTTTCTCCTTCTTTTTTCCGATAAGCTTCAAGGGAGCTGGCTGGAAATGCCCCAGCATGGGATGGGGGATCTGGAGATGTCCCCAGATGCGTCAGGGGAGCTCCAAGTGGCAGATGTTTTGAGAGCCATTGCTGAACCAGTTCCTCGGCATAGAGCTAGGGGGAGGTACCGTCTTTCAGATGAGATAAAATCAAAGTCCTTGTGACCCTTAAAAATTCTAAGATGCTTTCTGCAAGAAGAGAGATGTTATGACCATGTCTATGGCCAAATGCTTGTACACCTTCATAGTGATTTTGGTCCCAGCTATTGGCGTCCTGTAGCATTATAACATCTGCTACTTCTTCCCCAGAGATGTCTGTGCTTTCTTTAGCACCGTGTGATTGTTGCAGGAGAGATACTATATTCAGTATCTTTCCAGCAATTCAGGAACTTTTGGGACACGAGGCATTAATTATGTAAATGACAGTGGTGGGGGATTTTCACGGACAGGAGCAAGTGATTCACTGAGGAGTTCCCTTCTGTATCGCCCACACGTGCTGCTCTAATTCCTGCTCTGGCCTTCCGCACGTCGAGTGAAAGGGTTGGTCTGACAGCAAAGAGGTTTGGAAAAAATCCATCTCGGGGGGAGCTCCCACACTGGCGCAGGACGAGATGCCGTACCTGGCACTGTGCTCCGTGCCCGGCCTGGCTGGCAGGGAAGGGACATTGTGGTGGCCAGTGCTGCCTGTAGGCAACTCCTCCCAATCCTGTTGTGGCCCTCGAGCAGCTAAGGGCAAGCAGATGCAGAAGTGAGATGACTTTCTTGGCCCAAAACATGCTGCGAGTCCGAGGTTCCCTCTAGAAATGCAAAATCTTTTGCTTTTGCCTCAGTGCAGTTTCATTTTCATCTCTGCAGGAGAACAAGTGATTAAAACCATTAGCACAAAGCGTTTAGAAGATGTCGCCATGAACTATAGAAGAACCAACACTTAATACATTAGTCCCACCATCCCTCTGTTGAAATGAAAGCATCTCCCAACTGGTGGTGCGCCGCTGCCCTGGCGTTTGAACCCCAGCCGGTCTCGCCCCCTCGCTCTAACAGACATCTGGTTTTGATGGGGGGGTCTTTGCAAGCACGGAGATGTGAGGAAGTCACTCGAGTGTGCGGGCGGTGGGCAATGGCCCGTGAGCTCCCGTGGGGGCTGCGTGGGTGTGGGACGCACGGGGCCGGAGCATCGGTGCTGGGGAAGCCGCTGTAAGCGGGTGCCGTGGGAGAGGTGGCCACAGCGCGCTTGGCTGGCCAGGACTCGGTCTGCCGTCACCTTGGGACTCCCCCACCCCGCTATATTTTTGTTGTTGTTTCCTCTTTCCCCTGGTAAAACTCATTTTCCTCCAGAACCTGCACTTCACCGTGCACGTGTCTTTAACCACACGCATGTGATGAAGAAAACAGCCAGAGGTGTTATGTGTTACAGCCTAATTCATGGGCCCTTTTTTATTTTTTGTAGGGCTGCTGCTCCACACCTAGGGCTTCTTGGCTTTGATTTTCTCTTTCATGAATCAGGTCTCAGGGGAGGAAACTGTTGGATAATACAACGATTTGTTTTGGCAGTTGCCTGCGGGTGCCGGCCCTCCAGCCTTCCTGAATATGTACTCAGATGCGAACTGCTCAGCCCAAAGGGTCGGCGGGGCCTTGATCTTTAACCTTACTAAAAAGCCGGTCAAAATAACAATAAGCAAAGGATCCAGCTCGCTGGTGCTCGCCGTGCTCTGCCGGCTCTGAAATGCAGACAGAGGCCAGCACCGAGCCCCCCCCTCCCAGGGAGACCTTGTCTCCGAGGTTCGGGTTCCTCACGCCACGAGGTCCGGCACTGCCCGACCCCGCAGCCAGGACGCGGCGTCTGGCCTCTGCTCGGGAGGGAGCCGCTGCCCACGGGCTGCCTCCGTCGCTTCGCAATAGCTGCAAAGCCACGCTGAGCGTTTCTTGGTAGCAAACACAGAAAACGCCGTAATTTCTCATGACCCCCAGTTCATAAGAAGGCTGGGTCCCGTCTGTGTGGGTAGGATCAAATCCTTCTGTAAACAGCTGTTGTTGTTATTGTTATATGTTGTCTAAGCCCTGTTATTACAGCATCAGACAGCAGAAGCCTTGACAGGGTCCTTTTCCCAACCCCCGTCGTTGTGCACGGCTGCCCTGGGACTTTGGGATGCCCGAGCGCAAGGGGCTGGAAGAGGAAAGTATTTCATGTGTCCAACCCTGTGAGAACAGAAATCGCCTCCAGAGAAACCCCACCAGTCCTCGCTCCCTCTGCCCTGCACACTGCGAAAATAAGACACCTAAACTTTTTAAAAGACATTCAGAGTTCCCATCCCTAATCTTCTCGCAGCCCTTTGGGGGGTGGATGCGGCATCTCCCGTGCTCCTACCCTGCAGCACCGGGGAGGGGGATAATTGTTTCAAGAAGCAGAGGTCTGTCGGTACGAGCTGGGCGTCTCCCCGAGATGCTGCATGGCTAAGACTTTTACAACGCTGCCCACGCCTCAAGACAGCGTTTTAGGGCTCATGAACTAAAGGTAAAATATTTAGACGGTCCCTCCCAGGAGGGACCAGCCAAGGCCGTGCGCTGCCCTGGCGAACGGGCGGCTGTGCACGGGCCGATCCTCGCTGGGAGCGGCGGGCTCGTGTCGCCGGCCGAAACGCAGCGGAGTTCCCCGGGGAGTGCCAGCGCCTTCGGCGCAACCCGCGCCCTTCCCTCGGCACGCCAGGAGCGTCGCCGTGCCGGCTGCGCTGTCCTGGTGACACACGGGAAAGGCTGGGATTTACGCATGGGCTCCGTCTCTGATTATCCCAATAAATCACTTTGCAAGGCTGATACCAATAGCTAAGATTGCAATTATTCCCCCTCCCCAAACCGTTCTGTCTGGGCGGTTTCTGCGGGTGCAGATCCCGTAGATGGCATGCGTGCTGGTGGTGTGCTGCTTTTGTATGGAGATGAAAATAATTTGATTCAGCCATTCGAAATAACGTTATTAGCTACAGAAAAATCGGAGCTAGTTAAATGTGAATACTATTCCTTTAGAAAATGTTTTCGTCAAAACTTATTTAGGCAGGGGCTGAAGAGATGTAAGGTTTAAGCCAGAAGAAAGCTCACAATTTCTTCCTTGTGTCTCTGTGTTTTTTCCTTGCGTATTTATCTGCGGAGGTTTTTTTAAAGGTGTTTTCGCTGTGTTGCGTAAAGGCCGCTCCAGAAAGCCCGGGTGCAGTTAGCTGAAAAACCGTAGAACTGGCTCTGACGGTGCAAGGCTGGGCCCGAGGCAACTCTGCCAATTCTTGCTAGAGCCGTTTCTCCCCCGTGAGACCCAGACTGTTGCTCGCTGACAACCTTGGAGCTAAATGCAATTTTCACAGAAAGCATTGGTGCAAACTCCGCAGGGGTCAGCAAGCTGCTCCTGCATCTGCAGCAGCTTTCGGGACTGGCTTCCTCGTACTTCTGGACTCGTCTCTGCCCCCGTTTGCACTTTGGTCAGCTGGAAAGGGCTTGCACAAAAATCTGCTTGCTGGCAGTACAACGCCCACAGGCAGCTTCGCATCGCATCGATTCAGATGCTGATCGCAGGCAGCCTGCTGCCTGCCAGGGCGCTGCCGGCTGCAACCGCAGCCCCGTGATGGATGGCAAAGTCGAGCGTAAGTGAATTAGGAAAAGCAAGAATGTAATTAAGTAAAATCGATGGCACAGTTGGATCCGATGTGCGTGAATTCAGTTCTGGGTGCCAGCCTGCATCCCAAGGCTGTGCTTTGGGTGCTGAGCCCCTTTTTGCGAGCACACAAGAACCTACCTGAAAAATGAGGGTGCAAAAAGGGGTGTGCGCACGCGTGCTCTGGCCATCGCAGACCGCTTTCCTATAAGGGTAGTTTACGTTTGTTCCCTAAACAGGGAAACCCTGTTACATGACTGAATAGCTCCATGGCTGGATCCCCAACCTCGCCTTTAGACGTCACCCGCTGTGCCAACGCCTGAGACGTGCCTATGGGGACAGCGTCGTTCTGCTTCCCGTACATCAGTATTAGACAAACTTCCCTCCTTCACGACCATTTTAAGGTCAATGTGTTGCTTATGCCACATGTGGGACTCAGTTTTGAGCGATGGCCACGACCCCAGGCAGCAGTGGCCGCACAGGACCTGTAAAGGTCCCAAAGCCTGGGAAGGTCCAAACCCCTTGGAAATAACCGTCAGGTTCCTGGTGGTGATGGTGGTTGTTAAGCTTTGGTGCAGTGAAGGCTTTAAAGGCAGGTTAGAGACAACGGTGGTAATGGGATGCTCCCGTGTAGCTGGTCGAAATGCGAGTGATGTTAGCGTGGTTGGACCCGATGATCTCGGAGGTCTCTTCCAACCAGAACAATTCTATGATTCTATGATTCAGGGCTGCAGCGGTGCCTGCAGGAGAAGGCTTTCCCGGCGGCAGATGCGTGCTGGGCAGCATGCAAGGGCTGTTTTCGTTCTTCCTACGAAAGAGCAGTGTTGGGGACCACTTGGCACAGCCCAGGTGATGCCCTCGTGTACCCAGGTTGACCTCAGTGCCGCCTTGGGTTGGCAGAGACCTTTCAGCCTGTCTCTGTGCCACGGGAGGACATGTGAATCACGTAGGGACAGCCAGGGCGCGTCTCCGTGAGCGTTACTGGGGGCCCTGCCCTTGCTGACACGCTCCAGCTTTCTCTTATTTCGCCTGTGACACACTGCAGTCATCCCTGGAGAAGGTCACGGCTGGAAGCTGAGGTGACACTGGGCGCCGTGTGGGACTGCTGGGGTGGGCTGTGAGCCCTGACCCTGCTGCCATCGTGCACCTCAGTACCTTGGAGAAGCTATTTCAATGCAAACCACGTCTGCTTTTGCTCTGGAGACAGGGATCTCTCCTCGTATAAAGCGGGAATCGTGCTACTGCTCTGCTGGAGGTCTGCTGCTGAGAACCACGGGCAGAGCGACGCGGTTTCCCAGTCTCTGGGTTTTCGGGTGGGCACGCGCTTGGCACTTGGCTGCGTGCGTATCCGAGGGGAGAGCGGCACGGGGTTTGCGCCTTGCAGGGGAAGAAAACTCCCTTTTTTCAGTAATAGTGTAGATACGCAGAAGCCCAATATGTGTCTTTTTAACGAGAGCCTCTTCAGTTATATTAGGAGTTTGGGCTTTATAATATTTTCTGCTTTGAAGTGCATTTCTATGTGCTTTCCATTGGGGATTCTTAAACGCTCTGCAGACCGTCTCCCTCCAGCCTCCTGCGGCAGGGCACTGCGTTAGCAGCTCAGAACCCCCCGGCCCTTTGCCTGATCTCATCCCTGCAGGCAGCTCCGCTTACACCAGAGCCTGGTTCTGCTGGGCACGGTGGGAGTCCCGCCGTGTTTGTCATCAAATAGACGTGCTGAGTGCACGGCAGGATCGGGACCTCCTACGCCCATCGGATAAAGCAGCGCACCGCGCTCGTGGGGAGATGCTGCTTTATACAATGACATTAAATGCACAGGGGGAAGAATTATTTCTGGCTTAGCCACCTCAGAGCTGGATGTCTCACCCACACTGCCCTTCTGGGCTCGCTTTATAGTCACTGGGAGGAGACTGGTACCTCTATCCGTTTCTTAGACACCTACCAGCTGTCTCCTGCCAGACACTACCAGGGTGGGAGAGGTTGGGGACTGGGCCACCAGCCGACACCTTCACTGCAGGTGGCCCAAGGTAGGAGAGAGAAGCCCCCCGCTCCCACCGAGGCCTGGCTCGGCGGGGCCCTGTCCCCATCCCCACCCTGTCCCTGTGGAGCCCTGTGCCATCCCTCCCTCCCGGCACGGCTGCGGATGCTCCCCCGCGCTGTGCCACTGTGTCTTCCTTGCATTCCCAGAGCTGTTTCGCTGGCAGGGGCAGCATCCCGAGCCCGCTTTCAGGACGCCGTCCATCATCCCCCCCACTAGCCTGGGTGTCTCGGCGGGCGCGTGGGGCTGGCGGCTGGGACAAGGGATGCCTCTTCTCTCGGGCCCCGGGGCTCTGCAGGAATGCGCTAATTGCTGCTGGAACAAAAGCCGCTTCTGTGCGGTGCTGTGCACGGCTGTGCTGATCCTTCCCAGGCCCCGCGCGAACCCTCCCAGCGGTTTCTGCCGTGTGCTCTGCACACACTCCGAGCATATTTGCGAAGGACTTAGATTTATCTTTTCTCGTGGTGTTCTGCTTAAAAGGCATATTTGGGGCACGCCAAGAGCTCGCCTGGAAAAAGCATTTCCTCCTCCTTTTCAAATACAGAGAGCGGTTCGCTCAAATCTACCTTGAGTAACACTGCCTGAAATTTCAAGGGGTTTTCTGAAGAAGTACCACCCCACGCTCCCCAGCTATTTACTGCTGTCACGCTTCCCAGGCTCCCTGCTGTCTGATGACTCAGCAGCACTCTTGCTCTTTGATATATTTTTTTTTACTTGCGTTTTTTGCTGAGGCAGTGTTATTTCCCTTATCTCCGCGCCAGCATGTTTGGGCGGGTTGCTGTGCGTCTCCTCCCTGCTCCGTGGCCTGGTGGAGAGCAGCGGCAGCAGGTACGTCTGTGGGTGCCCTGAGCAATGGCATGAGCATCCCACAGCCACGTGCTGGGATTTCCCCAGGATCGTGGAACACTTCAGCCTGTTTTAATCCCCCAATACCGCTGCTCGGGGCAGCAGGGAGCAATTTAGTGGCAGCTTTCTGGAAATGAAAGGATGCAGAGAGAAGTTAGGGCAACGCAGTGGCTTTTCCCAGGAGCAAAATCGTGTGCGGGTCGTGGCAAGAAGGACAGTTTAAGTCACCCCGGGAAGTTTGTGCCAAGCACGTAGGATGCGGCTCCCTTCCCAAACACCCAGATTTTTGCATTGTGGTTCAAAAAGTAGAAGGCGTTGGTTGCAGAGGGCCACGTAGATGGAAATAAAGCGAGCGCGTGGAGGAACCAGGGAGCCGGCCCGTGGGTACGTGGGCTGGCGGCTGGGGCGGGTGCCCCCACGCCTGCAGGGCTCTGCGAGGGGGCCGCGTTGCGCAGGCAGAGGGGTCTCTGGGGAGGTGGCCGGGCTTAGACACCAGGAGAAAACTTCTTGGTATGGATGAGCCCTCTCTGTGCCAGACCCACCATCCCGGGGCTCTCCGAGTCCCCCAGGTGCTACTTCAGTTATTAAAACCCGCCTCTGCGCAGGGATGGGCTGCTGAGGCCTGAATGCGAGAGTCCCGCGGCAATCGCTCCCCGCGGTGCCCTTCGCCAGGACGCGTGTCCTCGCGGCGGGGAGGACGGAGGGACGCGGTGATGCGCTCTTTTGTTTCTATGTTTAAAAATCTGTCGAGCCGAGGCGGGGGCCAGGCAGCCGCGGCGTGGGGAGGGCTCTGCTGGACATGTTCATCTGTCGTTCCTGAAGAGCGTGCCGAGCAGGCGGAGAGGAGCTCAGCCGGGGCGAAACTCCTCTCTGCACAAGAGGCAAAAGTGACGTTGGCTCTGGCATCGCTCCCAAGCCCTTACGGTGTGTTTTGTACGTACGCGGCCCTTTATGAGCTCTTAAAATAAGCTGTCTCCAGTCCCGAGATTAGGCTTTATTGCAGGTGGGGCTCATAGCAACGTCTCTGGCTGTGTTTGCCTAACAATGTCCATCATGTTTTTATTTGATTATAATCTCGCCGAAGCGTGGCTATTAGCTTTTACATTTTTCATGCTGTGTGTCAGCTCCCTTTTCTCTTTTTGGAAGCTTTCCAGGGAAGGGTTTAGCTGTTGGGAAGAGCAGGGCTGGGGCACTGCCCCTTGTACATCCAACCACGTCACCTTTCAGCAAGCTCCCTGGCACCACAGCGTGCGGCCCTGACTGCGTCCGAGTGAAGTTGTGTGCCGATATTTCTGTTTTCCTAGGTTAGGCTTATAAAAACCCTTGGACATTGCGCTCCTCACCTGGTGAAGAGCCGTGCCCGAGTTTGCAGAGCCGCCCCCCTCGGCGCTGCAGCCCTCCGGGGCTGTGCTGTGGGTTGCTCTGGGGGCATCTTTCTGCGTGCAGAAAGGCAGAGGCTGCTTTTATCCTGCCTTTGCTGCAAAAGGTGATTTTCCTAGAGGCAGTGCAGGATCGGGCCCTGCCTTGTACTCCGTCCTTGTCTCCGTTTGCGGGCTGGCTGGCCACCGAGCTAACCTAGGCGGGCAACGTGTCCCTTTAAGCTGGCATAGCGCTGCCGCGTTTGGGCTGCACCCAAATCTTCCCAGCCTTGGAGAGCGGCTCCCGGCTCTCCTTCCCCTAGGATTAACGCAGGAATGTCTGTCAGCAGCTGGAATAAGTTGCAGACAACCAAACCCATGCTTAGTTCCTGCAAAAGGTAAAGATTTAGCCGCAGGCTGAGAAGGAAGATCTCCCGTGGCCGGGGAAGGGGCAGAGTGGACACGTCGGTGGGATGGATGGATGGGTTGTACGGCAGGGCTGTTCCTGGAAAGCACCGGCCTGGCCTGGCTTCACTCAACCTGACCCTGACAAATGCAGCCTGATGTCTTTTTTTTTAAGTGCAACATCTGGATCTTGCTATTAGGGAGCTTTACAAAAGGCCGAGGCTGTCAGACAGACACACAGGTCACTCTCGAGCCGTCAAGCCCAGGGGAGAGCGCGTAGCACGTTACCTGGTGAGAGGGTCCCAATGCAAGGTCTCCGCTGCGCTCTGCACCGTTGGTGCTTGGCTGGTTCGGTGACGCTCAGCGCAGGGCTCCGGGGTCTGGCATCCTCCGGCAAAATCCCACCTGCCCCCGGCGTAGCCCAGGATAAGGTGCGGAGCTGCCTTGCTGCTCTCCCCGTCCCACGCACCGGCTGTTGTACAGGTGCTTTTGGAAACGTCATCCGTGGGTTTTTATGGGAAGCTGGTCTTCTCGTTGCAGGTTATACCCGTGTTGTGGTCACGGGCAACGGGCTGCCAGGGGTAAAATACACTTGAAAGGCGGCTTGCTTTGGAGGCGGTGAAAAAAGGTAGCTCTCTGAGCGCCAAACGCCAACAGCTGCTGGAAGAAAAGAGCATTTTTGTTGTTGCAAAACGGCCTGTGCTGCATCGGTCAGCGCGGGACGTGAGGGCCCTCATGGGAGGGGGCAGCGGCAGGAAGGTCTGTGCTGCCCTGCGGAAACGAGCCCCAAGGGCCCGCTGAGCCCTGAAGGAGACATCGAGACACCTCCTGGCACCCTCAAAAGATTTGCCCTTCCCTGTCGTGCATGGGGTGCTTCCAACAAAGCGGCGTTTGCTACTGAAAACCCTTTGAAGGCAGAGCGGGCACCGAGCATCGGGTGCTGTAGGGCAAACAAAAGGGGCATCTTCAGTCACCCAACTCATCAGTCTGTGGTCCCGCTCCGTTCAGACGGGGCTTCCTTCATCTTTTGCATCCTCAGGATCCCAACGTGCAGCAAATCCCCCTCACTGACTCTGCTCTTTCTGCACTCCCTTTTTTTCCTCCATGTCTCCTTGTGAAATCCAAGTATTCAGAAGACCTTGTGGGTGTGTATATCTATATATCTGTATATCTATAGGTACATACTTCTCATCACGTTGCATCCAGCACGGTCAAGTCACGTAAAAGGCCTATTGCACGGCTTTTTGGTATAGACAAGTAGAGATGTTCCCCGTCAGACCTAGCAGAAGTTATTTAATCCAGAGCAGCCCGTGGAGAAGTGAGTGGGGATGAAATTGCTCTGAGCCTCTCAGTAGCCTTTTTGTGCCAAATTTCAGGATTGGAGTATGAGGTTGGAAAAACACGGTCTCAGTTTCTGTCTTTGTTGCTTATCTGTTGGCAGAGCTTTTTAACATCAGCAAATAGAAGACGGGTGAGAGTGTTTTGGGGATGAGTAGGATGGGAGTATCTCAATTATTAAAGCCACTGAAAAATTATTCTCAGTATAACTTTCCATATGAAAAAGCGGGTTAATTGAACTTGAGCCACGTAGTAGAAATGTGCTGATTCCAACAACATTTCCCAGCAGCAAAAAAGAAGTTGAAATATTTTGTTTGGACAGTATCAAAACTCCAGCAGAAGCAGAATGTTTCTGTTCTGTCACTTAAATTAATTTCGTGTAATGTAGGCCGTAAATTTTAATATTATATTGTCTTTATAGATTGTATAATTCCACGTGCACGTAGTGCATAATTTAAGAAATGCATAGGAACGAAAGGAATAATGAAAAGAGTCACTGAAGTGAAACGCTAATGGCCCTAAATTGATTGCTGGGAGGAAATGTTGTTTCTTGGCAAACGCAAGAATTCTCGCTTTTTATGCAGAATCGGAATCAATCTCTCCCTTAATGTCAGGATTTCCCAAGTAATGGAAGCTGCAGCTCCCAGCCAGCTCTGCTCAGGATGTAGTCTGTGTTAATTATTAATCGGAGTCAGATATAACAGGAGATAACTTAGAGGAAACCCGGGATAACGCCGCTGCCTTAAAGCCCTGTCGCATCCCCAGGCCGGCCGGGGCCGGGGGCGGAGGAGGACGCCCGCTCCGGTGCCCGGGCATGGACAGGCTCCTCCGACGGACGGTCGTGCTCTGCCGGTGGAGGGGGCGGTGGGTGCCTCAGACCCTGCGGGGCTGGAGGACGCCGTAGCTCCGTGGGTGTCCACGGAGACCCGATTTGAAAGCTACAAACCCCTGACGCGGGCTGAGGAGCCCAACAGCTCGTCGTGGCTCTTGGCTCTGCCTCGCAAAGGTTCAGCCTGCAGCTGCTAAAGCCATAACGGGGCTGCTGCTGCCAGAAGCCAGAGTCAGCTTTCGCTTGCTTCGTTTAGCAAAATGCTGAAATCCTTGGAGTATGCATGCGTACGAGCGAGGTAGCAGCAGTCCATGCTGGTTTGCGCGGGGGACCCCCAGGGAAGACGTGCGTGGTGGTTGCTCGCCTGGGCTGAACGCTGTGCGGTGATGGGGAGCACGCAGGGGGCACCCACAGCCTCAGCGTGCTCGCCCTGCACCGAGTCTCTCCGGCACCCAGTGAGAAAGAGGCAGCAGCAAGGATTTATTTCCAAGGTTTCCAGAAAAATCGCTGCATTGGCATTGCCGTTGGAAAGGGAAGACGTGGGGGAGGGTGGGAGCGAGAGCCCAGGGCCCCCCTGGTACTGCGCAGCGCCAGGGCTTTGCTGGGGCCAGGCAAGCCCCCGCTGCCACGTTACGGGGTCGGTGCCGAGCCAGCTGCGCGGGGACCGGAGGAGGCTTCTGCGGAGGAAACACGGCGGTTTGATACAGCCCCCGAGCAAACAGAGCTGCTTCCTTCATCCAAAACTTGCTGCCTCTAAGTTTCTGCCATGTAATTGCATCTAGCCATTGCGAAAGAAGGTTTCCCTACCAGCTAATTTGATTTTATGGTGAGCCCTGAGATGTTTGAGTTTGTTCCTTTCAAGCCCTGGACTTCAGGAGAGCAGACTTTGGCCTCTTCAGGGATCTGCTGGTAGAGTTCCATGGGATACAGCCCTGGAGGGAAGAGGGGCCCAAGAAAGCTGGTTAATATTCAAGGATCCCCTCCTCCAAGCTCAGGAGCAATGCATCCCAACCAAGAGGTACTCAGGCAAAAACGCCAGGAGGCCTGCGTGGATGTACAAGGAGCTCCTGGACAAACTCCAACACAAAAAGCAAGGACAAGTAGCCTGGGAGGAATACAGAGAAATTGTCCAAGCAGCCAGGGAGCAGGTTAGGAAAGCTAAAGCCCTGACAGAATTAAATCTGGCCAGGGACATCAAGGGCAACAAGAAAAGCTTCTATAGGGTACATAGGTGATAAAAGGAAGACTAGGGAAAATGTGGGCCCTCTCTGGAAGGAAATGGGAGACCTGGTTACCTGGGATATGGAGAAGGTTGAAGTACTCAAAACTTTTTTGCCTCGGTCTTCACTGGCAAGTGCTCTCGCCACACTGCCCAAGTCACAGCAGGCAAGGGCAGGGACTGGGAGAATGAAGAACCGCCCACTGTAGGAGAAGATCAAGTTTGAGACCATCTAAGGAACCTGAAAGTGCACAAGTCCGTGGGACCTGATGAGATGCATCCGCGGGTCCTGAGGGAACTGGTGGATGAAGTTGCTAAGCCACTCTCCATCATACTTGAGAAGTTGTGGCAGTCCGGTGAAGTTTCCACTGACTGGAAAAGGGGAAACGTAACCCCATTTTTAAGAAGGAAAAAAAGGAAGACCCGGGGAACTACAGGCCAGTCAGTCTCACCTTTGTGCCCGGCAAGATCATGGAGCAGATCCTCCTGGAAACTATGCTAAGGCACGTGGAAAATAAGGAGGTGATTGGTGACAGCCAACATGGCTTCACTAAGGGCGAATCGTGCCTGACAAATTTGGTGGCCTTCTATGACGGGGTTACAGCGTTGGTGGATAAGGGAAGAGCAACTGACATCATCTCCCTGGACTTGTGCAAAGCATTTGACACTGTCCTGCACGACATCCTTGTCTCTAAATTGGAGAGACATGGATTTGATGGGTGGACCACTCAGCAGATAAGGAATTGGCTGGATGGTCACACTCAACGAGTTGCGATCAATGGCTCGATGTCCAACTGGAGACCAGTGATGAGTGGCATCCTCAGGGGTCGGTGTTGGGACTGGTGCTATTTAACATCTTTGTCGGCGACATGGACAGTGGGATGGAGCGCACCCTCGGCACGTTTGCCAACGACACCAAGCTGTGTGGGGCAGTTGATGCGCTGGAGGGAAGGGATGCCATCCAGAGGGACCTGGACAGGCTTGAGAGGTGGGCCCATGCAAACCTCATGAAGTTCAACAAGGCCAAGAGCAAGGTCCTGCACATGGGTCAGGGCAATCCCAAGCACAAATACAGGCTGGGCGGAGAATGGATTGACAGCAGCCCTGCCGAGAAGGACTTGGGGATACGGGTGGATGAAAAGCTGGACATGACCCGGCAATGTGCACTCGCAGCCCAGAAAGCCAACCGTGCCCTGGGCTGCATCCCCAGCAGCGTGGGCAGCGGGGCGAGGGAGGGGATTCTGCCCCTCTGCTCCGCTCTGGGGAGACCCCCCTGCAGTGCTGCCTCCAGCTCTGGGGCCTCAGCACAAGGGGGACATGGACTTGCTGGAGCAGGGCCAGAGGAGGCCATGGAGATGATCTGAGGGCTGGAGCCCCTCTGCTATGGAGACAGGCTGGGAGAGTTGGGGTTGTTCAGCCTGGAGAAGAGAAGGCTCCGGGGAGATCTTCCAGCAGCCTTCCAGTACCTAAAGGGGCTTACAAGAAAGCTGGAGAGGGACTTTTGACAAGGGCCTGTTGTGATAGGACAAGGGGTAATGGGTTCAAACTGAAATAGGGCAGATTCCGATTAGACCTAAGGAAGAAATTCTTCACCGTGAGGGTGGCGAGGCCCTGGCACAGGTTGCTCAGAGAAGTTGTGGATGCCCCATCCCTGGCAGTGTTCAAGGCCAGGCTGGATGGGGCTTTGAGCAACCTGGTCTAGCGGAAGGTGTCCCTGCCCATGGCAGGGGGGTTGGAAC
Organism: Phoenicopterus ruber ruber; assembly: GCA_009819775.1. Taxonomy (NCBI): domain Eukaryota; kingdom Metazoa; phylum Chordata; class Aves; order Phoenicopteriformes; family Phoenicopteridae; genus Phoenicopterus; species Phoenicopterus ruber. The sequence continues at coordinate 3,063,679 of CM020232.1, forward strand.
TAGATGATCTTTAGGGTCCCTTCCAACCCAAACTAGCCTATGATTCCTATGATAATAGACTCGAAAGGCAAGGTGAATACATGTTATTCTATACAGGTTTCCAGAAATCTCACTGCATTGTTACCTGTGAAAAGCCACATTTATTTTGGAATTTGAGACACCTTTGAACATCTACCATACAGCCCTGTGGCAACCTGTAGCCATGGGGGAAACCTGCATTAGGGAGGAAACGTGCATTTAATCCTCAGTTTAAGCTTTGAGTGATGTTATGTAGAAGGAACAGAGTTGCCTTATTGCCCCAGGATGGGGTAGGAGAGCCCGGAGGCTGCGGTGCCTGAGCCTGGGACAGCGTGGTCCAGCCTGGAGGGGACCTGTGCTGGGGCAGCAAACGCTGCCGTGAAGCCAAGAGGTGTCCCCAGGGTCCGCTCCCAGCTCTGCCTGGGAGCTGCTGCTATCAGATTCACCCACTCGCAAGTGATCCCTGGTCCAGGAGTGATAATTGCATGAGAACTCTTCTGATAATTCTACAACAAACTTGTATTCACCTTGAAAAAAATAGCATCTTTTGCATCAGCAGTACCTTCACAAAAACATTTGAAGGAGGAAACCAACTTTGGGTTTCTAATAAAGGTCTCCAGCGTCAGCTGAGCAGGTTTTATTTTAATTTTTCTTCTCCACAAAAGTTTCCATTGTGTCCAAAAGCTGTTTTCTGTCAAAAAAGGCTTCGATGGAAAATATTTTACTAAATCTATTGGAAGCTGATACAAAGTGTTGCCAAGAAAGAGAGAATGAATAAACCCTGTGGCAGCTACTCGGCACGTTAGAGGAAATATCACGCGACTTCCCAGAGCCTGAGGAGGGTGGTTGGGTGGTCCTGGTGCTGGGGCAGTGGGGCTGGGCACATCACAGCCCCCGGTAAATGTTAAGCTAAGAAATAAATCTGCTTCACTCAGCAGCCAGAATAGAGCCTTCAAACTGGGGTGAAGCTTTCTAAATATCGTTTGGCGTGTTTTCTTTAAAGGAAGGAAGGATCTTAATTCCAGCATTCCAATCCAAAATAGATGTCTCTAAGAATAGCCCTTCCCCATCGCGGGGCAGGATGCCATCAGGAGGAAAAAGGGTCGGGGGAAACGAGAAGTGCTTTCCCTAAATAGCCAGGCTGTAATTGCAAAGTGATGGGTTTCAACTCTGACCGCGGGTGATCGCCCCCGGAGCATCCGACCCCGTTGAGGTGGCTCGGAGCTGCCGGCGGCCCCTTGGCCCCCGGGGACCAGAGTGGCTCACTGGCTCCTTGGGGTGATGGAGCGGCTCCTCAGAGACCTGCCGGCCGCCCTGCAGTGGCCGTGCATCGGCGTCCTCCACCCCGCTGCCGTCGGAGCCCGTTGCGCGGCTGGGGAGGGCGCCCGCCCGCCGGGCTGCAGCCTGGAGCAGGAGAGGATGTCCCCGCCGTGCTCCGGGTGTCCCGGCAGAGAGACCTGAAGGCGTCCCACGGAAAACATGAGGTTGGGCGGCGTGACCTACTGCAGTCTCTTCCACCGTGAGTTATCCTAGCATCAGGTGCTACCAAGCTGGAAGGCTTTTGTGCGCGGCTGTGTGTGTCTGGGGTAGGGAGGACTCTTGTTCCCATCTCTTTCGGTTTAAAAAGTGCAATGCTGGAGTATCCCAGGTCCCATGAAGTTCAATAAGAGATTGGATGGATGGAGTCTGTAGTCCCACCCCCTTTTCCCTAGAAAATACAGGTTTGCATCATTTGACTTTTGCAGTTTTGACTTTAATATTCCCCTTTTGGGGTCACATTTTCTATGCAAATATGAGGTTTACAGAGGAATCTCGGAGCGAGAGATGAGTTTCTTATATAGCCTCACAACCCCGGGAATGGTGGCTTTAAGAAAAATACTAATTGTCATGGAAGCCCTAATGGAACAATGAAAACTGACAGCACAGGCAGATCCTTCCGCCCTTATTTCCTTTCTTTCAATGCTGGCAGTGGAATTTAAATCTCACAAGTTATAAATACCCTCAGATGCTGAGAGCTTAACATCTCCTGGCGGTGCAAGCCGCATCTTCCCAGGTCCTGTATATTGTACCTGTTCCTGGTACATCCCTCCCGGAGCTGTGTTTGAAGCTTTTCTCCGTGCGATGTTGGTGTCGCGTTTGGGTTCGGCTTTTCCCCAGAAGTCAACAACCGGGCTCAGGTGATACTCGACACTAAATAGCATAATCCCAAGTTTTTCAGGAGCATGTGTTAGACCTTTGGTGCATCTTCAGTTTAAAATTAAAATTTTGGGGGCTGCCACGTGCCTGGTGGAGGGTGTCATTTGTCCTAGTTCATATCTACAGGGCAAGGGTCTCCATATGACTAGGTGGCCTTTAAAGGTCCCTTCCAACCCAGACTATTCCATGATTCTATGATGTGAGCTGGTTGTGCAGGCTCCCGTGGCACTCAGTGCACAGAAACAGGTGATTTTGGGGCAGAATCGCTCCCTGCCGTGATGGTATTAAATGTATAAGAAAGTGAATGAACCGCCTCTGCTTTTATAGCCCAGCTTTTACAACAGATGATTTATGTATTCAGGTGGGTTGAAAAATGTTGGCCTAAAACCAGGCAAAACCCGCTGGGTTTGGCCAATTACTCACTTTGTATTTTGGGCCCTTCTCAAATAAAACTCAAGGTGGGTGTAACGAAACCACAAAAACGCAAATCTCAAAGATAGCTTGCACAAAACCCTGAAAAGCCCCCAGGAGCTGAATCTCGTGCTCCAGAAAGAGGGAAAAATAATAAGGTAGAAAAATGTGAGCTCCACCAGGCTGCAAACCTGAAACCCTTCGGCGCTTGTTTGTGAAAAATTAAGCCAAGGAGCCGAGCCCCTGCCAAAATTTCCTCTGCGGGAAGGGCTGATCCAGCCCGAGCTGCCTCCTTCCTGCTGCTCGCACACACCGAGGAGTAAACCCTCCGCAGGGATAAGAGGAAAAAACGCTTTCGCTGAGACACCTCCGTGAGCCCACGCTGCGTGCCCGTCCACGGAGCAGGTCCACCCTCCCCGGCGGGTCCTGAGGCTGCAGCTCTCCCCTCCGTGGGGACTCAAAGGTCTCGTTTGGGTGACACAAATGGCCCGTTGGGGTGTTGAGGGGCCGGTGGCAGAGGGTGACGCGAGCCAGAGTTTGCTGTGCCGAAGGAACATGGACTATCCTTGAGGCAGCCAAGGGTTTTTGATCCACGCGATGCTCCTGCCCTTGTGTTCAGACCCAGCTGCTGAAGTGTCTTTGGGAAAACAAGGACGTGGAAGTGCCAGGCTCTCTCCTTTGATTTTTTTTTCCCCCTTCTTTTCTGTTTTTTTTTTGGAATCATCTCCAGGAGATCAGTCTGTTTTACCTCCATACGTCTCCCTTGCAGATCACCCAGAAGATCAAATAAAAAACCCGGGGCCAGCGCACGCGGTCTGAGGAAGCAGAGCTGTACGGCAGTGGAGCAGCCACGGCATGTACGCCCGGCTCGCGCTGTCACCAAGCCACCCACCATTTATTTTTCCCTTGCTCTCAGCCCAGGTTTTATTCACTGATGCCTCTGTTGTACTCGGGAATCTCTCCGAGCTCCTGAAAACATCCCTCCTCGCCCCCCAGGTGGGATAACGTGCTGCTCATGGTCCCCGGCCCCACACAAACCCATCTGCAGGCAGAGCTGTCGCCTGCAAAGCAATCGATAAGTTATTTATTTCCCAGTATTTGCCTCTCTCTTCCTTATATTTTGTCCCTGAAAGCGGGTGCAAAGGGCTTCTCCGCTACAAAGCACGTGGCCCCGCACTCCTGCGCTGGGTTTTTATAGCTACTTGGCTCCGGACGAACATTTTTTTCGCTCTAGCCTGGAAGTCTCTTTTTAAGGAGTCGCTGCCCGTAGCTCCAGCCCCGGCAGATTTTGCTGCTGCACCGACATCGCCGAGAAACCTCCCGCAGGTCTTGCCGTGCTCGGACGAGCAGTGGCCCCACTGCGAGCCCTGAGTTTGGTTACTGATTTCTCAAGTGTTACTGCTCTCTATAGGTGCTCCAGCTTCTATAGGCGTCAGTGATTGCAGACGGTCAGGGCAAGCACGTCACGAAATCGTTTCTCAGCAAAGGGTGTGAAAATGCAAATTTCCTGGTGTGCTTTGCCAGCTTTCATGATTTACTGCAAATCTCTCCTGGTTGTTATTTGCTTCATTATCGTTATCTGGTTTTATCTATTTTCGTTGTTCTAAGGTGAAACCAGGGTGTTTTGTTTTGCTTCATATAGCTGACGGGCGAAGGTAGATCGTGTTCTGGCTCGGGCTCACCAGCACCGGGGTCCCTCCTGCCCACCCTCAGGTTCATTTGTGTGATGAGTTTCTGGGGGCAGCACATCTCTGTCGGACTCTTTCTTCCCGAGGACTGTTGGTGACACTGGGAAAGCCCAGCCAGGCTCTCGGGCCGCAGGAGAAGCTGCCGTGGAGCGGGTGCTAAACAGCAAGCAAGAGGCTGCTTGCCTTGTTAACATCAGTTATCCGTGTCTTGCTGCTCGGGGGGACTTGTGTCTCTGTTGGTGCTGCGTGGTATCAGGCAGGAAGCGTTTATGTGCAGTTTTTTAATACGGCTTATGAAAAAAAAACAGTTGAAGGACAGAATGGGTGATGTTTCCCATACAGCCGGTCTGTGCTGGGCAGGGGATGAGTCCCCGCTTGCAAATCCCGATTTGGTTGAGCAGCGAGGACTGACAGGCCTGTGAGGCAGGTACAGCGCTGAGGCTCCGGCACCAGAGCCGGAGCCTGTCTCCGTGAGGATGCCCTCGCGGTTCCCCCGTGGTGTGCAGACACGGGCACAGCTTCCCTTGGGCAGGTACCTGGGGGAAGGGGCTTTGGGGTCCCTATAGATCTTTTCATGCTCAGCCAGTTGTCCAGAGGAATTTGGTTTTTGCAGAGCTCCCTGCAGCTGCAGCGGAACAAATCTGTCCTGGTTCAGGCTGGGACGGAGCTGGTTTTGTCTCCAGCAGCTCCCGTGGTTGGGATTTAGCGTGTGAGGAACGGTGACAGCACACTGATGGGGCTGGGTGCTGCTGAACGACCAAGGACATTCTGCAGTTTCCCAGGTTTTGCTGATGTGCAGGTGCAGAAACTCGGGAGGGGCAGAGCCAGAATAGTTGATCCAAACTGGCCAAGGAGAGTATTCCATACCAGAGACGGCATGGCCGGGATAAGTGGGGGTCGGCCGGTGGGCCACGAACCTTTAGACGCCTTAACTTGACTTAATCGTTAAGCTTCCCTTCGGGTTGCTTTTTGTTTCCCTGATTTTTCCTTTTTGTTTTTCGTCCGTTCGTTCGGCTGTTGGTTCCCTCGCCTGCTCTCTCTGGAACTGGCTGTTCTGGGATAGCTGGGGGGGATACCCCTGCTCCCTGCCTGCTGCTCGGGACGGGCTGAATCGGTCGTCGGGGGTGAGAAATTGTGCATCGTTTGTTTTATATATTCTATTATCCTTGTATATATTATCATTATTATCATTATTAATATATTGTTATATTTTTCCTTTGCTGTCCTGGTGAACTGTTTTTATCTCAACCCGTGAGTTTTCCTTTCTCTCCGATTCTCCTCCCCACCCCACCGGGGATGGGGCAGTGAGCGAGCGGCTGCGGGGTATTGGGTTACAATTTGGGGTTAAACCACGACAAAATCCTACTGCGCGCCCACAGACCAACGGAGAGGCGGCTTTGGGGAAGCGGTGGCAGCGAGGAGCCCTGTCCCTGTGTTGGTGGTACCCGCGCGCGAAGCACACGGGCTGCGTCTCTGGGGAGGCTGCTCATCCCCCGACTGCTCGTCACCCTCCCCATCCCGGGACTGATGTTTGTGCCTTGTGTTGTAATGGTGGAAGGCAAGAGTCGGGAAGAAGCCATGGGATTTAGAGGAAAACTGAGAGGCTGGCACATGGCTTTTGGGGCTGCAGGTGGAGATCCCAGCTGTCCACTCAAACCCCAAACCAAAACGGGCCGTAGGTGCCTTTTGGAGCAAACCTTTGTGAGGGCTCAGGGTGCAGAGACCTCAGCGACTTTCATCCTCTTACCTGTCAGTCTGAGCAACATTCATGTCTCCAAAACATGCCAGAATTAACCTTTTTCTGAAGGCTGCTTAGGATACAATCAGAAAACACCTTTTGCTTAAACTGCTTGAAAATATTTGCCACTTGCAAGGGAAGAAACCCATCGATTCAACCCTGCTTTTCCATTTTCTTTAGCAGGCACCGCATGCTCCATCTGGCTAAGTGGACCACGGTGTTCCAAGGATAAAAATTACATGTAATATGAGATAAAGTATCAGGCAAAATATTTACGTAATGAAATCTTAATGGTAGTTGTAAAGGTCTGCAGCAGGGCATGGCAGAAAAGAAACGCTCCCCTCGCTGGCTTGTCACGGGGGCACAGATGCACAACGAAAGACACTCACGGGGGTAGGAGAAAAGGGGGTTTATCAGGAAATTCGATCTGCCCTTTTTAGCAAAAAAAAAAAAAAAAATCTACCAAATGATATCAAGTAATTTACGGGATCTAATCTGATGGCAGCTGTCTTAATTATTTGTTGGCTTTACATGGCAATGGTTTCCCTTTGTTTGGAAGCAGCAAACATCCTCCGTAATTCTGGAACCCCAGCGGCTGCTGATGTATGGAAACCAGAGCGCGATGCTGACCTAAACCACCGCGCGCCCTGAGCGTCACGGGCTGCGGCTGGGAGTGGATCCAAATTCATCCCATACTTCTCTGGCCGATCCATCTCTGGCATCCCGGCTTGGGCAGGGACAGCTCTAAGGGTGGTCACACGCGTGGTAAGAAAGCCAAATTTTCTGAAAGGAGAAGATGGTTCAGATTCAGGCTCCGATTCCAGCCTGATCTTTGGCCAAGCGATTTGGCTGCTTTGTTGTCCTTATCCAGCAACGAAACGGAGTTTTTCATACCGCATATCGAAATGGCTCTTAAATACACGCGCTTTTATGCTTCTCAGAGCTCTCAGTGGCCAAATCTGATAGAAGGGAGTTTCGTCTGGAGTCAGACAACGCCTTGAGTGATCCTGTATAATAAGTGATACTGCAATGTGGGATTATTGCTTCGTTTTTAGCAGAAGTAACTCTGTAGGTGATCTCTTTGCAGAAGTGTTAAAATCAGACAAGCACAGTCCGGGTGGTGTTTTAAAATAAATTGCAGTCACGGGCACTTAGCGTGTTTTGTGTGTGTGTTAGGGACAGACCAGCCAAGGCCGCCTGTATTTTGGAAAGTTCAGATGAAAGCAACGGGTATCCAACCAGCTGCGCTTTGGCTGCAGCCCTCAGCAGCTGCGCGGGGACGGAGCGGGGCAGGTGGTCCCTCTGCTTCTCCTCACCTGCGCGCTCCGGCCCGAGTAGCTGGTCGTACCCTAAGCCCGACGAGGGAGAGGGTGCGGGAGAAAGGACGGGGCGAGCACTGGCCAGCTTCTCGCCCTGGCCGGGGGAGTCGGGTCACGGCTCACCCACCTCTCCCCTGGTTTATCGAGAGTATTTTTCCCCTGGGCTGGCTGTATTTTCCCGACCTGGCTGTACCACGTGTATGGGAGCGGAGCCTTGCTCACAGCTCAGCCATGGGCTACGTACTTAAAGGGGGCCTATAAGAGAGGTGGGGACAAACTTTTTAGCAGGGCCAGTTGTGACAGGCCAAGGGGTGATGGTTTTAAACTAAAGGAGGGGAGATTCAGACTAGACCTAAGGAAGAAGTTTTTCACCCTGAGGGTGGTGAGGCCCTGGCACAGGTTGCCCAGAGAGGTGGGAGATGCCCCATCCCTGGAAACATTCCAGGTCAGGCTGGACGGGGCTCTGGGCACCCTGATCTAGTTGAGGATGTCCCTGCTCATGGCAGGGGGTTGGACTGGATGGCCTTGAAAGGTCCCTTCCAACCCAAACCATTCTGTGAGTCCATGATTGCTGCTGCAGAAACCGAACTGATGCACTCCGGGAGCTTAAATGCAAGGTCGAGAGGCTCCCGACGCTGTGCCCAGCAGGTTGCTGCACCCATTCCTGCAAGGACCATTTGCTGCGTTTGCTGAGTGTTTACTGCGGTTACTGTGCCCTGGGAGATGTTTCTCGTCCCCCTGAGCTGGACAAGTGCGATAGCAGTGGGGAAGGGTCCCGCAGACCTCTCCGGCGCCTCGCTAGCACCGCGCTGATGGAAGTGCTACGTGGGCCTTTCTCCTCCGGAGCTCCAGCAGCCTCAGGGCAGCTGGTCTGTTATTTGGTGTTATTTCCCCGTGCAGGCAAGCCCTGCAGCCCAGGAATCAGGGGCTTTCCTGCAGCAAAGGCTCCTCTCTGGCTGTGTCCTGAGTGGCAGCGAAAGACGAGCAAGGGTTTGTGCCACGGGACAGGGCAGAGGCGCATCCCTCCTTCGCGAACGTTTGCTGCCACGGGGCGAGTGTTTATATGACCATGGAAAGAGCCCCCGGCAGTGCTGCAAGGGGAGCTGAAAAGCGAGGACAGAGTTGTGTAGGTTGGGGTTTTTTTTTTCCTTTCTTTTTTAAAAGCAATTTCCATGAAGGCTGGGGTTTTTTTTCCAGACGAGCTTTCTGGGCACTTCCACAACGGGACTGCATTCAGCCCTCGCTATTTCCTGAGCAGGCAGAAGCAAAGTCATTCCTATCGGCTCTGCAGACTTTGTGATCCTTTTGCTGTCTGCGAAATAGTAGCCTGAATATGATGACAGAGAAAAAAAAAAATACAGTAACTCTCCCCTCCCCTTTCCAACCCAAGCCCTTGCCAAAGCAATAAAAAACTTTAAACAATAGCCAGTCATGACATAAACCAGTCCTTGAGCGGCCTGCCAAAATTCACCTCAAGAAAGTAGGTCCAAAAATAAACACTAACCTATAAAAAGCCCCACAGACTTAAAGATAGTCTTCCCGTTGTGCTAATTGCTTTCACATCTGGCTCAGAAATGAGGAGTGTATACGAGCATGGAGAGGCCACCAATAACTCACTTCAGCTAAGCACAAAAGCATGTGCGTAGCATCAATCACGCGAGCCATCTACTTCTGCTCAGCAGAGCTCGGATGCTGGGGCTCAGTTTTAAGTTTGTGTTGAAATTGCACTGAAATAACGGGGCTGGTCGTGATGTTAATAAACAGCACATGGTTAAATGCTTTCATGGGTGGGATACTTCAAGGCGAATACAGAGAAACTGGTTTCGTTTCCCTTTTTCCCCCCTCCATCAGTTATCAGACCGCAGTGCCGTCAGCTCTGAATAGTTTTTGCCTGGCCTCCTCCCTGGAAAGAAGTCAGCCCCCGGGGTGGTTGGAAGGTTGCACCTTTGATAAATCGAGGGCTACAGCAAGACGGAACACACAAAGGAAAACTGGCTGGGCACGGTTTCATAAGGCCTTTTCTGCGTGCCAAGGAGGTGACCCCAAAATGTGACCTTGTGTGAACTTGGTTGGAAGAACAAAAGTGCTGGCAGGCTCCTGGCAGGTCCCAGGGAGCCAGCGATGCGGCGTGTGCTCTGCATCTCTGCTCCGGGCACGCGTTCATCTTTTCTCATGCCAATGTCTAGACCTTTTATAGGACTGTGAATCAGTGGGGGTGCACAGGACTGTCTCCTACTTGCTTGCACGCTTATTTGCTTGTGTAGTTGATTCAGTTTTATGGTGTGAGCAACCCCTTTGCTTGTGGGATGCCATTGAAAGCTTTACCTCCCCCCCAGCCTTGGACTTTGCGGTGAGGCCAATATAGAGAGCAAAATCCAGCCCACCCCCAGCAAGCCCACGGTGTATTGAAGTGGCTACAGGGAGGCTCTCCCCGAAATCACTGGCTTTTCTTTCCGATAGTTCCTTGGGCACCGCTGAGAACATCACCAGTAAATTATTACATTTTCTGAGATCACGATTGCTGCGATTACATGAGTTGTCTGTGTCTTAACCTTGTGGATGTGCAGAGCAGCCTGCCCTGAGCATCTGTGGTTTGGTGGTTGTGACTCATCGTGAGAGCTCAAGGAGGGATTTGTAATGATTTATTCATGCCACATTTATTGTTTGGAAAGCTCAATCAAACGCTACTATGGTTAGACTGAATAATTCATCTGCCAGTCTACTTTTTGATCTCTTTATTGGTTTCTCTCTTCGTTAAGAGCCTCATGTTTGGAGGTAAAGATCACCATAGTCTAGAGGCAATTTTCCGTGCTTGGTATCTTTGGAAACCAAAACTTCAAGGGTAGATTTTTAGTAGGTCTGGCCTTGCTGAAGGACTAAGGGTGTTTTCGAGAGTGTCTGGGTTCGTCTGCCCTGGGTCAGTTAGACGTCCAAGTCTGGGTATCGCTCTGGCATCTCTTCTGGGACACCGCACCTTCCCTTGCACCATTTGCCTAATCCTAAAAGCAGCATCTCAGATAGTTCAGATAACGGCCTCTGGAGAGGCGTCTATCTTCCTACTGACCGTAAAGGAAAATTATTTAGGTTGCAATGTGGGGTGACTCCCGTTTCATGTCCCCCGTGGGCCAAACTGGGGCAACTGGGCTCCTATCACACATCACATGTAGCTCCTGGGCACCCTGAGCTCCAGGGCATTCACGTGTAGCTCCTGAGTACCTGGAGCTCCAGGGCATTCACATGTAGCTCCTGAGCTCCAGAGCATTCACATGTAGCTCCTGAGCACCCTGAGCTCCAGGGCGTTTTGTGTGAGGACAGAAGTACGTTAGCACAAAACGGCGTTTGTGTCTCCACACAGCGGGTCTCGCTGGTTTTAACTCCATCGTTTTCCCAGTGCCTTTGAGAAATCTGGTGAAATGTCTTCCTGCGGACGAGAGGCGATCCCTCGGCTCTGAGGCAGGGCTGGAGGTGGGACGCGCTCGCTCCATCAGGACGAGGGTACGCGAGGGGTGGGAATGGCCACCCTTGCCTTTGCACTAGGGAAACGAGGGGGTGGTGGGCAGGACAGGGCAGAGGTTTTGCTTTGCCTCCCCTCGCTGCAGCCTGCCCTTGCCCACCTGCAGTTGGCTCAAACATATTCCCTGAGTTTATTGATAGAAAAGTCAGGGTGGAAAAGGAGATGTGAAGTTTGGCAGAAAATGCAGGTTCTGGGAAAACAATCGCTGACCCCCTCAAGAATGTTAAAAGAAAAAAAAAAGTGCACATGAAACACGTCCATCAGGAACGATTCGCTGAGGTAACTATCACCGATTTGTGCAAAATATTTGGGCTGTGGCTTGTGCCTGTTTCAGGGCAGCAGGACACACACAGCACGCTCCCACCTCGGAGCAAGGAAAGGCTTCACCGCGCACGTTTTTAACGGGTTTCCTACGAGTAGCTCCTGTGTCAGAACCGAGCGCAGGACGGGACGGCACACGCTGACGTGCTGACGACGCGAGGTGGTTTCTCGAGCCTTCGCCAACACGTGCAGGCGGTCCCGGGTGCACTGCAGCACTCACTGTGGGCTGGTGCTTCCCTGCCTTATGCGATATTTACTCCAGTACAGGCTCATGGACATCGCAGAGGTCATCCCACCTCAGGCCAGAGCAAGGGAGAGGAGTCAGGTCCTGCTGGGGCAACCTGCTGATGGACGGCATTTTTGTAGCCGCTTAAATATACCGAGGAAGTGACTCAAACGCATTGGAATTAACCACAAATTTGCATTTGGCATTACCTCTCATTTGTACTTGGATATCTGCCCTGCTGGGGCCCAGCTGTCCACCTGCAGAGTGCAGAGAGGTGCCTGCCTGCAGATCGGGGTCTTCTGAGAAGCCCACCCAGCAGGATGGTGGCACTTCGAGGTGCTGCACGGGGCTATGGAGGAGCCAGCACGAATACTTGGGCTTCTCCTACCATGGAAAAAGAGGCAGAGGAAGGGAGAGCCCCAGATGATCTCCAGTGGCTGCCCGTGTCCTCTTTCTCCTTGCCAACCTGCTCGGGCTCCTCTCCCTCTCCTCCAGGTTCAGCGTCCAGCCCCCCAGCTCTCCTCCTGCCGGTCCCAGCCTCCGGCATGGCAGTGGGGAGCTTGGCAGTGGCCAGAACCATCTTTTTCCACTGGCCACTTGCAGAGATCAAAGCAGCCCAGGCCTCACCTCGAGAGTCCTTGGCCCTCTGTGTTTTATGGTCAACTCATAATTTTCAGCAGAACGCGGGAAACCCAGTAAAACCCTGGAAAGTCTCATGCGTTTCCCGGCCAGATGGAGCCTGCTGGAGGCTCGTGTCCGTGGCTGCAGCTGCACGAGCAGCTCGGCCCTAGGAGCCAGCCTTGGTTTCATGAACAGATAAAATCTTGAAGCCTGTTTGAATCCCTAAAGTAGCCCTGGGCCAGACGGGAGCGTGCGCTGCCTGTGAGCATCCTTGTCCTTCAGCATGACAGCATGGGTTCGCCACACGCGGTTCAATTTTTTTTTTAATTCTCCATGAATTAGGCGACTTTTGAAAATTATTCTGCTATTGAATAGACAATTGGTCCCTTTCAGGCAGGTACGGTGTTTATAGGAGAGAGAGGAATATGCAAAAGTGGTGTAAAACTGCGACTGGGCAACGTTATGGGTACACGTAGACTCATGACGGATGCTATAAAAGCTCTGGATCTGGGTATTTTCAGAAGGGCAGCTTACGGTCCAGCGTAATGCTATATTAATAGACGGTGAGAACGCAGAGCTGCGACAGAAAGACTGACAGCTTTTGGCAGTGGATTTTGTACTTAGGTATCTAAATGTATCCCTTGAAATTCCAGTTTAGTCAACTAGGCAAACCTGGGCTGACGTGCTGAAAATTGGCACCCGTGCTTAACGTCAGCCTCGCGTTTTCACCCTTGTTTTTCTTTTTTGATTCTGAGCTAAAACGGTCAAGGCTTTGGGCCAAACTGCGTTCTCGTGTGTCCATCAAAACTGGATATGCCCCACCAGAACCGGGAGCGGTAGTTTTGTAATTTCGGTGAATTTGCTGCGGCTGGAGTTGTAGTCGCAGCTAAGGGACCCAGTCGGATTAGATGTGATGTGAATAGTCCGCTTACTTGGGTGTGGTACCCAGAGCACGAGGGATTTGGGGACCACTTACTGGGTGCAGTTGATAACTTCTTGCTTGAGAGTCGCTTAGTTGCGAATTTGGCTGGTTTACCCGTGCCCGCTCTCCTCGTCCTTGGGACTTTTAGGTACGTTGTCAGCCCTTCACTTGAAAAGCCGCTCCAGACGCCATGGTGGGACCAAAGCTTCATCCGTTGTGATGTCCCCCGCTGTCCCTCTGCGTTGCGGTGCTTGTGGGTGCTTCCCCAGAAAGTCCCGGTCCGTGTGCTTTGCAGAGCACCCGTGGGCCATTTACAGTATTATCTAATTATCATTGCTTAATTTAGCAAATACTTTAAAAACCGTGTGGTTGCCGACAACAATTAGTGGTGTCCCTCGTCGTGCCGTGATTCATCTGAACGAAATTAGCTCCGGGCAGGGAGCGAGAGCGGGCGTAGATGGAGGCGGGGAGCGTGCAAGGTCCAGGGAGCGGGGCTGCTCCGAGGGGGTGCGCGTGTCCTGCCGAGGGGCAGAGCTCGGCTTGCTTTAATTGAAATGGTTTTATCTGGTTTCGTTAGAGAAAAGCAACTTGTGTGCTGAACTTTTTCTTTCAGTTTGATTCAGTTGATTCTTCACCCGGCTTAAAGCAAGACGCGTGTTCAAAGTGAAATCAAAGCGTGCTAAACTTTGTATGGACAACCCGGTTGGAGTTATTTTTTCCGTCGGATCGTTGGCAGCAGGGGCACGGCTTTCTCACGGCGGCCAGCTCCGCGTGTGTGTGCGCGCAGGAGGCAGGAGCGGTGGGGCAGGGCGTCACTGCACTCACGAGAAGCTGGAAAATGTTTTGGTACAGTCTCGGTCTGCGGTTGCAATAGCTGGGAAAATGAGAGGAAACTGGAAAAGGCTACGAGGAGACGGATGTGTCAGCCTGAGTGTAGGACGAGCCATCCGCATAGCTCACAGTTACTCTAAAGTGGTAAAATGCAGCGAATGAAAGCGTTTCCTCTGGATGACGTGGGACACAGAGGCCCTTAGAGCAGACCTGATGGGTGTTTGCAAAAGTTGGAGAGAAACCCCCTTGGGTTAGCCGGAGCGCCTGTGCGAACCACCACCGGGCTCCTCCTGTTTCAGTGCCTTTTCTCGGGCTAAAGCCTGAAATAGCTGGGGAAGGGCCCAGGAAACGTTCCCCGTGTCCCCGGCGCGCGATGCCCTGGTGCTGCGTGGGGCTGTGCCGCGATGGGGCTCCTGGAGCCACCGTGCCTCTCCTCACCTGGGGTGCCAGCACCCTTGTCCTGGTGCACCCACCTGCCCCAGCGAGGCCTCCGCTCGGCCACGGGTTGGCCCAGGACCACCAGTGCTGGCACCGGCTTGCCCAGTGAGGATGCTGGTTTGCCCATGGGTAGCACTTGGTTGCCCAGGAGTGGCACTCGGATGCCCAAGGGCTATACTGGGTTGCCCATCGAGGGCACTGGGTGTTGTCCAGGGACAGGATCAAGTTGCCTAGAAAAGGCACTATTTCACAGGGTCTGCACGGAGTTGCCCGAGTGTGGCACTGGGTTGCCCACTAAGGGCACTGGGTTGCCCGCTGATGGCACCGAGTTAGTAGGATTGTAGAATATCTCAAGTTGGAAGAGACCCATAAGGATCATCGAGTCCAACTCCCTGCTCCTTGCAGGACTGCCTAAAACTAAACCATATGACTAAGAGCGTTGCCCAGCCGCTCAACAGTTGCCCAACAGCTGCACCTGGTTGCCCAGGGGCTGCACAAAGTTGCCCAGCGAGGGCAGTAGGTTGTCCAAGGCAGGAACTAGGATGCCACGCGAGGGTATTTTCTTGCCCGGGGGTGGCCCCGGTTTGCCCACCGAGAGCACTGGGTTGCCCAACGGCTGCATCAGGTTGCCATAGCAGCTGCAGGGAGTTGCCCGGGCAGAACCCGGTCACTGAGCACCCTGCGCCCGTGGCAACGCTCCCCTGGTCCTGCGTCACTGACGGCACCGGCACCGGGGATGCTGCAGCACCCGGCCCTGCTGCCACCGACCCCGCCAGCACAGCGGTGAGCGCAGCCCCCCCCGAGCACCCCCAAGCCTCCAGAGCGCACCCCGCACCCGGGCAGCTGCGGGTAAGCCTGTGCTTTAACTGGGAGGGGAGGACCAAAAAAGCAGGTATTTCTCCTAATCCCCCCCAGTCTCTCTTAGATCATCCACACGTACCCTAACTAGGCGGTCGGGGGCTCCCGTCGCGTGTCCGTGTTCAGGGGTGGCAGAAAGTGCCACCCTGGGATGGCTTATCCCGAGGGGGATGCAGGGGTATTTGTTTCAGCTGGAAATGCAGGGAAACGTAACCCCAGTCCATTCCCAAGGTTTTTTCCTCCCTTTCTTAAATGTGTGTCTGTCAGTATCTGAAAGGGAATAATTTATTTGCAGGGGTGGGAGCCAGGGAAGCCGTCTCCCACCCTCTGAATGCTGTTTCTCAGGTATAAATAAGTGGCACCGAGCGAGGGAAAGCGCAGTCGTTTATCCCTAGCAGGGACAAAAGGGCTGAAGCGACTGGTTTGTGGGAACCGGCACACACAGTGGTTTTTGTTGGACCTGAGCACAGACATTGCGTCCTCGGTTCTGCCAAACTGGCTCGGAGGGTCGTGTTTGCGAAAGTTTTTTTGCTAAATTTGAGGGTGTGATTTTCCCGCTGCCTATCCCACAGCGTCTTCGGCCAGGCTGGATCCTGGGGCGAGACTCGGTGCCCACAGCTATGCTGCTCTCGAGTCAGGTACTGGGGCAGCCCGTGCCAGCATGGCCAAAATTGGGCAAGGCTTGAAAATACAGCCCTCAGAGTTCAATGATTTCCCAGCGGCAGGCTGTGCACTTTTCCCCTCTGACTCATCCCTATTTTTCTCTGATTTGCCCTAGCTAAAGGACCTGTTATTCTCCCGCATTCACCGTTCATTTATTTAATAGCCGCACTGGAGACACTGGGATGCATCAAACCACGACGGGCACGGGTGACACAAAACCTCTCTCAGGTCACCTGTCCCCATAGCTAGATGCTGGGAAACGTGCAGTTTAATGACTCGCGCTGTCTGCTCCTCACCTGGTGCAAACGGGCACGGCTCCAGGGGACCCGGCGGGCTGTGAGCGTCCGGCATCAGCGGGGGTTACCAGCGGCGGCCGGTAACGGCGGCTCACCGGCAGAGCCTGCCTGTCTCTCCGTGCCTCCCGTCTATCGCCTTTTAAGCTTTCTCGGTAGGAAACCGTGACTCGGTGGTGCTGCCCTTGGGTAGAGAGAGGCGTTCCTTGTTGCAGAGGTGACTAAAATGAAAGCAACTCTCTTTCCCAAGGGCTTTGTGGTTTTAAAAAGAAGCCAGGCGCTCTCAGCTCACCTACACATGTAAATTGATCAGGGTGGCCCAGGAGGAGCAATTAAACCTCGAGCCACGCGATTGCTTGTGTGGATGCTTTGTTGCAGAATAAAAGCCAGTTTATTCCATGCAAACATCCCATTTTTAAAGGAATAAAGTTGATTTCATGCTGTCATAGATGGGATTTAGCACATGCTTCATGTCAAACCCCACTCCTATCCGGGGATGCTGTAGTGCGCTGGTGTCCTACTCCTTCTCGGGGGCTCTGAGCCAGGCTGGGGGCAGTGGGGACGGGACGGTGTCAGGGGAGGGACACGTCCCTGCAACACAGCACTGGGCTGCAACAGCCATAGGAACTTACTCCTGCCAGTGGGCGACACTTGTAACCTTACAAGAGCTTCGTACCGAGCACAACATACCCTCCTGAGCGCGTGTCCTCAGATCAGGTGTGTTAGGTATGCTTGGTGGCCCTCTGCACTGTATTTCTGATAACAATTGGCTGATAACCTCAATCTGAACAGAGCAATAGCACCCACAGCACCATACACAGTTACTGGCAGCAAAATTATCCTGTGTGGCCGTTCCTCCGGGGTTGCTGCAAGGCTGGCGTTTACAAACCGCTCTGAACAGCCTTTGTGGGATATCTCCTTTCCAGATGCTTTTGTTTTACATCAGGTGAGCCATGGACGTTTTTCTTCCTTTGCAAGTCAAGAGATGGGTGTTCTTTTAGGGTGAAATAGGTGGGAGTTTTTCAAATTTGGGTACAGTCCTGCAAAGCTCAGCTCACCTGCAGGCTCCTCACTCGAGCATTTAATGCAAGCAAAGATAGAGATGATGAGGACGGAGCCCCTCACCCACAAATCATGCTGGGTTGGTAGCAGCTGTGTGCCCAAAGCTATTGGGGCTGGTAATGGAACTTTTATAGAGCAAATTACATCTGGAGAGCTATAAGATCAGCAGATACGCTGGCCAAAAGAAACAAATGAACAGCAGAGAACCAGCAACTACAGTTTCACTGGATTGACAGATTTAAGGAAGATGAAGGCATAATATCTGTCATTCTCCTTAGCAGCCGTGATTTGTTTCTCTCCGCATTTCAAGACCTGACGCTAGATACTAACAACAAAGGCAAATCCTTCTATATACAAATGCTTGGGATGCTGTCAGAAGGGATTTGCTTTCAAGCGTTTTAGGCCTGTACAGGCGATGTGTGGGTGCTGCGTGCATCGCTGTTTGTGTTACAAGCTGCATGTGTTGCTGTAAGGAGTGATGCAAGTGCAGGAGCTCACTGAGCAAGGCTGTCGTCTTCTCTCTCCTCCTCTGTGCAGGACACAAGTCTGAATAGCAGCATTCAAGAATGGAGCTGGTCGGCTCTCCCTTAACGGCGACGTACGCCCATCCAAGATCAACACCCACCAAGTTTCTGCCTGCCATCAGCACCATGGCTTCAAGCTATAAGAACCGTTTTCCTTACTACCCCTTGCCACAGAGCTTCAGCCTCCCCTGGATGCCCAACGCCTACTACAAAACAGCTGCCATCAACCCAACTTTGGGTCCCTTTTCCAAAAGCTCCCAGGGGTTAACCCCCAGCAAGATGCTTCCTTTCGTTTCCAACAGAACAACCCTCTTCACCCGCTACACCCCTGACGACTGGTACAGGTCCAACCTGACCAACTACAAAGAGTCGGAGACTTCCCGGCACAATGCGGAGCGGCTGAGAGTCGATACCTCCCGCATGATTCAGGATAAATACCAGCAGACAAAGAAAACCCAAGTAGAAAGCACCAGAAACCTGGGAGAACGTGTCAATGATATTGAATTTTGGAAATCGGAGCTCTGCCACGAGCTGGATGAGATGATCGGGGAGACCAACGCGCTCACAGACGTGAAGAAACGACTGGAGAGAGCCTTGGCCGAGACGGAGGCCCCTCTCCAGGTAAGCGCCTGTCCAGTGGGCTGCAAGCTGTAGCCTACTGCTGAAACATCTGCAGCCATTCAAACGTCTAATTAAGTTTCATTGCAGCTCCATGATGTCTAGAAAGTTTTTATTAAGAGACCATTAGTTAAGTTAGGAATAAACAAATCCCTTGCCATCTGTTGCATCCCCTGTCAGCACATGCTGAGCACATCAGAACAGTATTTGCTTAACCAAATATTTTTATAAGCGGTGTATCCAAAATCCTGGTTTGGGAGACAAAAGCCCGTGTCTTACTACGAGGCTCTGGCGAGGTCATATCAAGCCTGACTCAGGTCCCTGCATTCAGCTCCAGCTGCACCAGGGACACGTGTGCTCCCTCATGTCGATTTAATGCTGATGTTGCAGCTCGGCTGCTCGTTGTCAGCTAAACCAGCTGCCCCGGGCACTTTTTTCCCCT
The DNA here is from genome assembly GCA_009819775.1 of Phoenicopterus ruber ruber. Taxonomy (NCBI): domain Eukaryota; kingdom Metazoa; phylum Chordata; class Aves; order Phoenicopteriformes; family Phoenicopteridae; genus Phoenicopterus; species Phoenicopterus ruber. Next base: position 3,082,382 of record CM020232.1, read on the forward strand.
GCTGTCATCTCTGTGCCCACCTATAATTTCTTTTCTTACCTTACTTGCGATGGGGGGACCGTCCCCATAGGGATCCTGCCCCTGCCGCCAGCAGTGACGGCGTGTCCCCAACAGGTCGCTCAGGAGTGCTTGCTTCACCGGGAGAAGAGGATGGGCATCGACCTAGTCCATGACGACGTGGAGAAACAGCTCTTCACAGTAAGTTTGGCAACTCAGATCACGTGTTAAAGCTATTTTTACCTCAACTGCCCCCAAACAGCTTTTGCAGCCTTGTTCCCTAAGTGGCTCCTTGGTGCTGGTGAGGTGCTAAACTCTGCAACCCCCAAAACCTGCTGGGCCAGGGGCCGGCATTCCCCCCCCAGCAGCACGCCCGCACGGCGCGGGCAGGACTTGCCCGGACAGAGGAAGGAATAGCCAAAAATCAGCTGTTTGTGTAGCGTATCGGGGTGCTCTGCCCCTCTTCAAGCAGTTTGTGAGACTGTCCCGCCCTGTCGGAGCAGGATCTCTATGTATCTGTATCACATACATATATCTATCTATCTGTACATCACATGCAGATATGGAGAAGGCAGCGTGTGCCCGACAGCTTGTCTGGTTTTCCCAACTATATTAGTTGGTCTAATAAAAGATATTACATCTACCCCCAGCTTTGCTTTGCTCAGAGCAGCGTGGCCACAGTGTGCTTAGGCAATGTGTTTTAGAGAAACCCTGAAAACGTGCGCTCCTGCCCGCCTTAGTCTGCTTTAAATCATGAACAAAAAGCAAAGACGATGAGAGTTGGCACAGAAGATGGGATCCTAACGCAGGGTACAGCGAAATACAAGCACTGCAAAGGCATCGTGAAACTGGGAAGGAAATTGCAGCCCCTGGGACTGCGAAGCCACTGCTCCGTTAGAAGATTTTTTCTTATGAGTCAGGCCCTAAAAAATTAAAAGATTAGTTTAAAGGTCACGATGAAATTTTAGGAAAATAATCAGAGCTGGTATCTCCATAATGGCATTTGGGATTTGGAGTGCTTGGGACACATTTAGGCCGTGCTTTTCAGCTGGCTCCTGCAGACAGGAGGGCTTAAAAACGACGGGGTTTGGAGCACTAATCACCTGCCTCCAGTAGCTGGGGCTTCACAAACGCAACGGGTTTGTGCTGAAGTCAAGTGAGCCGAGAGCAACACGTGCCTTCCTCCGGCGGAGCTGAACGCTTCTTGGGAATGACTGGGGATTTACAGCAAAGTCAAGTCCATCTCCTCTTGTCCCCTATGGATGGGATTTTTCCTGGGGAGGAACACATTTTGGGGGCAAAAAGGGCGGACGCTGATTTGGGGATGGAGGCGTGTGGTGCTGCTGGGCCAGGGAACCACTCTGCCTGTTCGTCCCAGGCCAGGATCTGTCCCTCTCTCCGTGCAGTGGAACTAGCCAGCACTTGACACTGGCGTCAAGATGAAAAACCACTTATCGGCCCACCCTGAAAGCGAACGCAGAGGCCGTGGCTGCGGCCGCAGTGCCCTCCTGGCCCCCTCCTGGCCCCCTCCCGGTCCCTGCGTGCAGGCTCAGCTGCAGGAGCGAGCGCGCTGGGGTTGGGGGCACTTTCTCCACTCCCTGCCTGTTTGCTTTGGGCAGAAAGACAAGCGGGCAAGTTCTTGCTGTGTGCGGGGTTGGAGAGGTCCGGGGGGATGAGTGTGACCAGGCCGATTGAGTATGGACGCTGATGGGGTCATGTTCTGCCTTTGCCCAGGAGGTCGATGTCATCAGGTCGTGCCAGGAGAGGATGCAGCGGTACCTCGATAGGGCGAAAGCCCAGCTCGCGTAAGGAGGAGCTCCTCATCTCCTGCTGCAGGGCTGATGCGCGCTTGCAGTTGTGCTGAGAACCCCCAGCAGACCCCTACCTCTGCCCACGCCCCGCCGGCGTAAATCCACGCAGGCTCCGTGGGAAGCGGGCAGCGATGCTCGTGGGAGGACACAGGCGCCCGGGCAGGAGGAGGGATGGGAGGTGGGATGGGGAGGAAGCCCTTCCACCCGTAAGTCCCCACCGACGGCTGCTGTTTGTGTGTTGAAGGTCCAACAGGGCAGCCCAGCACGAGCTGGAGAGGGACCTGGCCAACAAGCAGGCGGCCCACCGCATCGACGACAAGTGCCACCACCTGAGGAACACCTCCGACGGCATCAGCTACTACCGAGGGGTGGAGCGGGTCGATGCCACGTGAGTGCGCGCCGGGCGGCACGCCAGCGCCGAGCCGTGCCCGGGATGCACAGTGCCTCTCCCCGGCGGGGAGCGGGCTGTCCCCAGCCCACCGTGAAGGCGTGTGTCTCTGACGGCGCGTCCATCCCGCCCGGAGACACCCGCCTCGGAGGGGCCGTTTCTTTCCGCTCACCATAAAGGGAGCACAGCTCTCTGCTTTCAGCTGGATGCCGAACATCCAGAGGGCGAAAGCAAGTCCCACCTAATTAAACATTATATCAGGGTTCAGAGATCAGCCTGAAAGCAAATTCAGTTCAGCACCTCTGCACAGCTCGTTAAGTTTATGCATATTTTCAAAGATGTGTCAGTGCTTGCCTGAGTGCTCTTCATTGACGTAAGGTCTGGGGGGTTCACCCTGCACGGAGAGGGCCTGGCAGGGAGCCGAAATGACACAGAAGATAAAGAAATAGAGAGCGTGGTCCTGGGATAGAGTTCAGCTGCTTTTGGGTGCCAGGAATTCGGCTTTGGCTCTGCAGCAAATGAACGGTGACCTAAGCCGGCACTCGCAGAGATATGCCCCAAGTGGCAAAGGGCTGAGGGAATAAATCTGCTGCTCGCACAGACACATGCAGTTTGTGGAGGGGCATAGATTGATTCGATTTTTCTACTGTTTGAATAATTATTCACAGTAGAGCTCAGACATACTTAGACAGGCAAATGAATTGCAAAGGATTGATGCTAAAATTCAGAGGAGGGTAAAATGTGCCGAGGATCAGCATGTTTTAAATGGAGCTTATGTGGTATTTAAGTCTTTTGTTGACCTTGTTCTGGACTACGGCACAGGCGCGAACTTCATCCTGAGTGCACAGACAGGGAATCGAATATTATCTAATGCTCGTTCAGTTTAGTACGAAACTGAGGTAAGTTACGAGCAAAATGAATCGCCTGCAATCTGCGCGTTGTCGTGAAGCCGTGAATCACTTGGCACTTAAATGCCTCGAACGTGTAAATATGAGGTCTGATTAAAATCTCTATTTTTCCGGGGGAATCTTTTGTTTGTCTGAGCTTTCGTAAGTATCACAGTTGTCGTCATGAACATGTCATCATTTGATAAGCGTTATTGGACAAATGGTGTCCAGATGTCTTCCTTTCATGCGGTCAAACCAAGAGCATAGATTTAATTTACATTTCATCCACGCTGCTCCCTGGCAGGGTCTGTGCCTGCCCGCGGCCGGCTCCAGCCGCATGGGCTTACCGGGGGCCTCTCCTTTCCCCCCCCAGGATCTCGGTGCCGGAGTCGTGGGCCAAGTTCACGGATGACAACATCCTCCGCTCCCAGAGCGAACGGGCGGCCTCCGCCAAGCTGCGGGACGACATCGAAAACCTGCTGGTGGTGACGGCCAACGAGATGTGGCGCCAGTTCAACGCGGTGAACGTCGCCTTCACCAACCGCATCGCCGAGACGGCTGACGCCAAGAGCAAGATTCAGACCCACCTGGCCAAGGTAGCCCAAAACCCCCCCCGCTTCGCTGTGACGCTGTCGCTTCCCAGTGACACCTCCGAAGCGGGACCCTCCACGCAGACCTGGCCCAAGCAGCGGAACGGTCGCTGTATAGTATCATTTTCTGTTTGAAACTCCAGATCCTGGGGACTTTCTTCTTGGAGTGGGATGAGCTGGCACTGTAACTTCATCTCGGGGTATACTGTGTTTTGCTAGTGCGTCCTAGCTGGCAGCACACAGATTTCCAGCAGAAAATGCCAGCGCTGGTTGCAACCCCTGGTAGTTACTTCAGAAGCGCTGGCTGCCCCGCAGAAAGTCTTTGCCGGGCCGGGGGGTCTGCAGGCTCGCTTCTCCTCCAAGGACGAGCTTTCAGTCTCGGTGCTCTGCGTTTGCTGCACGGGTATCTGTGCGTCTCCTGCATGGCTCTGCCAAGCGGAGTAAGTGGAGGTCGGTGACGGGCTCCTGGCTCGGGCCGGCGGGTCTCATGGAAAGCTTCCTCAAAAGTGCTCGGCACAGTATCGATTCACTGAGCGGAGACTGGGCTCGCAGCACTGCGGGCTGGTGCCACGTCCTTAAACGAAGCTCCATTAAAAACCTTCCCTCTATTAGTCGCTATCGATGGATGATCAGTTCCTGCAAGCAGTAATTTTGGGAAGCTGGTAATTCGATAGATCCATCACTGCTCCAAAACCTCCTCTGATGTGACAGCAACAGCAAAGAGAGGCTTTTCCCTGAAGAGAAATCGCTGCTGGATCTGTGCCTCGATACGTGGCAGAGTGACAATGCTCCGAGCCCGGGGTCTGCTTATTGAGCTTGGTTTTTTCCGCAGACAGACAGGAGAAAAGGGAAATGATGTGGTCACTTGAGAATACATTTTTTAATTTATGCATGTGTTTCTTTTTCACGCCAGACGCTGCAGGAAATCTTCCAGATCGAGATGAACATAGAAGCCATCCGAAAAGCCATTAGGGACAAAGGGCCTCCGTTAAAAGTGGCTCAGACCCGGCTGGATGAGCGCACGCGGAGACCAAACGTGGAGCTGTGCCGGGACACTGCCCAGCTCCGGTAAGGCGGGAGTGCGGGGCTGGCTTGAGGAGTCGCTGGTGGTAGCGCTCAGGAGCATCACTTGACAAAATTAATCACGGGTTTTTTTTCTACCTAGTCCTTCCATAAGGGCAATGCTATAATGAAACGCAGTGAGCGGGTATCCCAGCCTGCGGGTGCCGGGAGAGCTCTGCACCCACAAAGGTGGGACAAGTGCCGGGTCCTGCCCTTGGGTCACACCAGCCCCAGGCAGCGCTACAGGCTTGGGGGGGAGCGGCTGGAAAGTGCCCGGTGGGAAAGGGCCTGGGGGGGTTGGTCGGCAGCGGCTGAAGATGAGCCAGCAGCGTGCCCAGGTGGCCAAGAAGGCCAGCGGCATCCTGGCCTGTATCAGCAATGGTGTGGCCAGCAGGACCAGGGCAGGGATCATCCCCCTGTGCTCGGCCCTGGTGAGGCCGCACCTCGAGTGCTGGGGTCAGTTCTGGGCCCCTCACCCCAAGACAGACACTGAGGGGCTGGAGCGTGTCCAGAGACGGGCAACGGAGCTGGGGAAGGGTCTGGAGCACAAGTGCTGTGAGGAGTGGCTGAGGGACCTGGGGGGGTTTGGCCTGGAGAAAAGGAGGCTGAGGGGAGACCTTCTCGCTCTCTGCACCTCCCTGAAAGGAGGTTGTAGAGAGATGGGGGTCAGACTCTTCTCCCTAGTAACAGACAACAGAACAAGACGAAATGGCCTCAAGTTGCGCCAGGGGAGGTTCAGATTGGACATTCGTAAAAATTTCTTCACCAAAAGGGTTGTCGGGCATTGGAACAGGCTGCCCAGGGAGGTGGTGGAGTCCCCATCCCTGGAGGGATTCAAAAGACGTTTAGATGAGGTCCTAAGGGATACGATTTAGTGGTGGACTTGGTAATGCTGGGTTAATGGTTGGACCCGATGATCTTGGAGGTCTCTTCCAACCAGAACAATTCTATGACTCTATGATTCTACGAAAGGAGGCTGTGCACCCTGGCCAGGTACAGCCTGACGCCACCCCGCAAGGGGCTGGATTTTTCCCGCTTGGGTAAACCTCATCTCCTCTCCCACCTGCTTCCCGGCGCCTGGATGTGCCCCGTTGTGAAGGATAAGGCCTTTGCACTCCAACAGGCTCGTGTTGAGGGTGCTTAGCTCCCACCTTTTGGGTAGCAGCCAGGAAGGGTGCACCACAAGGAGAAGCAGTAAGGGCTGTCCTCCCCTCCCCTGGGACAGCGGGCATCCTCTCAGGGCCATAGTGAGCTCTTTGGGATGGCACCCCGAGGGGCTGTGGAGGAGCAGGCTGCCCTGAAGCGCCTGGCAGCACCCGTGGTGAGGCACCCCGAACCTCGCACCTCCTCCTGGGAGCCGTCTGAGCACGACGCCGTGCGAAGCCTTTTCAAAGCGACTTAAAGCCAGCCCCAGAGCCCGTTTAGCGTCTCGCACGCCATTGTTTTTTCCATCCTCCACTTGTTTCACGTTCACTTTTAGCCTCTTCCAGCTGTCCCGTTTTGCTGCGTGTGCATCCATGGTTGTGAGCAGGACCCCTGCACCGGGAAACCCGGGAGGGTGAACCAACAAACCCGCAAAACCAAACGGGAACAGAAAACCACAGCCGCTCATTCCTCTTCTCGGTGGCACGAGCTGCTCCGGGAGACGCGGCTGCGCGTTGCCAAAGCCTTAGAGCAAACCTAGCCATGCCTCCCCGCTGAGGTCCGGAGTTGCTCTGCCCTCGGCTTTCCCACGCGTCTACCAGAAACAGGGGGTGCGGGTTAGTCTGAGGACGCTGGAGGGGGAAACCCTGTGCCCAAGGGGCCCGTCAGCAGCATCGTGCTAGAAACCACCCTCGTGCCGGCACCGTTAACGGGGGTTTCTTGCTGTTTTCCAGCCTCGTCAACGAAGTCCACGAAATCGATGAGACGATCCAGAGCCTTCAGCAGCGGCTGAGGGACGCCGAGGACACGCTGCAAATGCTGGTTCATGCCAAGTCAGTCCTGGAGCATGACCTGGCCGTCAAAGCCAACTCGCTCTTCATTGACCAGGAGAAGTGCATGGGGATGCGCAAGGCCTTCCCCAGCACCGCGCGGCTGGTGGGCTACGTTTAGGCTGGGCTCAGCCGAACTCACGGTATCTGTCATGGGAGCCATTCCCGGTTTTGCTAGGATGCATTCCCAGTTTTCCTAAGATGCTTTGAAAATCCATGATTAGACATTCGCTTCCCGACGAGAGCCCTGAGTAGAAATTAAACGCTCACTTTGCATGTTACGTGGTCTACCGGGATTTTTTTTGTTTTCCTTTGGTTTTTCTCTTTCCACTGTTCTTTCACAGTGTGCCAGAAAGTAGCTGAAAATATCCCGTACGCGACTAAGAGTAAACCCACCCACGGGGATTCATCCCTACCCTTTCAGTCTGTGATTTTAGGAGAAAAACTGTCACGTCTTCCTCCTTTTGAGTTCTGGCTGATGTGGAAAAAGCACAAGGGGAAGTAAAGTCAGTTGTCAGAGTAATTAGCTGTTGACATCCATAATGTATTTTTAACGGTGCAGCAGGAGCAACATGAACTATCCCGTAAAGCGTTGCAGTATATTCTGTTCCTAAATAGAAAAACTTGCATTTTAAGCTGATTTCTAACGATAATTTTCTTGCTTTTGAAAAATCTGAAATAGCATCTAAAATGTCCATGCTGGGGTCTTAAAATGAGGAAGTACTTTGGACTAGCTAATTGAAGAAAGTGCTGTGGTTTTCATTTCGGTGAGTATGGACTGGTTCCTAATTTAGACTCTTGCGTGTAGTTTGTTGGTGGAAACACCAAAGCGCTTTGAAGATAAAGCAACGAATCGGGCACCCTGACTGCCGTGGCGCCTGCTCTCTTGCGGTAAATCTTACCGCGTATTTGGATTTTCAGGGGGATAATTCTTTAATCAGTCTGAGGTTCAGTGTTAAAGTCGCTTTGCAAATTGTCTCCTTAGACACTCTTGAATCTTTTAACCTAAGTGGAGTTGAGCTCAGCCTAAAGCCTGTAGGCACCAAGAATCCCAAAGGAGCAGAAGCTCGAGTCCCTTCTCCTCCCTTGGGAACCCAGGCCATGGACCTCCTGGCCCAGCGCGAGGGCTCTTGGGAGCTGAGCGCATCTTTTCGTGTCTCACATCCCCAGATGACCCCGTCCTGCAGGTCCAGACCGACCCGCTCGCCCTCCCTGGGTCTCCCAGCGGTGGCTGCTCCGCTCTCCCAGGGCAGCCCCGAGAGCTGTAACCTGTGCCGAGGTCCTGCCCCGGCCGCAGCAGCTTGGCAGGATCTCTCTTCACATCAGCAGCCCTAAACAGGGAGCAATTGTCTTTTTAACCTCTTTTTTTACTCGCACTTTTGTCTCATGGAGACTAAAAATAGATTTCCTCAACTTAGCGTGTATCTTGGGGCCAGAGTCCATCGGAGGCAGCAGCCACCCTTTCAGAAGAGAAGATGCGACTGTAACCAAGAAAAACGGTCCAGCTCATCGCACCTCCCCTTTCTCCACTTATCCCCCTCCCTGAAATAAGCCGATGGCACCCGCAGTCCCTTTCTGAAAGGCTTTTAAGTAACTTGAGTGAAGTCCCGGCATCAGCGACAGCTTCACATTCATTTCACTTCCACCTTCATTTCTGGGTCGCATAAAAAAATATCTGAGCCCTGCTTTGCTACAAGGGCCAACAGGTAACAGTCAGCACCCAAAGTCTCCTATTTTCTCCAGTTTTGCTTTCAGAGCCCCCCAAACACTCATCTTTCCCACTAGCCCAACTCCTTTAAGGCTTTCTCCTAATTGACAGTGTTTACGTGGTGTCGCAATCAGCCGACTCTAAATTTTCTCTTGCTGTCCTACCCTCTCGATGCTTCTTTACACAATATTGGCAATGCATTTCTTTCCTCCATTTGAGCCGCGACCAGAGGAATTTCAGTTGCAGCTTCTCTAATTTCTTTCACAAATACTTTCCACTTTTCTGCAGCAGATTTCCCAGACATTAGAGAATTCCCAGGTCCCTTAGGGGGTTCATTCTCTCCACGGCAGTTTTCCATAAGTCGACAATCTGGATGTTACTTCTTCTGGTCGCTGATACTCTAAAATCCCCCCCAAGCGCTTTGATTGTCTAATCCTACGTGTGCTTGAGTCTTTTTTTTCCCCCTCTCACAGTACGTCCTGTGCACATCCCACGCCGGGAGCCAGCCCAGCCACAAACCTCCTCTAAAATGGGTCTCTAGGGAGAGGGTTTGGGGTGAAATTCATAGAATCATAGAATAGTTTGGGCTGGAAGGGACCTTTCAAGGCCATCCAGTCCAACCCCCTGCCATGAGCAGGGACATCCTCAACTAGATCAGGGTGCCCAGAGCCCCGTCCAGCCTGACCTGGAATGTTTCCAGGGATGGGGCATCTCCCACCTCTCTGGGCAACCTGTGCCAGGGCCTCACCACCCTCAGCGTGAAAAACTTCTTCCTTATGTCTAGTCTGAATCTCCCCTCCTTTAGTTTAAAACCATCACCCCTTGTCCTGTCACAACTGGCCCTGCTAAAAAGTTTTTTCCCATGAAATTCCCGTGGCCCCGCGGCTTGTGGCAGGGTCTCCTTTGCCTCCCCCAACTGAGCTGCGGGTGAGTAAAGCCGCTCGGTTCCATCACTGCGGGGCTGGCTCCGGGGCTGCAGCTGAGCAGCCTCCATCCTTGGTGTATCCCGGGTGCATCCAACAGCTGTCCTGCCTTCCCGCTTCTGATGCGCGGGATGCCTTTGCTGTCGTACCGTTACATGATTTGCTTTCCCAGATCACTTCCAGATCGTATCCCCGGCTGCCTTTCTGCACTGATGTGAGGTTTCCTTTCTTTAAATGCCTTCAGTCTGAAGAAGTATGCGCCTGCTTTTATTGCTGGTTTATTGCTGTTTATTGCTGGTTTATTGCTGGCTTTATCAGCCAAGTCGCTGAGAAAGCTCGCTTGTGCAAATTCCTTTGCATCCCACAGCCGTATTCCCACTGTCCTGCATCATTCCAATAGACCTGGCAGAGCTGGGTTTGTAAACTAATTGTTCACTGACTGGAGGAAAGAAAATAAACTAATAAAACCAGGACAGCGTTGCTTCATGCAAGCGAAGCTTCGTGTCAGTCCAGGATCCAGTCGAACAGTCAAGACGGGTCTATCACGAAGCTGTTCAGAGAGGAGGCTGGCGTGGTTTTGTTGCCTAAGAAAAGAAAAAGCATCGAATGTCCCTGGAGGAGTCTGACAGGAATTAGGGTGAAAGGAAAGCTTGCCAAAACCCATGTTAACAGTATATTGCATAACTAACGCAGATTATTATGCTCGAAGGAGAGAGAATTCCGCAAACAGCATCAGCAGACAGAAAAAAACCTAAAGTCATTGCTATTATGAAAAAAAAAGGGGGGGGGGGGGAACTTTGGCAAAATGCTAAGGCAAATTTGGGCAGTGTAGGAGCACGGGAACGGCTGTGCTGGCTCGGACCAAAGCCAGCGAGCCCCAGGTTCGGCCTCTGACAGAGCCGAGAGGAGATGCTTAGATAAAAGCACCAGGACAAGGCAAGCACCCTGTGATACTTTCCCAGTCTACTTTCCCAGCTTCCAGCAATTAGTATCTCAAGGACTTCCTGAGCTGACAGGGCTGTCCTTGAACTTAATATCCCCCGACGGATTTGTTTCACGTGATCTTGTTCCAGTTGTTCTTCAAGCCCGTGCAGCCTTGCAGCATCCGCTGTGTCCCTCGGCAGGGAGCTGCAGGGGACGGAGCTTCATCACGCTCTGAGCATCGTCGAGCTGCTCCTGGGACCCTGGAGGAGCCTGAAAAAGGGCCCAGACCTGGGATGGCTGAAGCCAAAAGTCTAAACCTCAATAGCTTGTGAAAAAGGTAGCTCAAAGCTGGTTTCGATCTGTATTCTCTGCAGGTTCAACACAGGAGCTCGCAGAGGCTGGGCTCCTTTTATAGGCTGTCAGCACGCGGAGACGAGCACGCATCGTGATTTCGGAAAGTATCTGAGTGTGTCCTGACACAGAGTCAGGTCCCAGCTGGGAACCTTGGTTGGGTTTTTTTGGCTTTTGGAATCGGTGGGTAAATTTTGGTTTCATTGAAGCCAGTGGGATTGTCTCCAGTGATTTCAGCCTGACTCTGTCAGTGATGACGACTGGCTTGGAGTTGAAAGTAAAAAGTTGGATGAAGTTGGGTTTTGGGCATGAATGCAGACAGGACTAAAATATTGTGTAAATTCTTCTTGGTTTGGTGGAAAACAAATGTCGGGAAAAGTAAGTGAACGTCTCCAGGATGTATTAGACCTCTTGTTGTAGAAGTTTGCTGAATTTAAATGTCTCCCCTTCCATTTTTTTCCTGCTTGAAGTGGCTTTTCAGGTAGCCATTCCACCAGTTTTATCAGAAAAGGCAAAACCCGCTCTCTCGGTGCATTTTGAGCCAAACAGTGTTTTACACCGGAGAAAAGGCCTGTTCCTCTTGCAGCCCTGCCGTGGGGCAGCCGTGGGGCAGCCGTGGGGCTCAGATACTGGCAGCCCTCGCAGCCCGGCTCGTTGCCAGCTGGGGACATGCGCTCAAAGTGGAGAGCCCAGCCCTTCAGCTGGAAATGCTTATTTAGGTAGTTATTTCTCTCTCTGTATGCGTATTTATATATATACACGTGCGTTGTTTGGGGGAGCACTATAGGTTCTCCATAAAACGCGAGTCAAACCGTATATTGCTCTCCTCCTTTCCCTGGTTGCACAGTTGTTTGAAACCAGGATTTTTTTCCCCGGTGTTCTGCTCCCAGCCCCGTCCGCTCGCTGAGGGCAGTGCAGGTTTCTGCCCCTTCCCCTCCGCATTTCAAATCCTCCGTTGTTAATGGTCTCGGTCACCAGGGTAGGGAACAGGAACCGAGTCCCCAAAATTGTGATGACAGAGCAAGATCTTGGGGTTAAACAAGTTCATCCGCAAGAAGACGTACCGAGAAAATCTCGTCTTTTTGTGTAGTTTGAAAGTGCTTGTTTTAAGAGTGGTTTTGCTCACCTGGGCTGGGGCTGGCACCGGGAAGGGGACGGTGTACGTGCCCGCTGCACCGCTGGCGGCAGCGCCCGTCCCGTGCTGGTTCGGGCGCTGCTGCCAAACACAGTGAAATGAGGCTTAGACCCGTTTCAGCAAAGCCCTCCAAGTCCGTCACTGCCTTGTCAGATTAGCATCTGAGCCCCTTAAAGGGATATAAAACCACTTTCCCTCCTAAATTCTCATTATTTTGTTCTAGCAATTCAAGCTAAAGCATTGTAAGAATTGCAAGTGATCCCATGGAATAGCTTCAAAGTGAGAAATCCACTTTTTTTTACCCAGTGTTTATACAACCCGTCAATCTTCCAGCATTCCCAGCACAGCCTGTGGCGAATCTTGTTTGTACACAAAACATTTTTCAAATATATCGTGGCGCCTGCTTTTATTTAGGCGGCGACCACTGCTAGCCACGCTCGTATGGAGACTGAGCAGGGCAAGCCGGGCAGCTGTCGAGCCCCTTGATGGGGAGCGCGGCGCGGTTCCCTGGCCCGTGCCGGTCCCGGGAGGTGATGCCAGCCCTCCAGCAAACCCCCGCGGGCTCTGCCGTGAGCACCCTCACTTTCTGCTCCTTCTGGCCTGGACAGTCACCACCCAGCACCTCGTGCTTTGCCTCCGGCGCCTTCACGTGAACTCGCCACGCTCCCCGGAGCAGCGTGGTCCCCGTCGCCAGAGCTGCCGAGATACGTGCTCAGCAGATGTTTGTCCAACGCCCCGCTTTGGACGATGCACCTTTCCAAGAAGAGAAGTGTCTGAGGAGCACGGGAGCGATGTGCTCTTCTCTCCAGGCTTCCCCCACCGTTTCTAATCCGTAACTCTCAGCCAAAATAGGCTTCACTACCCGCAGGCTACTCTTTTCCCTGATTTGAGTTTCAGATTATTTCTCCTGTGCTTAAAGAGCTGCTTTTCACACCTTTTTCAGAACTGGAGCCGAGGTGGTTTTGCTCTCTCGCATTCACGGAGGAGCTCGGGTGCAGTATGCGACCCCCACACCTCCCAGCTGCCTTTCACCCCTGTGCATCTCCCCGCTCTGCTTTTGGGGAGCGGGCCAGATAATTTATCAGGGACACAGCAGCCGAGAGCTCGGACCTGCAGTCAGAAGGCAGTCTTTAGCGGCAGGCTCGATCGCAGCCCTTGGGGACAAGCCCCTTCTCGCTCTGTGCTTGCGTGGTGGCTCCTTCTGCTCCGAAAGCGCCGCTCACCCAACCCGCAGCGGCAAGGCTGCCCAAAACCAGCCTCATTAGCGAGGAATGTCCTGATGGCCGTCCAGATGTTTTAGTCCTCTGGGGCTTGCAGTCAGGGATGGCCCTGGCTCCCGATGGCGCGCGGCAGCCTCGCAGGGCAGGGGGGTGGCAGCAGCAGAGAAATGGGTGGGTATATTTTCAGAGGGGAGGGCAAATTGCATCCTTTGAAACCAGGCTGGGCAAACCTACGCGAGGCAGAGCCGGCGCTGCTGGAGCGCAGTTTGGCTCGGCGGCATCGCGGCGGGGCGCGCAGGCGTGTACTGAAACAGGGGCTCGAGCACGGCGTGAGGCTGGGGGCCTCATTTCAGCCGCTGGCCCATCTCCCCCCCGCCCCCATAGAGTGCTCTGAACTCCCGCTTGCTGGCGAAGGCGTGCGAGGGGACCGCTCACACGAGCGCGGAGGAGCCAGAGCCCGTGCTGCAGGGAACACGCCTGTGCTTGCCAGGAGGAAGGAGCCAAGCACGCTTCTCTCCCTCTTTCTCCCAAGATTTACAGTTTTGGTGGCTGGATGCCGAATTCCCTCGTCTCGGCAACAAAGCAGGACTAGTTTGGAGCTGGTGCGTGGAGAGGGGAGAGGTGATGGGGAGGTAGGTGCTAGTGCTCAGGACTCCCAGGGGCGCGCAGGTCCCCTGCGGGGACTGTTGGGGGGTGCGAGGTTTATTTCAACAGATTAGCTGTGGTTGAGGAATGAGTGAAGGCTGCCGTCCCGGCGTGCAGCCACCCCTTCCACGCCGAGCACCTAAATCCTCCAGCATTTGGGAAAATCTCACCTTTGATTTAGTGAAAAGCTGCTCAGTCCCACAGGATTTGGCTTTCAGGTGCTAAAAAGCTCCAGCCCAAGAGCCAGAATCACACTGTCACCGCAGGAGCAAACCGCAAAGGTGCCGCTCTCCCGGCGCAGCCCCACGGGGTAAATGGGGGGCGACGTTCCCTCGGCTCCGCACAGCCGGACGCTCCGGCCCCCGATCCCGGCCCTCGGACCCCGGGGCGGGGGGGCCGCAGAGCTCCCCGTCCTCTCTGTGCAGCCCCGCTGCGGACGCTGCCCCCCTCCCCACGCGTCCCGGGAAGAGGGCAGCGCCCTGCCAGCCCTCCCCAGGAGTCACCCGTGGGCTGGGGGAAATACGCAGCTGCCAGCGCTGCAGCTGCGGGACACGGGCCGGATCCCGCGCGGGCCGCGCCCGGCTTCCCACAGCCTCGCACTCCGCTGTGTCAACCGCTCCGAGACACCCACCCACGCCCACGCGCGGCCGCTCCGGAAAGCGGAGCGGGGCAGAGCCGCCTCCCGGCAGTTTCCGCCCCCCCCCGCCTCGCGGGTGCGTGGGCAGCGGGGGCTCCCCACGCCGGGGAGTCCTCGCCGGGGTCCATCGTGGGGAAGCAAAGTGGGGGGGGGGGCGGGCAGCCAGGCCGTGGGGTGCCCCTCCCAAAAATCTCCCCGCTGCCCGGCGGGAGCGGCCGTGGGTGTGTGCGGGGGATGGGGATGGGGATGGGGATGGGGATGGGGATGGGGATGGGGATGGGGATGGGGATGGGGATGGGGATGGGGATGGGGATGGGGATGGGGATGGGGATGGGGATGGGGCCGTGCGGGACTCTCGGCCCGGGGGTAGGCGGGCCGGGGCCGGGGCGCTGCCGCCTTTATAGGAGGAGCGGCCGGGCGCCGCGGCAGGGCCCTCCCTGTCCCGCAGACGCAAGCGGGGCGGTGGCCCCGGTTAAAGGGGAAACTTGACAGCGCCGCCGCCCGCTCCGCTCCGCGCCCGCCGCCCCGCGCCCTCGGCTCCGCCGCGACGTGAGTACGGCCCGGCCCGGCCCGCTCCGCTCCGCCAGCCGGGCTGGGGAGGGGGCCGGCGGGGGGCCCTGGGCGGCTGCTGGGGGGCTGCTGCTCCGCGCTCCCCCGGGGAGGGGAACAGCCGCCCCCAGGGGGAGAGGGACTGGGGAGACCCTCCGGGGGTCCACAGGGGAGAGGGGCTGGGGGAGCCCCCCTGCTCCGGGGGTCCTGTAGGGAGAGGGGTCAGGGCAGCCCCCCCTCCCCTCTTCTCCGAGGGTCCCGAGGGGAGAAGGGCTGGGGAAAGCTACCCCTCGCCCCGGGGGGAGAGGCGCCAAGAGAGCCCCTGCTGGGGGTGCCGAGGGGAGATGGGCCGAAGAGACCCCCCCCCAAGGAAGGGGAGTCTAGGTAGACGCCCCCCCACCCGGGGGTCGCCAGGGGAGATGGTCCGGGGAAAGCCTCCCCTGGGGAGAGGGGCCGACAGAGTCAGCCCCGGTGGCCCCACGGGTAGGTGGGCAGAAGACCCCCCCCCGACGGAGTGGAGCCGGGGTAGCCCCTTGGGTGAGATGCGCCGAGGTAGACCCCCTCCCCCGGGGGTGCCGAGGAGCACACTCCCCTCGGGAGAGGGATCGGAGCCCCCCCCTCGGAGGAGAGGGGCTGGGGACCCCCTCGGGGAAGCCCCCCCAGGGGTCCCCAGGGGAGGGGGGCCGAGGAAGCCCCCTCGGTGAGAGGGCTTGGGGGGAGCAGGCTCGGGGAAAGGGCTCGGAGGACCCCGCGGGGGTATCCGGGAGTGGGTCCGGGCAGAGGGCTCGGACCCCCCGCCCCGTCCGTCGGCGGGGCCCGAGGGAAGACGCCCGGGGGCCGGGCGCTGCCCAAGCATCCCCCGGAGCCGGGCGGGCTCCCGCCGCCGGCCGAGCGCCTCCTGCCGCCCTCGGGGCCGGGCTTCGCTCACGCACACTCACACTCACACTCACACTCGCTCACACTCAGCAGCATCCCTCTGCCCCTCCAGTTCTGCCCTCCACCACCGCCAAGATGCTGCTTTTGCTGCTGGGGATCATCGTGCTCCACGTCACCGTGCTGGTGCTCCTCTTCGTCTCCACCATCGTTAGCGTAAGTACGGGCTTTCCTCCGGCACCGGGCTACCGGCGAGGCAGGGAGCGGCTGGCGGGGAGGGCTGTGGCGTGGCAAGACCAGAAGGCGGTATTTTTATTTGCGGTTTATTTTCCAGCCTAGCTTTTAGCAGGAAACCTTTACTTGCCGTTTGCTGGTCTTACTAACAGCGGCATTTTGGAGCATTTTGCACCGAAAGCTCTCGCCGTGTTTGTGCTGGCAGCTGTAACCGGTGGGTCGCTCGGCCGCCTGCCGCAGCGGGTGCTCTGGGCATCCCCGTCGGTACAGAGGAGGGTGCTGGTGAAGCCCATCTCCTCGTGGTCGCCACGCTGGCTCACATCACGGAGCAGCCTCAGAGCACCCCAACCGCCCTCCGTGGGGTCACCCCCACTCCCCTTTCCTCACGGAGCTCCACCTGCTCACGGGCTTCAGCCCGCAGGGCCGGCACGGCCAGGCCGAGCAAACCCCCTTGCAACGGGACTGCTCTGGGCGCTGGCTCCTCAGCGCCGACGGTTTTGCTCTCCAGCTCTGCTCCTTGGGGGCTGCGAGTTGGGCACAGCCCCGTCTCCGAGCGGAGCTGGGCTCCTGCTGGCCATTTGCACGGCTTTGCAAGCAGTGGGAAGACTGAGGGCTGGAGGCTGCGTGCCCAGAGGGTTCCCAGCCCCGTTCTGGGTCCAGAGCCCACTTAACACGTCATCGGCTTAGGGAGAGGTTTGACTTGGTTTTAAGGCAGCAGTTTTGTGGAGCTGGTGAGTTCCAGGCTTACTTCACCAGATTCTTCTTTCCCTTCTTTTTTTTTTTTTTTTTTTTCTTTTTTTCTTTTTTTCTTTTTTTTTTTGAGTGGTAATAGTAGTAGAAGACGTTACAAAACTCTTCCGAGTTGTTAGGAATCATGTGGAAGCATTCAAATAGCCCGGCCAGGCACCAGGCGAGGCCGGCAGAGGGGAGGGAAGTGCGTGTCCCCCGTGGGACTTGGTCCATGTTTAAAGAGAATAAAGAGCTTCTGTTTTTCTGCCGTTGAGGCGAAAGCGGCTAAAAGCAAATATCAGTATTTACTTTCCAAACCCCTTTCTAAAGAAAAGCGTGTGCCCGGGAGCGCCCAGGCGGGCACACGTGTGCCGGTACGCGCTGGGGCTGCTCGGTGCCGAGTGCCTGGGGGGGCCGCGGCCGCCTGCCCCCTCCCTGCTCACGGGGCTGCGTCTCTCTCGCAGCAATGGCTGGTGAACGGCGGGCACACGGCGGACCTCTGGCAGAACTGCACCTCCGGTAGCGTCTTCCATTGCCTGACGTCGTCCACGAACGGTGAGTGCTCCCTGGCAATCGGGGCTGCCGCCGCCCCTCGCTTTTATTCTTCTCCTCAGCCTTATGAAATCAACAGGGATTTGCCTTTGCGGGTTATTTGTGGTTCCCTCTTGCTTTTCCCGGCGCCCCCTTGAAGTTGTTCCCTCCCACCCCCTCCCCTCGCCTCCTCTGCTCTGTCCGCGGATGGAGGGGCAGGGCTGCACCGGGGTCTGCTGGGGACATCGCTCCCCCCCTGCCTCGTCAGCCCCTGAAGTTGCAATGGGGCTTAGCGTGGGTACCAGACCCAACACCCGCTGCTCGGCTGCCCTCGAGCGCTGGGGCAGCTCCTGGCAGCGCCGTCGCAGGGTGCTCAGCACGCTCGGCCACGGTGGAGGTGACCGGCTTGAGCACTTTTCGGTGGTCTCCTGTTATTAGCCCGTTTCGATGACACTTGGCTGGACAAACGTGGGGCAGCCCTTGGAGCGGGGTTTGCCGGGCGGCTGTCGCAGTGCCGGGAGCGCAGGGGCTGTTTTTGGCACGCCTTCCTCTGGCTCCAGTTGTGAGGGTGTTTTCAAGAGGCGCGTGGTGCCCCGAGGACAGCCTGTCCCCGGAGGGCACCGTCCCCTGGCTAGAAAGTTGCCCTGCTTCTTGCTGCTGTGACAGGCTGAGTTTTTGGGCACGCGCCCCACCCCGTGGTTTGCTGCCGAGCAGCGGGTGCGGGATGTGCCGAGCCCTCAGGCGCTGCCTTGTTCCGCTGCCAAAACGGCCCCTGTGGCGCCTGCGCATCTGGGGGGGCTGAACAGCCGCCTCTGGACGGAGCTGGGTGAAGGCTGACGTCACACTGGTGACATCACCCAGTGAGCTGATTGCTGAGGTCAGCAGGGGACGGGTGCTTGCTAAGATGCCGTGACGCAGAGTTTCCCGGGCACGTAGTGGTACCAACAACACGAAACCTGTGCTCAGGGAGTCGGGCAAGCCCGTGCCTCAGTTTCCCCAGAAGACAGGGCTAACGCCAGCGGTGCTGTGTCCAGCGTTTGTTTTCCGTTAGCTTGGGTTTTTGCTTTCCCCTGGAACCAGATTCTCCCAGCGTAACCCCCAGTGAAACCAGCTGTGAATCACACCCATGTCCCTGGGAGCACAGTCACACCACGCCGGAAACGTGGGCCTGGCGTTGGAGCAGGACCGATGCCACGTGGGCCTGGCAAGGCGGGAGCGGTTCCAGTGGGAGCACTAAATGCTTCCAAAGGGTCTCGCGGCGATGGGAGACTGACAGAGGTTTTTGGAGCTTCAGGTCACCCTAATCCCCAGCCTGCTGGGAGCAAAACACCCGTGGGTACCCCCCGGGAGGAGGCGGATGCTGATGCTCGCTCCCCCTCTTACCCTCCCCGGGCTGAAGGCAGCGGCGCGTTTCCCTGCGTGGGCCCAGGCTCTGGTTTCGGTGGGAGCGAAGCCACCGCCGCGGGGCTCTGCTGACGCCTGGTGGTGTCCGAGCCGGCCGGGAAGCGGCTGGACCCCGTCCCAGGCGAGGAGCCTTCTGGAGCCATGTCCTTCATCAGCAGTTGGCTGGTGCTGGCTGGCTGCTTCACGGCCACGCGCGCGTGCTCCGAAACCGCTGAGCTTGCGCTTGGAAATAAAAGGCAGCGATTGCCCCCCCCCCCCCAGGAGTCCCAGAGCTGAGGGCTGTAAAGCCTCCCCAAATCTTCGGCTTTTCAAACCCACACCACTTTTTCCGGGTGTTTGCAGGATGCTGCGTGTCGGGGAGTTGTCAGTGTTGAGGGGGGCTTGGCCAAAATGCAGTGGGATACTCTCCTCCAGGTCTGACAGTCCTGCTGGGGGTTGCGAGTCTGTGTCGCCCTGTTCCCAGAAGCTGCTCGGAGAGGGGCTTCCCTCTGCATCCTGTCCATGAGGAATTTTTATCATTAAAGGGGCCAGAGTCGAGGTGGCCCTGCGAAAAACGCAGTCAAGCAGCTGAGTTTGGTTATAAGGTGCCCCGGTGGCTGCTCTTGGAGTAGAGGTGCTTTGTGCTCAAGTCTTAAAGAGCTCCCTGCCGGCTCTTATTTATAGGAAGGCTCCGCTCGGGCATCAGGGCAAGGGGGTTTTGCTTGGGCGAAAGCTTCTGCCCCATCCACGCCGGGGCAGGGGTGTGGGAGCAGTGCTGCTGAGGAGCAGCCTTCATCCGCTGGGGCTCTGGATGCGGGATCCAGAGCTCACCGGTGCCGTAGGGACACAAACTCAAAAGAGACTTCCTAGGCTCATGCAAGGCTTTTAACGTCTGTTTGTAAAACCAGAATAACAATACGACGCAGCATCCTCTCCAGTGCATCCCTGCACCCCTCCCTCCCCGCTGCCCGTCCCCGAGCCCCTTGGTCCCCCCAGGGGAGCCGCGGTCGGCTGCTATTCGGAGCGATACTGGGGACACGGGGGAAGGATGCTGTGGCAGGGCCAACTCCGAGCCTCACGCTCGTCCCCTGCCTGGTCCCTGTTATGCTCCTCAAACTCTCTGTGCTAGGAATATGCTTACTTTCAAAAATATGAAAGATCCTATACCAAATACCGCAAACCGTTCTCATTTAAATCTCTTTCCAAACACAGGCTGTGCATGCTACGCTGGGTTGTGGAAAGCCTTAAGAATTTGTTTCTCTGTGCCTGTGCCAAGGACGGTGCTTAACGGTTAATCGCAGGGTGCCAAGGTCTGCTCCGGGCTAAGAGCAAGAAATCCTCGTTCGGGAATTTTGGCAGAACTCGGTCTTTACGTAGAGGCAGTTTTTCTTCTGGCCGTCGCAGTGGCCGCCGTAGCGCAGTTATTTCTTCCTCTCTTTTTGAAAAGGGGTGGTACTCGGTACTTGGGAATTAGGTAGGGCTGGGTCTTGTGTTTTCAGCACGGATGGGGGCTTGGGGGGTTTCGCCGTCGCACCAGAGCGGTGGGTTTGCTGTGCTGAGATGCTCCCCTGGGTCTCGGCACGGCGAGGATGGACGAGCCTCCTCTCGCCCGCCGTACTGCCGCACAGGGACCCTTTTGTTTAGATGACCGTTACGTGGGTGCCCAACGAGACGCTGAACTTGCTCAAACCAGGTGCCAGCAAGATTTGCTCGCGTTTAACACCGGGGCAGGTTTGGGGCCGTGCTCCTAACCTTAGAGATGATCCCATGGGGATGGAATAAGCAGCAAAACAGCCCAAGGGTTGCCCGCAGGAGGACTGTTGGACCGTGGCTCCCCGGGACACTGGCAGACCTTGGGCAGAGGATGGAGCTGGCCTCGGTGGAGGCCGAGCTCCCACCTCCCAAATTCCTCTTGGCACGGCTTGGACCCCCTGTGTGTGTGAGGGCTGAGCGGTCCTGGTGGGAGCACGCGCAGGGAGGGAGGAGGAAACGCCGGGTCGGGGGCAGATGCCCACGTCTTCGCCTTCTACAACTGCCTGCTTGTTGCTCTGATTTCTGCTTTGATTGCTTGTTAGATAATGACTTTTTTTTTTTTTACAAGAGGCCGAGAACTATGGAAAAAATGTTGCAATCTTTGCTTCGTTTGCGCTGTCAGACATTCCTGGAAAAGACTTATCTCAAGAATTCAGCTCTGACTCCCAGAATTGTGCATCGGCACGGCCGCGCGCCAGCCCCCAGCTGTGCGATCCCACTGCAGGCACGGGGCACACGGCCGGACCTGAGCCGCTCGAGTGCTCTTGAGCAGATTCCACCCCAAATTTCTAGACAGCGATATTTTTTTCCTCCAAAAATGGCCTTTTCTCTCCACAACTGAATTCTTTATGCACGCAAGAAGATTTTTTTTCTGCTACTTTCTCCTGCTCTTCCTCTGATTTTGGTGGGAATACAGGGAAGCGGTGGGGACCTCCATGGAGATCCCTGCATCCTTCTGTAATGTCAGGAGACGTTTTTCCTGTTGCCTTCTTGCCGTTTCTCCTGTCACTGCTCTGTGGCTTTTGCAAGACTGGCTTGTTCACAGGCAGGCTGGTGTTTTTTGGGTTTTTTGAAAGGCAAAAGAAAACCTCAAACCTTGGGAAATGCGCAGGCTGCCAATGCCCATGATTACTAAGTGCCGTGAGCCGTGTGATGCTGCTGATTTGCTGCTCTGATGGCCACAAGCACAGCCCAGGTGGGTCGCCCAGAGCAGAGACCTGCCCTGGACCGCCCGGGCGGGCAGGGATGGGCCCCCCATCGATGTCGTGCACGGGGGATCTCCCTGCTCTTCTGCACACTGACCTTCCCTCTTCCAGAGCCCCTTTGCTCTGGCAGACGGGACCCTTAGCAGCACTGCTGGCGCTTGCAATGCATTTTCTTTGCGCTGGAGGAGGCAGGAAAAATCGTCGTCCCTGGCACGAGGCAGGGGCGTCCATGCGCTGGCCCATCAGCTGTTCCCAGGAGGAATTGCGCTGCTTCTTCTCCATAAAATACATAACTGAAACATCTGAACCCATTGCTTTTGCTCTCTCAGCCCCCGCAGAGTGGCTTTGCTGCCCTTATTCTTCCAAACTTTCTTCCAACAATGCTGGACTCACATGACACAGGAAAGGTAGGGAGAGATGGAGGTGCCGTTTAACTTGCGGTAATCCTTCTTGTGGCTGAAAACGATGTTGCAAGGCTGCATTGAAGCCTTGCACCGAGGAAAATTACTTCTCGATGTCTAATTCCGTTACTGATAGTGAGTATAAAATACCTGAACAAAAAGAGATGGGGGCAAATTCCTCTCCAGCCCACTGGAGGAACCGAGGCTGCACCAACGGGCTCAAGACGTGGAGAATTTGTCACCGGCGAGGGGACATTTCCTAGCGCAGGAGAGTGAGGTGGAGGTGGCAGCCCAGTCACCCCTGCAAATTAGAAGTTCCAAGATTTAAAGATTCAAAGATTTAAAACATGGTGTCGGCTTTTTATTGAATGCTGAAGTTACCTTCTGCGCTTACGCTGGGCGACAGCGCTGTTGCCTTTTGCTTTATTTCTGCTGGGCAGCTGCAAACCAGCAAGAAATCACCCGTATTTAAGGATGCTGAATCTGTTATAATGAAGCCATGCAGTAAACAATGTATAGCTTGTTTGTGTGACGGTGCGTAGCCTTTCTACTTGAGGTTCTAGCCATCAGCTGGCCCCGTTCAGCTCATGGACCACGTGGACCCTGATTTGGGGACATCTCTGGTCCTTCGGGGTCTTTGCAGCTTGCAGCAGCGTAGCAAAGAGCCCGCTGTTAACCTCAGCAGTTTGTGGGTCCGGGGCGCCCGCTTTGTCGCTAACGATAGCTAACGTTGGCTTCCCCCGGGCAGGGCTGCACCCCTCTCTGCCCCTGGCTGCAGCTTGCCCCTTAGTTGTCTAAAATAACCCGGGGCTATTCCAGGAGAGTATTTTCTATTTCAGATCGGTTTCTGCCATAACCGTGTTGTCTGCGATATGAAAGGGATTTCCTCTGCTCAAAACCAGGTTTTTGTTGTTGCTTGTTCCTCTTAAAGAGCATCCGAGAAGGAGAGGTAGGGAGCCAGGGCCGTATGCCCCACTCTGGGCTGCCCCGGAGCTCTTCGGCTCCCCTCTTTCTGCGTAAGGGGGGGTCAGTCAACCTTCCCTGCTGCGTGGGGGCTTTGGCCCACAGGAGAGGAGCAAAAGGGAGGAAGAAGGCAAACCTGGGGGCAAACGATGTCTGCAAAACCAGAAGAATGGGGGGGGGGAGTCCACGGTAGAGTGCAGTGCTGGAAAACGCTTAATGCAACGTTTTTTTGGCCTTGATGAGAGTCCTGGGTGTCCCCGTGGGCAGAGGCTGCGGGTACCCCGGCAACGTGCCTGCGGGTCAGGGCACCACTGCTCCCCATCCCTGCTCCTGGTGCCGGGACGTGAAATCAGTGGGAGCTGGTACCTAAACCCTTTGGAGGACCTGAGCCCAAAATGATGTATCTACCACCTCAGCTCGCTCTCACGCACCAGCCAAAAGGAGGTCAGAGCCACCACGCCGAGGGTCTTGGAGACGAGCTGGCTTGGGCGTTGTGGAGCTGTTGGAAGGTGTTTTTCATGGTGCCAGCAGCTTTCTGCTGCCTCGGCAGCACCGGCGGTTGCCTCTGAGGGATGTGAGCTTTGATGGTCTGACGGGACGCCTGAGTGTGGCAGCTCTGGAGAGCCACAGACCTCCTGGCCTCAGGGACTTCTTGGATGGAGCTTCGAGGAGAAGGCAAAAAGGAGGACAGCCGAGAGGACAAGAGGAGAAAAGAGGGCTTTGAGGGTTTCATCTCCTTCTGAAGGGAGCTACAGAAGAGGACCGGGAAGTCTTGGGCAGGAATTGCAGCACCGTGTTCATTCACTGCCTCCCCGCAGCCCCGGTGGTTCCCACCTGCTCATCCCCTGGCCCTTACGAATGCCTTGGGAGCTCTTTAAAATCCCCCTTTCCTGGTGGGATTTCCAGGAATACCTCAATCCAGCACCCTGCGGCCCTCTCCAGGGAGTGGACGTAGGAGGACAGGAAAGGAGCAACTGTTGGGTGAAAAACCTGCTTCTCCCAGCTCGAGCATCCAGCAGCCCAGAGTGTGGCCGGGGAAGGTTTGACCTCGTGCTGGTGGGAGGTCTGGGACCGAAGCAGAAGAAAGTTGCAATGTCATGGAGCTGGTTTTTCCCTCGGAGAGCTCGGCGGCTCTGCTGGATGTGGCTGACGAACCGTGATGCTGTTCTCCTCAACAGGAGAGATGTTCTCTTCGAGCAGGGGGCTGTGGGTGGTGGCGGGGGGGTCTGCGCTGCTCAGGAGCAGCACTGCAGGTAGCTGAGCTCTTTCGCCTTTCTGGGTTGCTACAGCGAGCTGCCAAGGGGCAGGGGACTGAAGTTCAGCCCCAGAAGAATGACGCAGTCGAGCCAATGTTGCTGCGTCTTCAGTTCACCCTTTTTCAACCCTCTTAAGGGGTGTTTGAACATCAAGGTTTAAAACCATCGCAAACCCCAGCGCTTGTGATGCGACGTGTCCGCTTCATAAGCAAGGACGCAAGTTGGGTTCAGGTTCCTGATCAGACCTTGGAGCCCGAGAGTCTGCTTGGAGCAACTCCGCTCAGAGAACACGTGTTTTCCTGGCAGACCTGGGCTCCTGCCTTTGTTCCGGTAGACGCATGTGCTGATCCTGACCCCGCTGATGCTTGGCTTGCAGCATCGAAGGAGCGTTTTACCATGCAGATGTGGTCATGAATTTCCCCTCCCTCTAGTTTTGTATATATTATATGCTACAGTTACCTCCTTAGTGGATGTTTACTTCCCTAGAAGTGGTTGCTATTTAAGCGTACAGCACATACGCAGTTTGCAAAGGGAAAGCTATACGTGCAAAATGTTGCCATCAGCTGCAGGTCGCAGCACAAAGGCGTTTTTAATGCGTAGCACTAATTTAGTCAGGTCTTGCAGCGAATGTATAAGGTGATTGCTCAAATAAGTTTCTTTTCAGTTTGCACTTTATTCTTTCTCCTTGGCTGGGCCAAGAGAGGATAGGGTGTCTGCGACAGAGCAGTGGATGAAACCCTGGGAAGCCTTTAAGGCCCTCTGCTCCTGGCCGAGGGCATGTTGCTGCCAGCCCCGTCAGTCCTGCTCAGCTGCACCCCTCGTCCGGGTATCAGACCTCCCTGCAAGCAGGGCTGGGGCTTTGCTGGTAGGGCTTGGGTTAGCGACTGTCTTGCGAGGGGGTTCAGCTGCAGTTTCTGCTCGAGGTTTCAATTTCTGCTCCAAGTTTCAATTTCTGCTCTAGGTTTCTTTCTTTCACGTTAAACTTTAGGGCAGTGAAATGTGGTCTTTAGCATCCCAGGGGTGAAGTCTTTTCCCTGCTGTTGTAAGTGGTGGTGTGAGCACATCAGGGCTTGCAGAGCTTAGGGAAATTTTCAAATTTGCTTTGTAAAAACGTCTTTCTTCGTTTCTGACTGCCTTAAAGGGCTCTAAAAACGCTCCCGATGGGTCTCTCCGGAAGCGGCGTGCAGGGTGTTATCTGTCCTTTCCACTCTGTTTCCTTTTCTTCCTCCTCCTGAAGAACAAAGATATAAACACAGAGCTGAAGAGATGCAGGAGAAAAATGGAATAACCGACTCGCTGCCCAGTGGAAACCACAAATAACAGCCTGGGAGTAAACAGTGCTGACAGCCCCGCGGTACAACTCCCGGGGCTCAGACCTCCCCGGGGGAAACTCGCTTTATTTTTAAAAGCCTAGAGGTAGGACACAGCACTAGTAGCAAAGGAGTTAAAAGCATATGGGGTTGAGGAGGTAGCAATTGTATCTGCAGTTATAGAGGTGTTTTCAAACGAATTAAAGGCAATTAGCTGTCCTAACACAGCTGAAGTCTGGGGGCAGCTGGGCTTGGACTTCATGGGAGCGTAGCAGCTCGCAGTTGTGCGTCTCTGAGTCGCGAGCTGGGGATCCTGCCCCTCGTTTTTACAAAGGAGGCCGCTAAAAGTCAGCAAAGGGCTGGACGTGAGCAGGCCCAGAGCTCTGGTCTGCGGGGTCACCCCTGCTCACAAGCTCCTGTGCCTGCTGCTCTCTGGCTGCAGCAGAGCCGCGCGGCCGGCTGCCGAAACCCCTCCAGCCACGGTGGGCTTTCCCCCCTCTCTCAGTGCCTGCCTTTATGTTCCTCTGACACGGCTCTTTATTACAACGGGATTTTGCAAAGCCCGTATAAATCATTCACATTCAGGACCAAAAAAGAGGCACGGGGAGGCGGATGCAATTAAAAGGGCAGCTCAGCTCAGCTTTCCGTCTAGACAGCTTTCTCCTAAAATAACCGGCAGTTGGAGCATCCACCTCTGAGCAGAAAGGGCTCCTCTCCGGGCCGGATCCCATGGCCTTTGAAATCACAAAAGACTTGGCTTCCTGGGTCCTGGACCGCGCTGCAGGGCTCGGGGCCAGGCAGGCTTTGGCTCAGCTGGTGCACGGAGCCGGACCCGGGTTTAGGGCTCAGGAAGGGGTGAGACGAAAGCTCAGCTGCCCAGACCTGGGATGGGAGCCCTTTCCGTGCTGAAGCATGGAAGGAAATTGCAGTTCAGCAGCTGGACACCCTCTAACCGTATTTCTCTGCCCCCATCTGAGCAATGATTTATGACTTGATTTTTAGCAGCGGTTGAGCTGCCTCATCCCCGCCGTTGCCCACTGGTTTAGCGTGGCCAGAGCCGAAGGGTCAAGTGTGGTCGAGGCAGAGGGGTTTCCCTGCCTGGCCGGTGGAGATGGATGAAATATATGGGACATTTTGTGTGCGCATCAGTGAGAAAAGTACACTGGGGTTTCCTGGAAGCGACAGCAGCGACAGCTGCTCCTTCCGAAGGAACGGCAGCAACTGGTGCGCATGGGCATAAACCCGGCGGCACTGAGACAAGTGAAGCGCGGCAGCTCTTTAGCAGGGCCTGTTAATGCTGCCGAGCAGTTTGGCACGGGACGCGTGAAAAGGAGGGGAAGGGAAAAGCTGTCTGCAACGAGCAGGGGCCGCGCTGGGTGGTTTCAGTCTGCCGTGGTGAGCAGGGCCTGCGTTTGCTCCATTGCGTGAACGTCCGGAGGCGAGATGCAAAGACAAGAGGTAGAAGGGGTGGCCCCAAGTCAAACCCGCCAGACGTTACCAAATCGCACAGGATGTTCCCCGCGGGCACGGATGTGCTGGAAGGGCTCAGGCGTGGATCATCGTGTCCGTCCCAGTTGAAGGCTGTGCCCCGCTCTCCGCTTCGAATTCCGCTCTCACCTCCGTGAGTGCAGCTCGCGAGGATTTGGGGGGGAAGCGTGATCGCTGCTCTGGGAGCAGACGCTGCTCTGGGCAGTCCCAAACGGCCGCGTTTGCTGCACCAAGCATCGAAGGTTGCTAAGCTGAAGCGTAGCTTTATTTGGAAGTTTTGCTCCGTTTCAGCTATTTACTGGAGAAAGCCGTTTCTCGCAGCCTGCAGCTGGGGAGCGAAGCTGGTGGGAGTAAAACTGTGGCAGGAACATGGGACTGGGACTGGGACTTCAGCGCTGCCTAATTCTCCCCTGTCTGAAGATCCAGCCCAAAGCATGATTTTTCTGCCTTTCCCTGGGTGGTTTGTGCCTCAGTTTACCTGTACTGAGTCCTGCCTGGCTTTTGTGGTGAATTAATCGATGTTGCATCCTTAAAGACCGCTCGAAGAAGGCTGCGAATACTCATTTTGATCTCAAACTTTATAAGGAAAGGG
The DNA here is from genome assembly GCA_009819775.1 of Phoenicopterus ruber ruber. NCBI lineage: Eukaryota > Metazoa > Chordata > Aves > Phoenicopteriformes > Phoenicopteridae > Phoenicopterus > Phoenicopterus ruber. The sequence goes on from CM020232.1 coordinate 3,109,680, forward strand.
AAAGGCAGAGGTATTTGTGAGCACGGCCCGGTGCTGTGAGGCACTGCCTCTTTCTGTCAAGCTGCAGCAGCTCATGGGATGGAGCGGCGTTTTGCTTGTTTATTTATATTTTTTTACACGGGGAGTTACACACCCACGAAGCCTGGAAATAGCTGGGCAGTGACTCACGCAGGGGCTGGTTAAACTGGTCTGCTCTGGGAGGCAGCTGCGTTTGGCAGCTGGGGAAGGCTCTTTCCAAAAGCTTGGACTCCACAAGGGCAGAGGGTGTTTTTACTCGCTGTGTATTTATTTTACCTCTGCGCTTGGCCAGCTCAGCGTCTCACGGCTTGTTGCACATGGCTTTTGTGTTTCCAGTACGGCTGAGCTCCCAGAGCCTGACACGAAGCTGGGGGAGAGGCTTTGTCTTGATTTCTGCAGGCTTCGCATCGGGGCTAATCTCTCTGCTCCCATTTTACGATGAATGCTCCCGGGGAAAGCGCGTGGCCCTGCGATTCATTTTACCCCAGCACGCTGGTCCACGCACGCGCCATCCTAAATCCGCGGCAGCATCGTGCCCGTGCTGAGGACCTCACCAGCTGTCGCAGCGCTGGATGTGGCCACGTCCCCCAGCTGTTAAGAAACTTAATGGGAAGCAGGGGCGGGATGGGGACACGGGGGATGATGCCGAGGCCACGGGCTGCGGTGGGGGCTCGCTATCGGTGGTGCCAGCGCTGAGGTTTCCGTCTGTCTGTCTTTCCCCAGAATGGCTGCAGTCTGTCCAAGCGATGATGATCCTCTCCATCATCTTCAGCGTCTTGTCCCTGTTCCTGTTCTTTTGCCAGCTGTTCACGCTCACCAAGGGCGGGCGGTTTTACATTACTGGAATCTTCCAAATCCTGGCCGGTAAGTGGGGGCTGATCAGTGGGGCTGTCACTGGTGGGGAGGGGGCTGATCGGTGGGGCTGTCACCGGTGGGGAGGGGGCTCTCAAGCAGAGGGAGGGTAATGGTGGAAACCAGCACGCTCTTGGGTGCAGAGCAGGAGGGCCACCGAGCTGGGTCCTGCGCGGCTCACTGAAGGGAAGAGGGGATGAATAATTGGGGTCTGCGGAGGTCTCGCACGCCCCGGGGTGGGATCCGTCTGCCAGGGCGCTGTGCATCCGAGCTCTTCTGCTCTTGCATCGTGGAAGGTGCAAGAAGGTTGCTGCTCCGGCCGGGGAGGTTTCGGCGGGGCAGGGTGCCAGACCCACCGGAGGCAGAGCTGTGCCGGCAGGGCGCGGGGGCTGCCAGACTGGGGGGCTCTGCCTCCTCGTCCCGCGCTCGGGGTGGGGTGCTGAGGGTCCGGGGTGGCCGTGCCGGCTCTGGGACCCACCTTCGCCGGGCTGGGCGAGGTTTCCGCAACTGCGGGCAGGGTGGGGAAGTAGTGACGATCCTCTTCTGGCGAAAGAGGATCCGATGATTATTTATAAACTTGCCATAAGGGGGCCTGGTGCTTTCCACATCAGCAAAGAGCCGCTGGAGCGTGCAGGGTGAGCCAGCTGACTTTGAACTGTCAGCTACTATTTTTAACTCTTAAAGAACTCGGCGCTGGAAATGAGCCATGGTTCGTGTCCTACGTTGCGGTTCTCCAAATATAGATGCTGTAAAGCCACTGGCTCCATTTGCGTTTCCACGTATGAAACCAGTGGAGAGGATTTTCGAGCATTCTGACTAGAAAAATTAAGTTGTGCAACGAGGTTCTGGCTAAATTATGACAGACTGTCTGGGAAGGAAACTAATCATTTGCTAGAGCTTTAGATGTTAAACTAAAAGCCACCCTAGGTCCTGCCCCTAAATCAGGGGACAAACTCATCCACTGAACTTTAGACAAAGTTTCTGAGCATCCTCGAAGCGAATGGCCTTGCAAACCCTGGAAAAGTTTAGAGCTTTGTTAGCAAGTGTGCCACGAAATCCGTTGTAAGTGCATCTGCTTGGCCATAATGCAGGTGATGAGTTCATATCGGTTCACAGTCTCTGGAAAGATAGATGTGTAGAAACCCATTCCAGCCATGGAGACAAGGAGGGGAAATGGGCATTAATAATGCAATTATCTGCCTGAGAGCTTGTCTAATAGATCTGGGAGCAGAGGGCTTCTCTCTCCTGAGTGATGGCTGGTGAATCCTCATTCCGAGAGGAAGAGAAAATGGGATTGCAATCCTCCTGCCCATGCTGTGCTGGGTGTCCGAAGGGGAGGCAGGGTCAGGCCATAGACCTACCGTCTCTTTCTGGCATGGGTCAAATCCAGCCCCAGCCAGGACAGTGTGACCTTATCCCCATGAAGCTTTCCCATGGACTGGGGAACCCGTAGGCAGAGGTCTGGCTCTGGATGGACCATGCAGAGGTGGGCACTGGTGGCCAGCCTTGCTGTTCTCCCTGGCTGGGGCTGGAGGAGGGGCTCAGGGCAGCTGTGGTCTTTGTGACTCTAAATTTCAGGGTTGTTGGTAGGAAACAGGACATGGCTGTGCCAGCGCTGCCAGGAGATCCCACCTGGAGGTACAGACAGCTCTGATCAAAGGAGCTGAACCTGATGTGGTCTCCTTGCAGCTTGCTGTGGAAGGCCACCACTGTCTAAAGCCAACGGAGGAAATTCCTGTGGCCTTCAGGCTTTGCAGGTGTTCATCCATGCCTTGCAAAGCCCTGGCACTGCAAAGCCCTGCTGCAGGTCTGCCAGGGACGGGGCCTTACCCGCTTGAGTGCTTTGTTCTCAGCTCCAGCAGAGCTGGAGAGGACCTCCCCCTTTCTGGGAGGGGATGAGAAGGCTCTTCCTGCAGCCCTCCCTCACCCTGCACCTCCTCCTGGGGTGAGAACTGGGGAGAGGAGGTAAGGGCAAGAGGAGATGCACGAGGCCAACTGGGTCTGTTGCGCAGCGGCAGGGCAGGAGGCATCCCCAGCACCTTCTCCACACTGCTTGGAAACATGCCCCGAAGTCTAGCTCAGTTTGCCCTGATGGGATTTCAGCTGTCACAAAGGCATCAAAAGCCCCTCAGCAGCTCCCCTCCACCCTTGGTGGGTCCATCGCATCCGTGGGTAACTTCTCATAGCTGTGTAAGCAAGCCTAGCATGGGAGAGATGTTGGTTTGGGCCTCTCAGTGTTTGACCCAACTTTTCCATCACTCTCTCCATCCTCAGCATCACTTTTATCCCTTTTCTCGCATCCCTCCCACCCCGGGGCTGCTGTCCCCGTGGGGTGGAGAGCGTAGGCTCAGCCTCGAGGGCTGTGCCTTCCACATATCCTGCAGCTTTTTGCAAAGCCCTGCCTTGAAGAGCTGCCCACGGGCATGCACCAGCACCCAGCCCAGCTCGTCTGCAGGGCCAGAACGCACAGACCTGCAGGCACAGATTTTAGGTAGCATTTGCCCTCCCTGCCTGTCAAAGCAAGACTAAAGTGCGTTCTTAAAACCAGGCTCTAACGTGGTGATGCATTATTGCTTGCGTCGGTGCCAGCAGCTGAATGCAGCTGTCCTTCACTTCCCGAGCGTGTTCTCCGGGCCAAAATCAGCGCAGATGCTGCAGAAACCATCGCCTCCATTTTGCCGAATTCCTCACGCGGACAATTGCCGCTGTATTTTCTGCTGTCTGTAGGTGACCGGCGTGGCCGCACGCCTGTTCCCTGTCCCACCAGCGTCGGCAGACAATGGTTGTGCTCTCTTTGCATGGGCCGGGGCAGTGGGAGTTGGCTCTCGTGCTTAGAGAATGGAAACTGCACCAGCGGCGCGTTCATGAAACGTATTCCCACTTCTGCACTTTCCCAGAACAAAGGAGCAGTGTCAAGTGGAATTACAGCTCAAATATCACGGTGGTTAAATGTAGGTGGTCCCGAGGTCCGTGCAGGGGATTTGGAACTCGGCTCCGACAACAGCCCCGCGACTGTATAATAGAACTGCTGGGATTGACTGAAAGAGCTTGTTTTTGGGCAGAAATAGAGGTGGCTTTGTGTTAGCTCTGGGCAGTCCCCAACGCTGACGGCTTGTTTTTGCAACAAAGCTAAAATATTGCCTACCGGAGCTGGGCCCGGCCGGGCAGCCCTCGGGGACCCGCGCTGCCCCGTGGCTGGCGAGGGTGGACGCCGGGAGCCGGGACAGAGGGACGAGCTGTGGGGTTTGCCGAGAGCGGGGTCTGCAGCTGAGCTCCTCTCGCAGCGCCGGAGGAGGACGGGGGATCGCAGGGCACAGCCCTGCCCGGCCAGAGCCGCCTCGGCCCCCAGCTGCGCTTGCCTGGGCAGGGGATAAAGAGACTTTCGTGCTTTAAAAGAAACGGGGTTTGTGTCTGACCTCCTGCAGCAGCGCTGGCAGGGTGGTTCAGGCTACAGGCCGGCTTTTAAATAAGCTGCCCAGGGGAGCGGGGCTGGTCCGGAGCAGCAGCCCGGAGCTGCGGGATGCCTGATGCTTGGCTGAGGGATGGGCTGGCCCAGGCGATGCTCCGGCTTCGCTTGCTCCCGGGGCTCGGGCTTTGCTTGCTCAGAGCCTGGCAGAGGTGTCCCCACTTGCCAGCATCACACCCCCCAAATCGTACCATAGTTTTCCAGGAGACAGGATACAAGGGGACAACAATAAAACCAGTTTCCCTTGCTCGCCTTGGGTATTATCCTCTCCGGCTCCGGGTTTCCAGCAGGGAAGTGCTCCGTGCGTGGCACCGCTAACCCCTCGCTATGTGCGCTTCCCCGGCAGGGCTCTGCGTGATGAGCGGCGCGGCCATCTTCACAGTGAGGCACACGGACTGGCACCAAGCCTCGGAAAACACCTCCTACGGCTTCGCCTATATCCTGGCGTGGCTGGCCTTCCCCCTGGCCCTCGCCAGCGGCATCGTCTACGTCATCCTACGGAAGCGCGAGTGATGCCGCGGGAGGCGACGTGGCGTGACAAGGGCACTCATGACGTCCACGGAGGAGACGGAGGCGGGGGAAAATAGACGAGAAAACGGAAAAGAAAATTAACCAAAAAAAAAAAAAAAGGAAAAAAAAAGAAAAGGAATAAACCCTCCCACCAAAACCAAAACCAAACCCAACTGACCCCAAAAGGAAACACTCAAAGGGTTACTTGTTAATTGAAGATGTATATAGTATCTATGGTTTAAAAAACCTATTTATAACACTTTTTACATATATGTACATAGTATTGTTTGCTTTTGTTGACCATACGCTACGTTTTAAAGCCTAAAGCAAGTGCCTAAGGAACTATTACTCCTAACAGTGTAACAAGAGCGCGGTGATTTTTCTCTCATGCAAAATCCTCTTTGACCTGAACTCTCCTCCCCCATCCCAGCCCGTACCGAACCGTCAGAAACCCCCAGCTCTGACTGGTTCTAGGCTGGCATAAATCAGAGTTAGGCCTGTTTACGCCAGCCGGAGGGTTGGTCCCCACTCCTGCCTCATGCTGTGATCCTGGTAACTGAAGTGCACGTCCAGATCTGACGGGAGACGCTTCCGAAAGGTTTGAAGGATTTTGGAGCAAAGGCTTTGATTGCCCCAAGTGCCTAAATGACTTATGTGCCTAAGTCCCATGGCCTTGCCACCACACCCGCTGGGAATTTGGGCTTTTAAATCACTTAGGTGGAATCGCAATCCAGCGTGGGCTGTCCTCCTTCGCCCGCGTGGGCTCTGGGGGGGCTCCCGGCACCCGTGCCGGCGGGGCTGGGGTGCGTGCCGTGCCGTGCCGTGCCGTGCCGTGCCGTGCCGTGCCGTGCTGAGCCGCCGGGGCACTGATGCTCCCGACCGTGAAACGTGCTTTATCCTTGCCGTGGAGCTAAACTACCGATGAGAAAGAAGCAAACCCAGTATATCTATGAAATCAAATACCAGATATATGAAATGGTGCTATCTATTTACCATTCCTTATATTGCTAGCCATTTAACCTTATTCACTGGAAATTCAGTTAACAATCTTGAGGTAAACAACAAAGCTAGAAATGAGAAATAATTCTGTGTAATATAAATGAGCTATAACTGCTTTTGTACTTAGACTTGCTCTTACTATTATTTTTAATAAAGCATTTATAACCGACGTTCCTTTTTTCCCCCCTCGTGGTCAAGAGGAACAGAAAGAGTTCTGGGTGGAGCCCTGTCGGTCTTTGCTGCCGGAGCGAGATGTCTGTCCTCTGTCTGTGCGTCAGCGATGTGTCTGGCCATGAATTGAACGGGCACCTGCGCAGACCCCAGGCTGCCTTCTGAGGACTCCAGACACTGTGTTGCTGTTGTTGTTTTTGTTTCATTTTGGGTTTTTTTTTTGTTGGTTTTTTTTTTTTTTTGCTTTGCTTTTCTGATTTTATACCGACTGTGTGGACTAAGAAGCAATGAAATAAAAGTCAGAATAACTCAGTTGCTTCTGCTTTTTGGCATTTTTGCGGGTTAGAGCCGCGCTGTGCTCTACCAGTCTGCTTGCACGGCCATCCCACGGCAGGTCTCCGTGTTGCCATGTAGCAGATTTGTGGGCTAATTCATGCCGCTGAGAGAGGCTCTGAGCTCGCTGCGTGGCAGAGGTACCTGTGCCGGTGGGGTAACCCTGCGCCAGAGTCAGTGCCGGGGCCAGGAACGGAGCTCATGGCCCCGCGCCGTAGTGCTGCTGCGTGCTCATCTTTCTGCCTCTGTCCTAAGATGCTCCTGTGATGTGGCCACCGACTCCCCAAAGACAGGAGCCAGGCAGCAGCTGGCAGGACCACACTCACCCCTCCCTGAGCAGGGACCGTTCAGGTCAGCATCAGCTGCCGGGGGGATCCGGCCGGCTCTGCCACCCGCCGCAGACCTTTCAGCCCTGTGCGCCAAAACACCCGGGGCCTGGGGGTGCAGTTAGGGCCGGGGGGATCAGCACATTGTGCGCTGTATGTGCAGCCTTGACGGCTGGCACGGAAGCGTGCACGCTTCCCCTCGCTCGGTCATTTGGCTATTAAATATCCGAGCTGATGTAGCAACTGGTGCTGGCAGGAACACGATGGCTCTTGCAGCACTGCGTGTTGAGGCCAGTTATTAACATCAGGCCTCATCCCGAAGCCCTCAACGCAGCCACATCCCAAAGGGAAGGAGCAGGAGCTGCCTCACACCTCGGCCGCTCAGCGCAGAGCCTGGGCAGCACAGTGCGACCACCCTGGGGGGCCTGGCTTGCCCGTGGGGGCTCCTGGTTGGGGTTTTCCAGCTAGGACTATCCCCCTGTGTGCTCATTTTGCTGAGCTGCGACCAAGCCCGGAGGGTTTCTCGCTTGCTGAGGCAGCATTCACACCCCCGCGCGCTGCGGCGCTGGGACACGTGGCCACCCTGGGTCCTGCTGAGCTTGGCACCACGTACCCGGCAACGGGGACACAAATTTCCCTTCTGAGGAGCAGGTAGGAACACAGGCGGGTTTTGCCCCTCCTATAGGAAAATTAAAGATGCTCTTTTTCACTTTGGGTCAGTGCTCAGGAGGCACAAAAAAGCTGACTGCTTCATTTTTGCCTCTCAGCATGGTGCTCTTCGTCCGTTCGAGGTGTAAATAAGCGAGCGGCGTCAGTTCGAATCAACATCTCAGTGTTGCGTAGCTGTTTCGTCTCGGGGATGCATTTCTGAAAGCATGCAAAGCAAGATGACTTTTGAAGTGGAAACCATGCAAAGGTTTGAATCCGTTTTGGAAAGGGTCCAAAGGGGAACTGCCACCGATTTGTGCCGGAGTTGATGTGTGTGTCCCCCACCCCGACTGTCTCATTTGGGTTGGCTCCGCTGGGCTGGAAAATGCCAGACCCTGTTACCCCGGCTCTCGACCACGGCTGCAAACGTGCCCCACGCCTCGGTGGCCTGGGGGGACCGGAGCTGCCGGGCGAGACCTGGCAGCTGCGCCTGGTCCCTCCACCCGGGACCCTTTCACAGCATCGCGCCGGCCTCCAACGGACTCTTTTGGCCTTTTTTGTTTTGCCTCGATTCCCTCAACCCGGGCCTCCCCGGTGCCACACGCGAGGCGGGGGGGCAGCGGGGGGACGGCGGCGGCCCCACTCGCGGTCCGCGGCCGCCGCCCGGTGGCTGCGTGCGGCAAGGCGGCCCACGGGCGGCACGGCTGGGGGGACCCCCCCTCCGCCTGTGCACCCCGACAGCCGGGCGCCAGCCCGCTCCCCGCTTGGGGGGAGGGGGGGGCTGCGATTTTTAAGGCGCACGGTCAGGGTGTCCCCCGAGGTGACAGCAGGGACAGGGCCGAAGTGATGTCCCCCGCGGTGGGAGCATCGCCTGTCCCTGCCGTCGGGCCGTGGGCGATGCACCGCAGCTCCCAGCCCGTGCGTTAGCAGCACGGGGGGCTGTCCCCCCCGCATCGCGTGCTGCCCACGGCGGGGTTAAAGTGCACATAATTAATAAGAAAAACGCAGGGAGCTCCAGAGGTGTCTGGTCCTGTCTCCTGGTTGGGGTGGGACCATCACCAGTGCTCGACGTGGGACCGTCACCAACACTCGACGTGGGGACCATCACCAGTGCTCGACGTGGGACTGTCACCAACACTCGACGTGGGACCATCACCAGCGCTAGACGGGGCTGGGCTTTGTTTAGCCGAGCCTTGAAAACCTCCAAGTGTGGCGAGTCCCTGACACTCTCCTCCTAGTGACAAAGCCTTTCCTACACACCAGCCCCAACGTCCCAGGCCTCAGCCTGCCCCTCATTACATCGAACGGCTGCAGCGACCGTCCCCGGAGCCCCAGCCCAGGAACCCACCTCCGCAAGGGATGTGGGGACCACCAGCACCCGGGCTGGAGGTACGTCACCCACGGCGGGTGCTCCGTTCCCCGCACACGGTTCTTCCAGCTCACAACGTGATGGAAGACATTAAGGCAGGACCCAGCATTTCTGCCCGATCAGCTGTAACCACACTTAGAGCTAAATGAGACTCAAATATTTCAGTGCACCCTGGGGCTACAGCCCAATTAAAATCAAGACAGCCCATAAACCAGCTAGCTGAAGAAAACAGCAGCAGTACGGTACGACGTGGCAGAGGGGTGAAAAAAATATTAGGGAAGTTTCTTTAATGTGTGTTGTATCATAAAAGCACTTGTTTAAATGGCTTTTCTAGTGTTCTCAGCAGTAAATACTTCTGAAAAACGCGCTGAGCAAATCTCATCTTCCTCTTTCATTTACTGCCTTGTAAATTGGAAAATTATGGTAGGAATAAAAACCCCCGGTGCCCGGGAGCAGCTGTTTTGCTCGCAGCCTCCTCTCCCCGCTCCGCCCGCTGCGGCTCCCGGCGCGGCCGGGCGGGGGCAGCCCGGAGCCGCCGCTCCCGGAGCCGGGGAGGGGATGGGAAGGGGAGAGGAGAGCAGGGGAAGGGAAGGGAAGGGAAGGGAAGGGAAGGGAAGGGAAGGGAAGGGAAGGGAAGGGGAGGGGAGGGGAGGGGAGGGGAGGGGAGGGGAGGGCTGGGGAGGGGAGGGCTGGGGCCCGGCCCTGCCCCGCCGGTGCCACCGCCCCTGCCCCGAGGGATGGGTGCGGGGCAGAGGGTCCCTGCGCAGGACCTGGCTCTAAACCCGGTGCAGGCAGGAGCAGCTAAACCTGGGAGAGAGCGGAGTGCGGAGCAGCTGGGTTCCCCGCGGCCCTGGGCAGGCGAAGAGTGGCTGTCCCGGGCTCGGCCATGCTGCAGACCCAGGTAGGAACAGCTGAGGGGGTCACCCAGGTCTCTTTGGCCGTGGGGTCAATTAACTGTCCTTGGCCGGGGGTCAGCCAGGCCTCCTTACAGAGCATGCAGCAGTGCTCCCCTCCGGGGCACACTGGCCGTTGCTGCTCTTTGGCTGCCCGTGTGAAGCCCTCTTCCTTTGCACCAACGTGGTCTTTGCACCTATAGATAAGGCGGGTGCGAGCGTGCTGACCACCCCATGGAAATCCAGCTGTGCAGCCATCACTAAGTGCCAGCTAATTAGTTAATTCTGACTTGACTTCTTTAGTCAATGTTGTATTAATTCATGCTGGGAAGGTTTCCTTCAGACCACAGTGGCTGACAAGGAGCAAGAGGCTTTTTAGTCTGTCAAAATGAACAAGGGGGCTCATTCCAGAGCGGCTCAGCCTGGGAATGCTCAGCTGTGGACACACGAGGATGACCCGGGTGGGAGGGAGCATGGTTCTCTGCAGAGACCCGGGCTCCTGGGGGCGTCTCAAAGTCAGCTAAAGATGCTCCAGTCCCTTCTCCTCCTCTTGGCCAGAATCTGTTCGTGACCAAGGAACGCACCTGAAGCAAATCCAGCATTTGTGACTGTAAATCCATGTCAAGGGCCAATACCTTGCAGGGAGCATCAGACATCCTCACGACAAACTCAAGTCAATTAGCAAAGCGGCAAAGTTTGTTAGCAACGCACAATTAATCATCCCACACAATCTGCGTGGAGGAAGCAGTGTGGGCAAGTGACCCTGGCGCTGGAAGTCAAACAGCCCTGGTACAAATCATCCTTTTCATTTTCTTTTCCACCTTGGCTGCTTAGTCTGTTTGTATTAACTGAGACGAACCACATCTGTGCACATTTTATTGCTGCCATTCAGCAAGAACTGAGGTGAGTGGCGATTCTTTTTCCATTGTTTTTATGTTTTTAGGTGACACAGATAGTGTCAGGTAACCTGTCCTGGGTGGGAGGGCTCCGCAGCTGCCCACTTCAGCCCTGTTCAAGACTAGCGGAGGAAGAGGCTCAAATCACGCATGATTTGAGCAGGTTTTGTTGCTACTTTGTAATCAGGTTAATTAAAAAACAAGTGTTATAACACCACCACCACTATGACTGGGCTTTGAATAAAACCATCCACTCCAGACCTCCCCTGCCCAACTCTCCCAAGCACAGGGGTGCTGAGGGCTGGATTTTCCCCAGATGGGTTGGAGCTGGGATGTGGTTAGTGAATGTATACTTAGATCCATTGAGGACCTGACTGGAGCAGTCTCAGCCTGCTTTCAGAGTCTAGTGACGCTTTTTTTCTGCATCCCATTACCCATCCCCTGAGCTGTCCTGTCCCTGCGCCGTCCTCGTGCTCCAGCCTGCCCTCAAACCTTCCCCTCCCGTCTCTGCCCTCCGGCGCTGACCCCGCAGCCCTCCTATTCTCACTTGGTCAACTTTTTGCCCCGTAATTATTTAATGTGATTATTGATGCTTCCCTGAACACAACCTCTTTGTGCGGTGATTTATGGAGTGCTTCCTCCGCCGCAGCTCCCCGCTCCCCTCGCAGGGACGGGCTGATCAGGGGCTGCAGGCGGGAGATGCTGCCTTGGCCCACGTGCTGAGCACCAAGTCTGTGTGCAAGTGCTCAAGTCCCCTGCCTTGAAGTCAGGAGGTGCCTGAGAGACAACCAGGAGTGTTTAGTGGGTCTAACCCTGACTTCAGCCAAGGATGATCTATCATAGAATCACAGAATGGGTTGGGTTGGAAGGGACCCTAAAGACCATCTAGTTCCACCCCCTGCCATGGTGTCCTGGACACATGGGCAGGGACACCTTCCACTAGACCAGGTTGCTCCAAGCCCCATCCAACCTGGCCTTGAACCCTTCCAGGGATGGGGCAGCCACAGCTTCTCTGGGCAACCGGTGCCAGGGCCTCACCACCCTCACGGTGAAGAATTTCTTCCTTAGGTCTAATCGGAATCTGCCCTTTTTCAGTTTGAACCCATTACCCCTTGTCCTATCACTACAGGCCCTGCTAAAAAGTCTGTCCCCATCTTTCCTATAAGCCCCTTTAGGTGCTGGAAGGCTGCAATAAGGTCTCCCCGGAGCCTTCTCTTCTCCAGGCTGAACAACCCCAACTCTCTCAGCCTGTCCCCAGAGCAGAGGGGCTCCAGCCCTCGGATCATCTCCGTGGCCTCCTCTGGCCCCGCTCCAGCAGGTCCGTGTCCTTCTTGTGCTGAGGCCCCAGAGCTGGAGGCAGCACTGCAGGGGGGTCTCCCCAGAGCGGAGCAGAGGGGCAGAATCCCCTCCCTCGCCCTGCTGGCCACGCTGCTGGGGATGCAGCCCAGGCACGGTTGGCTTTCTGGGCTGCGAGCGCACAGTGCTGGGTCATGGCCAGCATCTCATCAACCAACACCCCCAAGTCCTTCTCCTCAGGGCTGCTCTTGATCCATTCTCTGCCCAGCCTGTATTTGTGCTTGGGATTGCCCCGACCCATGTGCAGGACCTTGCACTTGGCCTTGTTGAACTTCATGAAATTCGCAGGTCCCTCTGGACGGCATCCCTTCCCTCCTATCCATGCTGGGGCTGAAAGCGTGCGGCTCTGGGGACACTCCCGCAGGGTCTGTCCCCGGGGTGGTTTCGCACCCCTTAGCCCCCGCTGTGTCTGGCATTGCCTCCGCCCAAGGCGGTGCTGCCCCTTCCCCGGAGCGGGGTGGAGAAAGGGTGGCTGCGACTGCCCCAAGCTGCAGGAAGATGCTCGGAGCTGGGCTGGGAGCCGGCAGAGCTCCCGGGCTCTGGTCTCTGCCTCCCCGCGATGCCGGAGGGAGCGGGTCTGTGGCTGCAGCCCGGGACCCCGTCCTCCCGCTCCCCCCTGCCTGCTCCGCGCCCCACAGCCCGCGGCCCCTCGCTTGGGTTTACGCTCTCACTAAGCCTCCCAGCATTAACAAGCCACTTCTTCCCAGACTGATGAAAGGATAAAAGCACCGAGTTGTCCCTGGTTTATTCGCTTCCTGGGGGATAATGCAACGTCTTTAACTTTCCCCAAAGGGCGTGCTTTCCTGGGGGAATCCTTGGCCAGCACTTTGCAGGATGGTTTTAGTGCCTGTCTGCAGGCACCGGGTGGGGCGAGGCTTTATTTTAAAGTGCTTTAACTGCTTCATTTCAGTCTTTGTCAGTTGTGTTTCCTTTCATATATACTTTTTTGGCTTTCATTTCCCAGGGCTCCCTCTTATCTGCCTTCGGAGACAGCCCTTGTAAAAATAAAAATCAAACCCCCAAAGCACTCTCCCTGGGATGCTTTCAAGAGAAAGGCCCCTGCCCCCTTTCAAACCTCTTTTGAGAAAAATAGATCCCAAGCCTGCGTACGCCACAGCCTACAGGAAAGTCTTTGAAGTAAATTAAACCAAATTAGTGTCTATGATATAGATGAGCAGAGGAGCTCCCGCTGTGTCACTGGCCTGGCCCTTTGCGTAATCTTTAACCCCTCTCCCTTGCTCCACGCTCGCCTCTAATTGACCGTGAAGCACCTGGGGGGGATTTGGAGGCGATCCCATCTGCCCTCGGTGGGCAGGGTCTCCTGCCGCCCGCACCGAGGGGATGGGGAGTACTTAATGGGCCTGGGAGTAAGCTGGGATAATGAATTACTTTTCACCTCTCTTTCCTTGTGTTCAGTATCTAATTTTTTTTTTTTCTCTTCTCTCTGATTCCCCCTTAACGAGAGCCCCCCTGGGCCCAGGGGCACCCCAGCGTGGCCCTGGTGCCCCCGGCTGTGCCGCTGGAGCTGCCCCTGACCCCTCTGCAGCCGAGGAGCAGGTGGAGCGGGAGGTTCCCGAGCCCCGAAGGCTGCTGAAGCTCTGCAGGGTGCGTGTTCCCACCGCCCCGCGCAGCCCTTTGTGCGCCTGACCCAGGGCTCGGGAACCAGCTGAATTTGGCCGTGAACTGGGATGAGGTATGCTGGCATTTAACTTGGTCAAAAAAAGGGGGTGGGTTTTTTTGGGGGGGGTGTGGAAATGAGTGTTGGGGGAACTTGAGCCTCTGTTGACCTCTGTGTTGTGCTGGGAGAGCAGCATGTGGCCTTGCAGGCTGCAAGCTGGGCAGGCTCGCAGCGAGGCAGTTGAGAGATACCTGTGTCAAGAGATAATTGCGCGTGCAAATGACATGGATGCACGTGCAAGGAAAGCATTGCATATGCAAATGACCCACCCGTGGCAGGAGGTGACCGTACATCTGATTATCCTGCAGCAGCTGACGGGCTCATGCTTTGGTGCTTGACCTGGGGGAGTTGTGCTGTGGGCTGGCTCCAGTCCCCACGGGGAGCCCTACCCGGCCCCCAGGTGCTGCTCCAAAAACGCACCGCTCTCCTGGAGGTCCCGGGCCGATCCCCCAGCCCTGGCTGGGTGTCTCGGGCACTGGGATGAGCCTTGAGTCTGCACCGAGCCCTGGGAGTCTGCTGGGCACGGTCGGGTAGCTGCTTCTGCGGGTGCATTCAGTGCCCTTTGCAGGATGGCGTGGGGCTGGTCCCTCCCAGGGGAGAGCAGGGAGCAAGCGCCGGGGCCGAGCTCTGCCTGGGTGCTCCTGGCAGGACTAGCTCGTGGTCCTTGGGCAGGATCTGTGCCAGAGAGGAGTCAGCACTGCATTAGGTGCTTCCCACACCTGCCCCTAAGGCCTGTTAGGATGCCCCTGAGCCACTGACAACTTTTTGGGGTTCACTAGAGTGCTCCTTTAGGAACCTGCAGCAGGGTCACCCACCCCTTTTCCTGAGAGGTCTCGGAGCAAACCCTGGGGACCCCCTTGGGACAGCTGTCATTGTGCTGAGACATCTTCATGCAGTGGCAATAGTCTCCAAAGCGCTTTGAGCTCAGATGGTGGCACCAGCTGCGCTTTTTCTGGCAGGGAGTGACCAGCGTCTGCATGTGGCCGGTGAAGGGATGGGGACACAAGCGTGAAGTTTTGTGTCAGTACCAAAGGGCAGCGTGGCTGAACGCCCTGGTTTGGGAGGGGATGCTCTGCAGTCCCGCAGCGGCCTGGAGCGTTACCTCTGGGGCTGCTCTTGCCCGGCAGTGTACGTGGCAATTATTTTGGTTCCTGCAAGCATTCCTGCAGACAGAGGTTTCAGAAGGGGCTGCATATTCTCTAAGTGTGGCTATAAATAAATTACGGCCAAATTAAATCATGAAGCAAAAATAAAACCCCATGAAGCTGACAGGCAAACAAACAAAACCCCTGAGCCCTGGAAGCGCGCAGGAGAGGGCAGCAGGCTGCTGGGCTCGGGGTCCTAGGGAGCTCCTGTGCTGAGAGCTCATCTTGGAGTGGAGCTGAGCATCCACACGGTCTTGTGGATTGGTTGACTAAATCATCCTGAAAAAGAGTGCTGCGCAATGCCGTTCTGTGGGCAAGCCAGTGCTGCCTCAGTTTCCCCACCTGCAAAGCACAGGCAGGACCCTGCGTACCTGCCAGCCTGCGTTGCGTGGTGGGAGACTGGGATCGTGCCCTGGGACCCCTGCACGGCGCAGGCAAAGGGTGGCATGGGGCTGACCCAGGCTCCTCGCAACGCAGAGGCACCGATGTGCAAGCCACCCATTGCATTGAACTGTCGCTGCACGGAAGAAGCACCCACGGCATCCTCCTCCTCTTCCTCCTCCTCCTCTGGGCTGGCTGAGTAAAGCCGAAGCCAAGCATTTGGTTTTGCTTATTATGTATAAGGATGCACAGGCAGGACCAATTGTACTTTAAAGCATCAGCTTCCTGGCTCTAGGCTGCGGACTCACTTTGACGCAGACCAGCTCAGACTGACTAGCAGTGGTCAGCACAGTGTGTGGGATCGCTTTTTGGGATGAATTGGTCCATTTTCAGAGTGGATTTGCGCCCTCCCGAAGCCTGGTGCTCGGCTCTTGCTGGGGCTCTGGGGGGGACTTGCACAGACAGTTTTCTCCAGTCCTGGGCTTCTCTGACTAATGCCTGGAAAAATCAAATGGTCCCACAATGGGGCTTAATTCAGGGCCAAAGGAAGAGCCAATAAATCTCTATGAATGTAAACGATGTCATCTTTAACCGAGGCTGCGTAGCGGGGGAAGCTGTTACGGGGAGGGCAGGTGGTGTCACGCTGTAAGGTCAGGCCGGGTTATCTGATGCCCTCCGGGGCTGGGGAACAGTCTGTCTGCGCAAGTTGAGATCCCTTGTCCTTTCCCACCAGCCTTGTAACATCAGGCATAGTGCGAGACCTCCCCTGCGTAGGAAGCCGGAGTGTGTACCTAGGGAGATGCAAGGAGAGGCTTTTTAGCTGTGAATCAGAGCATCGAAAAGGAAATTCCCGTTGCTGGGGGTGGTAGGAGGAATGATTCGCTGTTACGTTTTAAGTGGTCTTACTGAATGCTTCGGGTGCTCAGAGGAAAAAGAGATGAGGGGAGAAGGCAAAGGACAAGAACAAGATAGACTGACATTTTCACGCGGCTGCGCAGGGCTTCCCGATGTGCCAGGGTGAGCACTTATTCACGTCACGTTCTCAAGCTTCACGTGCAGATGGGCAGTGCCGTTGGTGGCCGAGCATCCCGCTTGTTTTTCCAAAGTGCTCCCTGTGCTTCCCATACCTTCTTGATCCATCTCTTCCAGCCCAAACCAGCCTCAAACCTACCTTTCACCACCAAGACAAGTAGATTTAGCTCCTTTGGTCTATCGATAACTGTGATGAGCAACCAGAGCGCACCCAGCACAGGTCCAGGCATTTGGCCACAGCTTCATCCCGCCAGGATAGCAACATTCCTCCATCCGTTGCATCCCAAATGGAGGTCTCATATATCCATTTACCTGAAGTCAAACAGCCGTGGCTGTTGTCTGAAAACAGTAAGCTCAAGGTGCGGCTCTCATTGCAAGAAGCAGAGTGACAGCAATTGCTGCAGAGCTGGGCTTCCCCAGGGTTGTACAGAATCACAGAATGGGTGGAAGGAGCCTCTGGAGCCCACCCAGCCCAGCCCCTGCCAGAGCAGGGTCACCCAGCGCAGGCTGCACAGGGCCGCGTCCAGGCGGGCTGGAATCTCTCCAGAGAAGGAGACTCCACACCCTCCCTGGGCAGCCTGTGCCAGGGCTCGGGCACCTCACAGCGAAGACGTTTTTCCTCGTGTTCAGGCGGAACTTCCCGTGTTCCAGTTTGTGCCCGTTGCCCCTTGTCCTGTCGCTGGGCACCACTGAGAAGAGTCTGGCCCCGTCCTCTTGACACCCGCCCTGGAGATATTGATAAGTGTTGGGGAGGTCCCCTCTCAGTCTGCTCTTCCTCAGGCTGAACAGCCCCAGCTCCCTCAGCCTTTCCCCACAGGAGAGATGCTCCAGGCCCTCAGCATCTCTGTACCCTCCGCTGGGCTCTCTCCAGTAGCTCCTCGTCTCTCTGGAACTGGGGAGCCCAGAACTGGACCCAGGACTCCAGATGGGGCCTCACCAGGGCAGAGCAGAGGGGGAGGAGAACCTCCCTCGACCTGCTGGCCACACTCTTCCCAATGCACCCCAGGACGCCGTTGGCCTTCCTGGCCCAAGGGCATGTTGCTGGCTCGTGGTGAACTTGTCACCCCCCAGGACTCCCAGGTCCTTCTCTGCAGAGCTGCTCTCCAGGAGGTCACTCCCAACCTGTCCCGGTGCAGGGGGTTGTTCCTCCCCAGGGGCAGGACCCTGTGCTTGCCCACATTGAACCTCATGAGGTTCCTCTCCGCCCAACGCTCCAGCCTGTCCAGGTCTCGCTGAATGGCAGCACAGCCTCTGGTGTGTCAGCCAGTCCTCCCAGTTCCGTATCATCATCAGTACGTGCGTTTGGATCCTGGTTGCTCCCCTTTGCTGACAGCCCCCAGGTGCTTTGCCCTTGGCCTGGAGCTGTTGTACCACTGGGATGGGCACCGGGACTGTGGATGGGGATTTAGGAGGGCTGGGCTGGGATCTCAGCCTCCTGTCTGCTGTACCTTGTGGTGTCCCCTCAGCTTCCCCAGCGCTGCCCGGGGCAGGCAGGGCTGTCTCCGGCTGTGCATGGTCCCATTGGAATGCTGCGGCTCCGGCCAGGGACCTGGTGGCAAGGCAGAGCATCTGGCGAGCAGGCACCGCGGCACGGCACTTCATGTCCGTGGAAATCAGGTGAGGAAGCACGCTGGTGACGATGGCAAACTGCGGCAGAGCAGGGAATTCAGCGTGATCGACCCTCTCCCTTGTTCTTTCTTTTATGGGCTACACTCTCATTATAAATAATAGATGGGGCGGGCAGGGGGTGAAGCAAGAGGATAAATGACTTGCCCAGGGTGGCACCGGATCCCCGTTAAACAGCTGTTTGGAGCATCCCGGTGCCCTCAGGCAACATCCCGGGGCCAGGGCGGTGCATCCCCCGCCCTCCTGGGGCTGGCTGGGTCCCAGCAGCGCCCTCCAGAACCTGGGAAGGGGAGCTGAGGCGGTGGGGAGAAAGGGTGGGGAACCCTGAGTGCTTAAATATTCTAATCACTCTATCTTCTGGGAGATAATACTTTTAATTTTCGGCACACAAAGAATATGTCCTGAACCAGAAGGGGTTTGCCTAATTCATCATGCTTGCTTTCCGCACAATACCCGGGCTGACAAGCATAACATTTTAAAATGAGAGAAGTGGACATAATTAATGCTCATGAATTGCAAACGCTTCTTTATTAAAGGGCTTTCGCTTGCCCCCGGACCATCTGCTTCATATCACTGGGCTGGGGTCCTCAGGCTATAATAACTTGCAGCTTTAATAATTTTACCTCTTAATTAAAGCTCATCTCAAAGTGCAGGAGCACAGACATGTTCCCAGCCCAGATTTGATTTTAACAGAGGAAACCTTGAGGGATGGGTAATAGAATTTGCATCCTTTCCTTTTGAAGCATCTCTCCGACCAGGGCCATCCCCAGGCTGGCGCTGGCTGGGGAGGACCAAGGGGCTGGTGTCCTCGAAGGCTGTGGGTTTTCTAGGGACTGGAGGCCTGAGCTCTGCACCTCTGCTCCTCCCGTGACGGTCACGGACCCAGCGCATGGGCGCAGCGCAGCCCTCGAGGGCCACGAAGCCCCAGGAGCGCTTGGGCGTGGGGCAGGAGATCCCTGAGGAGCAGCCCGTGCCCGGATCCCGCGTGGCTCCGCCGAGGCCAGGCTAAGGCATCAGGCGAGCTCCGGCCCCAGCAGCAGGAGGGCTGACGGCATTTTTACCCTGCCAGGGGATCCCAAGCCCCTGTGCCCTGCTGTCAGGTTAAATAAAGCCCGGGGCCGTGCGGGGGAGATGGTCCCGGGCTTTGCCTGGTGCCCCTGGAGACTCGGGGTGCCCCGAACCCTTCCAAGGGCTGCGGCAAAGCCGACACCATCCGCATCTGCTCTCCCCACAGATTCGGGTGACCTGTCGGGGGGCTGCGCTCCCTTCAGATGGGATGAGTTGACAGTGCATGAAATACGGTGGATTAATTCACTCTTCATCGTTGCTAGACGTGAGGCCAAAGGTCGGGGTCCATTAAGAAAACTAGGTATGAATTAATGCCCTGTACACACATCGCAGGCCTTCTTGTGGACAGAATATTTTATTCTAAAATGTTGTTTTAATTATTTATGTGTTAATTGATTGCTATAGAACTAGATTCGCCAATGGTGCATTAATGCGGAAGAGTTTAGGTTTTGAATTACACTTTGTTTGTCCAAATTGAAAAATCAATAAATAATCTAAGATCCAGAGAGATATCTTGAGAGAGAGAGAGAGAGATTTTTTTTTTTTTTTTTTTTTTTTTCCTAGTGGCTGAAATGCTCCAAGTAAGCCAGAGACAAGTCTATCAGAGTGATCTGTTTAAATCCTTCAGCCTTGGAAAGACAGAGCCCTGTTTGAATCATAGAATCATAGAATTGTTCTGGTTGGAAGAAACCTCCAAGATCATCGGCTCCAACCATTAACCCAGCATTACCAAGTTCACCACTAAATCATATCCCTTAGGGCCTCGTCTAAACGTCTTTTGAATCCCTCCAGGGATGGGGACTCCCCCACTGCCCTGGGCAGCCTGTGCCAGGGCCTGACAGCCCTTTCGGGGAAGAAATGGTTCCCAATATCCAACCTAAACCTCCCCTGGCGCAACTTGAGGCCGTTTCCTCTCATCCTGTCGCCTGTTCCTTGGGAGAAGAGACCGACCCCCCCTGGCTCCAACCTCCTTTCAGGGAGTTGCAGAGAGCGAGAAGGTCTCCCCTCAGCCTCCTTTTCTCCAGGCCAAACCCCCCCAGGTCCCTCAGCCGCTCCTCACAGCACTTGTGCTCCAGACCCTTCCCCAGCTCCGTTGCCCGTCTCTGGACACGCTCCAGCCCCTCAGTGTCTGTCTTGGAGTGAGGGGCCCAGAACTGACCCCAGCACTCGAGGTGCGGCCTCACCAGGGCCGAGCACAGGGGGACGATCCCTGCCCTGGTCCTGCTGGCCGCACTAGTGCTGACACAGAGGTGGGGGAGATGGAAACCCTGGGCCAGGGAGTTGAGAAGATGTAAACTGATTGCAGACGGCTGTTGCGTAGTCTCTTCCCAACGTGTCTCCCCTGGCTGTGCCCAACCGCAGCCGGGCTTGGGGCTCCACAGGTCGCTTCTGCGCCCAGCAGCAAGGCCAGCGCTCCCCGTGCACACAGCGCCGGGTCACAGCCTGCAAAATCTTCGGATCCAATACCTGCAGGAGACAATTACTGTCCCAATGCGGGTTCGGTCCTTGAGAGCCCAGGCACAGGAATTTTTTGTTGCTGACAGAGAGCCGTTATCCCGGCCCGCCGAGACCGCGGCACACCCGGAGCGGGAAGGGGCTGCGGAGGTCTGTGATGCCGCAGGCAGCAAATACTCATCGTCTGCAGCAATGTCAAGCGACTCAAATACTGACTACAATCAATTGAATCATGCCTTTTCTTTATGTTCTTGGAAGTTCAGAGAAAAACATTTATTTTAGTCGTTGCAACAGTTTTCTTTTGTTTTTGCTTTACTGACCAAAGCAGCTGGTTTTCAAAAACTTTTTCAGGACCAATCTTCTGGTTTTGGTTACAGAAAACAAAACAAACAGCTGCTTTTCTGTAACCAACATTTACTTTAAGGAAAATTCTTGCTTTTAATGAAAAATTGGAACAAATGCTTCATCATGGTGGGTTTGTTTTATTTTTTTTTTCCTGCAAAAATTTGAATTTCCAGCGACGTGTCTTCAGCCTAATTTCCATTTTGATGGCGAGCGCGCAGCCCGCTCTGCCGCTGAGTTGCTGCCTGCCTGGGCTCACCCAGGCCATCAGGCGATGTGGGGGCTCGGTCTCCGACACCGCAGGGTGCTTGGCTCTGCAGGGTGCCAGCATCGCCCCAAGGGAGAGCCTGTGCCCGCCTGCTCCGACTAAAAACATCTGGCTGTGCGGCGCGCTCGAGCCGGGAGCGCGGCTCGCCGGGGAAAGTGTACGTGGACGCGTAAGCGTGAACCAGGCTGCGGTTCAGAAATCCTTTTATTTGTTGTAATTATTTTTTTCCCCTCCAAGGGAATCCCCCTTGAAAGGGGATGGACAAAAGACCCGTTTTCTTCCCGTGCTCGGATCGCTCGCGGCCTTCGCCGGCGGCACAGGAGCAGGGGCTCGCGGCAGCGGGCTTCTCCGGGGCTTCTGGAGCCTCGTGCGTTATGGATGGAGCTGGGTGGGCAGGGCTGTCCCCCCCCAAGCTGTAACTAAGCCCCGATGTGGGCCTGTATCTGCCTGTGTCTCCAAGAACCTTAAATCAAGTTTCAGGAGAAACCTTCCCATCGCATCTATTTATGCTTTTTATCTCCCGTGATTGTTTGGGACCTTTTGATTGCTGTTGGGCAGAAACCCCCGTGCAATAGCGGGGTGACAGTCCCTCCCGTGCCCTCGCGGGGGCAAAAGGGGGGTGTATTAGCGGGGAAGGGCGGTGGGACAGAGGAACGAGCGCCCTGCGGGCACTTGGGGAGGGCTGACGTTTCGAGTCCTGCCCTGTGACCTCGGGCATGTCCTGCCGTCCCCGAGCTGGGGACACCGCAGCGCGCCCCGGAGCTGCAGGGAGGGCTGGCTCCATCGCCCCTGCTCGGGCGAGCAGCAGTTATCCAAGCGCCCTTCGGGAGCTGCCTGCTGGGTTGTGTTTTCCTATAACTGGGAGGGCTAAAAATGAGGTTTGTGTGTCTCTGGGAACCTGAGGTTCTCGGAGTTACCTGCTTCTGGGAGCTGAAGGAAACACTTTTTTTTTTTAGGCCTGTGATAAGCCCAGTGTTGGATATTGGAGAAGTGGGAGAAGACTGGGAAAGGGCTGAAGGCTCTAGGGAGACACAACTGCCCTGGGACTAGGAGGAAAGGGGCAGATGCAAATATATACTGTAAGGTTTATTTCCAAAATTACTCCGCAGACTGATCCAGAATCAAAGTACCCCCAGTTCAGCACAAACCCCCCCCGACGGTGCAGCCCCCAGGAGCTGCGGGAAGCCTTTCCTAACTTTCCAAAGGGGCTCGGGGCTGGGGCACAGCGGGGAGGACGGGTCGGACAGACGGAGCAGGTCTGTCCCACGCTGAAAGGTGCCTTTCCTCGCCTGCAGGTGTAGCGTCGAGGAAACACCGAAGCGCGTAGGAAGGCAGAGCCTGGGCTCTCCGAAGGTTAAACTGCTGCCACGAGAGGGTGCGTGTGTCCCTATAGTTGCGGCGCGGCCGGGGTCTGTGTGTCCTGAGGAGCTGGGAGGAAATTAAAGACCCCGACCAGCTCCGCTGCCTCTTAGCGCTCTGCAGAGTCAGTCAACGTGCAAAGAAATCCCTGCCAAGCACTGGTTTCAGCCCAGTTTAACCCACTGAATTGTAATGAAACCAAAGGAAAATTCCTTCAATGCCAGCGCCTGCCCTTGAGTGGTTTGTACCGAGCAGTTGCCGAGGGGTCTCAGTGTGGATGTTTTACTCCAACAGAAAAGCATGTGTTAACGGGGTGACTGGCACCCGCTGCTAAATGATGCAAACGCTGAATAAACAAGAGTGATGGAGCAGAAAGTCCTGCCCCAGCCTGGAGGGGCTGTCTCCTCCGTCCTGCACAGCATTGCATTTGGTGCTCCGGTGCATGAGCACGGCAAACTCGCAGCACGCGCCGGGGTTCGGCTTGTCTGTGCAGACCTTGGGCATCACTGAAGGACTTTGCAGACAGTCCTGTGCCCACTTCTGCTACATCCCAGCTCCAAAACCAGCCTTTGTTGGTCCCAGCAGCCCCGTGCTGCGGAGGCGGCATCGGTTTGTGTGATTCCTGCTCTCTGATGGCTCCGGAGTCAAGCCCTGGGTGTGCTGACCCTGAATTGTGCAGGCTGGTAAAAGCTAGGGGATAACCTACAGTTCAGGGGAAATCTTAATAATTTGGGGGACAAGGAGAACTAATTGGCTTTTCACAACGGCTCTGCTTAAATGTAGAGAGAAGGGACCTTTTCTGCAGCGGGCGGGCTGCTGCGGTCCTGGAAGACGCCCTGCGTGGAGCTGTGCGTGGTCACAAGCTGCGAGCGCTCTTCTGAGCAGCAAGCAGCACTTTGTCCTGATCGTTCAACTTCTCCTTTAAAATGCAGCTTGGAAAGCAAAGAAAATTTAGGAAGAAGAAATTAAGAAAGGATTTGGCTTTTAAAAAATTCACAGAATTTCCCCTGAAAAGTGGTTTGTGTTTTTCCCGTTACAGAGACTCCAAGGGCCTCGCTGGCTTGAAGACGTCTGGGAGCAGACACGAGCGTGCTGCGTTCCTGGTCACAAGCTGGTGAGAGATGCCTCCTGCAGACTCAGTAGCCTGATTCCTGTGCCAGGTTGTCTTCTTTGGTCTTGTAGTCGCAGGCGAACGGGCTCTCACTCCTCTAGGAAAGAAAAGGTAAGGAAGCGATGCTGGGAGGAGATGGGAGACCCTCTGCGAACGGGCTCCAGCCCAAGCAGCCTCACATATGAGACGATAATGAGCAGGAGGAGGGTTCCCCCCAAGCTGGACACCCCTTTGGGATTTCAGCTGCCCAGCAAAGGCAACCTGTTGCTCCACAGAAGCAACCTGCATGCCAGGGGGTCAGACAGGTCTCACCCCCCGCTCTCAGGCAATGAGTGATTTCAGGGCAAAGGCTGAGGGGTTCGGTGGGGTCCATATTGCGGCTGCAGTGCCAGAGAGTATGGAACAAGGTTGGAAAGGGTCTGTGCAGGACAGGCAGCACAGACAGGAGGTACTGTGTACAAAAATGAGGCGGAAGAGAGGGAAATGTTTCACCATCAGACATTTTCTAAAGAAAACTTCCCGATTAAAACCAAAATCCCATAATATTGTCAAAAAAGAGGTATTGCCCACAGACACGGATCTCATAAAGGATGGAAAAAAAGCACCTTTCAAAGGAGCTTTTCAGTGAGAAGCCTCCGCCCAGCCCACGCTCACGCCCCGTGGCTCCCCCGCGGGAGCACGCCTTGGCAAGGGGGTTTATTTATCCAGCTGGGACGCAGATCCCAAACCTTTATGTCCAGGCCAGGTTGTTTAGCCCAAGTGGTTTTGGGTGACTGGAGATTTATTCCATGCATGGTACAGATGCCCTCAGAGAGATGAAAAAACCAAACGCTTTGGGCATGGTCTCGAGTTTAATACGGGCAATATTGGTTCTACTATTTTGTTGCGTCAAAGGGACCCGGTTCAGGCGTTAAGAGACGGGAGCTGGAAGGACATCGAAGAGAGGATGGGAAGCACAGAGGAATTACAGAAGGTAAATGAATCTTCCCATTTCTCTCCAAATGAGTTATTAATCATCTCTCATTTACATATTCATTAACCATAATACACACCATATTTTTACTAATGCGGCAAAGAAACAATTATAGGTGAAAAATGGGTTGTCTGTTTATTTTATACATGGATCTTGTTCCTCATTTGCATAATTTAAAAAATGATGTTTCTTCTTGCCACACAAAAAAGAACGTGGCTGCTCGGGACATGTTCGAGCCTGAGACTATGGAAAGGGCTGTTTGGAGGAGCGGCTGGGAAGCGAGAGGTTGCACGCACCCACCAGCAACTGGCATGGGGGGATTTGTTCTTTTTGCCAGGAACAGGTTATACGAAGTCAGTTCTGGGCTGGGACAAGGAAGAACAGACTGGTTCAGTCTGGTGGTCCCGGGCTACCTCCTGGTCGTAGGGTTTCAGAAGGTGCTTTGTGAAGGGACTGCAAATCGGCACAGAAGTCCTCTCTATGCGTTTGCATTCAAGCAAGCGAAATGTGGGGAGCAGAAATAACAAATGCATATTCAAAGCCTAATTCTGAATTGATTATAAAGGGCAGCCATCAAATGGTCAATCGTTTCTTTTATTCTCAGGGAAGTGAAATGAACCTTTGGTTTAAAATGCTTGAGGACTTATATCCCCAAGCTCCTTCCCACTTCCTTCCCAGCAGTTTTATGATGAATATTACTGGATTTCAACACATTTTTTGGTAAACCAGGCATGAGCCACCAGTTCAAAGGGGAAGCTTTGCTTTTCCCACTGCCATTTCTTTGGTCAAAAAGATCAAAGAATGCAAAGCAAAATGATGTTGCAGAGAAAAAAAAAATCCATTGTCAATTCAAATCTCATGTGGTGAGTTACTACGGGTGAGCAGCGCGGCTGGGACTGCTGTCTGGATGCTTGTATTGCTGCCGAAACCAGACATCAAACCTGGTTTGGGGAGGCTCCTTCCCATCCCCACCTCCCTGGTCGCGTTGGCAAGGGAAATAAGAGCTGTTTGCCTCTTTCTGTAGCAAGGGGAGCATCCCCGTTTCCAGGTTCTTCCGACGCAGGGCCGGAGGCTCAGAGGCAGCCTGCAGCTCAGCCGGATCCCATCCCAGCGCCAGCCACGGGCTGTGCAGGGGATGCAGGGCCGTGTTCCTGCCGTGCTTCCCGTAATCCTGCCCTAGGCGTGGGCGTTGGGCGCTGCTGGGCACCGCACACGGGGCAGGACGGGCCCCGGGTGCACAGGAGGTGCCTTCTCTGCCCTGCACCCCATATTCTCATCATTCGGGAAAAAAATGAGGTCTTTGAAACTGTCTCTGCTCTGAGAAATGCTGTTTGCAGATAAAGAGCATTTTACTACAACGCTTGAAGGCGTTGCTGACGTTGGGAACCGAGGGAGCAGCCCTTGCAGCTCCAGGAGGGATGCTTGCAGCGGTCAGAGGTTGGTTTGTGAGACCAGGGACCCTCCTGCAAAAATTTCTCCCTGCATCAGGAGAAAACGATGCTTCAAGTCTGCCCGGGGAAGGGAAAAGAGGTGTCTGGGCAGTCAGTCGGTCGAGGGACATGTATTTCTGTCTGTCCTCGTGCTCCTTCTCACGCTTGAACGCACGGCCTGATTTCAACCGAGTTTGACAGGAAGGTAAATTTCTAAGTAACAAATTCGTGTATCTGTATGGGAAATTGGCTGCTGAGGGGAAAAAACCCCAAACCCCACTGAGGTTTGGACAGCCTCAAGTTTGCTCTAATCACTTTGGCCCGATTCCCGCAGCCGAGCCCGGGAGCTGACATGTCACAGCCAACTTCTCCTGCAAGGGGAGCTGTAAAAGGAACAGGAGAGGGATTTTATAGGCATGGGCAGAGATGACAGAAATCTCAGCCTAATTCAGTTACAAAATCAGTCGAGGGAGAGACACGCATCCGTAGGAAAACAGAGCACGTTCGCTCTGCTGTTCACAGGGCTGCCGGCCTCCCGTCTATGGGTGGGAGCCCAAAACACCTTTTTGTTCTCAACAAGAACGTTGTATTTCTTTCTTTTCTTTTATTTTATTTTTTAAAGCCCCTGATTGGGAAGGGGCAGTTTCTTTCAGAGACCATCTGCGAAGTGGGTGAAGTTTGGTCCATTCCCATAGAAGTCCGAGTCTGCCGGCGCAGCAAGAAATGGCAAAGTTTAACGATGAATGAGAAATTATAAAGATTTGCCAAGCCCACCTGGCTCTGGGCATAAGCCTTCCTTCAGTGTGCTGCGGTGGTTTCACGCTGCCCTGCTGCCCTGGATGGCACGTAGCAATGCACGGCACCTTCCATTTATTGCGAGCAGGCAAAATGCCCCGCAGTGTCTCTGGTTTTCCGTTTGAAAGAGTCTGTTCAGCCTATTTGTTCTCCTTTATTAATGATATTTTTGATAGGCTTCTGTTTCTCCATTTCCTGGCTTGCGTTTCTCTCCTTTTTATTTAATGGTTATTACTACTCAGGAATGCTTTCCCGCCTTTGGTGTTAATGTGTCCTGGAACTGCGCTAGAAGCAGGCTGCACAGCCCCAATTTCTCTTCCCCAGTGTCACACAATGTACGAAAACCAGACGATCAGAGGCTTGAAAAAAGACTTCTATAATAAGTAAACCAAAAGAAGTCACACCAAGGGTGCTTGGTTATAAATCCGGGGAGTGCTGGAGATGGAAAGCATCACACAGCTCGCCCTAAGGTCCCCCGCACAGTTGAGAGCTCCTGGAAGATCAGCAGGGCTATATTACATGGACATCAATTCCTCTTGCAAGAGAGAATGCCGATATCTTATATAGCTATATCAAAGCTATACTTGATCACAAGGGTGGGCTTTAATTAATTATAGCAAACGGGCACGTGCCAATATTGCACTAACGATAAAAGCACATGCATGTGACACGGTGCTCTTTGGTATCTGCTAAACCTTGGCGGGTGTTGCTATCCTCGTTTTCTAAATGGGAAACTGAGGCATGGGAAAGACTTTGGATGCCTCCAAGTCACCTGGGAGTGTAAACGCGCTCCTCTCCCACCTCGTTTCTGTCTTGATGGCATAAACCAGCTGGGGCGGGATGGGTCTCGCTGTGTCTGCCCAGGACCTGGCACGGCTGAACCAAACTGCTCTCCTCCTACACAAGGCGGTGAGCGTGACTGTAACCCTGAGGGCTTTGCAGGACTTGCTTACTCTGCTTTTATTCCGGTCAATCCATCAATACTGTGCGAGGGAATGATTTTTATCTTCTTTATAAAGTTTGAGCAGCTGCTGCCATCGGTCTTTGCACCACTGGGCTACCTGAGCTCCAAACCTGCCCCCGAGCCTCCCGCCTTTCTCTCCTTTTCCCTTTACTATACCGCCTCTGGCTCCGTACCAGAAAACACCCATCTGCATCCCCGTGGGAGCGGTCGCAGGCCCACAGCTCGGCACAGGGACCTGTTTCGGCAGGATCAGGCCCCGTCTTCTCAGAGCCTTCGGAGGGCCCTTTGTAGAAACAATGCCATTAAAATAAAGCTATAAGGAACGTGCCTCTGTCAGGTTTGCTGCCTGAGTCATTCATGGCGAAGCGCAGAGATTTATCAGCAGTGAAGTCGGGGGAGCTGGTTTTCAGCAACTCCATTTCTGCATCGTAATCAGCCCCGTTAAAACCAAGTCATCTCCCCCAGACCATTGCATTCAAGCATTTCTTCCCTCCTTTATTTCCATCAGTGCTTTTCTTCTCGCCCAAGCCCTTAAACAACCTTGACTGCAACGAGTTGGCGATCAGCAGAAAACCCCATCCGTTCAAAGTGAAAATATTGATGCTTCTGCGTCATTTCATAGCACATCTGGGGTCCCTTGGGTCCACATACCATCGCTGCCCAGCACGCCAGGCCAAGAAAAGCATGAGGAAGAAAAATAAATGTGATGACAGTTGGGCTCTTGCAAATGAGTCTTGGTTTGAAACAAGCCAGAAAAGAATAAGCATCTTGCACCGACTCGCATGCGGAGCGGAGCTAGCGACGGGGAAAGAGGGAAAGTGCAATGTTCACACCGTCAGGGCAAAGGTCTGCAACATGAGCTTGCAGCACTAATACAGGCAAATTTCCTGCCTAATAACGCGAAAGGAAATATCCGGGCACTTGCTGATCAGCCGTGTTCCAACGCCTGCGTGAGAACCAAGAGGAGGGAGACTGGGATCCCCTCGCTAGGGATGGCAAGGGGCTGCTTCAGCAGAAGCTCCTCCAGCCCTGGTTTTCCAGGCACAGCTCTTGCCCATGCGTGTGTTCGAGCTTTGGCAACGCTACAGGCGTACCTTAGGTCTCCCTTGTTTTTTAGCCAACGTGCTTCAGCTTGAACTGTCTTGGCATAAAATCCATTCTGGCCGGGTGCTCAGATATGTGCTTCGAGTCTGTGCTTGGGTCCGGTGAGCCGCTTCTGGAGTGACTGAAGTTCCCTACTTACAGAAGCTTAAATTCGCTGTTCAGACACTCAGGGTTAAAGGACGGACTCCTCTTGAAGGCAGGAGAAGTTTGACTCCATCTCCTTTGCAATGAAGAGTTAACTTGAGTCCAAACAGCACATTTTGGGTTTTATTGTCCTCCAGTGCCACCATGCAATTCCTTGGGCTGCTTTTTCCAGCCTTTTTAGCTGTTCGCGTTCCTCTCCCTTCCTGCACACCACGAGTCTCTGGGTGGTTTATGCACACTTGGCTGCGGCTCAGTTCCCTGCGGTCCTCTCCATTCCTCAGCCTTGGGGCTCCAGCATATGCACTGGGTTCTGGTTAACTTCTGCTCCACCAGCAACCTGGAAAACTTCTCCAGCAATGTCAGAAATCTCCAGCAGTTGATATTTATTAAGGCTTTTGCTGCCTGCATGAAATGTGAAAGCCAATCCAAGTGATTGATAGGCCCGATCTCCATTGCTCTGTGTTTTCTTAGCCAGGTTGAGATTTGGCTTGAATGAATGAAATCTGGAATTCTCTTCTGAGCGGCAGCAGGGCCGACCACAGCTTCTGGCTGGGTTGATAGCAGAGACAAAATAAAGGCGTAGCAGGACCAGGCCTGTGAGAGCCAGGTAGGCATCTGCCACCTGAGTCCGTGCCCGTCTCGCTTGCACAGCAGTGGCCTCCAGGGACTGCTGGCCCTTCCCTCCCCAACGTCGGTCGGCTAAAGCCATGGTCAGCAACAGCAGTGAGTTATTTAGGGTTGAGTTCTGGCACCATCTGCATCTAGAGATACATCTGCCCCTGCTTGTTTGGGAACAAGCCATAACTCATGCCTTCAAAGCAAAACCAAACTGCCAAGTTTCGGTGCAGTTCCTCATGTCCATTAAATCTGGAGAAGGTTCTGTGACTGCTGCTATACCCCCTCCAAACCCTTTTGATCACAGCTGCCCTTCCCACAAATCTGCCACAGCAAACAAACGACCTCAGCCAACACGTAACGTGTGCCCCACATTAATCCGTAAAAGGCATTTTGTGAGACGTGTCAGAAAGCTCCCTGCAGCTCAGGACTTGCAGGGACGCGTTGCCAAGAAGGTATCTTTCAAGCAAAAAAAGGCTCGACACATTTCTCCTGCGTGCAAACAGCCTGGGGTGGGGTGAAATATGGGAGCAGAAGGCAACTTTGCATGACAGCAAACAGAGATGCTGAATCACAGGGCATCCCCTTTCAGCGCTGGGGAGCGGTGGGGAATTGCAGAGGCTTTGCTGGGTAGTGGCAAACTATTGGCACACAGCAAAGTCTCGACATGCTGGATTGTGTCCGGGCAGAAACCCTAGATGGAAAACAAAGCTGCAGAACCACTGGTTTCGAAGAGACTTGGAGTCATGTAATCGAGAAGGAAAACTGTCCAGCCGTGTTTGCAAGACTAATGCTGTATAGCACAGTAATTTGTGTTTATTTACTCAGCCATTGTTTGGCCTGTTGTTCCCATGCTCTCTCCTGAGGTAAATATATTTTCTTGCCTTTTTCTGCCTCAAATCAGATCTGCTCAAATGTGATTCTCCTGCTCGTATGAGAGAGTTTATAAAACAGATGCAAGCATTGACCCTAAGGTGACTCATTGATATTCCTCTGCTGCTCCAGGGCTGCAAGCTGGTGTTTACGGGGCAGCAGATCCCAGATTTTATACCGTGTAACTCAAGAGTGAGTTTCAGGTGAGATCTCCATGTCCCTGCAGAAACAGCCTTGGAACGGGCAGAGACAACCAGCCGCACCTGTAAATAACAGTATTGAGGCATCATGCAGGGCAAGGCTGCAAAGTCTTTGTGGAGAAGCTTCTATTGCGACCAGGTGGGAAAATTAGGGCTTGGGTTAGGAAGCTCCTTGCTATAGATTAGAGCAAAGGCAGGTGAAGGTCTTTGTCTGTTCATCAGACCATGCTACGTCCTTGGTAGTCATCAGGGGTGGACTTGGCTCCTGGGGAAGACTGAGAACTGTGACTTTAAAAATCAGGAGCAGAGGGAAACATTCACATTTTCCCACATGCTGGAGCCAAGGAGCTGTTAAGCCGTGAGGTCATGCTCCAAGGGGGATGGTTGTCCCATGAGCTCACTCCTGGCCGGGTTGGCGAGGCTCGCGGCGGGTGCGTGGGGAGCAGGTGGCTCCGTTTGACAGCGGTGGTGCGGATGGGCTGCAGGCTGTGCTCCACCCCGGCCCAAGCTGAATCCTTCCCTTGCAAAAGCCACCAGAGACCCAAGGAGGAGAACATCCCAGGTAGCTGGAAACTTTTCACTAAAGCAATTAATTTCTTATTTAAAAAAAAAATATTATCAGCTAAATGGGAAGTTTATGGTTCAAAATGGTTTGAGTTTTCTTCCAAAAAAAATTCAAAATGGAAAATGGGAGTGTTTAAACAAACACCTAAAAGTAAGACATAACTTGGAAGCAGTGTTTAGAAGAAATTAAACAAGCATAATCATACTGGTCCATTACTTTTTGACAAGAAGGATAAATAGTTCCTGAGCATCTCGGTTGCAAAGGGCTTGGCGAGCGGAGGCTGAACTCTGTATAACAACTTGCTCGAAACAATGAGGTCGTGTATCTGTCAGCACGGCCTCCGCGTTCAACGTCCGCACGCGTGTGTGCGTGCTGACAGCGCGGCCCCGTACCCGGCGCCATTTGGAGACACGTCTCCTGTGAGGCCATGCAGAATCGCACATTCCAGGTAGATTTTGCTGTCGGACTACGTGAGCAGTCATTGCTCGCGCGGTTGGAGCCTGTACGTACAGATCTGGGAACAGGGTTTGGACTGTTTTCAAGGCTTTCTACTGCTTAGTCCTAAATTTCAAGTTTTATGCTTGCCTTGCAAGATTTGCTCAGGAATATTGTCACCCAAACAGCACTCATATTTTTTGCACCAAAACCGAGGCAACTGGCAGCATCTATTGCATGCTGTGAATTGTATGTACAGGGAAAATTGTAGATTGTGCTGTCCCATGGTGTCCACCTGAATATCAGTGGTGGAAAGAAAAGAAATTAAAGCCAGTCCATCCTAATCAAACACCAATTCCTACAGAGGCTTGGTACTGCAGTGTGTAATTTCATCGAAAGGACCTCCCTTGTCTCAACAGCTGAACAAAACATGGAAGTCTGATGTTTTCCTTTAGCGTCATGAGCAAAATGCAAGGGTGCACCCAGCTGGGCTGGCAGCTTCCATACGTGATGGGCGCTATGATGCCCTGGGATGACGCCCGCAGGCTCCAGACGGTCAAGTGCAGATGTGTCAGATTGCTCTTCCCAGCCCGCCCCGAGGACGTGGCTCAGGCAGGCTCCAGGCTTCCACCAAACCTGAGGTGAAACAGCTTTTCTCCGGGCTGGAACACGGCTGGGAGCAGGGCAGCGACGCCGGGTGTGGGCTCAGATTTCTGGGAGGCAAGCGTAGCATCTTGGGGTCTGTTGAGCAGAAGAATTTTAATTTGCATTATTAAAATGTTTTGCGTGACATCTGATGCTGGGGGTGTAATTTGGTAAACAGCCTTGTAATTTATGGCCGAATATTACTTGGCGCATTGGCTCCTCCGTGACAAACGGAACTGATGGGGATACAATGCCATACCTTCTTCTTGCTCCTTCCACCATCTGCTTGCAATATTCATGCCTGAGCACATAAAAAACATTAACGTCCATAAGAACCGGCCCATCTCATCAAGCTAAATATGAACAATGTCAGAACGATTACAGGAGAACTGGGCAAAAATTGCTTAAACATACAGCACTCATCATTAATAGCTTGTTATTGGCACAACTGATGTGTATTACTATCACATACTACGCTGATCCAGTACATAAATGTTTTCTTTAGCATATTTTTAATGTTGCTAATTTATCTGTTACTGTCACACTGGGGCTGTTAGCTTTGAACAAATGGCTGTTATTAATCACTGGAGAGCTATTAGACACCACAGCCGTGGTGTTAAATCAACTCAGGAGTGGCACTTGTAGGAATATTCAAACAGAAATGTAAAATTGCCTGGGTACTGGTCGTGTGGTTAACGCCTCTGGGATCAGAGCCATGGAGTGCCTGCAAATACTGCTCCTGTGTGTCGAATTCGCCCACTGGAAATTCCTTTCTCTAAAGAGCAATTTCAGTTTAAGACCTTATTTATTATGAAATTGCTTCGGGGGAGGGGGGACCCCACCTTTGTGACTGCT
The DNA here is from genome assembly GCA_009819775.1 of Phoenicopterus ruber ruber. Lineage (NCBI taxonomy): Eukaryota > Metazoa > Chordata > Aves > Phoenicopteriformes > Phoenicopteridae > Phoenicopterus > Phoenicopterus ruber. The sequence goes on from CM020232.1 coordinate 3,142,580, forward strand.
GGCGTTGGGCAGTGCGGTGTTTGCACCACGGGCATGCTTTCCCCTCGGTAGATTTGGGGCTCTCTGGGTTTGCTTTCCCTGCCTTACCCTGTTGATGCTGGGGGGAGGTCGAGAACCCCAAGATTGCCCGTCTCGGGGACGAGGAGGGGTTAATTCTTCGTGCTAAGCACCGCTCTCGTGGGAGGCTGAGCCCGTCTCCACATCCCTCCTGGGCACAGAAGATACCTCAGATGCTTGTGAGACCTAAGGAGCGAAGATCTTCAGTGCAGTTTGGGCTGCAGGAGAATTTGGCTGAGGTTTTTCCTGTTTTCAACTTTATTTTCATCAGGGAAAACTGAGCTACAGGGAAATCAGCATTTTTAAACAGCACTAAGCTACTGTCAAACCCAGGTGTGTCCCCTTCGGTCCCCTGCTCTTCCCAGCGTCCCAGGTGAGTGGGACAGCCCTGTTTGTCCAGCCCCTCACACGACGGGTTCTACTTGGACGACGGCAACAGATCATAAGGATTTTGGTTAGACCTACCCGCTCAGCCGGGGAAGCATCCCTCCGGCTTGGGCCCTTCCCGGCACGGAATGGGGATGAAAGAAAGATGGAGCTGAATGGAAGGAAAGGAACCTCAGCGAGAGCTCTTTCAAAGGGGAGATGTTTTAGAGAAAACATTTGGGGGCTTAATGAACTTGTGTTTTCCAGCAAGACCCTGATTCATGAGAAACCTTTGATTCATGAGACCTGCCGGACTCATAGATCCGTTAAATGTACGGACTCGCTGGCTGCTGGCAACGGAGCTGCCAAAAAGCAGCTGTGAGTGGGAGATCTCTGGTGGTCACCTACAACCCTCCACAAATGTTTCTTCAAATGAAAACAAATGTAATTTGGAACGATTTTATTGCCGTTCTGGAAAGGCTGCTGTAATTTGTATTTTTTCTGTCATTTCTGTGAGCTCAGCCACCACACGTTGGAAAGCACAAACCTCAGTAGCTGCGCGGTCTCTTCATTAGCCTTGTGGTAGACTTCAAAGGGAAACATTTGGAAGGATTTTTGGAGCTCGTGAAAACGTATTATCTCAGATCTTGTGGATTGTCAGTACAAATCCTCTGTAACTTCACAGCTTTCTCTGGCTTCCTCTGACGATGCCTGTTGACATGTACCTTCCCAGAGCACTGCAAGGGAGTCGCCCAGAGAAACGCCACCAAGGACTCGTCATTAACGGCAGTTACGCGTTTATAACCGTGCCGCGATGCACCAGTCACGAGGGGTGAAGTGCTGCTGAAGTGACCGCGAAAAAGGGACTTTTCTGTCTGTTTTGCGCTTGCTACAGTCTTTTCCATACCTTCAACGCCTGGGCAAGCGCACGCGTTTGGGAAGGCGTGCGGCCAGCTGAAAGGCACTGCCTTCCCAAACGGCCCGACGTGCTCACCGGAAGGGGAAAGCACCTTTGTTAATGCCGAGCCGTCAGCTGAACGGAGGCGTAGGCCATGGCTTTATATTGCCACTGACTTGTATGTATTTGCCGTGTGGTTTTGTCGCTTATAAGAGACCTTACAGCTGGGTTCTCGCATTTGGAATAAACCTAATCGGGTGCTTTTTGCAAAACCCCACCGTGCGAGGCCAGGAGGGCCCCCAGGGATGCTCCAGTCTGACCTTCTGCATAATTCAGGTCCGAGATTCCCACAAATTATTTCTGTGTTAAGGTGCTCGTGCAGGACTGAACACATGTATAGAGACAGCCAAGATTTCTGAATTTGGGCTTATTTCCAGGCGGTTTTGTTTAAACTTTCGGCTGATAGCCACCAAACCTTGCTGCATCTTTGCCTGTTGGTTTCAGAGCCTTCTCTGAAGGTTTTGCGATCGAGTCACCTCTTGGTCTTTCCTTGAATAAGTTCAGTAAATAGAGCATCCTGAACCTCTCGCTGTTGGTCCCTTGCTGTCATCTCTGTTTCACATCACAAAGCTTCCCACCCCAGACAGCTGCCTACCAAATCCTCCTCTGGCCATGCAATTAGTGGAAGGTGGCGGAGGGTGTTATTTTTTTTTCCTTAATACATAGCACCAATTTCTCCCCTTGAGAAATTAATTCTGTGTTGGTTCCAAACGGGTGGCCCCAAAGATTGCAACTCTTCACTAAACAAGGTCCCCTGGGGTTCCCCAGCCATCAAACCCTTTTCCAGGCTGCTAGACTGGCGTGCTGCGATCTTGGCCTCGCAGCAGAAAAGGCACAGGGACGGTCCCCCTCTGTGGCCAGCTACTCCCTGGCAGGTTTGCTGCCAGTACTAACCTTGACGGGGCATCAGAAGAGAGCGTGACGTACCAGTTCTTTAAAAATCTCACTGAATTCACACCGAGATGCTCCCCCCAAAAAAGAAAAAACCCCCTCAGTTGAGCTCGTAGTCTCTGTGTGCTCCCCTGGGACCAGCCGCCCCCCAGCACCTTCGTGTTTGGGACCAGCGTCAATGTAAGGGAGCTTTGCTGGCGGGGGCTTCAATTTTTTGCCTCCTTAGGACCAGATTTCTGGCAGCTTGCACCGGAGATCCCGAAGTGATCTTCTCTGGCTGATGAGATGTGAAGTTACAGGCAGGTAAAATACAGACAAAACAGATTAACTGCCTCGTTCCTTTACGCCCAAGCTCCTTTCTGGCTTGTAATGGAAACCTAAAGCCTGCCTTTCTTTTAACTCGGATCTAAACAGTAGCTGCTATAACGTATTAGGTTGGAATATGAACTCTGTATGAAAGATGAAGGGGGAATGATGTATTTTAAAAAGGATCTTAGTGGGTCCTAACTTAAAAGCATCAGTATAAATTCATTGCAAGTAATACGCTCTTAATTATTCATTTTCCTTGGCACCAGTTAAAGAGCCAAGTAACGGCTTCTGTCTCTTTATATTTAGTCTATTATTGTTTGAAAAAGGCCAGGGGGAGGCCAGCACTGTGCAGAAATGATATTTCCCCTTATATACACACATACATATTACCAGCAGCCATAGTAAAGGGGAATATAATCACCAGCAGCTGAGAGACAATGACATTTTTATGGACCTCCTGGCAAATCTGCAGTGGGAGAGAGCCTGACAACTCCTTGGCTTTCGACCACATTCCTCCGCAAGCTCTGCGCGGGGAGCTCGGGCGAGCTCCGAGTCGCTCCCCTCCCCGCGAACCAGCTCGCGTCGGCCAAACAGCAGCTGCCTCCTGAGGCTGAACTGTTCCCCTCCTTCTGCTGGAGGAGAAGACCGGAGTGAAGGAGCAGGGCAGCTTCAGCTGCAGGAGAGGGTCTTGCTGCCGAGACAAGATGCTCGCATGGCCGAATTTTAAAAGCTGGTTCAGCCAAAGTGAAGGCAGCGGGGCTGGCTGGCCACTGCAGAGCTTGCTTGGAGGAGGCAAGAAGTCATCATCTGCCTTCTAACAGAAGACCACCCCAAGAGCCATGGTGGCAGTCTGGCCTTGATGGTCTCCATCAGCCCAACGCAGTCCTGTCCTTAGGCAGGACAAGGCTCCTGCTGACTCCATATGAGCTGGGGGCGAGAGCACAGGCGTGCTTTGCTGAAGAGGCCCAGGAGGGAGATTGCAAGCTTGCTTTTCCACTGAAGCAGAAACAGTGATGGGAATTTAGCTGGTCTTGAAAAACTTGAGAAGTTTTTTCAAGGTCTTTTGCTCGAATAGCACAAGAGACCTCACTGGGGCTGAACACGCGGGACATCTTCTGGGATCTGAGGGGGTAAATTCAGCTCTTTCCTTTGCCTGGTTTGGTCTGTGGGCTTGATCCAGGGTCTCTCAGCACCGAGCCAGTGCTGCAAATGCTTACCCCCATTTCTTACTTTCTGGTGACGTTTCATGTGATGTTGATTATTTGATTTTATTTAGGACAGACCGCAGCGGGGTCAGTAGTTTCATACCTGTGCTGAAAATCAGCAAACCGTCCTCATCTGTTCAGCCATCCTACCCAGGTTTCCGAGCACTGGCATCGAGGGGGTCTTTGCTCCCAATCTCCTGGATACAGCCCCCCTAAGCACGTGCCCATGGCTGAGGTCCTGTCAATGCCGTTCGCCTGGAAGAGCCACTTCTGTCCTGCTTTTTGCCAGGAACAAAGCCACGTTGCACATACATTTCTGCCTACTCGAGTATCCCAGGGTGCGTGCGAAGGATCTGCTCTGTACTAGCTGCTGTCCTCTGCAAATTATAAATATTAAAGCCTTTACAGTCTCAAGCAGGTGCAGTCACCCCAGCTCAATTCAGGATAGATGAGATGAAGACAATTTCTAGGGGGGAAAAAAGTTGAGCAATTGTAAATAAAATTACTTGAGTTTTGTCTAAATGCTGGAGACCAAATATTTCTGGATTTTGGCAGCTGACAAGTTAAACATTTCAAGCAGTTCTTTGGCAAGTCAAATAGAAGAGAATTAGCCGTGTTGTCAAAATAAATGGGTTTTCCTGAGTTTTTCCTTTGATTGATAGGCATATTTCATTTTTCAGCTGTCGAAGTCCTGAAAGATTTGTGCTTTGATAGAAAACCCTCAGAACACCATCAGGATGAGCATTTCTATTGGGTCAAATGAGTCTCGTTTAAAAATGCCTTGAATTGAAGGTTTTGACCGGCTCCAGCTGACGGACTGGGCGCCAACTTTCACATCATTGTTGCTTCAAGTCCTGACTTCTCGCAGGTTTGCTCGCTCCCGCGCCTTTTTCCTGAGAACAGCTTGGGTACCTCAGGCAGCTGAGCTTGTGTTTAAATCTCCCCTGAAAACAGGCAAGTTTTGCCAGTTTCAAGGGTGGTTGTTTTTTTTTTTTACTGGGGCCTCCAATGCGGCCCTCAGAGGCGGTGCCAAACAATTTAACACTGGCACTATTTTTTCCAGCCAGCACGTGGGAAGTCTGGGGCATTTAATATTCGCACTTAATATTTAGTGTGAGTAGAGTCCTGGTGTCTGACAGCTCTGTTTACCCACTGCAAAATTCAAGGGGAGGTGTGAGAGCAACACCTTTGGGCCACCGCGCTACGGCGCGTTGCAGAAAGACGCCCAGGTATGGAGAAGGTTGAGGAGCCCCCGGCATTGCGGAGATGCCAACGTAAAAGGGCTGGTCTCAGTTTCCTGCTGAATGCACTAATTAAAGAAATGAATTTTCTGAAGATGCTGAGCCCAAAGACTTGCTCGCCCATCATGCTCTCCCCACCTACCTCCATGCATGCCGGCCTCTGACCCCCCAGCATCCTCCCACCCCTTCCTCCACCTTGTCTTCCTCATGTCCTTGGACTTTTGTCCTCTCCACACCGGAGGCTCTTGGCATCTCCCTTTTCCCACCATGCCGTTAGTTCCTGCTTCACCTTGTCATGCTTAGGGCCACACTTCATCCTAGGGCTCCCCCACACGTATGGCCCCTTCCCACGGCACGGCAGCATGTCTGATGAACTGAAGAAGGGGGAGGAGGTGTCTCTATGGGCCTCTTTTGCCTTTCCTAGGTGTAGGATCCCCCAGTTATCTCCCACCAACTCCATGCAGTCCTTACCTTTGGTGGCCTCTCATCCTGAACTACCCCTTTTTTCCTACTATTTTGAATTTTCTTGTGTCATAGAATCATAGAATTGTTTTGGTTAGAAGAGACCTCCAAGATCATCAAGTCCAACCGTGAGCCCAGCACTGCCAAGTCCACCACTGAACCATGTCCCTAAGTGCCACATCTACACGTCCTCGGCATGTGATGGTTACAGCTTTACTAAGCAGATGTCCAGGAACCCCTCTGGCCTCCGTTTGCTTCAATTTTCCCCCAGTTTCATCAAAATCAGTGATTTAGCGTGTGAGGAACGGTGACAGCACACTGATGGGGTTGGGTGCTGCTGAACGACCAAGGACATTTTGCAGTTTCCCAGGTTTTGCTGATGTGCAGGTGCAGAAACTCGGGAGGGGCAGAGCCAGAATAGTTGATCCAAACTGGCCAGAGAGAGTGTTCCATACCACAGACGGCATGGCCGGGATAAGGGAGGGTCGGCCGGTGGGTCACGAGCTTTTAGTCCCTTAACTTGCCTTAATCGTTAAGCTTCCCTTTGGGTTGCTTTTTGTTTCCCTGTTTTTCCTTTTTGTTTTTCGTTCGTTCGGCTGTTGGTTCCCTCGCCTGCTCTCTCTGGAACTGGCTGTTCTGGGATAGCTGGGGGGGATACCCCTGCTCCCTGCCTGCTGCTCGGGACGGGCTGTGTCGGTCGTTGGGTGGTGAGAAATTGTGCATCGTTTGGTTTATATATTCTATTATCCTTATATATATTATCATCATTATTGTTATTAATCGATATAATTTTTTTTTCCTTTGCTGTCCTGGTGAGCTGTTTTTATCTCAACCCGTGAGTTTTCCTTTCTCTCCGATTCTCCTCCCCACCCCAGCAGGGATGGGGGGGAGTGAGCGAGCGGCTGCGGGGTATTGGGTTACAATTTGGGGTTAAACCACGACACACACTTAGCTGAGTTTTGATCTGGCTGTTAGGAAACTGCTCTAACAGATACCTACAAGGATAGACCAAAAAAATGGAGCCCTTTTTACCTCCTTACTCACTATGTCGTCCCCAAAGTCCTCCTAAGTTTTCCCCCTGGAAAAGGTGGATGAGAGTCACCTCGAGGAGAAGAGCGATGCCGATGGCTACGAAATGTAAGGCGGGATGAAATCAAGTAAGTTATCCTGATGCACCACAGCTTCCACCGAGCCGGCGTTCAGCCGGCGCGTGTCGGCGCGGTTGGGCTGAAGGCAGAGACAAAAAGGGTGGCAGCAGTGGAACGGGAACGCCACCCCGATCCCGGGGTGACGGCGGGGGCTGTCTGAGCGGGGAGGCCTCGGTGCTTCCAGAGATGTGTTTTATATTGCAAAAGTGGGATGGATTCCCAAAGGTAACAGTGCAATAAAACCGGACCGGGATGAAAGGAAAAGAGGCCAGCTGAAATGAGCATAATACGGATCTGTAGAAATGAGCCTCCATATATATAATTTATAGGGAATAAATTCCTTTCTGTATCTGCGTGGTTTCTGAACACTATTTTATAGATTTCTCTAGCAGGGATGTAATTCTCTTTTTTCCCTCCCTTCTTTAGGATGTCCTAATCCTCAGGCTGGTGATTATTCCCTACAAGTTCTTTTTCAAAGAAGTTAGAAAATTTCTTTGGGGCCTTTTTAATAAAGTGCCACTGGCATTTCATAACTCACAGTGTTTCATAAGGTACGAAATGAAAGCATTTAAGAAATTCACAATTAGGAAGGCCAGTAGGAAAGTGAAATTTTATTTTAAATCCATTTGTAAATCCTCCCTATTTATCATTTATTTCTGGCTTTGGCATGCACTGCGGCCAGTGCCCTGCTTTTTCCCGTCCACAGTGCCCCTTTCATGCAGGAGTGAGAGGGCTCTGGCTGGCTGGATAACGGCCATATTCACTGGTGCATTTTTCCAGCAGATCTGACAGCTAATCTAAAGAATGACGTTGCAGTAAGACACTTCAGATAAATGGAAAGAAAGAAAAAGAGAACGGGAAATCTCATCAGGCCCAGGGGAGCCTCCACTGCCTGGTTTTCTTCAGGAGGCACAGGGCAGATCGTGGCATTAGTCATGAACACCAGCACGCTAGGAAGGAGCAAACAAAGCCTTGATTTTATACGGTGCGTGACGCCTGGTCACACCAGCTTATGTTCTTTTTAATCGTTGTAGCTGCAAGGGTTGGAGATCTTGGTCTCAGTCCTTGAGAGTTCAGAGGTTTGGAGGCAACCTAAGAGATCTCGGTGCACGTGGGGTTGGGAAGGAGCATCGCCGGGACGTAGCATCCCCAGGAGACCCCTCTGCAGCCACGGTGGAGCTGCCTGGTGGGAGATTCGTGGTCCCCTCCTTTCCCCCCGGTGCTCAGCGCAAGACTGCCTGCCCAGACACAACCCGCGTGGACACTTAATAAGAGAAAACAGAGCCTTCTCCAACAGAGGAGCTCTGGGAAGAGGGTGAGTGAGGAAGCCGCGTGGAGCAGATGTGAGTCCCTCTGCCGAACTGATGGCTGGGAGGTGCTCAGCACCCTCGGCAGTGCAGGTGGTAACCGGTGTGAGGTGTAGGCGTGATTCAACGCTGGAGAGGAATAAGATCTTACTACGGGCTCTCCGCGACAGAAGGCAGCAGGTTTGTGTCTATGCGCTGGCCTGGTGTGAGTTACCGAGTCTGCTCGGCCCCTGGTGCCTCCTTTGCTCCTTCCTCCCTCCCTCCCTCCTCTGCCGGGTGCACAGCCCGGAGCGGAGCTTCTGGAAACACGAGCTAGAGAGATCAGTTATATGACGAGTATCTCAACATGGCAGCTCCTGGTGCTTCCCAGGGTGCGAGTGAAAGCATCTTCCGAGGAAGCAGAGGGAATTCATGATGTCAGCCCATAAATCTCCTGTCTCTTTTCCATCTTCTGTTGAACACAGAGAATCAGTTTCCGATAACATCTCCAAATTGCTGGGAGCAATTTTGCAGCTTGTGTTAATTGCAATCTTCTGTTGAATGCCTCTGAGCTCTTAATAACTTTGTAATTAAAGTGCAATTAACAAATTAACTTGTATATATCAAATGGAATGCTAATGTTGTTGTTAATGAGGAGATAATTAGCTGGTGTCATGGAGAGACTCATGGGGTATCTTCAAGATTCAGAACCCTTTTGGCTCACGTAGGAGGTTAATGGAGTTTGCTGGGAATGAATGAATGAATTGTCCTTCGATGACATGCGGTGGAGCAGTCGAAGATAGCCAGGTAACGACGACTCCGCGGCCAGAAAACAGAGGTTTCTCATTCAGTCATTTTCTGGGCAGCTGGCCAGCGCTTTACAAAGGTTTTCTATAGCACAACTGGAACGCTCATTAAAATACACGGCTGGGCTTTGAGAAGGGCTTAACAGGTGATGAAACCACTCAGCACCGTCCAGGCCTGGAGGCAACGTTCCCACTCCAAAAAAGCCCTGTGCAGCCTGTGCGTGTTTCGCTCCAGCATCGCTGGATGAGATGCAAACCCCAGGACACCTCTGCCCGCCCCATCTCTGCTGGACACAGGTTCCCTCTCCAGCTGCCGTCACACTTTGTGACTGTACCGTGGCAGTCTGGCAAAAGCGTCCGTATTTGTTAAAACTGACTCCAGGAGTCAATCCCAAATGGGCTGTTCCCTCACGCACCTGGGAAAGCACAAACACGCTTTGGCAGAAAAGGGTGTGAAGTCAGAGGAAGGACAGAAACGCTCCATCACGGTCCCTGACTCATCTGTAAGAAATTTTGCCGGCTGTGGTGGTGGGTATCGGGCGAAGGGAATGGCAGGGGAACTGTGGGGCTGGAGCGGAGGGGGACACAGGAGAAGTCATGGATAGTGTGGATAGGACCTGATATAGCGCATGTACCTGCCTGGGCGTAGCATGCTGCTTTTACAGCTTTTCATCTGCGATCTCAAATTTGCTGTTAGCTGCTGAATCCTGAGGGTTGGACCCATCAGGTCTAAACACCTTCTCCATGGCTACGGGTGAGGATGGAGGTCCAGACTGTGGGATGTAGGTGGCTCCTCACAGTCAGGTGGTCCTAGAAGTACTGGCAAAGAGAAGCGAGGCCCCGTAACTGGTTTGCTGGCATTTCTGCATCTCCTCTTGGGTTACTTTCCATTCAAATAGACCTCTGATCTTCCCCAGCACCACCATTACCCACAAAACGCTCTGTTGAAGGACTTTCTTGAAGAAAAAGCGCCGAGTTCTCCTGGCCTCTGGTTTGCAGGCAGGAACTGGGACTCAAGGGAGTTGCCAGTAAAATAACGGGGCCGTGGGGATACAGCTCATCCCGGGGTGCTGCACGCAGTGCGGTGCTCAGCCAGCTCCGGGCTCGAGCGGGGCCCTGCTGACTCCACATCAGGACCCCGCAGCGCGTGTGGGGCCGTGGATGCTGTGCTGGGACGGGCGTGCTCTGCGCTGGGGCACACTGGAGTGTCCTCCCTGCAGTCCGGCTGTCCCGGTCCGGCTCTCCAGCCTGGCTGTGGTCTGGGAACGGGAGATCTCATTCTCAAGGAATTTGCTCCTGTTATTTGGCCTTAATTTTCCTTTGCTCAATTTCATCTCATTACCCACAGTTACACCCTGCCGGGCCATGTGGCAGCACTCTAACAGGTATTTAAAATGTTACAGAGTGAGCCAATTGGTGCGTTTAAAATCCATTCCATACCATGACATAATATATTTTCAATATGCTCAAATTTGTCAAGATACATTGGGACTGAAAAGAGACTGGCCAATTGCATGGGAATTTTCTTTTCGCTTGCGGTCAGACGGATGCCGCGTCCCCCTCCCCGCGCTACCCGCGTGTGTCCTGGGGCTGCAGGTCTCCTGCACGCTCTGCCAGCGCCCATCGGTCCAGAGCCGCAGCTCCGGGAGCTCCTCCGGCCATCACCCACCTCTGCCAAAACACATGAGGCTGGGTCTGCAGCTACTGCAGCCATTTGATTTCGGGATCTTGTTTGCACAATTGCTGACACTGGGATGTGTTGGGATAAACGCTTTTGGTCTCATCCCCGGGTTAAGATTAAATGTCATTTCTGCTTGATAGTACTGCCAGCGCAGTCTTTTTCTATTTCCCATTTTCTTTTTCTATTTATTTACATGACAACAGGTCTGTGTTGGGAACTATCAGGAGGACAAACCACGGATGATAAACGTACGGAGAAATAGCAGGAGGAGGAGAGTAGCCACCACTAGACCTTCTCCCCACAGAGCCGGACAAGGACCCGCTGCCACGCGAAGAGGAGGGTGGAGGGTGTAGGTAAGGCTGGAGGACGGGGACTGCTGTTCCTGCCGAAGCAGAGGCTGCAGCTTCTGCCCTTGGGGCAGGCTCCAGCCCTGCAGAAGCATCGCCCAGCCCTCGCCCTGCTCAGCAGCAGCCGGGCCCCCCGGGGACACCACCCGCAGCACGGCCGGGCGCCTCTCCCTGCACCCGCCTCCCCAGGCTCTTCTTGCTTGTGACGAAATCTGCCCTGCACGCGGTCAAACCGCTTCCCAGTTCCACCGCAGATCAGAAGCCCCTTCTCCGTGCCTCGAATGACGTGACCTGACTGAGAAAACCCCACTGTTGCCGCAGGCAGAGGGTCCAGGAGGGAAGTTGTGTCAGTGCCACGATGCTGTGGCTCGTAGCGGGGTGACTTTCAGACATCTTCGCATCACTTTTGTGTAAAAAACTAGGCCTGAATTCATAGATCACACAGGCAAATGAGCAATTGCTGGAGAAGAAAGAAACTGCTTGTGGTCTGAAGCCTCCGTTCAATCTCAATGACTTTAAATTAATTACGTGCCCCATGCTTTCCTGAACAGCGATGCTTTCCTGAAACACGGTCTTAGGTCAGCCATAATATCCTGCAGATAAACATTTCCCCCCCTCCTCGGATCTACAAAGAGAGGTAGCTTTGGACTACATATTTATAGACAGACTCTGAGCTATAAATCGGACATTTCTGCCACACGCAGTCCCTTAAGGGCCAATAAGACTGCACACATCAGCTAAGTAATATTTTACTGGGATTTTCTTTAACGACTTCAAGAGTGCTTATTCTTTCCCTCAACCAGCATTGCACGAATAACGTAATTCTGCAATTAATCCTGAATTACTCATATAGTGGACTCAATTTTCCTTTGCATTCAGGACAAGTTTTAAAAAGTTATTGCTTTCCCCCTCCTTTCTCCTTTTTTAAAGTCTTCTTTAATCAGACCAAATGGGGCTTAAAAGTACTGGAAATGTCTGGTTTTCTTTCATTCTCAGCCTGTTCAAAATCAAGCTAATGACAAAGGACAAGAAAAGTGCTTTGCATCCACAAGCTGAGAAAAGGGACATGAGGGAGAGGGACTCCTTCGCACGTTGCTGACGCTCGCTTGCGGACAGGAATTTTTGAGCGACTGTGTTGGACGGCTGTGGGGGTACAGAGGTGGTTTCTTTACGTGTTACACCTATGTTTGTGGTTGGTCTCCACAAGAGTGATCATTTTAGGGCGAGTTTAAAGTGCATTGAAAGCTGAGTGGCTGCTTGAGGCAAGTCCTCAGAGAGAATGAGATGGACTTGAGGAAATACCGTGACCCCAGACATGGTCAATGGTAAGGACCCCAAACCAGCCAGGTGCTAACGAGCGCCAGCTCCCCAAGATCCTCAGCATACACAAAGCCAGGCAGGGACAGCCCAAAGCTGGAGCTCCACCATTTCCAGATTTTCCTGGGGCTTTTCAGCCCCTCTCTGCAGTCTAGTATCAAATGTTTGATCTGCTAATTGCCAGCAAAGATGGGGCACACCTGAAATCTCCTAACGTTGCCAGCTGCCAGCATTTCTTGCAGACAACTTTGCACTATCTTCATCACGATACTAAGTGAAACCACCCGGATGGGGCAGGCTGCTGGGGAGCAGCTGCAGGCTATCTGCCACCACGCGTGGTCACCTGTGGACCAGGGAAACCCCGGTGAGGAGATCCTACTTTAGGGAGTCCGAGGGACCATTGTGGTTTGGCTGACAAGAAGGGGAGAGCAGTTGGTTAAACCTGCTAGAGAGGAGAGAGCTGATCCTTGTTTCCTACTGAGTAAGGTAATTCCTTTGCTTTCATCTTTTTGTACAAAAATGTGAAGGATTCACCTTTAGCAGCAAGTGCTTGATCTGTGAATCTACCTGGCTGGGGGCTGGTTATGAAATAAAGAGATAGGTTTGTATGTCACCGTTGAATTTGCTAAATACCTTTTTAAAGGCAAGAAGAGTAGATGTGGCAGCAAAAACCTGATTGGCTAAAAAATTCAAAATACTTTATTTGGAAAGTGCTGAAAAAAAGATTCTTTTTTATTTGTAGGATGGGGGGGAGGCGTGGGGGCAGGATCGAAACAATTTGACGCAAAAAACTGTCATCCAGGGGTGTCGGCAGCTGTGCAGTGGTGACCGCCGCTCCCTGCCTGGGCGATGGGCTGAGGGTGCTCGCCCCTGCGCAGGGCTGTTCACAGCACCCGTGAAAGCAAGCCTGTGATCTCGGGAATATGCTCGAGCACCGTCCCACGGGGAGTGCCTGGGCTGGGAAGCTGGCAGCGCTCTCTCCGCATCCGTGCTTCGCTGGCTGACACCGGTTGTTCGCGCTACACTCCATATATCTGCGTTAGCTCAAACCTCCCCGTCGTAGAGTCAGCTAATCCTTTGGGAAGTGTGGAGGGCTAAACTCCTCCGTGGTTTTTTTCTGTTTAGTCTAGACTATTAGACTTAGTGGCGCAGCGGCTTCATGGATTGGTGATAGATTTACTGGAGCTGGGATCTGGCAAACAGTGGGTATTTATGCACGAGTGCTGACGCACCCGCAGCCCCCAGCGAGCGCGTTTCGGGCAGGGCTGCTGAGCCCTGTGCCAACTGCTGTCGTCCTCCATTGCCCCTCTCCCTGCAAATCGGCTTTTTTGGAGAGGCTGAAGCATGTTTAGGGCAAATTCTCCACCCTTTGGGAGCTGATGAGAAGTGGGAGAAGCTTTCTGGGTGTCCTTTCCATGGCCCCTGGGACTGTGCAGCAGTGGACTGGGAGAGGCCAAGGTTACCAACTAGTCCCTGCTAAAGTGCCTTTCTGCCTTCTCCAGGAAAAGCTTACTGCTCCTTGAAGACCCGAGTCGTGAGGTCTGGGTAGGGAGAGGCTCTATTTCTCAGCTGCCACACTGCAATGCCAAAGAAATGGCACTTGCACTGTCTTGGTTTTGTTTCCATCCACGTCACCTGCACTTAAGAGCCCAATTGCATTGCCATGGACAAACAGGACGTCTCCAGCTGCGTTCTCATTCCTCAGCAGAAAGTGGCAGGGAAGGTAATATTGGGTGACTTTCAGCTGACTAAAAACACAACCTCAGGCATCAGGCTCCAATTGAGGTGTCTCAAGGAGGTCCCTAAATAGCAAGGTGATGTGGGAACTCCGACTTGAATGTCCCATCATTCTTGTAGCTCTTCTGAGCGACCCAGATCTTCTCTCCCTGTTGGTTTTCCTTGCTCCTCACTTGGCACCTTGCACATAAGCTGGCCTTGACCATAGCTGGGCTTTCCGACGTGAGACAGATCTTCCCTTTCTCACGTGCCCGTGGCCAAGTCTCACACGTCAGTCATAGGATGTGTGCTTCATCCCCGGGATCCAGGACTCCTTGCTCTGAGTTGTACATCAACATCAGGCCTCGGTCATGATGCCGTTGGGGCGGCACTGCTGTCCCTCTACAGTGACGAGATGGATGCTCACCACCATGTTTCATGGTGGTCCAGAAGCTGTCCGGTCTGTTTGCCAGACTCAAATCACAATGAATAACATGGAGGTAAGAGATGATGTCTCTTATTACTGGGGTCCAAAAAACTTCTAGTGATCTGGGGGATGAAGCTCATAATGTATAGTATTTATCCGAGTGTGTGCCTCTCTGTGGAAAGGCCAACATGTCCCCCTACGCGCTGCCACCAGTCCATTCATTTAATCACAGCATTGGTGGTTGAAATACACATAAAGGGAATAAATTTCTCTCTTGACAAGAATAACACACAGCGTCCACTGCTCTTCCTGAACTACACCCAGATTGCCCAGTGAGCATTTAGTTGGACCAGTAATTATTCCCGCCTTGACTCAAAATAAATTTTTCTATTTCCATAAATGACTTAGCAATGTAAACATCTCCCCTCTCTAAGGCATTAAGGTTTCGTTGTCTTTATTTTTTTTTTTTTTCACATCCAGTCCCTTCTCTGCTGAGTTTCAAGTTTAGCACGTTATGTTCTACAGCCACTCTGTTCTGCGCAGCCTTTGTTGTTCCTGGTTCTTCCTTCGGGCAACCCCCTGCTTTATTTATGGGGCATCTCCTGGATGCTGCACGCCCACGCTGCCTCCTGCTCGCAGACACGCTCTGCAGAGGGACTTTCTAAAGCACCGCAATTATTCTGTCAGGCGTAGCTCCCCTTTTGCCACCCTGGAACTGTTACAGCCCCTGCAAAAAAAACCAAAACAAAAACCAATAGTAACTAGAAATGAAAAGTCTGGAGTGTATATATATTTAAAAAAAAAAAAAAAAATCACCATGAGAGAGAAATGTGGAAGCACATATTCTTCCTTTCCCCCTCTGTGAATGGGAGCAGGAGAGAAAAAGACTAATCCAGAAACATCCTGGCAAGAAAGGGTAGGCACAGTCTAATTTTCTAAGTCTCCTTCCTTGGCTTGAAGGTGAGGTTACTCCTCACTCAACCCTGTGTAAGTAAGAGGAGGATCGGACCTTTTAGCTATCATTTTCAGCCAGGTGGGAAGCCCTGGGAGGTGCCATGGGAAGGGCAGAACAAGGGTAACTTGGGTCTCTCCTTGTCGTACCCACTGGTTCCACAGTCATCTCATCCCAGGCCGCCTTTTGCAGTCCCACATCCAGTGCCTGTGTCTACCCAGGCTCCTCTGCACTGACGCAGATTCCAATGGCACCTTCCCAATTTACGGTGGTGCAACAGTCTGGCTTGGATTTTTAAGCAAAGATGGATAATATGATGCAACCGTGGCCTTACTCTTGTCTCCCATGTTCCCTCACAAATCCACTGATACTCTTGAATGTATTTTGATCCAGATAATGCAAAAGCCTCTAGGGTTTCAGGCTGCTGCAGACACAAGCTGCCCCTTGCTGGATGGCTTTCCACCCATCCCAGGAATTTGGAGTCCTTCTCGCACATCGGCTATGAGGCCACAGCACCCAGCCTCCGTCACCCAAGGAACACCCCAGCCTGTGCTCCCGCCTGGGATCAAGCAGGTGAAGCAGTAGTGTGGGTGTGCTCCAGTGCTGCTCCCAGCCCCGCTCCCCGAGTTTCTGCCTGGGGTCTTCTCTGCCAAACCTGTGGCAGGGGCCCAGAAATCACCGAGAACAGCCACCCAGCGTGTGTCCCACCCAGCCTACGTCCCACCCAGCAGCACCAGGAGATGAGGTGGGAATGGTCCGGAGGTGGGACTCGCTGGTGCAGACAGGACTGGATGCCCCACAGCTCCTAAAAAGCAACCGGCAGCCTTGAAGCAAGAATGCAGCCAAGTGCCTGCAGAAGCTGTTTCTCAGCAGCCTGGAAAACATATGGTTGATCTTGTTGAATTGCTGGGGGTTTTTTTTAGTTTGCCTGGAAAGCCACTAAATCTCAGTTGAACTCAGTCCTTCTAGCACGTCCCTCTGTGTGGACAAACTTTGGCACAGGAATGGCAAGAGTGAGTAGAAATAACTGGCAAAAATTAGTCCCTTCATAGCGGATGCACGCTTCGTTTTGTTTTTAAAGGAACCTCAAAATTAGGCCTTTGCCAACATGTTCAGCTGAGTCCTAATTTAAGAGCCTTTGAGCAAGGTCCTACCAACCCCCCTGATTTTGGAAAAGACCTTCAGGAAAGCTGTGACCTGTTCTGTTAGTGCTGGGCTCCTTGAGTGGCAGCTCTCTTGGGTGCTTGCCCAAGTTCACCCGTCTCACACCCATCCGTGTGTTTAGAGCCCTGTATCACTATTAAATGATAATCATAGTTCAGGATAAGGAACATTTTAGGCATCACTAGGCCAGCTGGGATTAGTTAAACACCGTCCTTTTGTGCCTGCTCAAGTTCAAGAGGGCAGATAGCCCTCGCAGGCTGTCTCCTTGTCTCCTACGTACCAAATTTTGGCTCTGTGCAGGTTTTCAGGACCAGCCCTTTGTCCCCCAGCAAAACCAGCACCCAGACCCACCGGGTCCCTCCCCAGCACCTCAGCAGCACGTTCGTACCACGTCTCTCCTGACTCCCCATCCCCCTTTTCCCTCCCCCCAGCTCCAGTTCTCACATCCTGAGTTCATCAGTTTAAATCGCATCTTGGTGTAAATTGATTTCATTCCAGCCTCTGCTTCCACCTCTGCCTTGCCTTTAAATTGTATCTCATCTTAAATCAATCTTATTCCAGCCCTCGGCTGCTGTGCTCTTAATTCTTCCATTTCAATTGCAACTGTTCTTAAAGGGCCCGGCTCAGAGATATGGTTTTCTCTCTCGGCCTCTGCTGCCTTCTTGTTTCGTTTAAATTACCTCTAATATTAAGCAGGGACATCATCCCCCTCCTCCCAGCCCTCGCTCCCTGTTTAGCCAGTTAACGTTTCCCCTTTGCAGCTCATCTGGTTTTAAACCAATTGGATTTTTTTTTTCATCTCCGTAATATTCTAAATTATTCTTCACTTTCTGGCCTCTTCTGAACTTCCTTCTTCTTCCTCCGTGTTTCAGTCCATGGTGGCAGCGGTAACCAATGATTTCAGAAATATGATGTGACAGTTGCTGGATCTCAGTTTGCAGGGCAGGAGGACAAACCTTGTCTGTTCCAGCAGAGCTGGGCGGGGGGAGAAATGCTCTGGGACTGTGGGAGAGGAGAAAGAACGAACCCCTTCCCGTGTTTGATGCTTCTCAGTCTCATTAAAGTGATTTAAGTAGCTGCAAACAGACTTGGGAGGCCAATGATGCAAATAGATGCCTTTTGGGACTTGGAAGAGTCTGACTGAGAATGGGCTTAGAGAATAGGGTTTCCAACAGCTGTCCCACCAAAGCTGACTGTGAAGGGACGGAACATTGCTGATGTTCAGGTACCAAACTCCTGCTGGTTTTTCAGTCAGGTCTGAGACGACAGACAAGCCATGTGGTTTAAAGCAGGTCCCTGCAGGCTGCTAAGGAGGGAGCGTTCGTGGACGCTGGAGAAGCCAATATGCCTAAATTCCATAGTCTTTCGGTAGTAATCAGGTGTCTACATGGCACAGTTGCCTCTGGAAACCTCCTTCCAGTTGTCTATGTTTTGAAATTATGTTCAAGAACCTAAAGTTGCCCAAGGAGCTTCCTTAAAACTGCGAAGGGCCTAAATCAGAGTGGGAGGGCCTGTTTGCTGGCATTGCAGTGTTGGGTGTGAATGGGCTGGTCTCCACCACCAAAGTCACCCTTGAACATGGTCACCAGTGCAGCCATGAGCTAGAGAAGTGTCACCACCCACCCCATGCATGCCAGTCGCTCAGGAGATGGCTCCTGGTAATGGCATTCAGCAGCTTCTGGCCCAAGGCTTTGAAAGGTGACCTTGGAGGGTCAAAGGTTTGGTGTCCCATGTCCTGGAGGTGACGTTGACTCTTCTCCATGACATAATTTATTCTCTTCCCTTAAGAAGAGCCCATTGTATTTTGAGGCTGTCACTGAGCAGTGGCTGTGGTCACCGAGCAGTGCCCTGAGCCATTACTGTCCTCTGAACCCTCCATCACGGCGCAGAAGACACAAGCAAGGTGACGCCCTCGTTTGGCAGCTTTCTTCCACGGGCAGCAGCCTCAGAGTGACGGGTGGGTCTAGAAGTGGCAGCATCGTGAATCAGAGGTGTTTAGGGAAGCTGCTTGGGCTGTCTGAGAGGGTATGCCCTGATTCACGTGTTGGTTGGTTGTAAAGTGCCTGAAACTTTTTTTATAATGGAAAGTTCTGGTTAGGAAACTAAGATATTTTTTCTTTTTTCCTGGAAATCGAGTGGGGCTTAGGCTTTTGGCTTTTTTCTTTTTTTTTACCTCTTGTAAAAGATGACTGGAAGCAGAACAGCTAATAAGCAAAATAAGTGTTTGCCTGAAATGTTTTAGACCTAGTTTTCAGTAAATTTGGGCCAATGTTTTTGTCTTGGTTTTGACTGTCAAAAATTAAAACACATCTTTTGTGATAGGTCAGATCTTCTAATTCTGAAGGACATCTCTGTTCCTGCCAGCTCTAAGTAGCAGTGCTGTCCGGTGGGACACGTGCACAAGAGCTCTGCAGATGGATGGCACAGCGAAGCTAACACTGGGCAACTGTGGAAAACCAATCCAGCTCCTTCATTATCACTAGATTGCAATTAACTTTGGCTTTTCTTGGTAGATCCCATTTGTTAGTTGTTTTTTTTAGCATCAATAATATTGCTGGGTTAGCTTTGATGCTACCAGGCACTTCTGAAGAATACAGACTGTATTCCAGGTCTTCGGGGGTCTGCGTAGGTATCCCGGGCTTTCTCGCTGTCAGGAACACTCGTAGAGCCTCTGGATATTTCAGTCAATGCAAGCTCGCTTGAGAAGGAATGAGTCCAAAGATGAAGGAAAAGGAAGGGCCAGACTCAGTCTTTCCAGCTTCAAGCCACGGACAGCTCATGCAAAACCAGGTTAATGAGGACCGCTGCCTTGGGACCTTGTGTCAATCCCTTGAAGTCTCCAGAAAAATCCTTATTTCCTTCAATGTGCTTTGGATCAGGTGCTCGCTGACCCACCCGGAGGAGCTGCTGAACCCAACGGCTCCAGGGCGAATGCAATTGCTTAGGATGTCTCTGCTCCCTTGCCTTCTCCCTTGGGCAGGTAAATGGTGCAGTTGCTCTCTTAACGAGCAGAACGGGTGAATTTTTTGGCACGAACAAGACAATTAGAGTAGTCTGGGGCAGAAGTATTCCCAGACCCACAGAGGTGTTCTAATTGAATCTTCACCGAGTCCCTACATCCCAAAGGATGTGAGCATGGTAATGCTGCACAGTGGGTCCGTCCCTAAAACATATCATTATTTAATAGAAAAAGAATGCCCATCAGACATCTGGTGGAGAAGTTTTGGTCTCTTTATCTATGCCTGAAATCTACGTACACATGAGGATGTTGATGGATTCGGAAGCCAGAAACACCTAATGGTAAATGCCTTTCATTTCTGCTAATGAAATCCCACCCTGGTAATTAAGGTTACCAGATAAGTAGGTAGTGTTGCTCTGTGTGGTTTATACTGCACACGCTGATCCACACCAGCTGAAGGTTGAGCCCAGTTGGTTTTTTGGACTCACCCAGCTGTGAGAAAGAAACATTTGACTTCCTAACTTGGCCAACATGTCATGGGTGCAATGAGGCAGCATGGCTGGTCCTGGCCGACGGGAGCAGGGCTGTGTCTAGAGCTGCACGTGCTGCTGTGGGTCGTGCAGAAAAGGGACGTCACTCTCCATGGAGGAGAAGGTTAGATATTAAGTGCTGTATCCATCAAACTATAATGTCACCGGAGATGTTTGACTGTTCCCAGAAATATGCAGCACCAGGTGCAAACCTCACAAGGCTGTGCTCTTTGGGAGGGCAGCGTTCCTCCTGTTGGTATCCTCAGTAACACTGGTTGGTGTCCCCTGTTGAGTGGCATAATGCACCTTAGAGCTAAAAGTAGAACTTAAAGATGTTGGGAAGATGTGCTGTTACAGCTCAGATCTTCTGTGGCTTGGTACCGGGAAGGCTGGTAACGTGCACGCAGCACTAAGGTGCGTTGGTATCTCCAGTCCTCCACCTGAAAGCTGTGTTGTGCTGGGAGGTAATTTTTATTATTTGTAGTTTGTGGCTGGAATGTGGTTCGGTTCTTCGACTCGAGCCACAGGCAGCTGGGGAGAGCTTTGGGGAGAGCGTTCCTGCCTCCCGCCCTGCCTCAGCTGCTCACGGCAGGCAGGGACATCACCAGCTCTGGCAGGGAGCATGTGGCCACCCTGGGGACTCCCCAGGGCCAAGCTCTGACCGAGAGGTGCAGGAGAGGGATTCACTCTGCTTTCCCCCTTCTGGGTAATTTGATCCATGAGGAAAAACGAGAGCCAAGTACAAAAAAGTTGTAGCCAACCCGGCCAAGGTTTAGGATCAAATTAGCACTATAGAGTGTAAGAACTGCAATTTGATAATTCTTGGTTTGCATTTTGAACACGCACATCCCAGTGAATGCCTTAACCCCCCAAAAATTGACACTTCTAAGGAGGGGCAGAGCAGGAGGGAGGAACACACGGGACAAGGGAGGTGGGATTTTAGCGCAAGGAAAGGCAGCCCAAAGGCGGGCTTCGAGCCACTCGCCCAGGCTGTCAGGCCAAGCTGCAAAACCAAAACAAAGCAACAAAGGAGAATTCAAAGTTCAGAGCAGCAAGTTATAGCAAATAGGTTATTGTCATAGGCATTTTTGCTGGGATTTGCACATGTGGTTAGCATCAGCTGGCTAGACAGCCTCATACCACTCTGCTCTCTCAAGCTTTGATCTTGCAGTCAAGTGCATCTACCACCCCCACCCTCTCCCGTGGGCCCTCCGGCTGCAGCGAGGGACGAGCCTGTGCTGGGACAGGGGCTGCCAGGTCCAGCAAAGACCTGGCGATGCCTAGGGCTAAAGATCCGGGCGTAAATCTTCAGAAAGTAGTGACATGTAAGCAGGAGTCGCCGAGGACTTTCTATTGTCTAAATGTTCACCAGCTTTCTACGAGTTATTTTTCTTCTCTGGAAACTTCAGGAAACCTGCTCCATTAGAGGTTGTCTGCACTCAACTTTCTTCTCTTTTGGGGTAGGACACTGTGGTGTATCGGCTCCCACGGTGTTCATGCAGGCGTGAACCAGAAGTCCAAGGTAGAGGATGCTTTTCTCCTCCAGCACCTATATGGAGAAGCTGGGAATGGTTGAAGCTGCAAAGGGAGCTTGTACCCATCAGAGTGATTTTTGGCACCTCTGGCTCTGCCATACCAGGCTGGAGGTGGTCTCCCTTTCCCCTCTCTGTGGATGGCCCATTAGGAGCAGGCATCTCCTATAATCCTCTTCCCCGAACCCTCCACTTCAGGCTCAGAGAAGTGATTTCTCCACGCTCTGTCCTGCCCTGCAGGGAACGGGAGTAGAAAAAAGCACGGGAAGGAATGAGAGGGAACGTTGTGCGAGCGTGGGAAGTGGTGCCAATTAGGGCATTCAGTGTCCATGTACTCAATAAGTATCATTAGCTGAGGCTGGACAAGGCTGCAAAATTTGTCTTGCACTGATTGATTTTTGCTGCTTTGCTGAAAATCTAACGGGATCCTTGCCCAAGGAGTTGGACAGCCCTGATCTAGAGTCTGCCCTGTTGGATAGAAGCCCTTTCTGTTTGGTTTCCAGCAAGTTTTTCTGTGTCCTGGCCAAATCCTGGGTCTTAGATTGAAAAAGACATTAAAATACAAGTCCTCTGCATCCCCCGTGTCTTCGATGCAGACAGACTGGTCTCCTATACTACCCTTCATACATTTTTTGGTTTTTCTTTCTTTTTTGGGGGGCAGGGGGTTGGAGGGGAGCAAGGCAGCACCCCAGGGATTTCAGACAGAAAGCACTATCCTTTCCCCCGGGATTTTTGGAAGGCATTGGCATTGGTAATCTGCCTTGTAACGTACGTCAGAGGTGGGACGCCCGAAGACGGGGAATTTTTCTGTTGTGTGAGAACAAGCAGGTAGACAGAAGAGAGCCACGAGCAATGGCCCTACTAGAAGAAAGCCAGCAGAGGCTCAGTCTTTATTAGACACCAGAAACTTCACAGGGAAGCTTGTCCCTGGGGACACGAGTCAGTTAAACTGTTTTCTCCACTTGGGGAGCTGTTCCTTCACTGCACGTACAAAACTACATTTACTCTGACAGGGAAAGATGTCTCTGAGGTGAATTGTTCCATTGCAGCAATGCTCAGGGCTGTCGTTACCCTGAACCCAGACCATTTTCCAGTCCATCTCCCACTCGAGGGGAACTGTTTCACTAGCGCAGAGCAAACTGCGTTTCACGGGCAGCCCTGGACCTCGGGGAAAGAACTTGCCCAGAAATTTGAAGAAGTGCTGGGCCCTTGCAGCTTGGAGAGGGATCATCTGGGTGATGATGATCACAGCGAGGTGCTCTGGAAGCCTGTCTCGTAGCTGTGCCTTGGTTTCTCCATCCTGATGATGTGTGAAAAGCAGATTAGCTCTGCAGAACGTTGTGACAGGCAGCACAAATGCTTTCAAAACCCTGCGGTGAAACCGAGAATAGAAGTTTAAGGACTAATTGTGTCGCTGCATTACGGACATATCGGTGTTCAGGCAGTTCCACAGAAAGCATACGGAAGCCCTGGCTTGGATTTAGGCCAGAGGACCAGCTCCATGCTGACTCCTGAAAGGGCAGATTGCTGCGTGCTTGGGTGTTTCTTGGGCGGCACAGCCGTGCAGGCAAACCACCGCTCCTCTGCAGAGCAACCCCGAAACGCCCGGCAGCCCCAGGGACGTGGAGTGCTGGAGTTATTCTTGGCTTCGTGATGGATGGATGCGGCGTTTGCTGTCCGGATAACCCGCTCCAATCACCATTCTCTTGTTCTCCTGGATGCTGCTTTATTTTTTCTAGCATGAAAGGTGATCGGATAGAGGATATGAATGTTGTGCTGGGCAAGGAGAGATGATGAACGGGACGTGTAGCTGAAGGGTAGTCAGACCTTGACCTTCTTATGGAGCAGCATCGGCTTTTTCCCCTTTTTCTTGACTTTCTGCTGGGACACACAGGAATCCCTTGGTCTTGTGGTGCAGTGGGATCTGACTGCTGGAATAAATGATGGGCAGAAAAGTGACGGTGGAGGGGTGGCACGGTTTTATCCAGCTTGCTCCTTGCGTCTCTGAGACCCAGCTGGAGCTTCCTTCAGCCTTGCGGATGCAGCTATGAAAGCAATGTGACCGCTTTTATATAGCGGTGAAATAAGGATAACGATAAATACTATCACTGTTGAAATTCTTAGAAAATTTACCGGTGACTGCATAGGGGCTGAGACAGTAAATGAAATGCCTCCCTGAATAGCTACGCCTGCCTCTGTGCACTGCGTTCAGTCAATGCAGTAATTACGGAGTGAGACTAAAAATTGCAGAAAGGGGTAATGTAATCGTGTGCTGTTAACTTTGTTTTTAGCATTGAACGTACACCTGTTTTCTATGGCTGTTTGGTTATCCATTGGGATATGGTAGAGGGTGGGTTAGCACTGATGCAAGGGGTTGCTTCCTGCGTTCCGGGCAATGCCTGTTTACGTAGATGTTTTTTTTTTCTATGAAATACCTGTTCTGTACAGTAATCCTTCTAAAGCAAGACCCTTTTGGAGGTACAGTATGGAGAAAAGGATTGTACGTAGCAAATGATATCGTAGTTACCAGCCACACGGATGAACTACAGAGTTGTGTCCTGTTGGTGCAGGCAGGCTGTCTGAAAATGTGTTTGCAGGCAGCCCGGTTCTGATTTATACTCCGGCTTCCTGGAGAACAAATAAGAGCTAAATGGGAACGATGGAAATTACTCAGGGGAGAATCCAAGCTGGATAATCGGCTTTCACACTCCCTTTCCGCCGCCCTCGAAGCCAAACTCGCTAACATCTTTCAATGACTTCAGGGCTGAACAACATTGTCCCACTGGTTCTTTTTATTCAAATAATTACCCATGACCCATCTAGAGCCGCATGAATCCAGGGATACCAGAGCTTTTTGCAAATATTGATGAATGAAGTGCAATTGTTCTCCGATGCCCGAGCAGTGGGTAGCCATTCCACTAATTCCATGCTCATTTTGGAATCCCCCCCTTGTCGCTGTTAGGGTTGGGTGGGAGATCCCCCCTCCCGCCCCAGCTCCCCAAGAATTTCCAGGAGTTTGAAAGAGACTCCAATTCCAAACGGGCACATAAAATTCAGATCTTGAAACATGAAAAATAACTCAGCAAAATAAACTTTTTCACCCTTTTTCTTTCATAGCCTTTTGCTGTAGAAATGCCTGAGATGTCTGAGACCAAGTTGTGCTGAGTGAAGCACCCTGCAATTTGAAAATGTCAAAACAGTCCTTTTCTTAAATGTTGCCTGGCTTGTTGTAGCTGGCCCAGCTCAGCAAAATTTGCACTTTTGATGAGTGAGCATTTTGGGGATGGGAAGAAGGTGCAACTCAGGTCATCAGAACGTGATCAGCTCTAGCTGGTTCTAGCAGAGATGCTGGTTTGGGCTGGGGTAGAGTTAATTTTCTTCCCAGTAGCTACTATGGGGCTGTGTTTGGGATTTGTGCTGGAAACGGTGTTGGTAACACAGGGATGTTTTGTTACTGCTGAGCAGGGCTGACACAGAGCTGAGGCCTTTGCTGCTCCTCACCCCACCCCACCAGCGAGGAGCTGGGGGGCACGAGGAGCTGGGGGGGGCCGCAGCCGGGACAGCTGACCCCGACCGACCCAAGGGATGTCCCACACCATATGACGTCATGCTCAGCGTATAGAGCTGGGGGAGAAGGAGGAAGGGGGGGATGTTGGGAGTGATGGCATTTGTCTTCCCAAGTCACCGTTCCGCGTGATGAGCCCTGCTGTCCTGGGGATGGCTGCACACCTGCCTGCCATGGGAAGCAGGGAATGAATTCCTTGGTTTGCTTTGGCGTGTGGGGCTTTTGCTTTCCCTATTAAACTGTCTTTATCTCAGCCCACGGGTTTTCTCACTTTTGCCCTTCTGATTCTCTCCCCCATCGCACCGGGGGGGGAGGGAGTGAGCGGCCGCGTGGGGCTCCGTTGCCGGCTGGGGTTAAACCACGATGGCTTTGCAGAACGGCGAAGCGACAGAGAGAGACCCCAGCTCCTCCTGCCCTGAAAAACAAGCAGAGCAACAGTCCTGGGCTGTATTCTCTGCCTGCTCGAGTAAAACGTCTCTTTGCTATGGAAGGTGCGATTGGCCAAAGCACACACCGCTGACCCGAGTATTTACCTGCCGTGGGAGCAACGTCAGGCCACTACTGACAACTGGAAAATCCCGTGTGCTGGCAGGCGGCTGGGCTGCTGCGGTTACACCTGGACACAGAAAACGGTGAATGCACGCCGGTGTGGGGATGCCTTGTCCTCGCCCAGCGCGGTCCCTCTGCCATCTGGGTGCTTCTTGGCAGAAGAGCAAGACTGATTGCCCTTCTTTGTAGCTCTGTAACCGTATGTAATTGGGAGGGTGCTGAGAGCATGTACAGGGGTGCTTTAACTGTACTGTAAACCTTTGGTAGGTTAACTACCAGCTCAGTGTCCTAGTACAAACTGAGCTCGGCTTGTCCCCACCTACATCTGCCCTCCCGGTCGGAGGCAGCCTACAGCCCGTGCTGAAGGGGCTCTTGCCCAGGAGCCACGTGTGTTTCAGAGGAAAGAACAGCGACTGTAGCTTTTTCTGGAGGAAAGAGGGGGTGTCCTTTGCCCCTAAGATAAATCCATGCCTCTTCATGCTGGGCATTCAGAGTAGAAGTCCGGAAGCCCTCAGGTGATGCTTAAGCCCATCAGTAGGGACTGCTCAGCCTGAGGAAGAGGAAGACTGAGGCCCACAACCTCCTCCTCACCAGTGGGAGTCCTTTACTACCCCATCTCTCATTCCTCATCCCTTTGGCCCCAGTGCGGTTACGGGACAAAAGACCTTTCTTCAACATCTGGGAGCAATTAGAGAAAAATCTGTACCTTTCCCCGTGTCAATAAATGCAGGGGGGAAAAGGGACAGTAAGAAAAGGAGCAAAGAGAGGTAGCCACAGGTAAGGACTCCACCTTCCAGCAAATGCAGGACAGATAATGCGAAATAAAACTATTCTATAATGCAGCATAACATATTTGATCCAGAGTCACAGTGCTCCTGCTTTTTGGACAGCTGTTTCTCTTGCAATTATTTTTCTGTGTCAATGACTTCTTGGTCCATGGGGTTCAGCCACCTCTCCCACGCACGTGCCAGACTCACATTAACTCTCTGGGAAGTTGTGCATGTGCATTGAGAGGAGAACAGATCCCCTTTCTATTTTCAGGAAGGGTTTGCATGTGATTTATGAGCCTGGAGAAGGAGCATGGAATATCGGAGTGCCAAATGAAGGCATGCCCAGCAAACGAAAGGACAAGGTGAAATCCAGGAGCCTTCAGAATTAATTACTGAAACAAGAGAGCCGACGCACACTGATGTGAGCTCACGGTAGCCGATCCAGCCAGCTTCAGGTGCAAAGGTATATTTGTTCATGGCTTGGGGTGTTCATCTCAGTGCTGACAGGGTGATAATTCAGTCCTATAAAGCGGCAAATTATCACTGCCTTCTTAGCATTAATTTCCCTCCCCAACAGACACCATAAAAAAATGAGTGCTTTCTCCTCAAGGCCTCGGCACGGCGGATTTCCCGTGGCAGGCCATGAGTTACAACTCTATCTCCAACACCATCCTGTAAATAACACATCAGGATCTTAATTCACTAAATAAATCCAATAGCCTCCCCAATCCATAACACGCAGTATCTTCAACGCTCCTTCTAAAAATGGTGTCAGTGCTTTCCTCTCTCTTGAGGCATCTGCTGAGCGCATCGCACAGGCACACATATAATTATCCATACCTCCCCACCTATAAAAAGCAAAGCGTGTGTGTGCAAGCGCCTGAAGCACGCGCAGGGCTGTGGGGAGGGTGCTGGAGTATACGTGGGCCAGACCTGATATTTTCTGTCGCTCCAGGAGAGCCCCTGTCCCCACAGCTCCATTAATAGGTACAATTTCTCACGTCGACTGGTTGCCTGAGGGCCTGTCGCTAAACGCGCAGATCAAACCGGAGACGATCGCGCGCCGACACGGGCCCTCTGACACCTCGTGAAGTCCAAATGATTTGCTTCAAGCTTGTTGCTTTTGGAGAGAGCGAGTGTTGCCAAGTATTGCTCTACCTCCTTCTATTTGGGAACCTTCATACTTCAAACCCGTCTGCTCTCTGCAGGTATTTTTGTGCATATGATGTTTCCCCCCTCGTGAGCCGTCTGACAATTCGTGCGTGTCCAAAGCAGTGACCAAACCCACCCTCTGGCGCACTGGAGCTTGGGCTGGGCATCGTTTCATCCTGGCTTTGGAGGGATCTTGCTCCTGTCTCAGAGCTGAGGTTGGAGCAAGGGCAGGTTCAAGGCTGCCGCTGTGGTCCTTGGGGCCGGCAGAGCCTCCGCAGCCCCTTCCTCGGGCAGGGCGTCTCCGTGGGGCTCAGGCTCTGCCTCGCCCCCTCCAGCTGTTGGGTTTTATGGGGCGGCCTCCAGCTGACAGCGGGGGCGTTTGGGAAGTTCCTCCCTCTGGTCTGAGGCTGCTTGAGGGTTTTTTGTGTGCCCTTGAAAGAAACACCCTGAAGCTGCGGGAGGTCTCGTCCTCCAGCTGCGTGGGGACGCTGCAAGGCAGCAACGGGCTTGCGCGCGCACGAGGGAGGGTTTGGAGAAATTTAATTTTACAAGAAAATGCTGAACTGCTAGCGAATATAATAATTAATCCTGAAAGATCTGCTGGAGCCCTGCGGTGTGTTTGCTTCTGCTCTAATTCATGCCGAAAGGGGGAAATTTTGCAAGGGTTGTTTTCATTTCTAGCAAGATAATGTCCCCACTTTGTCTTTTCCTTTTTGATTAATGTAAAAGAGCAAAAGAAAATTAACTTGCTACTGGACTAATTTAGTGGATGTTTCAGGATGGAGCACACTTTGACTGCTGAGTATTACCCTGCTGTAGGAGAGACCGAGAGGGGACATTGCCGAGTTTCCTGATTTACTGCCATTTTGGGCATTGCCAGTTTGATAGGACCTCCAGTTTCTTGGGTTTTTTAAAAGGTTGGGGGGGAAGGGATGGGAAGGAAAGAAAAGACCTCAGTCAGAAAGAGGCTTTGTATTCCTGGTTTTTCCTGGTCTGGATTCAAGTGACATTTTCTGCTGAATCCATCACCGTTAGTCCGTACAAGCGCCACGCCAGATCCCTTTGTCCTTCGAAGGCTGGCGCGGCTCTCCCCTTTCGCACGGGGAGGGCTGCCGCAGCGCCGAGCCAAGCCGCAGCCCGTCCCCGATAAACTTCATAATTAGCTTCCCTAATAAAGCCCTTAATCTGAATACACGCTTTTACTAATTGCAGCAGGAAGTTTTGTCAGAGCAGTTTACCTACTGCTGCGCCCGGCGCTCCCCGCGGGCCCTGGGAACCGATACCCACATCCCGACCAGAGCCCTGCGCTTCAATTAGCCCCGGCAATTCAGAACGAAAACAGTTCTCCATTTTCTCATTAAAAGATGAAAGAGGAGAGCCTTCGTTCCCCCCCCCCAATATTTTTTTTAAACACCGAGTGATAATTTTGCACTGCGAAGAGGCTGCTCCTCTTTCATGGCCCCTGATTAGGAAAGACAATGGGATTAGTTCAAACCGAGTTGAGAGGCCTTGGTGACTCCTTTGCTGGCTAAATTGTGGATGAGGGTGGATAATGGGAGATTGATTAGGGTTAATAGACTTATTTTTACAGGTCACGCCGCACAGCACTCTGGGTTGTGGTGCTCCAGCACATATTATTGCAAGCCATAAATCAAGTGGCTTGGAGGGACTTCAGGGCTCCCTCCCTCCGAATTGTTGGTGAACAATCGACTTTTGTCTCCCCGTTGCTAGTGCTACCGCTTCTGCCCCCCGTCTTTTGGCAGGGCCTGATCCTGGGGGGGCTCAGCACCTCCTCCCTGACGGCCAAGCACCTTGCAGAGCCATGGAGAGGAGCCCAGCGCTTGGACGTGCTCAGCACCCTGCAGGATCCGGCCCCGAAAGGGCTCGATTTGGATAGATGGGGGAGTGGGGGGTAGGGAAGAGGGGCTGAGCTTTTTAAAGTGCATTTTGCAAGCTTCATGCTTGGGGATGAATGGGAACCTTAAAACCAGCTCTGTGGGACTCCCAGGTTTGTTTTCTCTCATTTCTAAGGTTACTGAGCGTGTTCCAGCAGCTGGAACAACTGCGCGGGGCTGTCAGTCCCGCTTGTGCTCCATCAAAACGCCTCCAGCCGGGAGGTTTCCAAAGCAGCGGAGGGGGAAGGAGCGGCGAGGGGGGCAACGAATTCCCACAAGGTTTTCAGGCTGGTTTGGCTCCAGCGTCTAAACGTGACCAGAGACAGCACGTGAAGAGTCAATGCTGCTTGTAACCCACTGGGAGCTCTGCTTAAATTTCAATGCTGGGTCAATGTTAAGCAGGCTTGTTTGTATATATTGGATATTGCACATGTATAGTTTTCACTTAGAGAAGCCCAAAAGGAATGTTTTCTAACAGGTGGGGAAGGTAGGAAAAGCCTATTCTGTGAAATGCATAGCAGGGTTTCTTTTAAGCAGGGTAGGACTCCGGTCTGTCTCACACCAGCAAAAATCTCTGCTGCCTTGCTGGAGCTTTATGCTTTGCAAAATGTGAGCTATTCCGGTTTTATATCGTTGTACCTTGATCCCAAATGGGAGATCTCATTTTCTGCAATGGGCACTAGCTCAAAGTACATTATATTATTCCACTGCAATTCATGCTACAACAAACTGCAATAAAAATCCCCTCCGACAGCATGCCACGGTGTTACAAGCGATTGCTGCCATAAGCCGTATCATTAAGTGCCAGGACTGTGGTGAGTACTAGAGCTAGCTGGAGATTTTTTCCACTGGAATAATTATCTAAAGGAAAGTGTCCTGTTTGCAAAATCAAAATTTTCCATAGGGAAATGCACAGTTTTGCCGTTTCCCTCCCTCTCTGCCTTTCGCTGCTTCCCACGCAGGCACTGTCACATCAGAAATTTTCAATTGTTGTTTTCCTGAGAAAAGAGATGGGTTTTACTGGGCTTCAGCAAACCCTGCACGGACACGCCGGACAGCGCGACCCTTCGCAGTCTCTCGCAGCACCCCACGCCACGGCACGCGGGATGCTGTGGGCGACGATGCCCTTTTACTTCAGGCACTGCTGCTCCCACGGCGCTGCCGGAACAGACCACACCAGTGCAGTTACCGGTACAGGCCACAGCTCTACGGCCCCTGGAGCACACACAAACCCGAAAATCCGCCGGTGGTCCAGCCCGGTCCGAGAGCAAGATGCCGTCACTCGGGGAGGCAGACACCAAAAGCAACGTGTGCTTTCCAGAGAAAACGCCGACACGGTCTCTAGGTATTTCTGGCTAGAGATTAAATGGAGCAAAGAGTTTTAACTCCTGAGCATTTCCAAAGGGCTGAGCGCTGCAGTGTGAATGTGCTGCATGAGGATTGCCCTGTGCCAGACGATTTGATCTTTTCTATCCCGCTTTTCCAGGCTTTCTCCGCTTTCTGCACCTCGCAATGCGCACGCTAATTGAAGCTTCACGGAGATATTTTTTTGGCCGTGCAAGGATATGGGGAGGCTTTGTGAAAATTATCTTCTCCAAAGAGGATACAGGATTAATTTCAGCACGGATCAGGTGTCATGCACTCGCATGGATTCGAAAACAAAAGCAGGCAGAAATGAATGCAAGTGCGGTAACCAGCTGGTGTACGGGGATGCGCTAACCTGCAATTCTGGGATCTTTGCTGTCACTGTAATCATAACAGATATATTACTAGCTTGTAGCATCTTTTGTCCAAAGATGGTAAAGCACTTCACCAAAAAAATGCCTTGGGATACTCCGGAGAGTTGTGTCTCTATTTCATTGACGTGCGCATGTGCGAACCTGAGTCAGCCAGCAGCTAAACGACGTGCCTGGGATCATCTAGTTGATCAGTGGCGAAGGTCTTGGAGTTCAAAGCTCCTTCGTTCCCTGTATGGGTCTGGCAACGTCAAGGGCTTCAGTGCAGATGGATGAATGTAAAGGAATTCAAAACCCCCTTCCTAAACTAAGGTGCAGTTTGCATCGTCAAAATTTTGGTCATCTTTCTAAAGGTGTGTGCCACGTCACGCTTTGCACCATCGACTGGATCTGTCCTGAGAACACGGAGAAGTCTGTGCAGCAGAAACCGCTCAAAGGCACGTAAATACAACGCAGAGCAAAGTCGGATCTTGATGCCAGTGTTGCACCACGCGCTGGGAAATGCCGGCCGGGGTGAGCCGGGGGAAGAACAAGGTCGATTCTGCCTGCGGAGGTACTGCAGCCTGCCCCGGGCTGGGCCAGCCGCGGTGTTCTCTGCAGCTGGGATCGCGGCGTGGGAGGCACGTCCCGAGCTTGACCAACAAGGTGCTGACTTACGGATGGGGCAACTGGGAGCAGCCTTTTTTTGTGGGTTTCCCCTCTCCTCTCTCGGACAGAGGCTTTAACTGCTCTGCCACCGTGCTCTCCCCTGCACCCAAATACGGAGCCACCTGCAAATATACCTCTTCGAGCACCCCGATGAGTCTCTCATTTCCAAAAATGTCCTTGCAAACAACGGTTCCTTCCTGTAAATGTTTGCGAAAATGAACTGAGCAATTCCCAGTGCTGCTGGAATATGTTTGCATTTCTTTATGCAAATTGAGAACCGCAAATAATTTTTGGCAGTCTTGTCCTGGCTCACAGCAGTAAAGTAACAACAGAACGTAGGTGAATTCGATGACAACTTTATAACAACCACCAAATCCAGGCAGATCAAGCATGTGTATCACATGTTACGCCTTCACTACAAAAGGAGAGGTGTTTTTACACGGAGATAATTAACTGGAGAGATCTACCTTGGTGTAGGTTGCAAACAGCGATAAGATAGTGTTACCTAGATGGGACTGGCTGGGTTTATCTTGACTAGGTATATCTGGGCAAAATCTATAATTCTTTGTCTAGACAATGATCTCACAACAAGAGAATGAACTTTAATTAGCTGTTTTGATGGAAAAAACCTTTTGTGTAACGGAGACAAAGCCAGAGCACTTATGAGCAACCCTACAATAACAAACCTGTGTGTGCATAAACATAGCAGACAGGGACGGGGGTGGCAATGGCGAGAGGATTTCATTTCAAAGCGTCAAGCAGTTATTTCAGACGCTGCCAAGCACCTGCCCTCATAACAGGGTCAAAGGCAAAATCTGCACCTCTGCACCCACAGCTCGTGTCGAGAAAAAGGAAGGACAGCGAGGATTTCTCCGCGTGAGCCCTGCGCGTCGCACCTCGGGGAGTGCCAAGCAGGGCAACGGGAAGAGGGGAAGGAAAAAGCCGCGTGGCCGCGTGTTTACAGAGCTCTCGGGGCTGCAAGAGTAAAGTGCTGTTGGGGAAAGGAAATCTGTAGGTCATCCCTGGCACCCTTGCGAGGCAGCGAGGGGCCCAAACCTCTGCCCTTCCTGCCGTCGTGGGCCCTGAACTGCTACGGTCCAGCGTGCTTTATCATCTTTTTTTTTTTTAAAAAGAAAAAAGAAAAAATACCTGGATTTTTAGGCTGTTTCTGTACTAGGTGCAAACCCGCTGACATAGCTGCCTTCCCAGCTGCCTGCTACAGCCCCTTTTGAGGTTATCCATGGCCTCCCCTGGCACTGAAGCGCTGAGTATGTTACGCGACGCTCAGTAACTAACGAAGGCAGGCCACGTAACCCAACAGGTTGGATTCTTCTGGTTTCACAGCCCAGCTGCGGTGGAAACGTGCCTTCTGTTGAGTGCAAATAGCACCTAGCAAAGAAAACCAAGGCTCCAGGAGCATCTTTGTTTTTCTTTTGCTTTGTGCAAGAAAGAGGAGGAAAATAGCAGAATTGGCTGCTCAGCTCAACTCCAGCTCTTGATTTTTCACCATATTGAGGTCCAGGCTGATAAAGATCAGTCTTGTTTGGATGAAACATTAAGAAGTCCTGGTTCTTGACAAGATCTCAGTGAGACTGATATTATTTGATGTCTATGTCCCAGTACTGACCAGAGCCCTCCCTGGATGCAGACTCTCAGACAGAGCAAGAAGCATCCTTGGGATGGAACGTCTCCCAGCCCTGGTGCTGTAACTCTCTCTGCAGCGTTGATGTGGATATTCATAAAAATTTCTTCACTGAAAGGGTTGTCGGGCATTGGAACAGGCTGCCCAGGGAGGTGGTGGAGTCCCCATCCCTGGAGGGATTCAAAAGACGTTTAGATGAGGCCCTGAGGGATATGATTTAGTGGGGGACTTGGTAACGCTGGGTTAATGGTTGGACCCGATGATCTTGGAGGTCTCTTCCAACCAGAACAATTCTATGATTCTATGTTTTCTCACAGCTGCTTCTCCCAGAGCTCTGCTGCTGCCTGTGAATGTCCACGTGCAACGTGCCCACCGCGCTGGGGAGGTTGGAGCAGCTGGAGCGTGTGCAGGAGGGAGCACGGGGGGGGAAGAGCCCGGCAAGCAGCATGTTCTCTGCTGACAACTGCCAAGAAAGTGCAAAAATAAGCAAATCTGAAAAGCGAGTGTCCCATGTGATTAGCAGTGCTTTGCATACGGATGAGACGCTAAGCTGAAGCAGTTCTGCTCTGGAAATGGCTTTACGTGCTGCTGGTGGCAGCCCGAGGCACAGAAATGGCTCCGTTTCTTCCCAGCACCATCGCTGTGGTTCCACTCCGGGCCAGCGAACAGGGGCTCTGGCTCTGCCACCGCACCCTGAGCTGAAAAGTGCTGGGAAAGAGTCTGAGCTGGGGCTGAGGTTGTGCCCGTGGTTTTAGGTTTAGGTGCCCAAGCAGGACCCCTAATTGCTTTGGGCTCCTCTGTAGATAGACCCTTCCTATAGATGATGTAGACCCTAAGTGGGCTCTCTTGCCCTCTGAAGGCACCTGTCTCCCTCCACTGACCGTGGTAGGAGCCAAGACCCTCACTATGGGTGTCTCGCTCAAAAGCTTGAGGTTAGATGGTTAGACAGGTGCAGAAGGTCCTTGGCACAGAGGAAAGCCAAGGAATTGCTGCAAAATGTAAAGGCACCCAATCTGGAAAAGGGCAATTCAAGGAACGTGTCCTGTCTGGCTGAGGGGCTTTTGCTTCTGAGGACTTTGGTCAGGATGAAAGAGGCTGGGGCTGGTGCTGGGGATGGCCCTGAGGCCATCGACCTGCGAAGGGGCAGCAGTGGGCGCAGACGGGAAGAGCTGCGGGGAGGTCGATGTGTTTGCACGTGGCTACCACACTCGCAGCATCTCGTTTAGTTTTAGGAATGTGGAGTTGTCACAGGCTGTCACTCAGCCCGTGTCCTGTGAAAGAGGCCAAACAGGCCCCGCTGCCAGGCTGCACCGGTGTCCGTCTGTGGGATCCACCTCGCAGCGTTGAAAGCCTGAGCTTCTCCGGCCTGTGTCGGAGCTGCCGCATTTTCTCATTCAGGGCCACTGAGTTTATTCTCTGGGCAGGCGGTTATTCTCATGAGCAGGGGCCACCCCATCCCCTGGTGTTGCCCCTACATCCCAGGACAGGTTTCTCTCCAAGGAGAAGACCCAGAGCCACCCTGGCGCTGGCCATGCTCCCAAGGGATATCCCTGGGAAATGAATGGAAGAGCTCAAGGTTTTCCATTTTTTCTGCGTTAGCTCTCACGCCAGCTGCAGCACACGGGATATTCGGTGGGGGGGACCTTCTGCTCCTCTTCAAAGGAGATCGTTAAATACATTTCAGCTTTCGTGTCGACTTTGGTGTGGACTCAGATCATTCATCAAAGATGACTTTTGATCAAACTCCCCTTGGGAGGGACCTCTCAGTAGTAGACTTGAACCAGGGAGGGACGAAAGAAAGACAAGATGAGGAAATAATAACAGACTTTAAGCGTTGCCCTTCATTAATATCTTCAATAAACAAACACGCACATCTGAATATTACTTTCTCTTACACACCCACTGTTATCACTTAACTATATTCCACATGAAAGCACACTTGTCATAAGCCATTTCAACTCCCATCCCAAGTTAATATATTAGCACTCATTTCATTTGCATTTTAATGGCGAGACTACACTTTTCAAATAAATGACTGCACTTTATCAAAGGATTACTTCATTTTGACTGTAACGCCGCTCTGCCATGCGGGAATCGGGGAGTGCGGAGGTTGAAAAAAGCCCTGCAAAGCAGACCCGCCGGGTTCAAGAGCACCAGCCCTGCTCTTTGCAACTCCATCTTTGTAACGAGGGGGAAAATAGCAACGTCGGAACGTGCTGGCTGCTTCGCTTTGTACCGGAGGGAGATGCTGATTATGTAATTTCACTCCCGCATTTTGTTACGTGCACGGATTCCTCCAGGGAACATCATTAAGGGTTATAGATGGCCTGAAATGAACCTGTGGATAGAAATCCCTGGGGTTTCTCTCTATGCAGGCTTTGAATCTCTGCCGTGTAGCTGAAGCCTATTGTAGCGTCAGGCCTGGTTCCCCAGCAGATCAGAGCAGTCTCCTATGGAGACGGGGTGGGACCCAGTGTCCCTGACTCAGAGGAGCGGGGTAACGTGGTGGCCATGCTGTGGGCTCAGCTGGAAGCTTCTAGGGCTAAAAAGCCAGAATATGTACATAAAAGTAAAATTATTCTTTCCTTCAAGAGGTAGAAAGGCATGTAAAGCTGCGGGTGGCATGCTAAATCGTCAAGTGGCAAATAAAGCAAGAGCAAACAGGAGTGCAAAACGCGGTCTGCGTGGCGAGAAGCTCTGTAACGCCGCCTGTCCTGCCGAGGCAGCGCTGGATTCCCCCCTTTCCAGGGAACCCAGCAGAAGGTGCTGGGATGCTGCTGGTCCTGCTGCCCGGCTGGTCCCAGCAGACACCGTTCCTTGGCCCCAGCAGGTCCCAGCGCGGGGGCCGCAGACCCTTTAAGGGAACCAGCTCGGCTGCGCGGCCCCGCCTGGCGCGGGGCTGGAGCGGGGGAAGGTGGGAGCAGCCCGGGCTCGGGGGATTCGGGGCTGGGGGGCCCGGGGCTGGGGGGCCCGGGGGCGGCAGCTCCGCAAGGAACCGGCGGCGCGGGGCTGGGGGGCTCGGGCAGGAGGCTCAGCATCAGGAGGTGCGTGTGTGGGGGAGGCTGAGCTGGGGCGGGGGGAACCCGTGAGCCTGGAGAGGCAGCGGGCTCGCAAGGGCTTTTCTGGCTGCTGCTTCTACTCTGAAGCCTTCCCCTCGCATGAGGGCTGGGGGTTTGGGGGGGGGGGGGGGGTCCCCCAGGTGCTGCTTTCCCGGGCAGTTGAACACCCGGCTGGTTAAGTGCTGCTTACAGGGGAACGCGGTAGGAGGTTGCGCAGGTTTGGCGCTTGCTGTTCAATACCAGGCTGCGTAAGAAGGCTTCTCCAGCTGAAGGAAAAATCCCTACCACCGAATTTTAAATTCCCTCCTTTCCTACGGTTGTAATTCCCTTTATTAGCATCTACTCGCTGAAGAAAGCGGTGGCTCATAGTGCCCCAGTGACTGGGTAGGCAATCAAATTGTCCTTAAACATCAGTAAGTTTTAAAATAAAAGTTAAGTCAATCTTTAGCTTGAATTGGAATAAAAAAGTGAGGTGTCAGCTTCCATTTGTTGATGGGAATGCTGCTGTGGCAAATACTGTAAAAAAAGTGTGTGGCTTAAACTCTGCATTAAATGGAGGCAGGGTAATGCAGCGGGCTAGAGCCATTACTTGCAACCCAGGGTGTG
Source organism: Phoenicopterus ruber ruber (assembly GCA_009819775.1). Taxonomy (NCBI): domain Eukaryota; kingdom Metazoa; phylum Chordata; class Aves; order Phoenicopteriformes; family Phoenicopteridae; genus Phoenicopterus; species Phoenicopterus ruber. The sequence goes on from CM020232.1 coordinate 3,179,556, forward strand.
ATAATGAAGGATGCGGGGGAGCTCTAATGGGTGAAATGTTGGTGTGGATAATAGAAATCTCTAGCAGCTTTTCTTTTCCTTTCTTTTTTTTTTTTTTTTTTAATTCTCTGCTACAAATTAGCATGTTGTATTGACCACCTGAACCGTGAGCTGCTAAGGGGAAACACCCCCACTGTTTGCAGCAGGGCTCATCCTGGGGAAAACCCAAGTGTCTCCCAAACTGGTTATTGATTAGAAACGCTTTATTTCATCAGGAATTTACATGCTGGCCACGGTTACCCAGCCTTGGAAATGAAAGATTGTGGATGGCAGCAGCAGACTCTTCTGGAGAGGCTCCAGGCGCAGGTACTTGGTCCCAGGCTGGCGGAGGCTCCTGCAGAGGTGAGCAGATTTCTCCTCCCTCGCGTCCCGTGGTTGCGTCCCGCGAGCCAAAGGCTCCCTGTGCTGGTGAGCAGCGTGGCGCAACAGGAGTGACTTGTGGGGGTGAACCCCTGGTGCCGAGGAGCTGAATTTCATACTACGTGCCTTTCAGGGCTTTTTGTGTTGGAATGTTTCTAGTCTGATCTTATGGATTGGCTTCCACAAGCAGTTGGAGCACATTAGGTACATCTTCTGTTTGAGGTCTTGTCGCTCTGGAGCGCCTCGTTTCTAGGATGTGTCTTCCCTCGCGGTCGAGATGTCTGTTCCTCCAGCCCTCCTGTGCTGAGGACGGAGGCACAGGGCAGCCCTGCTCTCGTGCAGCAGGCTGGTTGTGGCGTGGCTGGGAAGGGCTGTGATAAATTAGCTGATTAATTGCTCCGAGGACTCTGCGCAGAGCAATAGGCATTGCTGGCAGATCTGCTGGAAACTGGGGTTCACTCGGGGATGGAAGGAGGTGAGATGGAGCCTACAGAACTACAAGTAGTATCAGTAGCGGGTTGCACCCCTACTGCCGATTTGAAGTCGGTAGGGGAAGTCCTGATGGAAATCGTTGCCTTCCTGCTCGTTCGGCTGGTGAAGTGCCCCTGATTTAGCCCTGCACCCTGATGGAGCCCAGTAACACCCGGGCTGTACCTGTTTCTGGAAGGGCGCAGAAGGGAGGGTCTGGCTAGTAAACTCGCCCAAGGCTGGTGCAGGTGGCCAGGGACTAACTGCAGCAGCGAGGCTGAGCACAGGCGAGGGTGAGGATCCATCACTGGAGCCTCGTGGCATCCTCGCCCGACTCGTCGCTCTCCCTGCTGCAGGTCGCATCGAGGTGACCAACCTGCACCTTTACTGGCCTGGTGCTGGCAAGGCTCCAGCGAATACCATGGACCTAACCTGTTATTCATCAGTATTTTAATTGTTACACTTCTTACCACACGCCTCAACTATTTCATAAATGCTGGCTCTAAATCCCCTGAACATGTTTAAAATAATTCCTTAGGCATGCATGGACAGAGCTGCCCGCATTCCTCCTTGGTTATACATAATGCTGCTGAAGCCGGGGATGACTATGGCTGACTGTATTTATACCACAAAATCTCTTTTGCATTGCCCAGGATTTGAGTTGTGTAATTCATGTGGGCTGCCCAAAAAGCTGAAGCAGCCAGCAGGGCTTAGCGATCGCTCCTACGAGCCTGTAACGTGAGGCTCTCAGCAATATGCTGCGCATACACGTGCGTCTCTAAGCAGCTGCAGGTAGTACACCTCCAAGAGCACGACTTGAGAAAAATCCCTTTGCTGTGATGTTTTGCACGTACTCAGGGACCTGCTGCTCTTGCTGGGGACTGAGAGATGCTGCCGCGGCTCCTGCCTTGCCCTGTTTGATGGATGAAGGTTACAGCTCCCCAGGGGTTTCCAGCGTGGTCCCGGTGCTCGCTCCCTCTTTGTTCAGCTGATGTCCACAGATGGCCTTTGTGCGCTGACCCTCTTCCTTCTCTGACCAGTGACTTCTAAGTGCCATCCATCTTCCCCTGGGCTTGACAGAGCCGAGAGCAAGCAGGCTCGTCCCAGAGGGGAGATTTTTCCTCGTCCTGTGCTGGGATGTTTTGGAAGAAGTGAGCGTACCGTGTTATCAGGATGGAGTGTTTGCACTAACCCTCCATGAGCACCGTGGTGGCAGTAGCCGTGTCTCTTGCTCTCCTCCACTTCCATTGCCCTCGGTATCTGCTGCTTTTGGTAGCTGGGGCAAGTGGGGCTGCACCTCGGAGATGGTTTTTCCCTTGAGAACAGAAGCCTGGGGTCAGGGCATGTCCCGGCAATATGGGAGAAGCTCCAGCTGAGCCTGCCTGTGTGCGTCGTACTGAACCCCAGTGGTAAATGATGGTATTTGGGTCCTGAGACGAGCCTGTTGCTCTCCACGGGTGCTTTTCACGCTGTGTGTGATCTAAGGGAGAGCTACAGGGACCAGTGATGAGACAGCAGAACATGCCATGCACTGACGTTCGAAATAAAGTGAACTATAACTCCTCGCTGTGCTGTAATGGGCCCGTCAGCTGCTCTGAGGAGGATGGTGATGTCCCCTGTTGATAGATGTGGAGCTGCGTTGTAGGCAGAAAGCTGGTTAAGGTAATCCAGGAAACCTCTGACAGGCTTAAGGAGTTATGGTGCATTGAAGAGACACCTGAGCAAGGTGACCTTGGCTAGGGCTCAAATGGTACTGTCTTCAGCCAGCTGTAGATAGATGCCTCTGTGTGTGGTAATGCTTAATATCTACCCGTCCCGTTGCATCCCTAAATGAGGACATTCAATGCCGGCAGAGTAGCGTTCATGTAAGTAACTGTTTGCACTTCTATTTGCTGTACATGTGTAAAAATTAAGAGCTATTTTTTTGAAAACTAAGATTTGCGTGTCAGAGGAACTGTAGAAAGTGGAGTTTAAAGGGCTTTTAAGAGGTCATCCAGTCCAGCCCCTAATCCATGCGGAATCAGCTCCACCTTTGTCATCCTGAGAGATTTTTGCGTAACTTATTCTTACAGGATTTCAGTGATGGGAGGTTCAAACCTCCATTGGTAACCGGTTTGACTGAACACCCTGACTTACGCTCCTGGGTAAATGGGAGTGGGATCCCAGCTGGGTGGGAGATGATCCGTGTGGCGACTGGGAGGTCTATGGCTGAGGGCTGCCTGGTGTGTCCGTAGCCACACGCGTGAGCCAATACTGGGTGCTGCTGGGGAGATGCCACTGCTCTCCTCGGAAAACCCGTGCCTGCAATGGAAAAAGCAGCTGTGACTAATACACTGATAAGTGATGTGCTAATGAGGAAGAAGGGATTTCTCTGTGAGAATAACTCTTATTTTCCATGTCTGCATCTCCATAAAGGAGGGATAACTTGGTCCTAAGAGCAGCACCCCAGGGGAACCTGTTAGTTCTAATGTCCCCTTGACCCCAAATATCTTCCTGTAACAGCTACATTTAAAACGTGCCAGGCAGCTCGTAACGTAACGTGTGCTCTACTTACTGCCGGTGATGCATATTTTTAAATAAAGCCATCGCATGACGCTTAACTGAATGCCTTGGAGAAACCCAAGCGCGCCCTCTCAGCAGCGTTGGCTTACCCAGCGAGCCTATAATCTTGTCAAAAAAAGATAGCTTGATTTGACAGCTCCACCAAAAGCAGGGTTCGTGGTGACTTGCGCTCTTTGTGTGCTAGCCTGTAATTCCCTGGTAGTCTTAAACGTCCTGTTCTTCTGGGCTGGCATCAGGGCTAATTGGGCGATAGTTCTGCAGGTTGCTCGTTTTGCTCTTTTAAATGTAGGAATTATGTTACTGCAGTCTAATCCCTTGGGACTTTTTGAAGTCTTGAAAAGCTGGAAATAAAAATCACAGGTCCGGAGTTCCCCAGTCAGATCTTTTGAGACTCTCGGGAGTAACTACACAGTGCCAGCAGATTTGATGTGGCTTCACGGTGTTACCTCTCGTTCTCCTCTGTTACACAGCAACTAAAACTAGATCATCCCAGTTGTATTCCTGTCTGGCCTTGAAGCGTGCGACTCCATGATGACTATGCTGAGGGAAAGAAAATGCAAAAGAATGAGTGAATATGCCCGAATTGTCAATAAAATAAAACTATTACAGTACTTTTCCAGCCTCCAAAATTAAGGCTACAGATGACAAAACAGCATTGGTGCCATGAACCTTTTTCCAGCAGGTTTTTATTCCCAACCCAGGCTGGACTTGAGCAATTGTACTGTACAATCCCTCCACTTCCATAGCAAGAGAGCTCACATTTAATGTGTTGCCTTATGGGGGTTTCTTTGCATCCGTAATGCCTTGCCATTCAATAGCTCTGTGCTTTGCGGGACCCTGGAGATAAAAGAACCAATATTGCTTCGAAGGTTATTTCTAACACCGGAGTAGTTAAGAAACTGTCTGCACCCAAATGACAAATTATTGTCATCTGAACAAAGAATGGGGCAGTAAAGATCACACCAGCTGAAAACTTAAAAGAAGCTGTAGACAAAGATGAAAAGATGGATTAAAAAAAGATCTCGAACGCTCTCGAATGCAGCCGTGTGGCTGATTGGTACGAAGGAGAGATGCTTCAGAAGCAGACTTGAAGATGAATTGCCAAGTCCTTGTCTTTCTCCCGTTAGTTGCAGCGGCCCCTCGTGCAGCGTTGCCAGGGCTCTGCCAGCCCCTGCCCGTGGACGCCTCTAATTCAGGAGTGCTCGCAGCACCGGGGAGAAACGCGTGCCCCTGGGGGCTGGCTCTGCCTGCTCCAACGGGCAGGAGAGGGCTGGCCTTGCACTGAAGCAGTGGCTGATCCTGCCTCTGCTGTGAAATCAGAAGGAAAATATTCCTGCGGAGTGTATTTCTTTCCTGATCTCGTTTTATCAGCCTGGCTCGCGGCTTGGGACCGTTCGTTTGCGTGGTGGGAAGAACGCTGGTGCAGGAATTGCTAAGCAGTGCGCTCGGGCTCGGGGATGGGGGATGACAGACTACGGGAGCACGGTGCTCCTCTCTGTCCTTAACGTCTGCAAGTGTCCTGCTCCTGTGCGAGCAAAGGAAAAGCTCCCCGAGGGCTGGGGAGGCTGGGGTTTCACCCGGTGAGCTTTCTCCCTGAGCTGGGGGTAGAGCAGCTTCTTCTGGGCAGACAAGTCGTGTAGCGGCTACCGGCTTTTATTTTCTGGGATTGCTGTGTGAAAAGCAGGCGCTTGGTGCGGAAGGTTGTGCTTGAGCGACTGGCAGAGGGGATGTTGCGGCGCGTGCCAGGGACAGGCTCCTGGCAAGCAAGCGAGAAGGTGACATTACAGGACGCATCTCTCGGCCTCTCCAGCCTCTGGGAGCCCCAGCAGCAGCGGCTGCGTGATCCCGCGGTGGAAATGCTTTAGCTGACGAAAAGGGAGTTGTCTTCTGCTCTTCCTACAGTGGCTTTTTTCTGTTGGACACGTGTCAGAAGCGTGTGCCACGTGAATGTGCTGCTGGAAGGCGCTCCGGGGGCAGGCGGGCCTGGAGGGGAGAGGGGATGAAGGGAAGCAAGAAGCAACTAAGGCGGGAGCTGATACCCCTGCTAGCACAGCCCCGGGGCCACAGAAGCTCATGGTAGCGTTCAGAGCATTCCTGATAGAGAGGTTTTGGCAGTGGAAATTCAAGCCAAACCTCCAAGGTCTGCTTAGTTTGAGTGTGAAACCTTGATTTGCATCATAGTTTGCACTGGGCTTGCTTGGCACTTTACCCATTATTAATCAAACCTCTGCAGAGCCCGGCCTTGGTTTTAGCTTGGCAGCAGGATCTGTGCCTGGGCAAGTTTACCTTGGCTTTGCGTTTCATTGCAGACCTCTGCTTGTGGACAGTAAATCAAATGCCTGATAAGTTTACAGAGGATCTGGACTGTGTCTAATAGATGTCATTACATTGCTTGTTCAGAGTTGCCTGTGCGACAAGGTCATCCCATCTCATAAGGTAGTATCAATTTCATATTGTCTTAACTCCCACAGAAGACTGTGGGAGGTGGGGATTGCTGTAGTGCATGGAGATCCCCTCGGCCGTTTTTCCATAACCCGTCAGCATCTGTCATCGTCTCAAACTCGCTCTTTTTCAAGTTACACGCTTACTGTGCATCTCCGTCCCGGCGGTGCTGAACACATCACCCCCTCCTCACGGGAGCTCTAGGCCCCGGCGTTATGCAGCCCGTCAAACCCATTGCTGGGCTGAGGGGCAGCACCCTCTGCTTTGGGCAGCTCGCGGCTTAGGGCCGGTGCTAGTTGGGGGCTGCACAGTGGAGGCGTGGACCCTTGCCTCTTTCAATCCAAACTGGCCTTTGGTACCTGGTTTAAAGAGCTACTCTCACCTGACAAGGTCCCAGTGCTTTGGGACCTTGTCATGCCCTGGCTGGTCCTCCAGACCATCTCACCCTTGGTCCCCAAGAGTGGTTTTTTATTCCCTTCAGAAAGAGCTGAGCCCTTTTGGAGTTCACACCATTGGGCTCCAGCTCAGGTTCCTGTTAAACCAAGAGCAAATTGCTCGGTGGCTTCTGCAGCAACTGGCTCAGCCTTGGACTTCTTTGGTGCACCTCATCCTTGAGTACGTGTCACTTTGCAGCAATACCTTCCCCAATAATCACAACCCAAGTGCTGGAGGTTCTTCTGATGCTCGAAAGCTGCCTTGCACACGTTGCACTTGTGCTTGCCTGTTGGTCAAGGCGGGAGCTGGCAGCTGCCTTCTCTTTTCTGGAAATCTCTGCAGTTGGCCAGTTGTATGCCCGTGGTCTGCCCTGGCTGTGCACCTCCCCGCGGCCGAGGAGGAGGAGGAGGAACACTTCAGCAGCTCAAGGCACAGATACTTGCTGCAGTTACAGTTTCTCCACCCTGCTTTGAGCACAAGACTATTTCTCCTGTGTTTCTCCCCCGACTGCCACCACACGTGCAGGTTTTTTTGCAGCAGCAAGTCTGGCTATCTGCTGACATCTCAAAAACCAGGAGAAACCCCACACTGTCAGCTCCTAGAGATGGATTTCTATGTTGTGCAGACCTGTAGCAATATGACAAATGTATGTTTCTAGTGATGCGATGGTCATTGATGCAGTGGTTGAGGTTGCAGTGGGCCAAGAGGTGATGATGCCACAGGCTGGCTTTTTGTAGCAGGACGTACCCTGGCACTGCTCAGGCGCAGCTGCAGAAATCCCCGGTTCTGTTTCATGCCCTGTTAATACCTGAGCCTGGAAATTGTTGGTGTCTTAACAACTGAGCTAAAACTGTGTGGGTTTCCTCCTCCCCACACACAAGCTTTGGTTTAAGAAGAGGACATGGAGGTGCAGTGAATTTTTGAGGTAGCTACCTACCTCTGGGAAACGACATCTGTATCCACTGCAAAATTCTCCTGTCCTGGAATATAACGGCCTGGATCCTGCCATGGTTTGCATTTACCGGCACGTGCTGTAAGCCAGAGCAGATCTGGAGTTTGACATAAGAAACACGGAAAACAGCCGTGCTTTTGCTATTCCAGTCCCAATGAAAAACCAGCAGAACTTCATGATGAAGTGTTGGAACTGTCGAGCATAATAAATAGAAACAGAAGTTTACCTAGTTACATAGGACAGTATAGCTTCTGAGGTCCATGGGGTCTGTCGCGTGGTTGATTGTATTTAAGTAATACCATCCATTCCCTATATACTCTAGAGGAGATTCAGGCTCATTAGTAGATCAGAAACATTCTTCATTATCCGTTACAGTAGTAAGCAAGTCAATGGATGCTTTGGCTTGACACCGTAATATTTAAGAGTGAGGAATTTGTCTGCCAAGTGTTGTCTTCTCTGTTTTAAATAAATAAGTATAATAAATAATAGATAATTAAACTCTTCTTGATCTTTACTATCTCATGGTAATTTATGTGCCCTTTGGGCAGGTTTTATTTTGGCACTCGACTGGGACTCTGGTTTGGAAAGGCCTTGTTATTCAAAATGTGGGGAAAAAAAATTACAAGAATCGCCATAAAGCAGGGCATGAAGGCTGCTTGTTAAATAGGCATAAAGTACTTGGAGAGTGATTAGTGCCTTTCTGTTTTGATATTAAAATGGTGCTTCAGTGATAAATTAGGTCCCTGCTCAGAACGCCAATAACCATTTGGAGCCATTTGCGCTCTATTTATAGCGATGTGATGGTTCCCTGCTGCTGGGGCATCCTTCTGGGAGCAGAGGGACTCGTGGAGCATTACTCTGTCACCTGGGTAGATTCCTGCCAGGCTGCTGTGGTTTTCCACCGTATTTATGTGCTGCCTGGCGTTCAGGCCACCTATGGATTGCCCGGACAGTGGTTTGATGAAATATTTTGTGGAGTGCTGTTTGAGACGAGGCCACCTGCTTCCAGGCGGTCTCAAACTATATATACATTGAAGGCTTAAAATAGAAGTTAGGAGGTTCTTTACAAAGCTGAGAAACTTCTAATAAATCTTATCTCTTTGTGATAAGAGACAAATCCTTGGCAGAAGATCAGGTTGGTGCTGACTGCTGGAGCCCCCAGTCCTCTGTTCTCCTGTGGGACCTTACGCCACCTTCTCCCCCCAGCACTCCTCAACGCTTGCACATTGGGGTTCCCTACCTGAGGTGGGGATAACTAACGCAAAATAAGCCATAGCGAGAGTTAGTCCCCCTCTTTACCGTGTCCCACAGCTGCCATGACACTGAAGGAACACCACTAATCCAAATAATAAAGATGGTTCTTATAAATGGAGAAAGAAGGGAAGAGTTGTCAATCGAGTTCTAACGCGTGGCTGCTGCCGGGGCTGCCGGGAATACCCCCCTGGCTGCTGGGAGCAAGGGAAAACAGGTATCCGCTGCAATAACTTCATTCCAGCCCCGGTTTAGCACCCTCGAGAAGCGCTTGTGTACACACCTTCGCTATTCCAGGCGTACTGAGCAAATGTGTTCACATAACTGCCCTGATTAACCATGTCGTTACTCTAGGTTAACGCTGCGTACGTGTGCTCTGCCGGGGTTAAAGGAGGGCGGGTTCCTCGTATTTAAACCTGCCCTAAGTAACTTTATTATGTTCTATGAATAGCCTTCCCAAATACTTGAGCAATTCATGTTCTGCTTTCTAAAGGCAGAAAAGGCCTCTTAGGTAATGGAAGTGGTGGTGATTAGTGAAGGTTGTGGATGAAAAGAGGATATGAAAGTAGCATAGAAATCCTTTGATATATCACTCGTGGCTCCCGAGGCATTTTCTTCTCCTTGTCTTGACTTTAAATTTCCCCTGCAGCATGTAAGTAAATCTACCTCCTAAATTTACGCTCTTAAAAAATATTTTAACTTGCCTTTCTATGTGAAAATATACTTTCCTCCTGAGTTGTGCTTGGCAGAAATGGGGAAAATGCTATATAAAAAAAAAAAAAAAAAATCAATCTAAGAATATTGATTTGAATCTTTATAGAATCCATTTGCGCTAGTTTTGGCCCCTGCTGTGTTCACCTAGGGAACAATACACAGGCAAAGCAATTCATTTCATCTAAATTTAGGTACCCAAAATTAGGCATCTAGTAGTAAGCCAGTTATTTGGGCTTCTGCGGTCAATGCCGCTGAAGGAGCACCTCCGAGAGCAACTTGTCTGTGTTGTAGGAATGAATCAGTCCCTGAAGGTGCCTGACTCTTTCCATTGACGAGGAGGGGTCTAAATGATTAACGAGATCAGGCACCCACGGACTGATTCTAAAGATAGGTGTTCAGTGCCATTTGCGACACAGCGTCATATGCAAGGTGTATGGAATGAGCTGGGAGATGCGATTTCCCTGGGACACCCATGCCTTCGGAAGAGATGCCACGCTGCCCTTACAGCCACTGGGAGAGGGACACTTTGGGAAATTTAAAATATAGCTAGGTACTTGTTTAGGCACGTAAATCCCATGCCTAATGCTTAGAAACCTCAAATTTGGTGAGGTGTGTGGCTGACTTTTGCTGGCTTTTATAACCTCAGGAGCTGGAGTGACAGGGGTGAAATCCAGCCCCTTCCTACTGCTGTTTAAAAAGAGCTGATGGAGTTTGCAGGGCTTTGTGGAGGCAGCTTCCATGGACATGACCTTCTGTGGACAACTGGATTTGCGCACGACGCTTTCTGTTTCGCTACTTGCATCAAAGCCTTATGTCACTTCTGACGTCCTGATGCTCCCCAGTGGTATTTGGGATGAGGTAGGGCTGGTCCCTCCGGCCCCAGGGTGCTGGTATTCACCATAAGGTATTTCCAGAATCAATCGTATCCTGGGCTCATGTTGATATTGGCGGAGAACAACTTAATCCCAGTGGCAGGTTGTTATTCCTTAAAGTCATATTGCTGTGGGTACAGGGGCATGTGCCGAGAGATGCTCCTGAGCAGGGACAGGAGCGTACCACTGAGCAGCAGACACCTTGAATTACTCCAGGGAGAAATATGGTGACACTTGGAGCTGGCAAATATGTCGGAACTGAGTCTATAGGTGTTAGTTGCAATAAAACAGAGAGAGGTGGCTGGAAGTCAAATAGTCCGGCTCAGCCGCAATGGCTCACCAGAGCTTTCCCTGCTTCCCTGGCCACGTTGCTTTACAGAAGTCGAGGATGTAGCTTGGGGTCTTTGAAGCAACCAGCAGCGGAGAAACAGGTAGGAAACAGACCCTTCAGCAACACCTCTAGCCAGCAACAAGTACATTCTCAAAGTTACAGAGCAGCTTAATTAAAGGAGGAGAGGCCTGCCAGACTTAATTTATTTTTAAAAGCCCCATCAAATTTAATTTGTGAGTGCAGTTCTTCCATCTGCTTTCAGGCATTATCTCTGGAGTTCAGGAGAAAAACGTATGTCTTGTGGTTAATAAGAATTTGTTTTAATGGATCGTATGACTGGGTGATTAATAACGGCTCGACTCTGATTGTTCTCATTATAACGATAACATGCAGCCCTGCTGCCCAGCCCCAACCTATTGTCGTGAAAAGAGATCATAAAATGGGAGATGAAAAATTCCTCTGGTTGAGATGAAAGCGAATGGATCAAGAGGCTGGCTGCACGGAGCTGCCCGGAAAAATCAGCTTCCTATGGTTCTTATTATTTCTCTTTTGGGATTATATATCAGATCATCAAATGCGCACAAAGCAGGGCACTTAAGTCTGTATTTAGCCGCGTAACTTGATCTAATGTCTGGCTGCCAAAGGCACCGCGTTGGCACTCAGGAGGTCCCGGGTAAAACCCTGTTTTCCACAGACTCCCCGTGTAACCTTGGGCAAGTCCCCTAAACCTCTCCAGAAGCAGCATCCACGTGGAAGTATTCCCAGTGCCGATCAGACTCTGACCTCACCAGATTTTCCTCTTTCACTAGTTTTAACTTCGTGTCATTTCTTCACTGAGCAGAAGCTCAGCATCTCCGTCGCCTTTGGGAGAGTTGCACCGTATTTCCACACGTGCAAAGGAGACGAGGATGTGACCGTTCTGTTTAATGACCAACTGGTGCTTTCACTTCATGCAAGAACCAAATCCAGAGCGATTCATCGTATTTGCTTTCATGATACGCTGGCTGGGTATTAGAAATGTTGAGAGCTTTTGTTGTTTGGCAGATATTCAAACCAGTTACTTCAGAGGAAATTCCACTTATTAAAAGAGTCCAGCGATTACGTTATCATCATCTCCACTTCTCATTTTCTCTGTTCACAATGAAAGCTTGAAAGAGAGAAATTTATTTGGTTGTTTGTAAAGGTACAAGTTGAAATGTGCTCCCAGGCAGGAAATAAAGAGACGTTATTAGCTCATAGCCCCCCGGGGAGATGGCGGGCGGTCAGGCATGTGGGCCCGGGAGTCATAAAGCAACACAAACCGGAACAGGTAACTGGTGTCATTTTGGCTTTGATTTGCTTTTCCAGCGTTAACCTCGTGTTAACCTTCAGAGCAAGAGGTCAGGGAAAGGTTGCAGCCTCAGATGCTGCAAGAGGGAGCTTGGCCTGCCTGAAATGTGCCGTCCTCGCAAAGCCCATGAAGTTAGCCACGAATAACAATAAAAAGAAGAAATTACGCCTGAATAATGTTACCGTTTCAACTGGAAATTCTCAGCCAACATATGTGCAGAAGGAAAAAGCAAGAGGTACTTCAAAGCAGAGAATAAAATCAATGTCCCCCCAAAAGCAGAGGGGGATTTTTTTTCTCGTTCGAGCGTTCACCGTGCCCTCCCTCTCTCCGTGTGCTTGTGCGACGCACGCCTGGTGTTAGCGTGGAAGTGCTGATGTTCTGCCCCGGCAGAAGGTCCGTTCATCCAATGCCCTGTAGCTTTGCTGCGCTGCCGCAGCGGCTGCAGCGGCGTTTGAGGCTGAGCTGCTCTCTGTGCTGGGGCTTGGAAGCAGCAGAAATGCTCCTGCTGGGGCACGGGGTGGCTGACCAGGGCTTTGCCTCCCTGGCACAGCCTTTCTGGGTACTGGGTGAACTGGTCTCTAATAACTCCCTTTTAGCTCCTACTGCTTGAAATTCTCATCTGCCCTGAAAGCTTCCTTTCTTGCTGAGCTCCGGGAGAATGTGGGCACCAGGAATGAAGCGTCAAAGCTCTGATGTGGGCATGAAGCCTTTGTACAGCAACGTAAAAATAGTCTTGATTGCACAATTGCACCCATAAAAATGGAAAGAGAGGGAAAATCATAGAGTGCACGCAGATTTTTTCATTGGCGGCTTCGTTATTTCCATAAGGGACAGATGGGGCCAATTTGATCAGACTAGGAAGTTCTCTGCCAAGCTGCGTTCATTCATCTGCTCTGAAAGCTTAGGTGGCATATGGCAACTGGTATTTTCTGATATATTCCTGCAGCGGCACGATGATGACAGCGTCTCTGCGGTGAGGGATATGCAACAAAATGGGCAAACGGGTGGAGACGGGGGAGGCGCTGCTGAAGGTGGCTCGTGGCTAGTGCTGGGGGACGGGAAGGGATGCAGGCTGGACCGTCCTCTGCTACCCAGATGTGCGACGTGTTACCTCAGGTGCTGTGCAAGAGCAGCTGGTTTGCGCTGGTGAAAGTCTTCTGCAAGGATTAAGCTAATACTAAGTTATAAGCTGTATTGTTATTATTATCCTACAGCTTCTTTGGGACCCTTAAACATGGATGTGAGCAACTAAAATGTTTGTCTTCGGGGAGACACGTTCATGGAGGGGGAAAATGGGAGGATTTGGGCTTATTTTCTTTTATAGAACAGGTTTTTCATGTTAAAAAAATCCTCTAGACATACTTGGGCATAGCCAAAAGTCCTGCTGGTGAAGGTCTCTGGAGCATGGAGAAGGTGTGGAGACTACCTTGGGCTTTGTTTCCATTTGGGCTGTTTGTTGTCTTAGTAGACTTGGAGATAGTATCTGTTATCCGAAGTTCCTGCTTTGTCACTGAGCTCTTGTCAGCAAACACGGGATTCCTATGCTGGAATGGAAGTGTTTATACCTGAGTCTATCACCAGGAGCCCTGTTTTTAGTAGCCGTCTTTATAGTGCACGTCTTCTCACCTGAATTTAGGTGAATCCCCCACTCACCAGTAATTTCACAGCCCTATACCTTGGTTATCTCCCTCTGTAAGGTGGATACGGTCACGCGCATCCTCCCGATTCCCTTTGGGATCCGGCATCACACAATGCAGTAAGCACGGAAAGTAGGTGTGCTCGGGAAATGCCATTCATTTCAAGTGAAAGAAAAGAAGATGATGAGTTTAATTTTCTATCCCATGGAAGACAGGTTTCACTTTTATTTGACATTTTGTTTAGACTTTTTTCTTTTTGTTCTTGGTTTGGTTTTAATTTTATTTTCCACTTGCAAAAATGAGAGAAGTTAAGAGGGAAGAAATATAGAGGAAACAGTTCTGTGGGTTTTTTTCCAAACTTTGAAAGAGAAGAAAACTTTAAAGAGGAAGAAGAAGATGGGAGAAAGAAAGGAATGGAAAGTCAGAGTCCTTCCAGATTTGGAGAACAAAACCAAAATGACGCCTTTCAAAAAGAACATTTATCATTTTCTTTCATTTTTACAGTTTTCATTAAAAAAAGAATTCAACCAAATCAACTATGTTTGTGGAAACTCCTGGGTTCCCTTGGAAACCTGTTTTATTTTTCATGGCTAGAACTTTATGAAGAAAATTGTAACCACGTCGTAGCTGTTCAACTGCCTGAGATTTATGAAGCATGTTAATCAATCACCTCGTCCTGCAGGTGCAGAATTTTATAAATAGCAATTACGAGGAGATGGCCTGATGCCAATCTTAATCCCTCTCCCCCACATCCTGAAGTCAGCATCTTCAGCAAGCCCTCCGTGCTTACTAAGGCTCCACAAATCATTACATCTGGATTTTTTTGATCCACTTCCCAGGCGGCATCCCTTGTGCCTTTACGCTATCGTCTCTTTCATGTGGTCCTCTGAGTGTTCTGCTTGGGTCCCTTTGAGATGTTCGCCTGCCGTTGCGCTGGCAGAACTCAACGGTTGGCCATGGCGGGGCTACAGAGCTTCCCTGAGCACTGCTGTCACTTAAAATGGGTCAATAAATCGCTCGTCTCACCTTCACAAAAGGTTATGACACTGGAAAATGGAAAATGATGTTTTTGTAATGAAAAATCCTTAGCCGGATTCTCTTTTTGTTTAAATTAATGACACTTCTGAATGCGAGCGGGTTCTTCTCTCCAAGCTGTTGCTCTATAGGGTGGTCTCTTTTCAGACTGAAGTTTTGAAGAGAAGTTTTGGTCAGAGCCTCTGCTTCTGTGCTCACCTCTTGAGCAACCGTTGAGTTTCCATAGCCCTCCCTTGATGTTTGCCTTGTTCACACGCTGTAACTTGCTGCAAACCACCCTGGAACAAAAGCCCATCGTTGACCTTGCCTGTGCTTCATACGGCTTGGACAAAGTCTCTCCTGGAGTGTGAGTATTGGCCTGTCCATGAATGTTTCCTACCAATAATGAGAAATACCCTGTGCAACCTGGGTGCCTGGGACGCTACGTGTGCCGAGTACACCTCGGTCCTTCCCTTCGCAATCTGGGGCTCACTCGAGCAGCCACGGGTGTTTCTGGCTCAGGGCTTCTTGTGCCACCCCTCAAAGGAGGATTTTGGCATCAGCTTCACCAGGGGAAGAGAAAGGAGCAGAACTGTCAAGGTCATGGACTTACATCTCTCGTTGTTAATGTAGCGACTTCTTTAGGGTTTTAATACAGAGGAGTATATGTGCTCCCTCTGGGGAACCCCAGCTCTGTTGGTCTCTTTGCGCTGCAGAATTCCCCCAATAAGGTAAAAAGAAGCTTGTTTCCAAGTGATGTTATCCCCCGAAAGATCGGTATGCTGGAAAATAATTAGCTGTCAAGACAAGTTGCTCACGCCGCCTGCCCCTGTCGCCAAACGAAGTTCAGTGGGCTCGGATTCGATGCAGAATCACCAGGGGAAGGGGGAAGCTGTCCCCAGATTAGATATGGCAAGCTTATATGACACAAGAATTTATTACTTAGTCCATCTTACAGGAGGTCAGAAAGAAAATAGCAACCCTCTTTTGCTTTGTGAAATAGATACAGGGTTTGAGTGTAACCCGGGGTGTTAAGTCTTAATGAATTCTGCTGGTGACTTGCATGATGGACAGATTTATCTCCATCATGCTATTTTGTTGCTTCCAGATGAATCCTAACCAGCACCCATCTGAAACTTTCCTCCCTTTAATACACATCAATAACTTAACACAACCTCTTCTCCGTGTCACCTGGCAGCAGTAGGAGCCCAGGCCGTGGTTTCACTGGGGAAATGGTATTTTCTTCAAGGTGGAATATTATGGCCAGACCGGATAAATATCTTGCATTTCCTTGCATTGTCTGGCAACACGCACGGAGCAGTTCCCAGCCCACTCCTCAAAGCTTTTACAGCATTGAGAGGCCTCCGTAAACTTCAAGCAGCCAGGAAGATACTAGAGGAATACCTTAAAAAGGAGAAGGAAAGAAAAAAGGGAGAGAGGAGCAAAAGCAAACTCGTAAGAAAACATCAGAGGGTATATGAGGAATAACGGGAATGTGATTCCATTGGGATGTGGGAGACTCAACTTCTCCCCATTATACAGGAGAGTTCTTGATGAGCTATACGTGCCTTATGCCTTGGTTTCCCCTTTCTAAAGCAAAATGAATCGCACTTTGCAGGGCAATAATAAGCAGCATGCAGCTGGTGGGCTCTCGGAGCAGGGGGACGGAGGCGAGGGGCATGCAGGTCGCGGTCTGGGTCGCCCTGGGTGCCCCTGGCCTCGGTGACCAGCCCCATCTCCAATTTTCCTGTGGCAGGGAGCCTGGTGGCTTCTGCTCTGCTTTGAGCTGGAGAAACCTGGTCTGTCACTGGGAATCTCAGCGGGGTGAATGGTGCGGGAAGGAGGGAGATGTGTTGGGCAGGAGGATGTTGGGAATTTCAGCCCTGGCTGACCCATTCCTCAGGGAAGGGGCTGAGACCCTTTATGCACTTTGTGTCGGTTTCTTGCTGCAGAAGGAAGGTAATTTTGGCCAAAATGCCCTGCCCTGGGGGGTGAGTAGGGAACAGGCCAAGAGCAGGGATGCAGGGCTGGTGCATCACACCTGGCAAGGGGGACTGGATGGGGCCTCCAGCCCTCAAAACGTGAGTAATTGCTGAAGCCAGAAGACTCATCTCCATTAGCAAGTCTTTGATGAGCATGTCCACCTCTGTATGTGGCCTGAGTGCCAGTGCCAGGGTAGCCGGGGGGGTTCCGGTGGACAGAGAGTGGTGTTCGGGGGGGGAGGTTTGTGCCTTTTGAGCCACGGTCTCATTCCCGAAGCTCTTGGGTTGCTGTTTCTACCCTCTGCACCCATCCCAGCGATCCATGGCTGCAGGACAAGCTCTGCATGTTTGGAAATGGAGTGGAGGGGGGTACCGGTGCCGCTGGGACACCCCGCTGGGGACGGGGCTGCCCGGCCGGCGAGCGGGCACCGTGCGAGCACCCACCTCCCGTGGGCAAACTTAGCCAGAAACGTACGGAGTGTGGGCTCTCGCCTGGTGGCTTCTGTTTCAGCATATGGGATTTCTTAATAACAGCGAATATCCCCCAGTGGTTTCCCCCTCTCTTATTCCTTCTAATTAAATAAATACCAACACATTTGGAAGAAACTGCGTAGTCGTATCGCATTAGCCACAAGAAGACAGATTTTTTTTTTTTTTTTTTGCCTTTCAAGGATCTCAGAATATCCTACAGCTATTAATTAATCCGGCCTCCTGACAATTCTGCAGGGATATATGATAGCGATCAGTTGTGGACGGGGAAATGGAGTCACATAGATCTGAAAGGACTGGCTCAGCACGTTGTGCGGCAGGGCTGGAAATAGAAAGCAGAACGCTTGCCTTGCTGTGTCCTGGCCACCTTCTCTTCGCAAGGTAGCACGCAAGTTGGTGGAAAAGTTTTTGCTAAGGAAAGCGATCTCGGTCGCTAGCTTTCAAAGGCTTATTGCAAACGCAGATTGATGGGGCGGGGAACGGGCTTTAAACGTTACGGCAAACACCTTCGCTGTGTCCCTTTCAAGTGAAAGCTTGAAGTAAGGGAATTTGACTGATGTGTGCTTTTATCAAAGCTATTCCCTATTATGGTAGGCACAGTAGCCTACGGAAGTTAAGAAGTTAATGGGGGAAGGAGGCATTAAACAGAAAGATCAAATGCATCGGATAATAGCCGAAGGGATAAAAACGATACAGCACCTGAGAGTGGCCATAAATGTAAAACGCTTATCTCTCACTTCAGATGTATGATTAACTGCTTCTAAATATACTGGGGACCGTGCAATAAAGGGGAAGACGTGGATGAGCTATAATGTGGTCAAAATGTTTCAGGAACTCTGACCAAGGAACCCGTAAAAGCCGCCTGGGCTCCTAGCCGCCAAGGGTATGCTCTGCCCCGACGAGGGGCATAAAGGTTCGGGGATTTATAAATAATTTTTTACTGGGGGGGGGGGGAAATCAAATAAACAGCTGAGGTAGAGAAAAGCACTGTAGGAAAAGTTATTGGATTGATGAGGATGGAATATGGGGAGTATTGCAACAGTAAAATTCTGTTTGATGTTCCAGAAGGGAAATAGGTTTTGTTTCCTTTCTTTCCATTACTGGAAATGGCTTTTGTAGAGTTAAAATCAGGGAGATTTTTCCAATCGCGTGTCTCCAAAGAACTCTTACCTATTTTGCTAGCACATTTGCAAATGTTCCTTTGCGCAGGAATGCTCTCCCGCTTACTTCTGGAATACTGGCTTTCTCCAGATGCAAAACATGTTTTGGAAATATTTTTAAATCAACACTTCAGCCCATTGCAGAGAAAGACTTTGATGTTTGCGTTTCTACTGGCAGCAACGCTTTGCCCCGCTGGAATACTTCGCATCCCAGGACACCAGAGAGTCCTGCAAAAACAATTCATTCAGCCTTTTGACGTAGCTTAAAAGCCTCATTTCATGCAAAAGAACGAGAGCCCAGAGGGTTTGGTCTCCTGCCTCCCTGTGCGCCTCGTCCCCGACACAAGGCAGGCTGTGAGGACCAAGGCTCGGCAGCTAAAACCCTGCCCTCGCTGGCCCGGTGCGCTCACGGGGCTCGTACCACCCAGGGGCAGGTCCCTGCAGGGCTGGCGGTGTTCCTGTGCCGATTTTGTCCAAGCACTGGGTCTATGACCGGACCGGGCTGTCCATCCGTGCCTGGAGGTCTTGGGGAGAGCACAGAGCCGTCTCAGGCACGGAGCTGAGCACTGCCGCGTGTTCGGGGGTCCGAGCTTGCCCCGTGAGCCGGACTGATCGTCAACAAGTAGTGGGGAACCAGCTCGGGAGAGGCTGGAAGGGGATGGTCAGAAATCGGAGAGTTTTCATTATTGCTCAGTGTGGATTTCCAAGGGCAGTTCTTCAAGCTGCTGGGGGTGGCATCCTACTTAGAATCATGGAATCGTTTAGGTTGGAAGAGACCTCCAAGATCACCGAGTCCAACCGTTAACCCAGCACTACCAAGGCCACCACTAAACCACGTCCCCAAGCGCCACATCTACACGTCTTTTCAATCCCCCCAGGGATGGGGACTCCCCCACTGCCCTGGGCAGCCTGTGCCAGGGCCTCAGTCCCCAAGATCAGTGTCTTTTGCATGCCCTGGGCTTCAGCCTTAGATCAATTTGCATCTCTCCTATAGTGCAAGACAGCTTCAGGGAAGTACAACATAATCCTCTTCAAAGGCCATTTTGTGGTGCCACAATAGTACAAAGACAACTTGGATCCACTAATAACTGGGAAAGCAGCTGTCTGCAAACCCCGGGACCTGCTTCTGCGTGCCCACCCGGTCTCTGTGCGGCCCTGGGCTCCATGCCACAGGCAGGTGGGCATGCCAGCCCCTGGTGCGAAGATACACCCAGATCGGGAAATACTCGAGATGCTGGGACTGGCAGTGCAGCAGGGTCTGGGATACGGGGAGAATTCCCCCTCTGCCCAGCCGGCCCTGCTGATCCCTGGGTGTTTCTGCAGAGCAGCAATACGCACCCATGAAGGAGGTGATGGGGCATAATTTGTCCCAAAGAGTTTAAACCACCGTGGATAAATTATGTTATACTTTGGTTTTCTGTCAGTGAGAGAGATTGCCTGGGGGGGGCAGAAGAGTCTGCACAGCTGGAGCTTTGTAGGAGATCGGATCAACTTTTTTTGAGTGGTTTGGGTTGATTTGATCCTGTTCTGGGACCCTCCTTTTTGGCTCTGTTTTCTGTGACGTCCTAATAAAAAAACCTCAGTGACTGTAATCAAGGGACTGATTAGGTGTGTTAGGAGGAGGTTTGCAGCAGAGCTGGGCCAGCCTGGCTTGAATACTCCTAGAAACCCCGCGGCTGCTCCCGTTCGTTCGCAGCAGGATAAGGTCACTGACTCCACCGCGGCTGCGTTGCTCCGGGGGAGGCCTGAGTAGGCGTTGATGAATGCTAAAGAAATGAAATGAGACCCGAGAGCTGCAATGGCTGGAAGAGCGGGACGCTGCTAGGGGCTGCTGAGGTAGTCGTGATATGGTGAGATGGAGATGGATTAGATAGAGATGTAAAACCAGAGTAAACTGGAGATTCAGATTCACTACAGGAATCCTGGCTTACAGCTCTGGTCTTCGCTCCCATGGCTCATTTGATATTGCCAGCACCGTGAATTAGGGTGAGAAATGCGAGTCATGATTTTTTTTCACCTGAATTTTTTTCTCTGTCTCTTACGGTTTTAAGTCAGGCTCTTAATACAATCCTCATTTATCTTGTGAAGGCTTAATATATAAAACTCTTCCTAGTAGACATCAGCAAGCTTTCACGTCTGACGTCAGGCAGGTTCTCCATTTGTCTGCACCGTGGTGTGATAACAGACTGGTCAGATTCGAAACAAAATCCCGTGAAGGTGCAGACGTTGCAGAAATACCTGCATTTGACCGTGCAGACACGCGTGAAGTTCGGAGCTGAAGCTGCGCTGGCAGTCTGCTCCCGCCAGGCCCCGGACTGCTCTGCCGCGGCGATGGGACGTGTTCTTGCACGGCTCTGGTGTGGGATGTCGGAGAAAGGAGCAGGAGCAGCAGCAGGGAGCTGCAAATGTGATCATTTTGTCTAATGCCCTCGAGGGTATCTCCGCTGCCGTGGCTGCAGCTCGTGGGGACGTACCCGTGCTGTCGTGGGTGCAGCTCTGTGCTGCGGGTGGTGTCTCCACGGCTGGTACCAAAACGTGGTTGAGAGGGTCGTTGCTGCCTTCCCAAGCTGCGATACGTAGCTCCTCAGCACCAGAGCTCCTGGTTCTCTCAGGGCTGCTTCAGAGCAGTGGTTGTTTGCCCAAGAGGCTCGTAGATGGGGTCCAGACAAGTCACTGCGGCTCAGATTAACAACAGAGTAAAGCTGTATGTTAGGCTAGACTATTATTTTCTCTGATGCGTTCCTCTCTTTGACAGCACCTGGGATCAAGAGTCCTTTGCACCAGGAAAAAGCTTGACCCAAAGCTTAAGCATTGTCCTTTCTCTTTTTTTTCTCTTTTCTTTTCTCTCCCTCCCCGTGTCTTTGCAGAGACCCAAGGACGTGGTGCAGCAGCCGCCGTTGGGGAATGCAGGAGGGTCAGAGGGGCACTGCTCTGGCCTAGACCCAGCCTGCCGCCCTGGCCGTGCCCTCACTCACCAAGTGGTCTGGGCCATCTCATCTCCCTCTCATCTCCCCTTCAATTTCTGGAAGTCCGAGAGTGGCCACTCGATATCGGGGAGCTCTGGGGCTCAAGCTGTGTATTCAACTCTGCTCTGACACAGTCTGTGTATCTGAATTGTGGGGGACAGGGTGCTCCCCAGCTCTGGGGTCTGTGCACTGGCTCCTGTCTACGTCCCAAGGCTGGACAGCTTGCCGTGGGACCAGAGGGACCTGCCTGGACTGTCCTGATGGAGAGGCCAGGAGCAGGGTGAGCAGTGTCTGGACACAGCTTATGGGAGTTTCGGGGCAGAAAATGGGCAGTTCTCAGATAAAATGGACAAAGAGGTATCTAAGGTAGGAATTGGACCCAGGCTGAAGGGGAGGCCAGTGAGAGCGGGTCAGGGAGTACAAAACCTCAAGATGCCTGGGACTGGCAGACTATAAATCTCCCAAAGCTGTGTCAGACACCGGAGAGAAAGAGCTGAAAGGTCTTAAGTCTGTGGTTATACACAACAGAGATGGCAGCTGGTACAATTAATCTCCTGCCCTTTGTGAATCTTTAGACGAAGCCTCTGAGTAAATGAGGAAAGGTGAGGAAAGGTCTTCGTGGCCCTTTCTTTCCTTCATCCTAATGGGCTCCTCATCCTGGAGTAAATGAGAAACAGTCCCAGCCGCAGTCAGCTCTGCTTCGGATCCAGATTTGCTTCTTCCTCCATGTAAAGTAGTGCAACATAACTTACAACACCGCCTTGCCCTGAACTTGTCCTTTCAGCTTAGCTCACTCAAAGCTGGCTGTCTCACGGCCTCACTCCACGTAATCTTGTCTGGAATACCTCAAATGCTAAAGAATAACATTAACGTTATTAATATTTAAAATATTATTTAAAATAATGTAAGCAGATGTGGCCTTCTTTCACCTATCCAGGATAAGGGGGAAATAGCTTTCTTTCCTGACTCCCTATGTTTTGAAGACTTTAAGTTTTAGTTCTAACTTTGAAAAGTGTATGAGAGGAGGAGGAGTACTGTTGTAGTGGGGGGTATCTAAGGAGGTGCAGAGGTGTAAGGCTTGTATCTGTCAGGAGACTGACAGATATAGCTGGGAAAACCAGTCACAAACTGTTTTCAGGTGGGAGGAGACACAGAGCCGCTAGAATCTGCCATACCGTGACTCTCTGATTTCTCCTGTGGTCACAAGGAGAGCCAAGCATGGGCTGGAGCTCTGTTGTGCTAGATGCTGTGCAAGCAGATCAGAAAGATCTTTCGGCACCCAAAACACCTACAGCCTAAGCCAGGGCACAAGAGTTGTTTCGGACGGACTGGAGGAGCACACAGATGCAGCGAGGCAGATCCATGGGGACACCAGATAGATGTGGGACACTGCACCGAGACACGTCTTGAGTCCCAAACCTCCAGGGTGCTGGGATTTTTCCACTCATCATATACCAGCAGCACCTCAGCCCTCTGTGTTAGGAGCTGTGTGCTAGCTGGGAGGTTTGCGCTGGATCTGAGCTGGATCTGCAGACACTGGCTTCACCGAGGGTCTCCAGTCCCTGCGTGGTGTCCTGGCTTTGCCAAACGGGCTTTTGCTGCCTGATCTCCTGGTGATTCAGGTCCTCTAGCTCCGCCTCTGTCACGGTCTCAGTGCATCCCTCCCCAAGTCTGACATCTCTTGCAAACCATCCCTTCTTCATCACCACCGTTCCTCCTTGTGGCAGCGCTGCAGAGGACCACGGAGGCAGTGATCTGTGGGGCAGGATGGCTGGTCCATCCCCCTGCTCCAGGATGGGGCCAGGCCTCGTTTCTGGCTGATGATCACCCTACCTTTTTCTTGAACATCTCTTTGGAAAGAGTTTTCACAGTGTCCTCGTACATCTGTCCGGTCCAGGATCACAATTGTTAGTCTCCCTTCTTTGCTGAAAACAGTGCTAGCACCAGCCTGGCGTTTTCTTAGTCCCCTCTCCTAATGGCCCTCGGGTCCTCCACAAAAAGACACATCAGCTGCCAGAACCCATTTTGGCCATGGTACCTTCATGTCCCTGCAGAGTCCAAGTGCCTCTCAATTGACAGAAGGATTTATCCCTACTTGGGTCTGTTTTCCAGAAGGGCAAACAAGGCAGGAGGTGGTTAATTGGGACATTCTCAAAAGTATCAAAAAAACCATGTAGACACTCAAGTCGTGTAAATGTTTTGGACAGAATCGTGGTTCTTCAATGTCTCAGCTGTGTCTGGAGGAAGGAAAAATGTAACCTCAAGTGGCCTGAAAACCATCTGAGCTGGTCAAGTGTCCCAGGATTAACCCACCTCTTCTGCCCGCTGCTGTCTCAGCGGGTGGTGGTTGATCAGCCGTGGTGTCGTGCAGGCTGCAGGACCCCCCCATATCTCAGCAGTCACCCCAAAGGATGCTTTCAGTGGGCTAAGTGCTCCTCCTGTCCCTCCTTTCCATTCAGAGCGGTCATCTGCTCTTCCCTCACTTTCTGCTACTTCTTAAACCACCCAGTGCTGCCTGTGAATAAAACTAGGTAGTCCAAGCGAGGCAGAAAAAGTGGCAATCAATTAAAAGCCCAACAAAGTGCCTTTGTGCCTCGCTTTGCAGCCGTAATGAATGGCTGTCTTGTCAGAAAGGTTTCTACTGTATTAAGAAAGCATTCTACCTTAGCCCGTTGTGATCCTGCTCGCAAAAGTCTCATTACTGTGCCAGCAATAATAGTGTCTAATTAAGCAGAATAAAGAGAGATGAAGCGTAATGGTTACAGGATAGAGAAGTTATTCGTCAGAAAGAGGTAATAAATTACTGAGTCCTGGTATGCTGAAAAAGACGTAGTCAAAAAGAGCCGACACTAGAAACTTGTTTTTCTTTTTGATAAATTGACCAGCTCGAGTTGGTATTTATTTGTGCATTGCCTCAGCAGATTATTTTATTTTTTTTACTCCTCTTAATGAATAGAGCCAACCCATGGACGTTAGGGCAGGGTAATGATGAGATCAGCCGGTCGTTACGAGGGGCAGAAGTGCGTATCGCTGCCCAGCCGGGGGCAGGGATGGTCTGGAGGGAGCTCTGCTACCTGGCATCGTGCCCCGGGAGCCTTGGTTCCGTGCTTTAGCTCCCGCATTATTGCTGGGTTACTGCCCCTTCCCTGGTAAGGAGCTCCCCAAACCCTGCCCCGTGCCCCGGGGGGGAGATGCAAGAATGTCGTTAAGGTCACGCCGCGAGTCCCGGCTGCGGATAACGAACAATTCCTGACAAAATGAGGTGGTTGGAACCGTTCTGAGATAAAAACCTGCCTGTCATTCTGTTGCATGAACCTATATTCCAATTTTATCTGTGGAGCGCGATTCTCTTTTATCCGGTTTCCTGTTTGAAGGGATTTGAGCAGAACAGATAATCCCAACTTTGAACATAAATCACTGGGCTGCGCGGCTGATAGATGCTTTGCACTTTCTTATGATAATGGCTGATTGGAGGCTGGGAGGGAAAATGCCAGGGGCTTATCTCTGCGGAGCAGCACGCGGAGGGCGTGCGGATGGCTGCGGGAAGGGGAGGCAGCGGCGCGAGGTGGGGCCGTTGCGCGTTTATTGATCTGTTTGTTTATTTTGAACATCTGAACTTGAGCAGAGATACTCCGGGATGTCGCCGGGAGCTTTGGGAGTCGGGGTCTGCAAAGGCACCGCGCAACGAGATGAGCTGGTACCGGCGCCCGGCGGGCGCTCACCGCGCGGGGCTGGGCTCCGGGCTCAGCCAGAGCCCGATATTCCCCCTGAAGGGGCTTGAGGATGCCAAGGAGCCACCAAATGGAGTCCATGGATTGTTACTGGTTTACTAAGAATAGTTTAAAAAAAAAAAATACAGCCCCTGTTTTTTCTTTTCACCAACATTATAGATGACAGCTCGGAAAGTGCACTTTTCCTTCTGAAGATGCAAATCCCCAGAAAGGTCATGTTTCATTTTGGTTTTGAATGTTTCTTATTTTTAAAAGATTTCTTTTGCTCCAATTAGCTTAAATTTCAAAGTAATTTAAAACCAGAAAACTGGATTCTTTTTTGCTTATAACTTCTGTCTCTTTTTTTTTTTAAATTAAAAAAAAAAACCCAACATCAAAACAGATGCTTTCCCAGGAAAAGTTGTTTTTTGATGAAACAGATTAATTGGCATTTTCTAATCAAATCTTCAAAAAACTTCCAGGCAGCTTTACTGAAGCATTGAAGTACCCTTTTAAAAAGTAAGCTTTCTTAATGTCACCCTCTGAAAGTCGTCTTTCTCCAGTGACTGTAAATGACACCTTGGCAACTGGATTAGGTGCCTGGTTTTTTGCCTGTAACTAGACGGGATTTTGGTTCAGAGGGAGGAGTGCAATTTGGAAGCAAATCCCCAGTTTGTCTCCAGGTGTGCTCCAGATGCTCTCCATCCCCTAATGGAGATGTAATGGTCCACATCAAAGACCCATTTTTCCAACAGCTCCGAACCGCAAGCGTGATCAGGATGTTTATTCTGGGGGACCAGACTAAACCTTGTGCAAAATCAACCCCCCCAAGATGCATACAGGGTTGACGGCCCAGCGTCGGTACCGGGTCTGCCCTGTCACACCAGATTACTTGTCACTACAGATGCAGCTTTTGATAACCAAAGTTGTGCCAGTTGAAAATCATCTGATGTGCTTCAGCCCTGTTTGAAACCAGGTAACAGGCTCTGAATCGCTGAGGTGGTTTGAAGACCCTTCTTCACGTTATTTATCCTTGACACAGCTTTCAGTCTGGCACCGGCAGCTTTTCATAGAATCACAGAATCGGTTTGGTTGGAAGAGACCTCCAAGATCATCGAGTCCAACCATTAATCCAGCACTGCCAAGGCCACCACTAAACCATGTCCCCAAGTGCCACATCTACACGTCTTTTCAATCCCTCCAGGGATGGGGACTCCCCCACTGCCCTGGGCAGCCTGTGCCAGGGCCTGACAGCCCTTTCGGGGAAGAAATGTTTCCCAATATCCAACCTAAACCTCCCCTGGCGCAACTTGAGGCCGTTTCCCCTTGTCCTGTCGCCTGTTCCTTGGGAGAAGAGACCGACCCCCCCTGGCTCCAACCTCCTTTCAGGGAGTTGCAGAGAGCGAGAAGGTCTCCCCTCAGCCTCCTTTTCTCCAGACCCTGTGCTGACCCTGGGGCAGACGTGTGCTCTGCCTGAAGGAGGTGGCTCCCTTAAGGGGTCTGTTGGATCTGGGAGACGGTGTGACGTGGACAGTGGGACTCTGAGTGCCAGGGACAGGCTTGTGGGGGTCCTGAATGAGACGAGTGACTGCCCCGTGAGCTGTCACCTCGGCACCAGGGCCATGGATGCTTAATATGGTGGAAAGAGTACACATCTGGGACTTGCCCCGGTGCACAAGGATGGGGGAGAGAGCCAAAGTCTTCTCTAAATTATTCCTCTACAGGAAGCTGAAGATAAAGGCCACACAGAGGCCTGACATGGGAGGAGCAGTGTTTGCTCCAAGAGTGTGAGGACTGTGTCTGTGCTGCAGAACTGAGCTGTGAAGGAGGAGATGCTTTGGCCGTGTCTGGGAGTTGGGGCTCCAGACCATTAAGTCAGTACAAGTCAACCAGTGCGAGGGGAGGGAAGGAGGAGGGATCTGGGGCTACGTCTCAACTGAAGGGGTTGAAGAGGTGAGATCTAGCCTTGGTGTCTCTCTTCGAGCTTGTCAGGGGCTCTCCAGGGGATGTTGTGCCTCTGACACCTCTGTGAGGGCAATGCAAAGGTTAATTTAGAGCTTTGACGCTTTGAAGCTCGTCTGCTACAAGCCATTCCCCATTGAGGTATTTCATGGAGTCAAAATTCCTAACATCGCTCTCTACTTGTACCAGTTTGATGCCAGTAAATGCTTTGCTGAAGCGGATGGAAGGTTTTCATGCTGATGGTCCCATGCAGGTGTCTCTTCATGTCTGTGGGGAGCACCTCAAGGGCAAGCGACCCTCGGGGTGCGCACCCCGCCGCTGCGCTGGGCAGACGGCCTGGAGAATCAGCGGCCAAGGAGACAAGGCAGAGCAAAGTTAGGAGAAAGCGACATGGCCAACCTAATGTTACAGGTGGAGAAAAGACCTCGACCGAACCTGAATTACGCTTATTCAGGTGCCTTTTGCCTCCTCAGTGCTTGCTAATTATTCTGGTTATTAGCAGTAGCCTGGTAAGAAAATCCATCGCCTTCACTACCCTGGTAACACTTTGGGCTCCCGCGGTGCTTTACGGGAAGCGCATTCCAGCTGCTTCATACTCTTGCTTCTTTATAGACCAGGTAGAGTTTGACCTACGTCTCCCACATCACGTCACAGTCTTTCAGCGAGGGAAAGCAGCATCGCCAAAATGCATTTTAAGGCATGACACGTGACCACAGAATTAGCCCAAAATGTAGGAGAGGCCCGAGTGTTTCCTCTTGTGAACCAATGCAGTATCATTTCAAAAGAGAAATCTCTGGGCTTTAGGATGAAAAATGAGCCTTATTTTTAGTTGGGAGCATTCCATTTCCTAAAGACAGTACTTCAAAAAAATACCCTGCATTTTCTTCCTAAGTATCTGTTGCTGTCCAGAAGCCCAGTTTTCTGGGAAATAGAACTTTTTTTGGATGGTCTTAATTATTCCATTGCAGTTTCAAAGGGAGTGACATGAGCATGTACTGGAAAAGAAACAGCTCTTAGAAAAGACAATAAGTGATCACGTCTCCCACAGGAGACAATTTGGGTAATGTAATCTGCTCAAACAAGTTCTTTAAACTTGTGAGAAAATTTCTTTTGAGCTTGAGCAGGTCAATATCATTTTCCCCCATTTGGAGAGGAATAGAAAAATTAACTTTTTTTTTTTCCCCCAGCATTTCTGTTATTTAACAGCCTTTTAGAAACCCATTTCCTACGCTATTTTAAGCTGCAGGCACAGTTAGGAGACCACATCTAAGAGTGACGATTTAAATCTCTAGACAGCTCAGGAGATAAGTCAAAACAAATTTCAGGATGTTCCTCTGAAGAGCTGTTTCCACTTAAGTCAGTCCCGTTGGGAGCCTGGTTAAAGAATCACCTAATCTGCTACACGTTTTATACATTTAAACAGGTCCATTTGAAAGAAAATTTGTGAAAATTTCTGTACGGTGAATACATAATGAACACCGTTGGAGGAGGCTGGAAATGGCTGCTGGTTTTTACCTCTTCACTTTGTTGATGTTGGTAACTTTATGGTATCCTGATTTTTTTTTTTTTTTACTACCATCTGTCAGGCTACCGCGTTATGCAGCACGACTCCTCCCTTGTGCCCCAAAAACGTAATAAATGCACCAAGGCTGCTTGATGTGAGGAAGATGCTCTGCAGAGGGCAGGTAAAGGAATATATCATGATATGGGAAGGAAGCAAGGGGAGGGAAGATTGGCATGTGAAAAGAAGGCAGGCGTAGATGGATCAGGTCGCTAGGAAGGTGATCTGGAGAAGATGAGGAGAAGGCCTCATCTCCCCTGAGTCAGGAAGGTGAAAAGCTTCAGCCCACCAGAGCCGGAGTGGGAGGCAGCCCGTTGTAGCCCCTGGCCCAGGGTCCAGGTGCCTGGGATCCCAGGCCAGCTTTGGTGCGGAGCATGCGGGTCTGCTTCTGGTGTCCAAAGCAGGGCAATGATTTCAGAGGCTCGTGAAGCATTAAGTGACTTCTTGGACATTGGGACCCAAACCCATCCATATCTTGCTTGCAGTAGTGTCCTGGCTCAGCCAGGACAGAGCTGGTTTTGTCTCCAGCAGCTCCCGTGGTTGGGATTTAGCGTGTGAGGAACGGTGACAGCACACTGATGGGGTTGGGTGCTGCTCAACGACCAAGGTCATTCTGCAGTTTCCCAGGTTTTGCTGATGTGCAGGTGCAGAAACTCGGGAGGGGCAGAGCCAGAATAGTTGATCCAAACTGGCCAGAGAGAGTATTCCATACCAGAGACGGCATGGCCGGGATAAGTGGGGGTTGGCCCGTGGGCCACGAGCCTTTAGACGCCTTAACTTGCCTTAATCGTTAAGCTTCCCTTCAGGTTGCTTTTTGTTTCCCTGTTTTTCCTTTTTTTTTCATTCGTTCAGGCCTTTTCATCTGTTCGTTCGGCTGTTGGTTCCCTCGCCTGCTCTCTCTGGAACTGGCTGTTCTGGGATAGCTGGGGGGGATACCCCTGCTCCCTGCCTGCTGCTCGGGATGGGCTGTGTTGGTAGTCGGGTGGTGAGAAATTGTGTATCGTTTGTTTTATATATTCTATTATCCTTATATATATTATTATTATTATCATTATTAATATATTTTTATATTTTTCCTTTGCTGTCCTGGTGAACTGTTTTTATCTCAACCCGCGACTTTCCCTTTCTCTCCAATTCTCCTCCCCACCCCAGCGGGGAGGGGGAAGTGAGCGAGCGGCTGCAGGGGGGGGGGGTTTGTTACCATTTGGGGTTAAACCACACCAAATAGTGACATGCAGACCACTACGGTAATTCTCTCATCAAGAAAGCCCACTCTTGCATGCCAGAGGGAAACGCTGGTGCTCGCTGGCTTGTAGGTGTTGTGAACAACTGGAGAACCAGGACACGGATGCCAGTCAGGACGTCCTACCAGCGTACGTTTATACGCCGGTCACCTACTGGGAGCTGCTGAAGGGCAATCTCATAGCAGTCTACAGCTACTCCAAGGGCAGTATTAAGGATGTCGGAGTCAAGCTCTTCTTCAGTTGGTAATGGGAGATGATGTGACAAGGGGTAATGCTAAAAAATGATTCTTCCAAATGTCAGAATGGATATTGGGGGAAAAAAATTTCACTGGATGGTGCAGGCTGGAACAGGCGCTCAGAGAAGCAGTGGACTATCCGCCCCTGAATATTTGACCCCGAGGTTTGGCTACAAGAGGCCATGGCTGGCCTGCTCTGCTGTTGGCAGTAGTTTTGCTTTGAGGCGGGAGGTTGGACTAGAAACCTCCCAACTAACATTTCTTTAGTTCTGCAGTGACAGACTTTCCCTGTCTTTGGGGGCAAAGCTTAGAGGTGCAGAAGGAACGCAGCCTGCCTTTTATTTTCTGGCTCGAGCATTCTCAAAACATTCACATCTCACCAGAGAAATTTTCAGGGACAACATTTGGCTCCGCGATTGCACTCCTTCTCCCCAGCCATCAGATAACGTGAGTTAGCAGCTACAAAAACTTCTTACGTGAAAAGCAGCATCAGCCTTTTGGTGTTTCTTGTTTTCAAAAATAAGCAAGCAGCTGTTCTCGCGATGGTCAGAAGTGATCTGCAGAGCATGGAGTAAAAACTGTTGAGTGGAGTCTGCCAAACTAAGGTAATGTCTGGAATATACGGCCCTGTCTCTGTGTCCTGAGAACTTTCTTTGTGATATTATTTTGTCCTGGATTTCACAAGTGGAAGGCAGGACTTGGGTTTTCCCTGCCTTAACTTCTTAACCTGCACTCTCTTCCCAATGCCATCACAGGAGAGCAGTTGTAAGAGCCTTGATGGATTCAGATCTTGACACTAGACTTGGTTTTGACCTTAGATGAGTTATGTAGCTTTTCCACCATAGTTGGTTTGTCTCCTAAAGGGAAGGATATTTACATGGCTAGCGCTTCACGTTGCTGTACTGGTGCTCTAGCTGATGTTTGGTTTGGTTTTTGTGGTTGTGTTGCTTTTTTTTTTTTTAAGTTCTTTGCATTTGCAGAGGCAAAAGTAGGGTAAATGCTCTGTTTCTCTCTGTAATGGCTACTCATGTTCTCCCTTTCACATCCTCTAACAGAATTTGAAGCTGAAGAGACCACTGTGGTCATCTAATTTGACCTTCTTTATAACACACCAGGATCTTTGCTATTGATTCCTGCGTCAGTGCCTGACTCGGGGTTAGACCCAAGGAGGTATTTTACACATAACCTGTTAAAAGCATTGTAGCGCTCGAGTGTTAACTCCATCCCGTGGCTCTAGTGCAGCAGTTGGATATCTCTTAAAAAAGGGTCGTGTGTGTACAAACATAATTTGATGTCTAGTACACCAAATGGCTTTCTGTCAGCTTCCAGCAGTTTCAAGGGAGGTTAAATTTTGACTTTAGGTCTGGTTGTTTTCTCTTGTCCCCTCTCATCAGCTGCAAAATTCCCAACAGTATCCACAGAGGTGGTAAGGCTAGAAATGAGCCTCATGCGAGTGAACTGAGAAATGTGCTCTAAAAGATTGAGTTTCTTCTCTCACGTCCATGTTGCTGCTCAGGAGACGGCACTTGCGTGCACAAGTGTCCACACCAGGTGCTCAGATGCTTTCAAGTTTCTTCAAGTGAGGTGCTGGGAAACCAGAACAGACTGGAATGTTTCATGGGCTTTTGTCATTTGTTTTCTTACCAGCCTGGCCGCTAAGAAGAAGAAAAGAAAACACGCACCACCCCATCATAATGCCACAAAGACAGGGAAAAAAGGAGCCTTCCCCACCTGGGTTTACCCGGGATCTTGACGCCAGGGGTGTACGAGCCCGATCATGTTTCTAAGAGGGAATTATCCCAGATTAGAGCGAGGGCAATGGTGGCGTTTGCCCTTCCTGGTGACATGTGGCCTCACACTCAAATGTCCAGGCCCTCCCGTCAGGCCGGACAGCTGCTCCGAGCCGTCCTCAGACTGGCTGGCGGCCAGGCAAGAGCCTGCGGGAATGCAGCATGAGGCACCTGCTCCAAACCCCGCTGAAACAGCAGGGAAGGGAGCAGCTAATACGGGCCCCCTTAATCCTAGGTGCTGCCCTGCCTGTTCCCGATCAGATACCGTTACTGGAGAGTAAAACAAAGGGCTGCAGAGAGGGGCTGCGCTGAAGAGTCTGATTGCAAGTTGATATGGCTGCAGGGCCTCATCCTTTCACCTACGGCATCGACTGCAAATGCTGGGGGTCGAGGGGGATGCTGGCTACCGAGCTCTGCTTCACACGCTGCGCTGGGGAGGGGTGGTGGCCTCAACCCATCTTTGGAGGGAGCTTAAAAGCTTGAGAGTGTGGGAAAAGGCCGGTTGCTACAAACCAAGGTTTTGCTTTGCCCCGGTGAGAACCCTCTTGCACAGCTCCCGGGGTAGGATGGTGGGTTTGGTTGCTCTCCCACTTGCGCCAGAGAAACTAATCCCACAGAAGGCATGTGTTGAGTGGAAGATCTCGGACTAAACTCTCCCTGTGCCTGGGAGCTGCTCGAAAGCAGGTTTCAAAAATATTCACCTCCATTCGGGTGCCTTGGGAAGGTGCGTTAACGTCGTTGCTTCTTGGACTCAGCCTGTAAGTGCCTAACGGTTAGAGCCCTCACTCAGGGGTTGAGGAGTCGCGGTTTGATGCCTTCCCAGATCGGTGGTGCTCAGAGTCCTCTCAGAGCGCCTTAGATAGGCCAAGCAGCTCCCTGGGGGATAGCGGGATTTTATTTTGGCCAGAACTGGGATGAAAAACTGGAATTTTGTTCGATCAGATTTTTTTTTTTTAAAAAAAAGTCAACATATTCCTGAGCTACTGAGTTTTGAGAGTATTGTGATATTTCCTTTCAGTGTAGTCAAAGCATTTAGTTTTGATACAGTTTTAAAAAAACAACTGGGTTTCATTCTTCCTGTGTACTTGGCTTGCTGTGACATCAAAGTCCAGACAAGGCTTTTTGAGTTTATCAGAGCAAAATGCTTTGGTTATTTCCCATCAAAAAGTGAAGTGAAATCACAGCCTTGCAAAGTGGCTTAATTTCATTAAGTCAGCCCTTTCTTAGAAGAAAAAATAACCTCTAGGAAAATCCTTCAGGCAGCCCTAGTGAAAGTGGCTGGTACAAAGCCCTGTCGCGTATTGAAAGCAGATGAAAAACGTGGAGAGCGCTCCGTGTGTCGGCAGTGCCCGGCTTGGCTGCGGGCGCCGCGGGCGTTAGCTCTTCCAACTGCAAAGAGACCCATTTCAGACGGGGTCTGGTTGTGCAGCCTGACCGTGTCACTTGGAATAAAAAGGGCACCTTTGCGATACGAACGTACCTAATCGGTCTGTACAACCCCCGAAGTCCTTCGCTCAAGAGACCTGTTGGCAGTACGGGGGCTGGGGTACGAAGCAAAGGAAGCCCAAAGGTTTTGATCACATCGTCTTGGGTGACTAGGCGTGACGTTCTTCCTTGCTGTTTTGTATCATTGATTACTAAACCCAGGCAGAAAGTGCGTGGAAATGGTGTCTTTTTCTCCCCCGTGTGATTAAGAGAGCATTTGATCTTAAAGATAGAAGCAGTAATTCACTTCATTTAAAGATTGACTGAATGTAATGCCTCCTGAAAAGAAAAAAGTTAGGAAAGTTGTCAATCAAAGAGCTGATGCCTTTTTTAATACAGTCTGAAAGTGTTATAATTTTAATACCGCAAAGGCCAAAGCAAATTATCAAGCTGAAATTAGAGATTAGCAATTTTCAATTTCTCTCCCACCTCTCACGTTTCATCTTCCACCTTCTGTTGCAAGAAGAAAAAAAAAAAAAAAAACAGCATTTGGCATGAGAGGGGAAACGCAGAAGGCTGGATGCATTGATACCCTGCGCTCGGAGCTGGATGCTGACCTCGCGACTGCCCCGGGCAGCACGGTCTGATTAGAGCTTTGATATGGCAGCACGATCTCCAGGGGGAAGAGCTGAGAGACAGCCCGCACGCGGGATCGCGTGCAGCCAGCTGTTCACGCGCCCGTAGATTCAGCTTGCTTAGAAAATCACCTGCCCAGCTGTAACTTTAAGCACCTACTTAGGTGCCACTGAGTCGAACGGGTGGAGCGTGTGCCTTACCGCATACGTGTGCTTCCGTGTAAAATTGGTTTCCAGTCTTGGGTAATTGGATTTTTATTGCTAAGGGCTGCGTTTGCAGACGTGTTGGGGATCTGGACCCGATTAAAAAATGATATTGTAGGTGGAGTTCAGGCTCCTAAATCTATAGTTGCCGTCCTGAAAACCCCTTTTAGTTGGAGTCTAACCTTAGGGGCTCCTAAACTTCAGAGGCACCAGAGTTTGTGACTATAATGTTCCCACAGAGCCCGAGAGCGTTGCTCTGGCCTGTGCAGCAAACCCCCCGGTGGGGAGGTGCCAGGCACCTGCCAGGTTACCACGCACGGAAACTGGGACAGGATCCGCAAATTCCAAGTCCCTGTGCCAGGGGGACTTAGTCCGTGAGGCATTTGTGCGGTGCGCCTAACTGAGGAGAAAAAAGAGCTCTGGAGAACAGACCATGGTAGGTGGGTGGTTTTTAAAAGGCAGTTGTGCTCAGAAGAGCTCTGCCCTTGGACACACAATTCCTGGGTTCCGGACCGTTCGCTCAGGGCATTTCCAGCTGGAGTTTCGTATTTGTCCTGAGAAGATTAAACCATCATAATCCTTTTGGAGGCTTCAGGAGCATCGTAGCCATCAGACTGTGGTCTTCTTGTGGAAAGAGGCCTCCTCTCCTCCAGCTGAAAACATGTCTCATGCAGAAAATAAGGGGGGAGAGCGAGCAAGGAGAGCTCCTGTAACGCACCTGAAAGGAGAAGGACCTTGTCCCGGCCCCATCTAGCAGAACTAGTTTTAGGGAAGGAGACCGATCCGTGCCCTTTCCATGTACATGCCCCTGCTCCCGGGCTGGAGAGCCCTGCTGACAGGATCCCTCGAGACGGGAGAAGCCGGATTCTTCTCTGCAGGGTCACGCTCCTGCAGCGGGAGAGGCGAAGAGGCTGGTCCAGGTGCCACCATGGGTGAGCTCCAGCAGCAGGCGGTTATGGGGAGGACCAGGGGAGCTCTGACAGACATAAGTTAAATTGTGCCACGCAGCTGGGTGTCTCCAGGCACTGCAGTACGCTTTCTGAATCCCGTTCTTCTAGACGCTTAGGGGCTCTGGCAGCAGGACTCCGGCACTACTTGCGTCCGAAATCTTTTCCCGGGAGAGATGAGACTGACGCTGTGGAAGGATGCTCTGGGTGGTTGTTGCCTTTGTGTTCTGTCTCTCCTCCGTGTGCAAGAGGCGTGTATTTTCTGGGGGAAGGAGGAGGGTTCGGAGTAATTGCAGTAGCAAGAGTACTCCTCGTTAACTTTGGGCTGGAGAGGGGTGTGAGATTCTCTGTAGTGAAAACATTACGCCCCCACCATAATCCACTAAAGCAGTCTTCATTTCCCTCGTGTAGGAAGGTTCTCTCCTCTTATTGCATTTAGCTTGAAATCAGAGCTCTCAAGCTGGTTTATGCTGGGCAGTGTTTATGCCTTGTGTTGTCATAATAAATGCCCCAGATCCATCATAAAAGCAGTTCCTTTGACACGGAGGCCGATTGGAAACTGCGGGAGAGGTGTGAGGCGGTAATGGAGATTTATTTCTTTAGCAAAGGAATTGGATTATGATCTTCTGGAGAGTTATTTTACCTCCCCCCTGCCCAGTCGAGTCAAACCAGTTACTGCCATTCATTGTATTAAATATATCAAAGCAGAGGGAACACGGCCCGGCCATTTCTTTGGGATTTTGGCTCCCGTTGGTGGAAGTGGGCATTTCAGATGATTTACGGTGCCTGTCCAGCAGCCCATCCTCAGGATGGCACTTACCCAAACAACACACTGCTCACACGCTTCTGACCTCCGTCAGGATGTTACATGTTAATGGGCCTTGTTTTACTGGAGTAGTACTGGCTCATTTCTGATCCGACTCCATCGGGTTTGGTCCTTTATCTGTTAGGGTGAAGCAGCCTATAAAATTCTTTCAAGGATATTTTTTTATTGTGTTTTGTTTAAGACAAGTGGACCTTCATTTTTATTGTTTGTCAGACAACTACAAAAATAAATAGGTCATAATAGCCGATAACTTCTCTGTTGGCACTCGGGAATCTGTTAGTGGAAGGAACTCGGATCCTTCTGCTGTTGGTCTCATGGTGAGATAGCTCTGTTTCGCAGCGTCGGTAAATGATTTATTGATGCACCGCTGCCTCTCAACTGGCTGTTCCTAACTTTACATCCGCATTTTAATGGTCAAGGCTGGGCTTTGCTGGAGATGGTTGAGTCTGGTCCAATTGAAGAGTCTGGTAATCTGCTGGTACAACCCGCCTCTGCCAAAATCCTTTTTTAATTCAACCATTGCTGCCCCCGTCTCAGCTGCGTGTCCGAATACCCGTCACAGGCTTGTGTGTCCAAATACCCATCACAGGCTTGTGTGTCCGAATACCCGTCACAGGCTCGGCCCTGGGTCGGGGGCTGTTCGGGGCACGTCTGCTGATGTGCCGCGGTTCGCTGGGTTCAGAGGTGGTGGTTTTGTTTGAGCAGTTCTGTGATAAGCCCTGTGCGTCCTATTGCCACGGCGCTGCGTCAGCCGCTGCCGCCCGGCCTTCGCCATTCCGGTGCCGAGCACCGCTGGGCTCCCGTCAGCACGGCGTGGAGGCAAGTTGTGGGCAGGGCTGGGGCAAGCAGGGCATGGGCAGGGTACGGGCAGGGCAGGGTACGGGCAGAGCAGGGCAGGGGTGGGCAGGGCTGGGGTGGGCAGGGTGTGGGCAGGGTGCGGGCAGGGCTGGGGCAGGCAGAGCAGGGCTGGGGCGGGCAGGGTTGGGGCAGGCAAGGCTGGGGCAGGCAGGGCAGGGTGCGGGCAGGGCAGAGCAGGGCTGGGGCAAGCAGGGCAGGGTGCAGGCAGGGCAGGGCAGGGGTGGGCAGGGCTGGGGTGGGCAGGGTGTGGGCAGGGTGCGGGCAGGGCTGGGGCAGGCAGAGCAGGGCTGGGGCGGGCAGGGTTGGGGCAGGCAAGGCTGGGGCAGGCAGGGCAGGGTGCGGGCAGGGCAGGGCTGGGGTGGGCAGGGCGCAGGCAAGGCTGGGGCAGGCAGAGCAAGGCAGGGCAGGGCTGGGGCAAGCAGGGTGCGGGCAGGGCTGGGCTGGGGCAGGCTGGGCTGGGGAGGGCAGGGCAGGGCAGGGGCAAGCAGGGTGCGGGCTGGGGCGAGCAGGGCGCGGGCTGGGGCGGGCAGAGCAGGGCAGGGCGGGGCTGGGGCGGGCAGGCGCGGGCAGGGCAGGGCGCGGGCAGGGGCGGGCAGGGCGCGCGCGTCCCCACCCCGCCCCGCGCTCTGTCCGTGGTGCTGAAGCCGCCGCCGCCGCCCGGAGCCGCCGGTGCCGCCGCGCGCTCGGCCGTGCCCGGGGGTCGGGCGGCTGCCGCGGGGGTCTGTGCGGAGCTGTGGGGGAGAACGGGCCCTCTCGGCTCGCAGTGCGTCCCGGTACGAGGGACACCGGCGTCGGCAGCGTTGGCAGAGAGCCTGCCGTCTGGGAGGGGCTGGGGGTGTCTCCTTGGTCCTTAGAGGTGACCCCATCGAGCCGGGAGGGAAGGAAAAGCCCAAGGATTCAAATACTGGTGTTGCTCAGGGCTATGCCTGTGAAATGGGTTTGTTCCGTTTAAGCAAATACAGACACTTTTAGGGTTTCCAGCTGGCATCTCTCACTAGCACTCGAGCACCGAGAAAATCGGAAGAAAATGCATTCAGGCAAGTCTAGGAGCCTCTCCCCAACAGCTTAGAGTGGGGTTTTGTGATCTAAATATTTCCACTGAATAACTACTGAGTGTCTGCATAAGGGAAGGCAAGTGCAGGAGATGGGAAGTGCAGGTCACTGCCTGCTCCGATGTGAGACTCCACTGCAATGAATGGAACTAGTTGTTAAATTGGTTTGCCGTGCTAATTGCTTGCATTAATTTTTTGGCAAGTGGGGTGTGTAGTTTGAGGCGTATTTGAAACCTTTGAGTTGTGTTGTGTTGTAGGACAGATGCGATCCTGGGCAGAAAAACATGTACAAGATGTTCTGCAGCTACAAACGGGATTTTCTTATTATCATAATCAAATGTTTTCTCTGTATTAGGGATTTGTGCAAAAGCTGATAATAGCAGGAGCGTTGTGCAATCCAGAGAGAACTGGCGTACACACCGGTGAGCTCTTTATTCGAGGGACTGTGTTTTGCCAGCAACCCTGAGTAAACAGCGGCTGGTGACCGCAGCAATATGGTGAGGGTGGGTAGAGGCAAGAGAACTCCCATTTTGAAGTTCAGAGATCCCTTCAATGGAGCAATGGATAAGCATGGTGAGAGAGGACGAGAAGCTCACTCCTTATGAGGTTCACAGCCTGTTATCTTCATGGTTCCTGAACCCACTCACATATAATCAGGAGGTCAAAATGTCCTTTCCCACTGCTCAGCAGTAGAAGGGGCTCAGCATTGGCCGTGCCAGTCTGGAACCTCCTCTGGCAATAAACATAAACTGGCATGTATTCCTGAAACATTTGCAACAAGCTTCAGTTTGTTTGTTTTAATTAAATATTAAAGGATCATTTTAAGATGGTTCAAAGCATCTGGAGTCTTCACATGCTACTTTGTACACATGACCTCAGCACGAGTCCCCTCAGTCCTCCAGATCTTGTGCTTCTTTGTACTCATGATTGGAGTGACTCCAGCACTCAGGCGTTTTCCTCGGTATGTAAAGAGAAATAGTCAGCTCCTCATTGGGAACCCACCTGCCTTCCTGTCTGTCTACAGGGGATGAAGGTCGGTCCCTCCAAGTTCCTGTCTATCCACAGATCTGAATTACTCTCTGAAGGTGCTTTTCTCCATTGATGAGAAAATCATCTCAGGGTGAACTGGCTGCTAGCCTATGCACCTTGAGCAAGACCTTTCGGTTGGGTAGGATGAATGTAGACCCTCTATGTCAGCACTCAGGAGCTGATGTGAACAGACTGTTCTAGAACATTGCTGAGCATCTGCATTTCCAAAAGATGGTGATGGAAACTGGGGAAAGTTCCTCAAAACTGTCATCATATGCTTGTAAGAACCATCAGTGTGGCAAAAAAAATCAACCTAATGATGACCAGAATAAAGAATCAGTTCATGACAAGTCCAGAACTGAACCTTTTAAGCTCCGATTTAAATAATTCCTCTTGAGACCTAATATGGTCTCGGTGTCCCTAGAGCAGATACAACGCTAGTTTCTGTACCAGGGTTGGCTAATACCCCTAATTCTCAAGTACCTCTGTAAATTGTGCCTGCGCCAGATCTATTCTCTTCTTGAGAAATAGCTGCTGCCACCCTCGTTATAATCTCTTTCCTCTATTTTGTCTGACCTTGAACCAGTCAAACCAAGATCCCTTCATCTGAGAGCATAAGGAGTCCCATCCACAAAGCTTACCGGCATTTTTAATGCTCTTGGGGGACCATTCAGATTCTAGTGATGTTACAAGGGTAACAGGCCGCATTCCTGCCCTGCATTGCAGCATTTATAGCAGGTACTCCCATAGTTATTAAGCTGTCTAGCAGTCCTCAGTTTTTACACAGCAACAGCTGAAAGGTCTGTCTGAGATCAGCTAACCTCGGATAACAGGATGGTATACACGAATCAAAATCTTGGCAAATAAGGATGGACATTGTTATTTTTTAGCGAGTTTATTCTCCATGGTAAATACTAGTCATGGGGTCAAGTGTGGAAAGAGAAGGCGTTTGCACAAAATTTGAAAAGCTGCCAGGAGATGTCTCTGCGTAGGAAGTCCCCCTCTGCCCACCAAATATTGTGAAACAGTTTTAGCTACTTAAAAAGCAAAACTAGCAATGTGGACTGAAACGTCTTCAGTCAGAAGTGTTAAAACATCAACCACCTTTACTCATAAGAGAGTTAATTGGGAAGCAGAGAATAATTCTGTGCTCTGTATTGTTACATCTTAACCCACAAGCAGTCTCTTCTGGATCTCTACAAGTGGTGGATGAGAAGCTGGACATGACCCGGCACTGTGCGCTCGCAGCCCAGAAAGCCACCCGTGCCCTGGGCTGCATCCCCAGCAGCGGGGGCAGCAGGGCGAGGGAGGGGATTCTGCCCCTCTGCTCCGCTCTGGGGAGACCCCCCTGCAGTGCTGCCTCCAGCGCTGGGGCCTCAGCACAAGGAGGACATGGACCTGCTGGAGCGGGGCCAGAGGAGGCCACGGAGATGATCCGAGGGCTGGAGCCCCTCTGCTGTGGAGACAGGCTGAGAGAGTTGGGGTTGTTCAGCCTGGAGAAGAGAAGGCTCCGGGGAGACCTTATTGCGGCCTTTCAGTACCTAAAGGGGCTTATCGGAAAGATGGAGACAGACTTTTTAGCAGGGCCTGCTGTGACAGGCCAAGGGGTGATGGTTTTAAACTAAAGGAGGGGAGATTCAGACTAGACCTAAGGAAGAAGTTTTTCACCGTGAGGGTGGTGAGGCCCTGGCACAGGTTGCCCAGAGAGGTGGGAGATGCCCCATCCCTGGAAACATTCCAGGTCAGGCTGGACGGGGCTCTGGGCACCCTGATCTAGTTGGGGATGTCCCTGCTCATGGCAGGGGGGTTGGACTAGATGGCCTTGAAAGGTCCCTTCCAACCCAAACCATTCTGTGAGAAGATGACTTGTGGAGTTCAGTGCGACTCTGAAGATGCAGATATTCATTCAGTTTATTATTCCGCCAGCTCTGAATTTTAGAGTGACCACAATGCAGGCGGTACTTAAGCGATGTGCTTTCCCACTCACGTGCATGTGAATAGCATCACTGAATGTTGCCCTGCGTTTAGGTTATGCAGATTCATAGTCCTTGACAAATTTGTAGAAGCTAAAGCCGTAAGAAACAATTACATCCCCGAACTACATCCCACTGCTCGTGTCACAGCCATTGTATTTTACCCAGGTACCCTGGTATAACAGACCAGAGAGAAGTGACCTGTCCTCCCACAAGAATGTTTGATACTAAACAAAAAATATTCTGAAACTGAGTGGGAAGTCCAAAATCACAATCCAAAGCATCTGAAAGCAAATATTTTAATTTTAATCAATAAGCAAAACATTTTCAAACTGAATTCTTTGAACTATTGTAACTGAAAATGTAAGTTGAAACAGTAAATTTCTGTTTAAAAAAAAGTCAAAGCATCGTTTTAGCATTTCTGAAACTTTCTTTTTAGCAAGAAAGATACTGAAACTCACAATTTCCCATGAGAAGTTCAGTTTTGACGGTCATATTTTCCAAATAAAAGAAGAGCTGATGGCAAACCAAGGCAACGCTTACACATGTCGCAGACCCCAGGCCGAACAGGAAGCCTCTAGAGAAACGTAGCTTACAACGTGTGTGTAAGAACTTCAGATTGCCTCAAGTGCCTTTCACGGTGACCACTCAGTGGTTTTGTCTGCTACTACCAACGTATCTGGCAGCGTCACGACAAACCCCTCCGTGCGGCATGCTTGGAGCGGTGAAGTGCCGCGCGCTAGGGCAGGTTCTTCTCTTTCCCGGGGGATTAGTGCCATCCCAGCGGATGGCACCATCCCATCCAGATCTCCCTCTTCTCGTGCAAACACGGCAGAAACTCGCCTTGCTCCTCCTTGGTCCCCAGCAGACACTAAGATGTGGTGGACACCAGGGACTCAGAGGAGGTCAGGAGGACCTAGAGAGTCCCCGTTGTACCAGTAGGACCATACGTATTCCAGCACAATTTTAACTATATTGGCATTGCGAAACCAGTACAAGTTTCTACAAAAAAAGGCATCGCTAATAGGGAAACTAGAGCATTTTTGAGGGGGAGAGGCAAGGGGTGAGTGTACCTAAAAGATGCCCAGTACCAACAGAGGTGTGTACGGGGGCCAGCTGAGTTTAGTTCCATTCACTGAGCGCATTTGCTAATTAGTTTTCATTAGTCTCTTGCTAAATGAGCCTACGCCTGGTTGGAGCTGGGCTGCGGTGTTATAAGGGGTGCGTGCTTGGCGGAGGTGCTTAGAGTGATTTGTGACGGTATCCTTGTGGGAGATGATAAATCTGAAGTGAGGGAGGATGTTTATATTGCACAGACCTTCTAATAGCGCCGTGAGTTGTGTCCCCTCGCAGTCCCGCACCGAACGCTCAGACTGCCGCTGAAGGAGAGGTCTTTTAACGAAAAAACCCCTGTGATTAAGCAGCCAATTTACCAAAAAGCCATACATAAAATGCTGCCTCTCCAAAGCTAATAGTCCTGTTTGTTATGTCAGAAGCAGCTAATAATGGCCATATTTGTTTGAGTCATAAAACCTCTTTTGCTGGTGCATGATAATAGAGTGTGTTACATGTTCAATTAACCAAACTAATCAAATGCGCTGGGAAGAAATACGATGGAAACAAAGACCTGATCTATGCTATTCTTTGCTGGGCACAGCAGTTGTTTTTCATGTGCTTTCCTAGTAGTCCTTTGAGCAGATTTACCAGTGATACGCTAACAAATCCTTCACCAATTAAAAAGGCAGGTTTGTTGCTCGAGTAAGTAAGAAAAGCTCCCCCAGGACAACTTACAACCGTATTCGCCCTACCCCGTCACTGTGAGGTACAGCGCAGAGGAACAACTTATCTCCTTCTTGGCAGTGTATTGACCTTGCGTACAGAGAAATTAAGCGAGTCAAATCAAGCAAGAGCTAAGCCCAAAGCCTGGGTTGAGAGTGGGGGAGACATAACATCCAAGCACCATGGCATGAGAAAAACTCATCGGGAGATGAGGATGGTGCCCAGATCCTCTGCCTCCAAATGCAGCATCCTGTAAACTTATTCCCCTTATTGAACCGTATCCCTTGCTTGACCTGCATCTGGCTGAAGGAGGTCCTCAGCGGCGCTGGGGGCCTTGGACAAGGCAATGGGCTCCCCAGGACTTGCCCAGAGCCCAAGGTGTTTCCACCAAGACGGTCTCAGTCGGAGTGAGCGGAGCGTGGTGGCCGCAAGGCTGAGCGCTGCAGGCGCTGGGAGGCAGGAGAGGCGGGATGATGCACACAGCCTGGATTAGCTCTCCGGCGTGTAGCAGCTTGAGGGAGTCTTTAACGGCAGAAATACGCTGAATTTCGGTGGGCAGAGCTGAGCAGCTTTAGCAGGGTGACGCAGGCCCGGTGAGCACCAGTTCCACAGATAACAGTCTCAGCCTTAGAAAAAAGGCCACGCCGTGTCGAGGGAGGCAAGATCCCATTTCTGCAGCTTATCTTGTCCTGAAGTGACCAGCTCCCCACGCTGGGAAGCGGAGGGGTCCGGAGACAGTTTGCACAGGTCTGTGAAAGCGCAGCTTTGCCTCTCCTGCGTTTGAACACCTAAGGGATCTCCAGAGTTGGCTGAGATGGGATACCTGATTGTCAGTAGGCTTATATTTGTTATGCAGAGAGAGATTTTATGGGTCTGCAAATAGAAAAAGGTTTAAAACCACTGCTCTAGATCAAAAGTGCTTCTCAAGAAGTTGCTTTTTCCTGCCACTAAGTGGCTCCAGATGTTGAAATATTCAACAAAATTGCTTTTCTCTTTTTCTTTGCCATACTGAGTTTCACATAGTCAATCTGTAGCAAAGAAACCCCAGTGCTTTCCCCCCACTGAAAACCACCCAATTGCAACATTAAATATTAACTGAGAGAAGAGCTCCATTTGTAGCTTGAGTCTATTTTGATTTTTTTTTAATTGCTTTCTTTTTCCTAAAACATGAGTTTCCTCTACACACGAGGGACAAGGAAGTTTCTCTGTGTTACGGGCATGGTGAGAGGGGGTGCTGGGCTTTGGGGAGCGGAGCTCCAGTTCTTTATTTACTTGCAGTGAGGGACAGGGCTCATTGAAATGTTGGTGGCCTACATGAATGCCCCAACTTCTGCCTTTACTCCATCCCACGGCGTCCTCTTTCTGGTGCTGTGCTTCATCCCTATTCCTTCGGTCCACAGAGAGGTGGAGGGTGCCAGTACCCAGCTGGGAGTCTAAGATGGCCGGTGGGTGACAGACACGGGACAAAGGCTGGTGAAGATCTGCCCCCCCCCGTGCAAATTCGGGCACAGTGGGAAGAACAGATGGTCACCACGCAGAAATGCTGCTTCCTCTCTAGGGTGCTGGGAAGCGCAGTCAGCACAGCTGTAATGAGGATTATTTGTGCCTGGATGGCTGCATCCCGCTTTTCAGTTTGGAAGTAGATCAAAACTACAGAACCCCCTGAAATAACATTCCTACATGTACATAAATATGTATTAGATACGGATATGTTCCTCTGGGTCCTCTGAAAAGTCCTACTTGGTCAGTGCTTGAAAACCTTTTTACTGCAAAAAGTCCCTCCAAAAGTCAGATGTTTCATTCCTGCTCCACTGAAGCGCAGCTCTCCCAGCTGCCACCAAGTGCGTGT
The DNA here is from genome assembly GCA_009819775.1 of Phoenicopterus ruber ruber. NCBI lineage: Eukaryota > Metazoa > Chordata > Aves > Phoenicopteriformes > Phoenicopteridae > Phoenicopterus > Phoenicopterus ruber. Next base: position 3,223,640 of record CM020232.1, read on the forward strand.
TATGTCGTCCTTCCTCCCCCCAGAATAAGGCTGCCCTGAAAGCACCACTTCCATGAATCATTTCTTTTGTCAACAACTGGTATTTTTCTCTTTCTTTGGGAAATTTGCCCCCAGGTCTGTTCCCAATAGCTCCAGCTTCTCGGTTTTGCTCTCCAATGGACAGAGATATTTTGGGGGCTTGGCTATGGGGTCCTGCCGCTCTCCATCCACTTCTGCTCAAGCAGGTCTTACGCTGTTGCCTGTCTAGCCCCCCGCAGTGCTCCGGGTGCAGTGATACAGGCTCCGATCCACTGCTACACAGATCTGGAAGGCAAAGATGCACAGCTGTCCCAAAGCCTTTTTGCAAATGTTCTTGCTCCGCTGGCACCCCTCTTGGCTTTTGAACCCAACCAGCCTGTTCCCAGCGCGTGGGGTTTGGTTCGCTGCGGTGGACGTCAGAGCTGGAAAGCGCTCTCTTGCGCCCCAGAGCTCTTGCCCTTTGCGACCCTGGCGAGCTGAACACGTACAGAGAGGAGGAGGCAGAAAGGAAGGGGAGTTCCTGGTGTTAAATATTTAGCAGCCAAGCCCTTGTGTTTTTCCATAGAGCAGAAGATCTTTTCATTTGTTCCGTTTGACTGTTTGTGCCTTTAGTATCCGCCAGGCTCTCGGGAGAGCAGCATTAAATGTGTTGCCTGGGGCAAGCTTTGACGGACAAATCTTTCTTTCTCTGTGCCCCAGAAAGGCCCAAATCTGTGTATCTTCATGTAAGGCAAGCTTGCCCAAAGCTTAGCGCCATGAATCAGACCATCGTGGCGTGAACGTGCGCGTTTGTTGGACCTTGTAACCTCACTCAGAATCATTCGGGCAAAGCTGGTGAGAGCTGCTGGAATGGGAGAGCTGTCAGACTGGCGTGGCTGGGATGGACGGCCCGGAGCATCCCGGGCACAGGAACAGCCCGTGGGTTTCCCCACCCCGCTTTCCGGCCCCGCAGACGCAGAGGCTGTGCACAAGCCGGGGCTGCGGGCAGCAGGAATGGGATTCTTGGTAAAGCATTTAAAGGGCTGTGTCTACGTGTCTGTGGGGCTGCAGCGAGGGCAGGATGAGGCCTCTGTGCCAGGGAAACTGATGCTCTGGCTTGGAAGAGGAGGGCAGAGGACTGCAGCTTTGGCGGTCCATGAAGCTCCGACCCGGGTCGAAGCCCAGCTAGGTCTGATCTGCACCAGCTGCCGCGGAGCAAGAAGAGCCTTCGAAGGCCAGCACAGGTACTCCGCTGCACCCAGCGCCTGTCTTAATCCTCCTTTTTCTAAGCAGCTTTGAGCCATTTGAGGTCCCAAGTGAGTCTTCTCTTATGAAGTGGGACAAGTCCTACTTCTCCTTGAAACCAGGAGAAAATACACCATGGGATGTGGAGTGGAAGCAGGATCAGCCTTGATTTTTCTGAGCTGGACACGTCAAGCAGCTTGGGCCAAATGGTGTTTCTGCCCAATAAACTCCAGCCTCTGGAGCCCTGTGCCCCAACTCATCAGTTCAGTCTGGTCATTGGGTTGCTTGAGTATCTTTCTGCTGTGAGGGATTTGAACCAGTCAGAGAAATACAAATTCCGCTTTTGTGAGTCTTCTCTTTCAATACAAAAAACCAGAGGGATGGGGAATTCAATTCAAAAAAAACCACTGCAGAAAATATTTAATTTTAGGTGTTAAGCAATAACAGTAACTTCAAAACATTTGCAGAGAATTTATTATTCAGTTGAAAAGCTGTTTTCCTCAATCACAAATACTTTCTATAATTCCAACCAGCTCTCCCTCTGAGCCAGAAAAAAAGCCAGGAGAAATGTATTTTCCAGCTGGAATAATTGTTGTTATTGTTTGTTCTGCACTTTCCCAACTCCCATGGGAACAGCAGAAAAGCTCTAAGGCTGGACTTCCTTCTACACCTTCGAATGCCCCAGGTGTGGATCGGGGCTGGCAGGGGGATGAGATGCTGCTCGGATCCCAGCAGCCCCCAGCCGGTTACCGTTGCCTGTGCCAGCTCTGCCTGGGGCACCAAAATGGCAAAGGTACCGTATGCTCTTCTGCTCCCCAGGCTGGAAGAGGGTTTAGAAAAGATGGAGAAAGTACAGAGAAGGAAACGTAGGCTGACTTCCAACTTAAGATGAGATTGTAGATGTCAAGGAGCATGTCCTGGTTCGGGCTGGGACGGAGCTGGTTTTGTCTCCAGCAGCTCCCGTGGTTGGGATTTAGCGTGTGAGGAACGGTGACAGCACACTGATGGGGTTGGGTGCTGCTCAACGACCAAGGACATTCTGCAGTTTCCCAGGTTTTGCCGATGTGCAGGTGCAGAAACTCGGGAGGGGCAGAGCCAGAATAGTTGATCCAAACTGGCCAAGGAGAGTGTTCCATACCAGAGACGGCATGGCCGGGATAAGGGAGGGTTGGCCCGTGGGCCACTAGTTTTTAGACCCTTAACTTGCCTTAATCCTTAAGCTTCCCTTTGGGTTGCTTTTTGTTTCCCTGATTTTTTCCTTTTTTTGTTTTTCGTTCATTCGGCTGTTGGTTCCCTCGCCTGCTCTCTCTGGAACTGGCTGTTCTGGGATAGCTGGGGGGGATACCCCTGCTCCCTGCCTGCTGCTCGGGACGGGCTGTACCGGTCGTCGGGGGGTGAGAAATTGTGCATCGTTTGTTATATATATTCTATTATCCTTATATATGTTATTATCATTATTAATATATTGTTATATTTTTCCTTTGCTGTCCTGGTGAGCTGTTTTTATCTCAACCCGCGAGTTTTCCTTTCTCTCCGATTCTCCTCCCCACCCCAGCGGGGAGGGGGGGAGTGAGCGAGCGGCTGCGGGGTATTGGGTTACAATTTGGGGTTAAACCACGACGGTCCAGAGCATAGCTGAATGGTGTAGAAAAGGTGGCTCGTGAAGCTTTATGTTCTTTCATTTTGCTGTCTAGTGATGAAATCATCAGTCAGCAGGTTTAAAAAAAATCATAAGGAAACAGTTTTTCTTCCCTGTGCAATTAAACTGTGGAACTCCCAGCTGCTGGATCTTGTGGAGGCCAAAACTAAAAAGGAGTGGAAAAAATGAAAGGACAAATCCATGAGAGAACTCAATCAGGAGCTGCTGATGCTCAAGAGTTCGGATGCAGAGGTCTGGTTCAGGTGCACGTCCCAAACTGCCGGCTGCTACGCATGTCTTACCTTACGCTTCCTTTGTTTCTTATACATGTTCCCAAGGTAGCTCCTAAGGACCGCTGTAGGAAACGTGACCGTACGGGAACGGGTTTGTGTCCTTCCCTCGAATGGCAGTTCCTGCATTGTTTAATGGCAATCGTGCTGTAGGTTAAATCCGCGATTTTGGAAGGCATTTCTAATCCCCCTATTCCATATCTAACAATAACTTGATGAAGTCAAGCGGTTTATCCTCACAGAAGAGCTTAGAAAAATCCTATAGTCACATGAGGTCTTTCTCTCCCTGGGGAACTCAGTAATTTTGACTCTGAAAACCGTATCACCATGTCCTTGGACCAGACTTTCATCACGGCTCCCCACAGATCCTGAGCTGGAATCGGCCTATGATGAACATGACGCTGCCATGTCATTTTTGAGGCGTTTGCATTGCTGTGATGTTCCCTATATGAATATATGGAGTTATTCAACAGGAAAACACGTAGGAAAGTAAAAACTGTGTCTCTGAATGAAATGCTTGACACCAAACTCTAAAGCGTTCTTAGGGGATTAGGACAGAGACATATAGTTTGAAGCCCTAATAAGCCCTTTTTTTTCCCTTCTTTTTTTTTTTCCTTTGAGATTAAAAAAAAAAGGTGAAACAAAACTACAAACTAACCTTAAGGAGTGAGAAAATAACAGAATTTTGTCTGGGAAAAAGGTGTGTGTTTGTGCCAAGCCCTCTCCCAGGGCGGTGGCTGCAGGGTGGTCAGGCTGAGCTACGTTTGGAGATGCTAAAGCTGGTCCGTCACTGCAGGAGGGCGAGCCAACCTTGGGGTAGAAGGGATGTACGTACAAGGTGTATTTTGGTTTGTTCTTCTTGCTTAAAATGAAGCACCCCTGGTGTAAAGCTAGCTTGTGAGCTGGTCACCGCTAGCTGCAAGCTCCTGCAGGGGAAAGCCAGGGGCTGGCTTGACCGGCCACCAGCTCCTGAGTTGCCCCAGCCTGGCCTGGAAGGCCCATGCAGGTCTGCCCCGGGAGAGGACGGGGGTGAGACGTGGTCCTTTAGGAGGTGTGCCCAGGAAAAGGACGAACTCAGGGCTTTTTCCATCCTATTTAGGTCCCAGCCTTGGGCTTGCTCACACCTGACCTCCTCTCGGTTGGAGCAGGAGGAGAGTTTTCCACCAGCTCCCTCGCTGAATGCCCTCCCCGAGGCAGCGGCCTCTGTGCTGGGGACGGGGCTCACCGTTACACGACAGGGTGGCGGACGCGACGTGCGTTTCGTGCTGAGATGTCGGACGCGCCTGGGATTTATGGAGAGGGGACCTTGCGGTCGGTGAAGGGGGGCTGGCGCGTGGCAGCTGAGAAAGGTTAAATGAGGATTCTTGCGTTGAGGTTCCCCTTCCTTCCAGGGGCCTCTGTGCATCGGTGTTACCTTTAAGCAACCGCCGCTGGTTTGCTAGCGGGGTGTGTGGATAGATCTGCAGGAGTTTTGTGTCTTTTAACAGTTAAAGAAAAAAGCAGGCAACATTAAAGCTTCTTTTCCCACCTTGAAACCTGAACAAACCTGCCCGCTCCGAACCGGAGAGGCGTGCATCACTGGTATCTAGGGGGATAGCTGTGCGATGCTGTTTCTGTTTGACTCTTTGCCTGCAGGACTGGGAATCGATCTTGTGCCGTGAAAAGCAGGGAGTTTGCCCATTCGCTTCAGCGGGAGCTGGTTCAGGGCCGGAACCTCGCGGTGACGGGAGGGGGCGGATGAACCTCTTGCAAAAACATCTTTGCTCTGACCTGTTCAGTGGGCGTCTGGGTACAGGGGAATTAGTAACACAGGGTTTGCAACGCTTGGACTGAATAACCTGTCCTCTTTGCTCAAGCTTTCCTTACAACTACAGTCGTCTTCTTCGTAGAGTCTTTTAAGATACCTGGATAGACTTTGCTAGATTCTTGTCTCCTGTCAAAAGAACGGACAAAAAAAAAGCTAAGATATTAGTGAAATGTTAGTTTGAATACCTCAAACTTATTTAGGCAGTTATTTAAAAAGTATTCCTCAAAGTGCAGACGTGACCGATGTCCCTGGACGTAAAAATGATCCCTCTGGGTTTCTAGGGAAGAAAACAGCAGTGGGCTTGCAAGGCTTCTGACCTAGGAAGGTGCCAGGGCGAAAGCTCTCGGGTTGTTTTCCCAGTGCTGTAGGAGTGACCTTGATTGAGACACTTAATCTCGGCGATCTCCCCGGGATGGGGACAGCGCGTTCTTACTCCCACAGAGCGGGGAACCGAGGTTAGAGATTGGCTCATAAGGAGGCAACGCTCTCCGGAATGTCAGCATTGCTCTTCTGCCCTCCTTTTCTGGCTTTAAATTCAGCTTTCTGATGAATGACACGTTTATGGGGGGGGAAATCCGTGCGGGGACATTTAGCCGGCTGTCACCGGGTTCGGTCTCTGCCCTCCCGCTCGCCGCTGGACCAAACCCCCAAGGGTGAGACCCCCCCAAAAAAGCCTTTCCCCAGACAGGCCCGGCCTTGCGGCTCTCCGGCCAGGCAGGCAGCGGCCCCAGCGAGCCGGGCTGAAAGCCCTGAAAAAGGCCAAAAAATGAAGCGGGGGGGCTCGGGGAAGGGGCGGCGGGCGCGGGGCCGGAGCCGCGGCCCCTCCCCGGCAGAGGGAGCCCGGAGCCCGGCCAGCGCCGCGCAGCCCACGGAGCCCACGGGCGGGCAGGCGGCCGCGAGTGGAGCCCCCGCGCTGCCCCGCCAGCCCGGCCAGCCCCTCCGAGGCAGAGAGCGAAACGCGAGGGCGCCGGGCAAGCGTCGATCGCCCGCAGAAACACCCGGGGAACGTCACTCGGTCGCGGCAAAGACGAAGCAAACGCGGGTGGTGGCTGCAGCTTTCAGCAAGCCCTTCCACCCAGCGACTTGCCGTGCCTTGTCTTTTTTATTATTATTTTTTTTTTTAAACGCTGAGAGGTGTCAGTCTAAACCACCCGGCTGGTTATCTGCAGAAGGAAGGATGTTTATGCAAAATTCCTCCCAATATACTCAGCTATCGTAGTCGGGCGGAACTCAAGTCTTTGTGACATTTGCTGCTCCCTGGGTAGCTCCCTCCAGGGGAGGAGACCCTTGCAATTCTGTGCACCCGAAAGCAGAGCGCAGACCTGAGGCAAGAACTAACGACACCCCACAGTAAGAAATCTGTTGTCACCAAGCGTTTTAAGCCATGCAGAGGGTTTGGCTTGGATTCACCTATTTGCAAGAAAGAGCTGCTTTTTGTTTGTTAGTTTTTATGCCAGCTTTCCGCCCCTCGCCTCTCTCCGTATTCTAACTGCTGAGCTTGTGTGTGTTTGGCAATAAAATCCAGTTCCACTGCATCTGGAGCCTTAAATCTCCCAATCCCCTCTTTATGCCAGATGCAGAGAGGGTGGTAGTTGCAACTAACATGCGAGGACTGGGGATATTTTTTTCTTTTTGAGGGGTGGAAAAATCACCGATGGCTCCTGGGCAGCCAATCGCTGCTCCTAATGCCTGCAGCATCCTCTGCGCCTGCTTCCAGCGGGAGCTGGGAAAGCCCATAACCACGCTACATCCATCAGGATCCCTTAGCTTCTGCCAGCACCTCAACCCGAGATGCTGGATACTCTATGCTTCTTCCATCAACCATCCTGTGGGCTTAGGGTAAAAGTTAGCATGAACTAAACCAGGCCTGGGGACGGGGAGGAGGGAAGCCCCCCTTGCCCTGTACCAGTTTGCCCGATGGCTGGAGCCCTGCGCAGTGGCTGGTCCCCAGCAGGCAACACAGAGGTATTTGGAATCTGGGGGATATTTCCTATTAGATTTGTTTAATAGTTTTGAGGTCGGTTAAATATGGAGTGACAAATTAATTCCAACTTAACTACTTCCCTCTCTGTCTTCCTGCCTCTTGCAACTCCCCTGTTGCCCCGTTAAATGAGACCAGCTGGCGGGATCAGGTCGGTTTGGCAGCTGCGATGGGTTTGTGCGCTCGGCCCCGCTGGCGGGTCCGTTCTCCTCCGGCTGCTGGCTCCGCGCGTGCCCCTGTGCCACCTTCCCGCGGAGAGGGAAAAATTCATCTGCCTAGAGCTGGCGGCAACGGCTCTTGGGGTCATGGTTTACACCAACGTCCCTTTGAAAGGGTTAATACCTACGGGTTTGTTAAAAGGTTGTTATAGAGACCAGCAAGTCACCAGCTGCTTGTAGCCACCCTGCACAGCCCCCTCCGGGGGACACTTGCCATCGGGCCTTAACCCTGTAGGAGCTGGGTGTTACTGTGGGGTGCCCACTGCCTGCAGCACCTGGGGTCCCTTTGCTTGTGAATCACAGCCGAGAGCGGGGGTCAGGGTCTGGGCACACGTAGACCCTCAGGCCCTCCTTGGACAGGACAGGAGCGGAGCGTGGGAGGGGGCACCAGGGAGTTCCTGGGCAGATACCCACTCTCCCGCAAACTCTCCGTCCTGAGGATCCCTCTCCCAAGAGGATATTCATGTTCCCCACCTAGAGGTATAAAATTCAGGTTTTCTAAATCCGTGTCCTCCATATGTAGCCAAACAGCTATAGATGCCTTAGCAGCTGTAAGAGGAGCTGAATATTGCAGCCCTGCGCTTGGGGATGCGTCTTCGTCCTGATGATGAACCTTGGAGCACAGCAGTCGCAGCTCCGCATGGAGGTGTGCGCGTGGACAACCCGTGGGTGTGCGTATGCTGTGGTGAGATGTGACCAGAACAGGCTTTATCTCTGGTATGACGACCTGTCGTCCCGTGGGTTTGCCCTGACAGGGCTCCCTTGGCTTCCCCGGCGGGCTGGAGGGAGGGGATCAGGTGGGTTGGTCTTCATGAAGGGGATTTCATCCCTCCGACACGTGTGGAGCAGCTGGGACATGAGCTCTTGGGGAGCAGTGGGAACTGGCAAAACTTCGCTTAGCGACTTCAGGTGTCGAGGCACAAGTTTGATTTACAACTCAGCTGCTCAGTAGAGGTATTTTTTTCTTTTTTCTTTCCTTTTTTTTTTTTTTTGACAGGAGACTGTGTGTGAGACACACAAAACTTAGGAGGGGTGGGATGAGGGGTCAGTACGGAGTCTCCAGATGGTGCCGCTTTCCCTGGCTAGAAGGGATGAAGCACCAAGCCACACCAGTAAGCTCAGGCAGATAAGCAGTAGCAGTGGTTTGCACTGGTCCTGGCTGTGCCCGCTGCGGGAGGGACACCCCGAGGCTGGACTCCACAGCTGTAGGAACTGCTGTGTGAAGGCCAGTCCTGGCTATTCATCTAGCTTCCGTTAAAGCCAGTGGAGGAACCACCTGAGGATGACTCATCTTGTCCATCTTAGATGTCATCCTCCTGTTTTAACCCTGGTACGCAGACTGCCAGTCAGCTCAAGTGACGGGGGAGATCTGTGGCGTCTAAATACTCCACAGACCCGTTTCATGGGTGTCAGTGTTTAACTTCTGAGTCTTGGGTCCATTAGGAAGGTTTAATCCTCCTGCTTCCCTGGAGGAGGACGGCTGGCAGGGAGCCTCCTCCTCAGCCGTGGGGGGACGTTGCTGCGGGGGAGAGCCCGAGCCCTTGGGCTGCCTCTCAGCGCTGCGCTTCATGCAGTCCTGCGGGCACCGGGAAATAGCAAGTGCTTTGCTTTCACCTCGGGGAGGGGTTTTTGGCGTTCATGTGGTTCAGCAAGTGCTGCTTGACACAGTCCTGCGTAATGGTCCTTCCTCCAACAGATGTGCTGCTTTCTGTGTCCCAGGCCCTTTGCTTCAGCTGTTTGCTTTTCCATAACATAACACATGGCGTTTCTTACCTGCTGTCATCCTGCTGATCGTCTTATTAGCTTAGCAGCAAATACCGAGGACCAGATCTTCAGCAAGAACAACTCAGACTAGCTTTATATCCTCTGTGGATCTGGATGCATTCTTTTTATTAGAACAGCAACAGCAAAACCACCAACAGCAACAAAGATTGCGTCTTTTCTGCAGTTAAGTTAATTATTCGTGGTCTGGATCTGGCAATATGAGAGGAAATCAGCCTAGTCCTGATGACTGGGTATTATTAGCAGCACATGAAGTCCATCTTTTGTTTGCTGGGGCCCACGCTTGTTTTTTTAGCACTGTCTTTCTTGGACAGACATGTTGTGGGAGCTTGCATTAATATTTGGCTTTCTGACTGTGCAGTCCATTCTCCTCCACACACTGGAGGCAAAGCTTTGCAGTTTCAGTTGACTGGACTTTGCACAGACTTTTTCCAAGCTTTCTCTGCAGATGCTGTAACGTTTTTTGAGTTCCTCTTGGAGTTTTGTGCTGGGATAAATGTGAGAGGGCTTGTCCTCAGATGGTGCAGGCTGGCCTAGCGCCACTGACTGCGGGAGAACTAAGCCATTTTGCTCAAGCAGAAGATCTTCTCAAACTTCAAAAGGCCACCCACATGCACTTGCTGAGCTGGAGGTCTAAATTAGCAAAAGCCAGAGTTTTTCACATGGTTTTCACTCTGAGCCATAAAATGACCTGTATTTATTGGAAATCCTCTAGAAGTCCTTGAGCAGCAGTGAAGAGGGAGCACATTTCGGGTTTGTAACGCAACAAAATGTCAGGGCAGGTTTCATCTTCCTCTTCACTTGAATGAATATTGGTTCAATTGTAAAAAGGTTTTGTAGCGCTGAGCAGAAATTAGTGCTTCAGGGAGGGCACTTTGTTTCTTACTGCTATTTCTAGTAAGAGGAGTTGTTTGTAATCGAAGACCCAAGAGCGTAACTGCGTGCGTTGGATATTGGCAAATGTGACAGTAACAGAGTTATAAGCTCCGCTCCTCGTTGTGGCTACTGGGGGTCATTGCTAGCAAGCCAGGAGGCCACTGCTGCAGAGACCTGTGGCACCGCTGCGACCGAAAGCTCTGGAAAGTAATCCTCACTGCCATCCAGCTGTGGTTGGGTCGTCCTTTGCGGGAAGGGTGTTTCTCGGGGAAAGGGTGTCTTCATTTCCAGGCTGCTAATGACGTCTCACCTTTCTGAGGGCTGCTTGCTTAGTGTGCGTGACATTGCAGTGAGCCTTAGGACAGGAAAATTACACCCCAAAATGCCCTACCCTGTGCACTGGCCATGTAGAGAGAGAAGGGTTGGTAACTCTCAGAGATGTGTGCGTGGTAGCATCTACATTTGGTTACTGAAGGCTTATCATCTCCTGTGTTTTGGAAAACTCATTGGGGTCTGGGAACAGCCATTGCTTCTGAGACCCCCAGCCAGCGCTTGTCTGAGTCATAGAGCTGTGGTATTTCTCACAATTTAGGGTCTGGTCATACGTGTGTTGGTCTTACTCAGTGCCACAGAAGTTAGGCCACCTGAGCTGACAGCCCTTGTGTCTGGATACACACAGAAAGCTGAGCGGACATCTCAAAACAATCCAGGAATCGCCATGGTTGTATGACACATGGCGTCGAAGGGGAGATGATGCTCCTGGGGTAGTTTTCTAAGGTCAGTGACTGGCACTTTGCAGGAGGGAGCTACAGAAAGAAGTGCCTTGCACATGTGCAAGGTCAGCCTTGAAATCCTTTCAGCTATTAGGAATCAAAGGCCATTTGACTGTGATTTTCCAGGGAATCACAGGAAACTGCTAACTATGACCTTCATACAACCTTCTTGAAGGTGCCTAGCAGGCAAGACATTTATTTGGTTTTTATTTGTCAGCAATGTATTTATTTGTCAGCAATGTTATCAAGGTATTTATTTGTTAGCAATGTTGTTGATTTACAAAGATTAGCACCCATTAATAAAACATTTTTCCTCTCTCAAGTGGAAAACGTTCCCACATCACCCCCATTCCTGGGCTGTGGAGGAATATTCGTGGTGTTCGAAGAGCAGTGGAAGATAAAGCCACCGCCTGTGAGCGAAGGGCGATGGTGTTTCAGGGCTGGGCCACTTCTTTGCATCTCTGAGCAGTACAAAAAGGTAGACCCGGGCCTTGAGGGACACGCTTGGGACAAAGGGGCTGCTGATTCAGCCCAGCAATGCGTAGAGCAGGTGTCCCCCCTTCCCCTGGTGCCCTCTCATCAAGCCAGAAAGATACTACAAAGCCACCAGAGCAAACTTCGGGTTCCCTCAGACATCCCGAGCCGTGGTGCTGTCACTAGGTGTGGGGTGTTGCCCACTGTGTGACAGCAGAGGAGGAAAGTGGAGCTTGCCCTCAGCGAGCCACGATCCTACACATTTTCCCCCTGCAGGAAATCCAATATATTTTTATCCTGTTTGTCAACACGGTTCATTCTGAGAGAGCTCGGAGTCTGTGGCCAGCAATTAATGCCACTTAAAAGCTTTTCAGGGGGATAATTGCCTGTTGTTCTGCAGGCACCGCTCGCATTCAGATGCTAATGGGTGTCAGGGGCAGTGGCCATTCCCACACGGGGCCAGGTATGCCCCGCTCCCCTCGCCTTGGGAAGACGCTTAATGGGCCTATTGTCCCTGAACAAGGGCAGCGGGGAAACCCCCCTGTCCCCGAGGAAGCCGTGGAAATAATCCTCATCAGTCTGTGTCACTTTGGCACAAAAGGCAATAGAGTGGACAAAAAAAGGAAGGGGGCATCCAGCACACAGGGGGTGGGAAGTCAAGGTGTCCGTGTTGGGGGACTTCCAAGAGAGCTGTGCCAGGCTTCCCGGGTTCCTGAGCAAAGACTCACCGCAGCGCTGTGAAAACCCAGGGGATTTTTCCAGCCGTTCTCAGATTTCAGATTTTCACCTTTGCTCGTTCCACTGGGTTTCGGTCACATTCGCCGTGCCCTCACCGTGAGGTTCTCAGGTGCCTCGCAGGCGGTGTGGCCCCTGCCGTGAACCCTTTGATTGCGGCACTGGGTTGAGAGGTCCCTGCACTCCCTTCTCCCTGAAGGCTGCTGCTCTTTCAGTTGGGCAGATGGGGCCGGTTGTGCTTTTTTAAGGTATGGTTACCTTTTTTGGAGGTCAGGTTTACAAGGACAGAGTAAGAGTCCTTAGCTCTCTAGGCAAGACCCCACCATGAAGCTGTTGATGTCTATGGGTAGGTTTAGTTTTGGCAGACTCAGCATCAAACTTTACATGCCCAAACACCTCTGAACTCAGTTGTCCTCTGGGAGTGGTCTCCTCACAGGATAAGAAACCTTCTTTCTTCTTCTCAGTCCACTCTCATTTTTCTTGTCACTATTTTCCCATCGAGACTGGGCTGAAACTACCATTTGTGATGGAGACCAGAGTTCATGTGGATACCTTAAAACTTATCCTGCTTCTTTTTGGGAGCTCTAGGAGGCTGCTCTTCCTAGACCCCCTGCACTATGGTACACTGGCCATGATGAAGCCATGCTGGCTGGAGATAACCCCAAAAGATGCACCCCTGTTCCCCTGGGTTAATCATGCAGCTTAACGAACCCCTGGTTCGCAAACTCCGGATGAACAACCTAACCAGACGCCCCTTCCCTCTGCAAACGGGGGAGCTAGGTCGGTGAGAAGAAAAGACGCTTTCTGGGGGAACACATGCTCCTCTGTATGGATCAGTGAGGAAGAGGGAGGGGGGGATCATTTAACAGCCAGGGGCGTCTCTAAACTCCCTTCATGAGGGTTTTGTTTTTGAAGCATTGGGAAGGTTGGGCTCCCCTCCCCAGCTGGCCCACTCCTTTGGCGGCCCCGTTTGTGGAGCCCTCCCGGGGGGCACCGCGGGCTGTCAAGCCCCCAGCCCCTTTGTGTTGCTTTTCCAGTTGGATTTCACGTGGGTTTGTGGGGGGCCACAGGGCTCCCCTCGCCCCGGCAGCCCCGCTCCCACCCCACAGCCGCGGGCCACTTCTGCGGTGGAGGCAACCCAAGAAAGGACTGTGCCACTTCCATGGAAACAAAAGCCTGTTTTCAAACAGTGCTAAGAGAAACTGTTTCTATCTTAGGCCTTTAATGACCTGAACTGTCCATCTTTTGAAGAAAAGCGACAATAAAAAGGCACTTTGCTGTGCTGCCGCTGATGCCGCTTTCTAACTATGATTATTTTTTGCCAAGAAAACTCGGCGTCCATCCTTATTTATGATGCATATTAAAAAAAAAAGTTTTATTTGCCCCCTCTGGCAAATCTTGCTGCTAGGAATAGGCAGGCACGTTTGCAGCAGCAGTTCGTATTTTCCCTGGGAGAGGAGTCCTGTGCCCTGCGTATTTCAGTGTTGAATAAATAGTCCTTCATGTTGTATGCGGTGGCTCCGGGCACCCCGCTGAGATCATGTCCTTAATACAAACAATACGACACATTTATTCTGAGCTGACCGCGCTGACCCCCAAAAGTTTGTTCCCTCCGCTGGGACTCCTCGGCCTTTTCATTCAGCTGAATGGCCCGCACAAAGACCTCGTCGCATCTACAGTCCCGTCCCAAACAAAACTCGGGGAGGAAGGGGGAAGGAGTGTCTGGGGGGGGGGGAGAGGAAGAAATAGGCAAACCTTGACCCCTCCACCTAAAAGAAAGTGGAGGAATTTGCATTTTAAACCTTAAGATGCTCGTCCCCGTCTCCCTGCCTCTCCTCCGGCCGGCTGTTTGACTCCCCTTTTGCAAACACCCTGAGAAGCTCCGCGCTTGCAGCATCCCAGCGGAGCCGCTGTCCCGGCACCGGGCAGCATCCCCTGCTGCGAAGAAAGGCTCCTCTCTGCTCTCCTTTGCATTCCTATTTTTCCATAGATTAGAAAAAGAGAGAAAGAGTGCTACTTAATAAGGAACTAGATGTTCTCTCCCCCTTCCCCCACGCGCGGTCCCTGCGAGTTTTGGAGGCAGGCGTGCGCTGGGGAGCTGGTCCGGGTTTGTGGCTGTTTCCCATGGCCCCGACTCCTCTCTTGGAGGTCACTGCTTGCTGTGTCGGGGACGGACAGCTGTTTGTGACAAATACCCTCAACCGCTGCGGTTTACAGTCAGCGATTTGCAGGCAAACACTGAAATCGGTGTTGATTTACTGTGGTACCGGCTGGGAAACAGCGAGGCTGGTGCTGCTCCATTTCAGTTTCAACTGTCCTCAGGGAAAGACCTGCTTTGGGGGCAAACTCTCGTTAGATGTGACGCAAAGTGCGGTTGTATGTCTGTTAGACTTCCTTTCTGAAGTGTTCATTTTAGTTGGGAACCTGCCTGGCCACTGAGAGGTTATAAAGTCTTTCTCCTGGAGCTGGAGCTGTGCTCGCAGCTCCTCTCTTTTCCCATCCCAAACCTGGGCTATCCCAGAGGCAGCGCAGCGCAGCTTCAGCAGAGTTGTACTTCCAGGGTTGCACCGTGGTACTGAGGGGTTGGTCTCCCAGTCAGGGCCCCGGTGTTTCCCCTCTTGCTGTCTTTGGCTCTACTTGGCTATGCCATTGCAAGCAGTGCCTGTAGGAGCTCCTGTCCCTGGTGGGTAACAGGCCCTATGGGACGGGACTCCTGGCTCCTTGCATCAGGGGCTCAGCCCCTCTCATAACTTTGGTGGGGTCCGGGCTCATTCGCTGCATCACCTCTGAGCTCTCGCTTAGCCCAGAGACATTTTACCAGCTCGGTTACTAACAGTGGAGCATGATTTCTCTCTTTTTTTTTTTTTTTTCTTTTTTCCCTGGAAGAGCTGCACAGTCACAATGCCTCATGTGGATTTGTTTAAACATGAATGGAGCTGCCTCATATTTTGCTTTCCCTATGCATGCTTAAAGCACTTCTATTTCATATGACCGAATCTGCCCTGGAAGGCGGGGTCGGGGCAGCCCCTTTTCAGCCTTCTGGCATTGCTGAAGCGGCACCACGATCTTTAACCACCCTGGACCTTGGCCTCCCCAGCTGTAAAGGGGGCACGGCTGTACCTGCCTCCCAGGAGGGATGCGACTGTGAGTCAGGAATATCTGCTGGGCGGTTGCAGAGCTCAGGGCTGAGACGAGGAGTTGTTCTGTATCGTGGGGGCTGTGGCGTGGGCACGTCTTTCCTTTGGGTATTGCTGTAGCACGGCCCTGACCCGTGACCCGCCGCGCTGCTGGGGGGCGAAGGTGTTAGCATCCCTGCGGACTGCCAAGGGGCTGTCCCTGAGGTCAGGTCTGTGCTGGAAGCTTTTGTCAGCGTAACAATATCGCTGCCTTGACCAGAGGGCTTTTCTAGAGCTGAAACCCAGCCCAGGACACGGCTGTGGCCGTTACACGTAGTTCTACCAGCAGAAGTGGTTTAGCTAAGTGAAAAAGATAAGGGCGCTGCCCATAAGATGCCTCTGTAAGAGTTACTTGCTCATGCACAGACCCTACCTGAAAGGTTGCAAAGTCCAATTGCAATGGCCTGTGGTGGTGCCTGCAAACATGAAATAACCCGCGCCGGGGTAACCCGGCAGATGAGAGATGCATCCTGAACTCCTGCAGCAGCAGGCTGGACGCTTCGGAGCAGGTTCCTGAGGTGCTGCTCTGTGAAACTTTCTCCTTCTTCTTGGCCTTTTCCACCCCCCTGCCCTCCCCTAAATTGTGAGGCGCTTTTTGCTGCCACATCGCTGTTCAAACAAACATGTTTCTGTCTGCTCCGCTGCTCTCCGGAGGTTTGCTGACTTTTTCTTTACGTGTGCAAGGAAACTGCATGACCATTTCTGTCTGGAATCTGTTCTTTTATCTCTTTTTTCCTGTGCTTTTTTTCTTTTCTGTCGTGTCCCCCCCCCAGCTCATTAAGCAATCAATAAGTGGCTCAGTAGGACTTTGCTTAACCTGATTCTGGAAGTATTTCTTGCCCTCGAAACGTGAACCAAGTTCTCAAATTGATTTTGCTGCTTTTGCTTTTGCTCATTTCCATTTAATAATATTCTCGGTGCTATGTCTCGCCGCCTTAGATCAATTCACAGGCAGTGAGAAGTCGTGGATTGATAGCCCCTAACAACGCTCCTCTGCTCTTCCGCAGGACAGGTGCCACGGTGGGAGGCAGTAACCACCCCGGTTGTTGTGCGGGGCACAGACCTGCCTTCATAGAATCATGGAATCATGGAATCATGGAATGGTTTCGGTTGGAAGGGACCCTTAAAGGCCATCCAGTCCAACCCCCTGCCATGAGCAGGGGCATTCTCAACTAGATCAGGTTGCCCAGAGCCCCGTCCAGCCTGACCTGGAATGTTTCCAGGGATGGGGCATCTCCCACCTTCTGCTGCCTTTGGCTTTGTACAACACCCACATGGGCGAGGGAGGGGAGGACTCGATCCTTTATGATACAATCATGTTATTGTTTAACCCCTTTCCAAGAAATGCTGTCCAGCCTAGAGACATGCGGAAATGCTCCCTTCCTCCAGTTAGACCTTTTGCGCTTGGCTGATTCACCCACGGTGCAGGACAGCAAGAGATGGAGTTACTCCTCTCTACAGACCTCCTGTCTGGAGAGTGATAGTGAGCTACCAAAGGAGCGCTCCCGGACGCATATCTAAAGAAACTGTTATCGCTTTCTTTTCATCTTCTATTAAGTACTGGCCTGAAATCATTAAGGTCTCTAATTAACCCCAACTTTAGAGAACACCCACCAGACCGATGTGAAAACTTTAAAGTTCCTTTCCATGGGACATTCTGTCCATTCGCTTTTATTTTTGTGCTGTGATCTGGAGTTAGAAGTCTAGATCACATGCTATCCTGCATAACAGAATTTCTGGAAGTATTTACAACAGGTAGACTGGATTTTAGGTACGTTTGAAATAATTGAAGGGAACGACTGGGAGAACAGACTCCCAGCAATTACGAGGCATCTAGGCTAAAGATACAGGGAACCTGCACCCGCTCGGCAGCACCCTAGGTAATATCCTGGTTTATTTATACAGAAACTGGGGGTGATTTCAAACAAAGGCTAGTAAGTAGCTACAGATTATGCACATCCATTTTTACCCACCTTGAGGTCCAGCTCTGCCTCGGTTGTGTGCCACTGATCCTACTCCACTTACGCCTTAGCATGCAGAGACACCAGCATGTGAACAACGTAGCCACGTGTTTTCATAAACTTGCAGCCTAATTCATTGTTTCTCACTTCATAGCCAGTAGATGATGATGCTGACCCAGCAGCACAAACCCAGACTGCAGCAACATAAACCCAACCTAGACAGTGGCTAGAGGTGCAGGACCTTGGTGGCTGGAGGTTAATACCTTGACCGGCCGTTTTGTAGGAAAGGCTCTGTGTTCCGCCTTGCCTTCAAAACTGTGGAGGTTCTGGGCAGCAAATGAGAGATTGATCTTTTCCTACGTGTCTGGAGCCTGAGGGGTCAACATTGCGCAGCATGTGGCTGAGACAGCAGGCTGAGGCTCCGAGGGAAGCTGCATCAGCTGGTGGTCAGCCCCTGGCTGCAACCCCATAGAATCGTAGAATCATAGAATTGTTCTGGTTGGAAGAGACCTCCAAGATCATCGGGTCCAACCATTAACCCAGTATTACCAAGTCCCCCACTAAATCATATCCCTTAGGGCCTCATCTAAACGTCTTTTGAATCCCTGCAGGGATGGGGACTCCACCACCTCCCTGGGCAGCCTGTTCCAACGCCCGACAACCCTTTCGGTGAAGAAATTTTTACGAATGTCCAATCTGAACCTCCCCTGGCGCAACTTGAGGCCGTTTCCTCTTGTCCTGTTGTCTGTTCCTAGGGAGAAGAGTCCGACCCCCATCTCTCTACAACCTCCTCTCAGGGAGTTGCAGAGAGCGAGGAGGTCTCCCCTCAGCCTCCTTTTCTCCAGGCCAAACCCCCCCAGGTCCCTCAGCCGCTCCTCACAGCACTTGTGCTCCAGACCCTTCCCCAGCTCCGTTGCCCGTCTCTGGACACGCTCCAGCCCCTCAGGGTCTGTCTTGGAGTGAGGGGCCCAGAACTGACCCCAGCACTCGAGGTGCGGCCTCGCCAGGGCCGAGCACAGGGGGATGATCCCTGCCCTGGTCCTGCTGGCCACACTATTGCTGATACAGGCCAGGATGCCGTTGGCCTTCTTGGCCACCTGGGCACGCTGCTGGCTCATCTTCAGCCGCTGCTGACCAACACCCCTACAAAGAACGGGCTGTTGGTGCTGCGCTCGCTCCAAATAGCACTTGGCCCTATTTCCTGGTGTCCATCTTTCACCCTCTAATGCGCCATCCCGTCGTCTCACGCTGCCGAGCGGGTAGTATCCCCGCCTGTCAGAGCAACAAGGCGGTCTCAAAATTTCTGGAGAGCCTATGGCAAATCCAGGGCGCCGTCACCTCCTCTGAGCAGTACATCGTGTGCCAGGAACAGGTTGCAAATGATCACATCTTACCGGTTGTCCTCGACTTTCTGAATCATCCAGAACAGACCAAACAAGGGCAGATGAACTTGGAAGGGTGGAGGTTTGGGGAACGCTGGGTGGCAGACCCAGGCCCTACCACAGAGTACCCCTGTCATGCTTTAAAAGTTGAAATCCCCGACCAAGATCTCATGAAGCAAGGCTGGAAGGGATGTGTGGGTGATGAAGAGCCTGGTGGACTTACAGGAAAAGTGTCTGTGTACATGTTGTATTGTCAGCTGTCGTGTGCCACGTGGGTAAGGTCTGAAACCAAAGACAAGAACCAAAATGCAAGACTTCGCAATTCTGCCTGACGCTTCCTACGTAGCTCGTTGTGTTTCTCCTCATACAGAGAAGTCTAAAAATAAAAATCAGCTCATGAGAACTTTGAGAGCTCCTCCTCCTCCCTGGCTCTGGTTATAGACAGCCTGGGTCTGGCCAGGGTATGCCAAGTGCTCCCACTTCGGGGACTGGGATTTGGAGAGGGAAGATTGTCCATCTAGGCCAGGTTTTCCTCTTTTTTTCCTCCTCTTTTTTTTTTTTCTCTCTCTCGTTGTTTTGCAAGCTCTGAAAGGAATCGACTCAATGTTATTCTAACTTTAAATGGAAGGAAGGGGGGGAGGCGATGGGAGCAGAGAAGGAAAATCCATTTGCTGCAGTACTGTCAGCCCCTTAGTTTTCCTTCAAGTCTGACAGGCCCAGGATTAAAGGTTTGGTTACAATGGCCTGACAGTGCACATTAACAGCCCTGAATGTCTTAACAGCCCGGCTACTGGAGATGCATTCAGAAGAGTCTGTGAACTGCTTTTCCCCTTTAAAGCTCCTGCTAGACCATGTTGTCCAGTGAAATCTTTTGTGGTTAAAAATGTATAGACTTTTCTTTCTAATTCCTAAGCGTGTACATACACAAACCCAAAATTCTTTGCCGTCTTCCCGTAGGTTTTATGCCTAGTTCTCCTTTAACCATTTTAGTTGTGAAAAGTCTCCTGCTCTGACTGCACGGTGAGTTTATATCATCTCCCCTTTTTATTTTAGCTAGACTTTCACCTAGTGTAAATGAGCAAGAGCTCACTTGCGCGGGTGGAGTTATGCGGATCTATTCCATCTGAGGGGCTGGATGTGCAAAATAAGATTTTTTTTCCTCTGAAAAAAAAAGGAAAAAGAGCCTCTGATCAAACAAAATCCCTGTATTGATTGGCTACATTTGCATCATAAAATGGAATTCACCAACCATGGTGTCTGCGTGGATCGTGAACTGATGGACAGTGATTGCAATAACCAGGGTGTGTTGGTATTCGCAATGCATAATAATTAAGTTTACACCGGGCTATTTCCAGTCATTGGCAGGACTGAGGGATATGTTTCCACTCCTTCAGTCTCCAGGCAGCAAACCTCATTTGATTAACTTATTTTGTTTGGGAGCAGGGTAGGAGGAGGAGAGCTGTTGATAAAATCCAGCAAAAGTCCCTGGAAAGGGTTTGGAAGCTTTAATTTAACTGAACACCTCCCATCTGGATGCGTCCCTGTCCTGGTTCAGGCTGGGACGGAGCTGGTTTTGTCTGGGACGGAGCTGGTTTTGTCTCCCGTGGTTGGGATTTAGTGTGTGAGGAACGGTGACAGCACACTGATGGGGTTGGGTGCTGCTCAACGACCAAGGACATTCTGCAGTTTCCCAGGTTTTGCTGATGTGCAGGTGCAGAAACTCGGGAGGGGCAGAGCCAGAATAGTTGATCCAAACTGGCCAGAGAGAGTATTCCATACCAGAGACGGCATGGCCGGGATAAGTGGGGGTCGGCTGATGGGCCACGTCGCTTTTTTTTCTTGTTCCTTGCTTTTCCTTTTTTCAGTCTTTTGGGCCTTTCCGTTCGTTCGTTCGTTCGTGTGGCTGTTGGTTCCCTCGCCTGGTCTCTCTGGAACTGGCTGTTCTGGGATAGCTGGGGGGGATACCCCTGCTCCCTGCCTGCTGCTCGGGACGGGCTGTATCGGTCGTTGGGTGGTGAGAAATTGTGTATCGTTTGTTTTATATATTCCATTATCCTTATATATTATTATTATTATTATTATTATCATTATTAATATATTCTTATATTTTTCCTTTGCTGTCCTGGTGAACCATTTTTATCTCAGCCCTCGAGTTTTCCTTTCTCCCCGATTCTCCTCCCCACCCCAGAGGGGAGGGGGGAGTGAGTGGGCGGCTGCAGGGTGTTCGGCTGCCGGCTGGGGTTAAACCACGACAGTCCCAAATCCCTGCATCTTGGTCAGAAACTCTCACCAGGGCTCTCACTGTGCATTTGGCTGGGAAAGTGCTGCTGCCTTCAGACGTCTCCCTTGCTGGCTAGCTGGACGCAAGGTTGCTGGTAGCTGGGTGTGCTTAACCCCAGCAAGTCTGGCTTGTGTCTCTTGACTCTGTGTGATGGGGACCTACGCTTTAAAACCAGAAGGGCTTTGGTTCAGCCTTCATTGCCGTATTAAAACTGATGGGGTTGGTGGTAGCTCCGCGGGGCATCTAGGGACCTTCCGCAGGAGTGGTGGCTCTTTGTTCGGGCAGGGAGCGTGTGCAATGTGGAAGGAGGAGACAGACAAAAGGTTCCTGGTCTGCCATGGATGGAAGACTGCTGGACCCAGGGAACATCTGTAGGATCTTTTCTGAGGGTCCTCTCATACTATCGGTTAAAGAAGATGGGTGTGGAAGTGGGCAGTCCCCCAGGGGAGTGAGGGGTGGGTGCTGTGGAAGATAAATCGATCCTTGAGGGGTTGGAGTGGCTGCGCAGTCTGGGTGATCTCCATTTCAGTAGAGGGGGGAGATAATCTAAGGGGAAACCTGATTAGAAGTGAGGAGAGCGATCTATGAAAGGGGAGGGTGGAAGGGGGGATAAATGAGAATTAATTTAGCACAAAATCAAGATGTCAAGAACAAAATTAATCAGGAGACAAGGTTAATTAATTAATATAGCCTTAAACCATCAGAGCTACATCAACAGCACTGGCATTAATCAAAGCGCCGAGACTATTGAAGAAAAGACACTGTTGAATTGTTCCTAAACCTGTGTTAGGTGCCTGGAAAAGAGGATGAGGGAAACAGAATTTTGTTGGAAATACCAACATGTTGTGGGGAGAATTGCAAGCCCAAAATGTTAAAATTGCTCGTTACGATTTGTTTTAGAAGTAGAAAGTGGGCAAAAAGAGTGGGCTGGGAATAGCAGTATCTGTTTCTTAGACACTGACAGCTTTAAAGCAAGTGATCTAACTCATAGGCTAATAAGGCCCTAGGAGATGCTGTTGACATAAGATCCATATAGAACATTGACAGCAGCCTTCAGAAAGTAAAGAAGTGACAAGTGGTAAAAAGAGCACATGCTTCTCTCTTGGAAATCGCTGTTCTGCCCAGCAAGGTGTTCATCTGACGCTGCTCCTTAGTTACTGGTGGAGGCAACCAGGCTGGTGTAGACTGACATAGAATCATGGAATCGTTTAGGTTGGAAGAGAGCTTTAAGATCATCGAGTCTAACCGCTAACCCAGCACTGCCAAGGCCACCACTAAACCATGTCCCCAGGCGCCACATCTACACGTCTTTTCAATCCCTCCAGGGATGGGGACTCCCCCACTGCCCTGGGCAGCCTGTGCCAGGGCCTGACAGCCCTTTCAGGAAGAAATGGTTCCCAATATCCAACCTAAACCTCCCCTGGCACAACCTGAGGCCACCCAGCAGCCTCTCTGACTGGAAGAAGGATGGAGGGGTGACACCCAGCAGAGAAGCAGTGTCAGGCATTAAGACACAGTCCAGCTGGTGGTTGCTTCTTCTGTCTGCCAATACTTTTGAAAACGGAAACCTGATTTGCAAGCTGGTTGATAGAGACTGCTCTGTGCATGCGTATGATGGACGCAGGAGCTTCACCTCAGTGCAGCCATCTCTATGTCACGTGCAAATCGCCTCATTCCCCTTCCTGCTAGTGAACAGAGATGGCAACTCCGCCAGATTTAACCTCCTATTTTGCTACGGGCCAGACCACCTTCTGCTGCTGACCACGTTGCTGGTGACCACACAAGGGGTGCTTGAACCAGCCTAGACCAACACCTCACCTTCCTATAGCTGAAGTCAAAGAAGGTGACGCACACCCTTGGATTTTCCATGTGGCATTTGATTGATTATGCAGCGACAGATACTAGATTGGAGATTTGTCATTAGCTCCGAGTGTTTCCGCAGGTTTCCCGAGGGATCTGGGCTGGTAGGCCTGATGCTGTGCAATATTTCCTTCAATGATCTGGAAATGGGCGTAAGTGTTCATACATCGTTCTGGAGAGATTAGGCGCATAGCGATGAGGGCGAGGAGCGCAGGGTAGTCAGGAGTGCTTTGTGAAAGCATTAAACCCCATTAAAATCAACGTGCTCGCTGTGGTTACAGCTGGAGATGGAGGAACAGAGAGTGCAAGCAATTCCCTGAGAGTGAAATGTGAGTGAATGGGAATGGGAAGCATTTATCAATCTGGATAAATTAGAAATTGAAGATCACAGAAAAATTGATGAAGGAAGCAAAAGAATAGTGGAGGAAATCCCTGGCTAGTGGTGTTAAAGAGGGAGTGAGTTCTACCAGTATTTCAAACAAAAAAGATAAAATTATCAGTGGTTTTGACATCTTCCTCTTTGGGATGGTGATATACGGAAACCAGAGGCATTCGGTCAGTATGTGTGTCCTGTGTTTGGGAAAAATGAGATGGTATATTCCTCTTCTGGGATGCTAATGGTGCAAACCTCACCGTCGTAAGCACAGCAATCATTGACAATCCACGGGCAGAGTGGGGAATGAGAATCATGGTTTTTAATAGAGGTGGCACTTCTGAAGAGCTGCTGCTTTGGTGGGGGGTGGGGGGAGGTGTGGGTGTGCGTGCATATATATGTATATAGATACTTTTTTTTTCCCCATTGCTGTAAATTGTTGACTCAAGACGGGTTTTACTCCGCTCTAGTTCTGCCGCAGCTATTGGTCTTGAGGCAGGAATCAACGTGGGGTGGTCCCCTGACCTGGGCTGTGCAGCAGGTCAAGCTAAAGCATCACAAAGGCCCTAAAATCTATGAATAAGGGCGATTCTTTAGGAGTCAGTGCCCCTGTTTTATAGCAATCTGGTGAGGGGCCTTAAATGGGTGACAAGGTAATTTCCATACAGTTTAAGTACATCCTATCTGGAGTCTCAGGGTGAGGGGAGATTTGACCCAGAGTAACTTTGTGAAGCTCTGTAAGATTTGCAAACTGGCCTAAACTGGCCCATTTAAGTCTGCTATCCTGCGTATTGAACCAGCAAACACCGATACTTCAGAGGAAGGATAAAAAGAGTAAAAGCAACTCTTTCCTTAATGCGTCTAGCAGTAATTCACGTGGAGAGGGCGGGGGGGTAGAAGTCAGTTCTCTGACCACTGCAGGTGATCGGCTTGAGAGGTGTGATTACCTCTCCCGTGTTCGTATGCAGGCTACAAACATTTATTAACGGTCATAAAATATCCTGCCTGTTTTTTAAATCCAACCAGCAATGTATGACTTGACCACCATAAAGTTTGTCTCAAAACCACCACAAAAGGTTTGAATTACTCCTGGTGGCAATAAAAGCATTCTTTTGGCTAACGCTTGGCTTTATTGTTAGCTTTTATTTTTCTCAGTCCCCCTTCCTACCAGCGAGACATAAACAATGGGGTCCGAGTTGTCGTCCCCCACCCCCTCACACCTACATTAATAAGATCCAGGAACCAGCAAAATGAATGAAACAGGAGCAGAACAGTCACGGAGGCGGCTGGGTAGCGATAAGCGCCGCTTGCCTGGTGTTAAAGTGCTGCTTAGAGAGAGCCCTTCTCTTCTTTGCAACCCAGGGGGCCACAGTCATGTAAAAAGGTTAATCTGGAAAAAAAAATTATAAAAATGTACATATATAAACACACATATATACATATGTATTATGTATAATATATATGTTTCATGGATGAGTTCAGAACCACTAAAGTGCTTTTAATTCAGAGTTGATTTGTTGGATTTAGCTTTCTTTTCAAAGTGAATTAAGCCATATTAACTTACAGCCACTTCCAGACAAGAGCATCTGCACGGGAGTTGATTGCAGCTTAACGTGTCCACCTTAAATGTTCTTCTGTAGCTAATTCAGAAGAACTTTCGTTGTTTGACATAAACCCTTAGGGAACTAAGCATCTTGATGTTAAGCAGCAGCTGTGTACCGAGCATCTCCATCACTATAGATTGAACTCCTCCTGTAAATCTATTTTGAGGTACATTGTGGAAAGTCAGTAGTAACTTTGTCATCTCCTCTCTTGAATGGCGATACCAGAGATACAGTGAGCTCAACTAGGAGCATCTGAATTGGACCTGAAGTCCTGCCGGGGCAGGAGACGTTGAGAAGAGCATAACAGCGTTGGTGTGGACATGGTGCAAGCTCTTGGGGTGCTGCTGGGTTTAGCTGCACGAGTGAGAACCTTATTGAGCTGCATTGCATCTGCGGGATGGGTTTGCTTAACGTCCGTATTGTTATTCTACAGCAAATTTCGTTCTGTGACAGAGCTCAGAAGTGCCTGGTAGGACCTCAGTGAGCAGGAGCTGCAGTACGTTAAGTCACTGGTCCATCTCCCTCGTGCCACACCTGCAATTCCACATCTCTTTTCACAAGAGATGGACTATCCCTGCAGCCACATTCCTGCAGGCAATTAACTATGCAAAAAATGGGAAAAGGTTGCTTTTTGTAAGCAAGCAGAGACTGGCCAGTGGATTTTTTTGGCATTTGTTCCTCTTAACCTCCTGGCCAGCCTGCCAGGCAATGCAAAGGGTGATCCTGGGAGATTTCCTCAGTTCTTCCCATGAACTTATGTGAAATTGTGGACCCAAGAAAGGTGTGAAAACAACCTGGATGTTGTGTACACTATCCACTTCACAGAGAGAGAGATCTCCATGCCTGGTGAGCACTCCCCACTTTGCTGATGAGAATTGTCATTGCTGTTAGGGTTAGATAGTTGAGAGAGAGCAAGAAATTTTTGCTGTCCTTGTTAGATCACGCTTGGTCCTGTTTCCTTGAAGATAACATGGAATAAGCTAGTGCAAAAGAGGGCAGAAAAAGAAATCAAAGAGAGAAAATGTGGCCAGATGGAAAGGCAGCCTCTAAGGGACCCAGGAAACTTGCAGCGACCTGGGGCTGGGGGAGATGCAGCAAGATGGAGCAGCTGCATGTTCAGATGACTCCTCACCGCAACATTGCAAAACCCGCAGTCTTGGCTAGGAAAACCAAACAATTTCTTAAGAGACAGCAAAAGAGGGAAAAGGAAATTGTGCGTAAGTAAGGAGGAGGAAAAAGAGTCATGAGGAAGGGTTGGAAAGCAGGAGTCTGAATTTTGTGTTCCAGCTAGTTCAGGATGGGGTCTGAACTGGGGGAAATGAGGGGGCTTTTGGGGCCCCTTCCCTGGGTCAGGCCAGTCATGTCAGCTTTCAGTCTACCTACGTTATTGGGTCAGCATCAGATTAGGGACCTCCAAAATGGGGTGATGGGGCAGGGGGTCCATCACCTCGTCATTTCCTTCTCCGTGAATGTCTCAGCAATGCTATACCACCGGTTGGGCCCCTGAGAGCCGCTCCCACGCTCCTCTGATTTATCAGATGCCTCAACACGGTGCTTAGGTGGTGTCAAAGGGTCTTTTGATTCGCATCGGTTCCTCGCCTTTATCGCTGCCTGACTTGTGCAAACAGTTGCGTGGGGCAGGCGAAGCCCCATGTGGACAACGAGCACTCCCGGCTCAACACGAGTAACTTCTTGAACATCTCCAGATAATGCCCGAGAGGACGTTGCAGAGTCGCGGCCTCTCCGCAGCAGGAGCCCTCATCTCCCTCGCCCGGCAGAGATCTGTCTCGGCTCCAGGGAACCCATGCGAGGGAGGGAGGAGGGGGCAGAGCAGCGGGATTTGCACCGTGGTGCGCTAGCTGGAATGAGTTATGGAAATCCTTAAATCCTCCTAAGAAAGGGCAGTTAAAGCTGAACTGAAAATTAAACACTAAGCTGGTACCAGCCACCTCACCTATAAATCCAGTCCTGGGGCGATTTATTCCTGCACCACACTTGCTACATGAACGGGGATTTACGGCGGGTGAATTTTCGCATCCCCTTCCGCCAACAACATCTGCGGGGCTTTACAAACTACGCCGTGCCAAGGGTCCGCTTCCAAACCTCCACCAGCCCGCAGCCGAGGCCAGCGATGAGCAGGGGAGGGGGAGAAGAAAACAGGCCTGATTTAGCAAACGCAGAGAGCCGGAGGCACCGAGCCCCTTTCTGTGTGTGCTCAGAGTGTTTGGATAAAGGCATCTCCTAAAGGGGGAATTTGTTTGGTTTGGACTTCATTGAGTGAAAAGCTCTCAGCCCCACGAGTGCTTAGTTATTCTCTTGTCTAGTGGCTCCTCAACAGCCGCCTCCGATAGGGAGGAGGCTTCCTATTTGTGAAAGTGGCCCTGCTTGTTGAAATTCTCTAGTGACTTAAGTTTATTGGTTTTTCCTGAGGTCCAGCCATTTGAATTGCAAACAATGCCCCATCCCTACCTCCTCCCCCCCTTCCCCAGCCAGAACAATGTGCAGAGCTGAAATAAAGCCAGGCAACGCGGACTCTTGAAACGGAGTGCGATTTCTTTCCGCATGAGCGGGGAAGTGGAAGTTTGCTGCCTTCCGGTCCCGCTCATTGATGCAGAGGACGTCTGCGAAAGGGGAGGGAGGGATCTGCGGGAAGAAAGAGGGAAGGAGGCCAGCTCATGGATGATGGTCGGAGATCCTGTTTTGCTTTATTTATTTATAACCTCTCCTGCTTAAAAGGCCGTCCCGAGAGGAGATTAATGCTGGCGGATCCATGCCTACCTCTCTCACCCTGCAGCATCCCAGGAAGGATGCAAGGAATGGGGAGTGGGTGTGTGCGAGCGTGCTCCAAAATCATCCCATGTCTGGGAAAAGGTGAACTTTTGTCATACTCCTGGGAGCGGCTGAGCTGCTCAAGTCAGTCTGAGCTCAGTTAAATGTACAGAAAGCCGGGCTGCTGCCGCGGGAGAGCTGGAGCACTGTGCATTTAGGCCTATATAAATGAGATATAGGAGCACAGCGGCAGATGAATAGAAGTAGTCCTTGCCTGTGTCAGTTGTAAGGCCTGGTTTTTCGTCTCATGTTGACTCAGGGAGCTTCTGTGTCAGTTCACTGACTTGGGTGAAGTTTTCTCCTTATTTATGCTGCTGGGAGGGAGGGAGGAAGGAGGGAGAGAGGTTGTCCCCCAGAGCTGCTCTGCTGCTGCTGCTTAGTTGAAAGCTGCAGGATAAATGACAGAAACAACACACAGCTTGTGATGCACTTATTATCCTTTTAGGTCATGGGATGTGTCTGAATTTTTGCCTGTGCCCGGCTCTGTTCTCTTGTTAAAGCACAGAAATCTCGCCTGCTAGAGCAAGCCTTTGAGGTTAGCTAAAGACCCACGTGGGTGCCGCAGTAATGCGCCGTTTGGGCAGAGGCGTGTTGGGGCAGCCGTTCCCCAGAGGCAGCCGGGCACGAAGAAGGTAGGAAAGCCCGGAGGAGACAGCCAAGACACTGCCGTGCCCTTCGTCCCAAGCAGCGGGCAGAGAGCTGGGCGGTGAGCTCAGGGGAGGCGGAGGGAACGCGGTTCGCGGGCACACGGGGACGAGAGCGAGGAGGACAAGGTAGCTCCTGGCAGGGGACTTCACTTGTCTGTGAGGGAGACCCAGGCACCAGCGCCCAGCGGCATTTCTCGCGGGGTCAGCCGTGCAGATCACGAGTGCATGATGTATTTCGTATGAAAAAACTTGCCTCTGTGATATTCAAGCCAGAACCACAAAGGTCCAGCGCTGCCAGTTTGTGCTACAGAGGCTCTCGGCTTTTGCATGTTTCCGAGCTTTGGCATCGTTTGCAGGCGAGGATGATTCAGATGAACTCATGGCCTTTCACGGCGAACCGATGTGAATTGGGCAGCCGTGGCTGCAGAAAGACCCTGCAGAAAGGGCAGGGTGGGGTGTCAGAGGTGAAGGCTTTGGCGGCAGAGGGCAGTGGTGGAGCGCGGGGTCCTGCCCTTTGCCGGGGTCACAACACTGTTCTTTTCTTCTCCAACGTGGACGTTTGGGCCATCCTCACAGCACATCCTTTTTGACTGATGGCTATTCATGTGCAATGCTCTTTCTATCACAGAATAGCACTTGTTTCATTTTACTGTGAGAGGAAGGCTGGCAGAAGCCTGCTATAAAAGCACAAGACAGAAACCTGGGAGAGCTGTTCTCTCCCTGGCCCCTGGTCTGGTGAATGCCCTCAGTCAAGTCTCTTTCTGCTTTACATTCCTCACGTAGAAAATAGCAATAGGGACCTTGTTCTTTGTGGCAGCGCTGTGTGACACCTGCTGATGAAAAGAGCTTTCTACAGTGGCCGCGCAGCAGTTGAAGGAACGTTTTCCTAGTGCTACGCCAATGAGCTGTAGCAAGGTGCAGGGCAGAAGGAGAACAGACGCAGGGACAACCACAGGCGTGCGGGGATAAAGGCAGCACTGCCAGCCCCCAGCCTGGAGGAGAGACGCCCGGGGATGCTGCAGGCCAGGAGCGGTCGTCAGCCCAGTCATAACTCCTCCTGGGGACCCGATCGAAACTCCATTCCCCTCTTTGGGGAATCAAGTCTTGGCTCCATCCCCTAGACAAATCAAAGCAGACAGCATCAAAAAACGGTGTTTGAACATCTGTGGCCCAGTTTGTGGTTCCCCTGGGCTGGCTCTTCTGCACCAGAACAAGCTGTCCTGTGGTCGTAGAGGCTCTGCCCAGCCCTGATAGCATTGCCCGCTTCCCTTTCTGACCCCCTAACAGACACCACATTGGATCTTGTTAAATTTTACCTTTTTCCAGGGGGCTGGCTGCTCTGAGGCATCTTGCTGGTCTTCGCTCAGCGAGTAACCTAAGCTGAGATCAGATATGCTGCTGTCCGGCGGGTGAATTCCTCTTTATCTGATGTTGACACCTTCACCTCGTGGGCTACTGCGATTCCTGGGAAAGGCAGCTCTGCGCATTGCCCTGAGCCACAAATTGCCGATTCAAACCCTTCTCCTCCGGGAGGGGAGAAAAGAGAGAAGAGCAGGGCTTTCGGCAAATGGGGCTTTGTCTCTGTAAGAGCCCGATGTGCTGCAGGAGGAAGCAAATGGCAAAATCCTGCTCACGCAGGGTGGTTATTCATTGTAAATGCTGTTCAGTTTTGTCTGTGAGTCAAAAAGGGAGGCTACTGGTATGTTTGGAGAGGGTTGTTCTTTTAGGAATTGCACCCTTCCCGAGGCCAGAGGGTGCTGAGGATTTGGGGCGTCGTTTGATGTGGAGAGGAATCCACTTTATTGATTTTAATTATTTTTTCTAAGTGGTTCTTTGAGTGAGCTTCAGAAGGGGAAGTAATTCCGATTTGCTGCTTTATCAGGGCTGGGAAAAGATGCCTCAGCTCACAAGTGCTGGTGTATATAAATGGAGGAGAAAAGGGATAAAGATCTGGAGACCGCATCCAAAAATGCAGAGAGGTGTCAGAGATGTCGGGGACTTCATGATCCTGGAGGAGCAAGGTTCAACAGAGAATGTACCCTAACCAAAGTCTGCCTTGCCTGACAGATTACTGGAGGTGGCAAACACATGGAGACAAAGCAGAGCTAAGACTTTTGGGGCTTGTGGACACCTCCTGAGGGACATTTCAAGCCTTGAGGATAGTGATATTTCCAGCCCTGGGGGCGGAACGCAGCAGTTCACACCTTGCTGAGGTGCAGTTTCCCAGCTGCCTCTCTAGAGCATACCTAATTCGTATTTCTTTTTCCTTTTCACCTTTTCTTTAGAGATAAAGGTTAGAAATGCTCACACGTTCACTTTGTCTAATGGGAGCTGAGGTCCTGCCTCTGCTCCCAGCTCCACGAGCCGTGATGCTTCTCAGGAGCCTCTGCCCTTGTCCTGTCCTTCAGCAGGGCCGTGTTCAGGCAAATTAAAATCCACCTTGAGCTTCTACACATGCTTGTTCTCCGCCACTGGATCTCGGCCATTTGGGGTGCCTAGCCGCTGAATTCGGCACCTGTTTTCCAGTGATTTAGCCTAGTTATAATTGTGTTCAATATAAATCTCATCCCACGGCCCAGGAAGCGGCAGTTCTTCGAAGGGAATCCCCCTCTTCTAATTCAATTAATGTCGAAGCTAATTTCCACCCTGGGGCTGCGTCCCACTGCCTTTGAAGTCAATAATAGTTCTGTGCTTCCCTTCAAGTGGAGCAGGTTTGAGCATGCCCCTTGCAGCGAAAGGCTTTGCCAGGCGTTTCAAAGAGCCGCGTGCGTTTTCGTGCCAAGGGAGCTGCACCCTGCTCCGAACGAAGGGGTAGATTTCAGCAGGATGAGGCCATAAGTCTCAGAAATCTCCGTCGGTCAGGCCAGGTGGGTGTTAGAAGACGGAGTGCATTTGTTTTCAAAGTACATTCGGGATCTCAGGTGGAGGGTCCTTCGTAGAAGAGAAGAGTTATTGCTCTGTAGCCACTTTGAGGCTTACAGTATTTGCAATGAAACACCTATTTGCCCTCTTCGGGTTTGTTTACTGCCAGAGTTTTTATGTACGGCTTTAAAATGTCATTTGGATCATCCTTCCCTGGTTTGATTTAATGGAGTGAAAACCGCAATCGATTGGCAACAAGACTATTTTTCCTATTCAGGGCAAACGAGGAGCCAAGCGCTGAGACACGTTTGCTCGCTGTCAGGGCGGTAACCGTGACACTGATTCCAGACATCCGAACGGTGATTTTCTCCACCTAAACTTGGCACATAACAGAAGTACTGCGGATGAGAATCGAATTGTTTTGCACCACTTTTATAGTTGGGGACAAGCAGGGGCATCTCCGGGAGGTGTTCAGACCTTAGGAGGATCTTTTCTGTGACTGTGCAGGAGCCCAGAGCAGTTGGGCCTTAATCGATCACGGCTAAAATGATTAAGCTTCAGAGGAAGGCAGCAGCGCTCCACGTGATGGCTTTTTATCGTGCCTTAACAGAGGTATTGAGCAACGTTGGGCTTTGTCGTCGTTTTGGAATAAAACTAATCAATGTCATAGAAATAAATGCAGGAATCTTCGGTGTGTATATGGAGCCATAGGGGGATGACATGCAACCCAATTACTGGCAAAAATGGAGCATGTTACATATTTCGTTATGGTTCAACTATCTATTGAAAAAGAGTTTTACAAGGGTCTTGACATGAAAAAAGTGCAGTTCTACTGATTTTTCACGTCTCTCATGAGAGAAAACAAAACTGTAGCTTTTGGTCAAGGTTTAGCATAGGTTTTGCTAACGTGCAAAGTTACATGAGAAGATGGAAATTGTCAGTGCGAAATTCCGCTGAAGTGAGCGGGATGGATAGATTTTACATCACTGGCGATGCGCTTCTCCCCTCACCTGAAGTTTTGCCGTGTGAAGGAAGGCAGCGCAATGCCCCGGTGTGCCTCTCCAGCCGATTTCTAAGCTCCGCGACGCTTATCAGCCCGAATTGCTGAGGACTGCACAGTGTGGGAGGACGGCAGCTGCCTTCCCGTGATGTGATAGGAAATGATGGGTACGACACCGGGAAATGAATATGTAAATAGTTATACGATCCCCAAGGGATAATTGCTTTGTTGTAAAATAGTCTCACCAGGAAAGCACAGAAACATGACCAGTCTCATTGTGCTTTTGGGATAGACGAGCAGCCCCAGATAAATATCCGAGCTGTTTTGGGTGTTGTTGGGATTTGATTTGGCGAGGGAATGTGGGACGCGCTCTCGGCTCACCGCCGTCATTCGGTGCGACACGGCGCTCGCCAGCAGAGCGGGAGGCACTCGCGTTTATCCGAGCGGGCAGGGAGAACTCCCGGCCTGCGCCGCCAGCAGCGGTCCAGAGTTAACAAGCTCCACGCTCCCGAGATAAACCCCGTCCGTAATCCTCCGGAGCCGGCGATGCTGTAGCTTGTTCAAAGCGCATGGTCCCTTCTCGCTGGGATGGACAAAGCGATCCTGATAAAACGCAAACTGACCCGTGCCTTTGCCCAACATTTAAAAGGGAGGGAGATCTAAGCTTTTCCTTTGAGATTTTTTAAAAAAAAGATATAAATGAGGTTGGTTGGTCAGTTTGTTTCATTTCTCTTTCGTGCTCACAGCCCCTGTGCCAGGGGCACCTCCTGATCGGCTGGGAAATTTGCTTATGAAAGGACTGAACAAAAAAGAAGTCAGGCAGCAGCCTTTACAGGTGCAGAGCTGGGGTTTAGGATAAACACCTACAAGTTTGGATTTCCTGCCTTCCACTTACCGTAACTGTCTAATCTAGCTACCCGCTCACCTTTCCTTTCATCCCAGGATGTCTAGTCTGATCTAACTGTCTGTCCTTTCATCCCCGCTATCTTCCTCTTGATCTGTGTTTTTTAGAGCTCATTCATCACACCGTACAACTTCTAAAGCACCCACATAGGGCCACAAAGCTTCTCTTTACTTTTTAGCCAAAGTGCTCGAAGGGATGGAAGGCGCAGCCTCTGCTGAGAAACCTGGGGAGAGGAGCTGTTACTTCTTGTTTGAATCACACCTGAGAGCACCTCGGTGAACGCGCGGAACAGAGAAGCGGATTGTTCACATCCTTGAAGCTTTTATTCAAATCTTTGCCCACTGGAAACGGGCAGGTTCATGAATTACGCGGCTTTCCTGGCTGCATTTTCCCTTGTGTTGGATAGGGGATGCAAGCACATAGGGCGCCAGTATGCTCCAAGTGAAAGGATAACGGGAGACGCTGGGGCAAAAGGGGGTGCTCCAGAAGGGCTACTACATTGACAGACACATTTTTGGCCTGTCACTTTGTTTGCAGCCCCGGTGGCAGCTCGATTTCGATTTCTGAAGAGGGATGGAAAGCACAGAGAACATCTGAACAGGAATAAAAACCCGAACGTGGGACAAAAGTGGCGCTTTGAATATGGGACTGCATTCGGGGTCTTTATTTCAAGGTCTGAAACTAGGAAGGTCAGGGTGGAAACGGTCAGTGGAGATGAGAGAAATGAATCATATATCAGCGAATGCCGTCGTGAGTGCCAGCATGGCCCGGCGTGAAAGAGGTGCACTGATTTCTTAAGCAATTTCTAACTAGCAACCAGCTTCAGACAATGATTTAGGGACAAAATTAGCTTTACAGGGAACACCTCTTTTGGAAGGTCTCTCTCTCATTCTCCCTTGCTCATTCCTTCTGTTCTTTTATTCCTTTCCCCCCCTCAAAAGGCGAGGTTGTTACTTGGGAGCCCTTTTGAGGGGAGAGAACCATGGTGAGATTCTTGTGTTGGCATGGCCGATGTTAATGGGTAACACCGGGGCCAAAGGTCCTTTAAAGCTCCCACATCTGCAGCTTTGTACAGACCTCACCTCCGAAATGCCTCAAAGTGTGTAGCCAGGCAGGGCTTAATGTGTATTAGCAAGACAAAGGCCCGGGGAGGGGAGGAAAGGGGGATGAGTTTTAATTTACTGAAGATTTATTAGGCCTCATGAAATCGGCCTGAACCACCCATTTTCTATATCATCTGCCCACATCTAAAGGGGGCGGCTTTGTTGTGGGGAGATGGTCATTGAGAATTATCCCGCAACAAATCTCACCAGCATGAAAGGGACACAGACAGGAGCAGGACGCGGAGGAGGGTTCACGCTCTCTACATAGAGCCCAAAATCTGGAAATATGGAAATGTGGGAATGCCATTCAGGCTCGATCCTGCCTTCCCTTGACTTTTGTTTGTGGGGTGCATGTTCTCTTTGCTAAGCCTTGCTTGCTCAAGTAGAGGAGTGAGACGTCAGGAGGGGAGAGAGAGGGAGGAGGAGATGCCAAGGTGTGGCCATCAGATGAGGTTTTAGAGCTGAAGGGATCTGTTTCGGGGAGGAGTTAGTGAGTGTCGTTCATATAGAGATGATACCCTTTTCTTTTCAAGTAGCTGCCATGTGTCTCCAAACCTAAGCTTGTAAGTAAGGCTTTAACGTGGCCCACAGAGCTTTAGAGAATGACCCATCTTGGAGCTCTCCAGGCTGTAGCTTGACCATGAGTTTTGCAGTGCTGGGCTTCCCCCAAAGGCCTCTAGGAAAAGGAGTATTGATCATACCTGGCTCCTTTCCTTCCCACATCCCAGTCTCACTGTGATAGTAGGTTTGATTACTGAATTTCTGCCATTAGCCTGCCCTGGAAAGAGCACTTGCAACGTTTCCGTAGCACGCAGTGATCTGAAATGTCACCTCCAAGCTAACTGAGAGTGGGAGGGTTTGGGGGGGGGTACAGTTACAGGAATGGGGGATCACCAGGGCTCCAAGGAAGCCTTTGGGATAACAGGAACAGGAACAGGGGTTCATTAACCAGCCCCGACCTGGAGGTCAGCCCATTGCTGTCTCCAGGAGAGGAGGGACTGTCTTTGAGCATCAGACTCACCAAGACCCCCTCTGTATTTCTCCTTGCTCGTCACGTCAGCAGAGGGGAGATGACCCTGGATGCTGAACTGTGTATGTTTATCCCAATGTGAAGGATGGATAAATCTCAGCAGGCAGACCACTGCAGGTAGTTAAGCAAAGCACACGGTGCGAGAGCAGGCAGTGGGACCTCGAACCGATGTAAAAGGGAGGCTGTTTGGAGCCAACAGACGTTGCCTGGAGATTATGTAGAGGGATGCAAATGCCCTGTTTCCTGATGGTGGGTAACAAGGCATCCAGTGATACATACGTATGATATACGTAAGTAAATGAGCGGCCCAGTTTTCAATCCTTGTCCAATACCCATGTTCTCCTTTCCTACAGCGTCCAAGCCAAGGCAGAGGTGAGCCACCCAGCCTAGATGTCCAAACGTTTCTGGGCATCACAGTTTAATGGTTTTCATCTTTTAGACAAGGTAGCACGTGAACTATTAGCCATGGGAAGTGTTCCCTGCTCCAGACAGTTTTCTCTGGTGTAGTTTTTTCTAGGATGAACAGAATATAACAGAGGGGATTTGAGAGGAGGAAGGAGGTAAAGAACTGATCTGATCTTCAGAAATGAGGCATGCTCCCATCCTGGGGCAGTAAGTGCTGTAGCGAAGGTCAGGCTCCCACTGAAAATGCCTCTTAGGGCTGCAGTCGGTTTGGAAGAGGTTGCCCTCTCTCAGAGGAATAAGCAAAGCATTTTTGGCACAAAACAGGGGAGGGAATGGTCCTTTTAGGGACAAGGGGGTGAACGGGATGCCCTGAGAAATCTTCATTTTGTTCAGTTTATAGGACTCTGTAGAGGACAGGCCGGAGAGAAACCTATAGAAACAGCATACGTGCACTCGCGCGCACACCCCACTCCCAGGCGTTCCCCCTATTCAGGGCAGGTAACTACCCGCATGGAAAGGTCCTTGTAGGGTACAAAGGGGCCTGGTTCTCCCAGGCAGTGGCTGCGATGGCTGCACCGTGTGGCAGAGGTACGGAGTGAGTGCATGAGGTCTTTCTGTGCTGACACCCGTGGACGTGACCTGGGCAGGGACCATCCCTGAGAGGTCGGCTCCATGCGCTTCACTGGCATGAGGGTGTCCCAGGGTAGACAGAAAGTGTGGAGAGACATCAGGGAGAGATGGGAAGTAAAGCTTTCTGTGGTGAGAGGTTGAGGGAGAAGGGAAAGAGAAGGGAGAGGCGTTGTCTGAAATGGGCGGCCAGACGGGATGTTCTCTGTGCTTTCATCTTCGCCTGGCTTTGCAGGCTGATAAAATCACATCAGCATCCATCTCTCTTTAATGCTGTGGCTTCCTGGCATGAAGGGATGCTCAGCAGCTCCTACAGATGAAGGCATCGATGTCCTCTCTGTCGCTGGCCAAAGCAGCCAGCCCTCCTTCCTTGCTGAGCCGCCTCCACGCTCCTGTTGCTTTGCAGGCCTGGGGCCCTGGTGCCCCATCTCCATGGCTTGCATCCCACCAAGCCGGACGGGATCCTTTTTCTAGCGGAGAAGCGAAGGAGAACCAGCACTCGAAACACAAGAGGTGCTTTTTGGTGGCCTGAAGTAAAATAACTTTCTGGTACTGGTCCTCATGGTGCCAGCGTGAGAGCTGGGAAGCGAATCCTGCTCCCTCGCAGTGCCAGAAACACTTTAAACCTGTCCCCTGCGTCAAGGATAAAACGCAGGTGGAGCAAGGGGAAGTCCACAGCTTTACAGCAGTGGATGCTTGTGTCAGACTGGCTGCGTGCCACGGCAGCCTGTGCCACCGCGAGCGCGACTCGTGAGTCTGACCCCCTCTCGAAGGACCCAGATGTGGGTCTGGGGCTGCCACACAGTGACGGACCACATGTTGTGCCCTGATTAACTGGTGGCAGATGTACGTGTGTGCTTGAGACTGCTCCCTTCGCCTCCAAGCTCCAGCTGCAGTAGGCAGAAACCTGCAGCCAGACCCAGCGCTTGCTCCTTCCCTCTGTTATAACTTGTATAAATACTTTTGCCTCACTTGAATGACGGGTGCAGGTCGCATTATCTCCTGAAACTATTTACATTTTCCTGCTCCAGAGGGTAGGAAAGTGCTGTGTCTCGAATGCCAGCCAGGTAATCCTTCTGGAAAAGACTTCCCGAGTGAACCTGGAGTCAGGTTTGTGGCGTTTCTCTACCTTGAAATTCCTCACGTCGCCTCTGATCCTTGTAACATCCTTCCCTGGGCGTGCCGAGCCATTGCCAACAGGGAGGCCGTGATTTAGCACGACAAAGCACCGTGGGTCAGGCACTACGTGTTCTGTGCCTCTCTGCAGGACGTGCTCTGCTCAGGGCACCGAGGAGGACTTGGTTCCCCCAAGCAAGCGCTTGTAACCCTGAAGGTAAAAAGAAAAAACATTTGGGAAACTGCTAATTCCTAGGTCAAACGTCAGGCAGGCGAGTTGTTGTAACCCCAGGAATTGTCACCTAGCAGTGAAATTGAAATGAAAATCAAATAAAGTTCTCAATTGAGGAAAAACTTAAAAGCTGCTACCGAAGGCGGTGGTTCCATTTCGCAGTGGCTCCTGTCGCAGCCTGGCAGATCCGGCAGTAGAGGTGTTCATGAGCATGTTTTTAAGGATCTTCTTTTAGAGGAAGGGTTGTATGTGGATGGCAGAAGGAAACATCAAAATCGAGGTCCCTGTGAATGTGTGTGCATTTCTTCTTGGTTTGGCTCTTGGGACCTCAACGCACTCCTCTGGGAAAGAGCCGGGACCCTGCTCCGCTTAGGACGGGCGCTGTGGGTGGACGCTGTCCGACCGCAGAGCCACACGGCACTACGGACAAACAACAGAGTAGCTGAAATAGTCCCGGTGCGAGTGTATTGCAGGTGTTTGGGGGAAAGACGCAATACGCAGGTCTAGAACCACTCCTATGAATCCTCTTCCCGGCTGTGCTTTGTGAAGTTATTTCTAATGCCTTACTATATCCTTATGATATGTGTCACAACAGGAGTGTAAGAGACCTCCCTTGTGCTTCTGATTTTCTGTGTAAATGCCATTTGCCGTGGGATCAGCTGCAGCTTCTCAGCTAAGTGCCTTGCGTCGACGCTTTCCAAGCCGGCTCCCTGGGAGCTGCATGGGCTCGTCAAAGGGTTAAGATTTGTCCCGTTGACACAAAAATGCCTTTAGACATTGCTATTCTTGAAAAACACTGTCTGAACCATTGAACCCCTTCGGAGTTAGAAAGCGGTTCATCCCCCCTCAGGAGGAAAGATGAATGGTGAACAGAAAAGTTACAGTCCATGGTCAGGCTGAGCAAACATGTAACTTTTGGAAAGGAGTCAAAGGAAGCTGAAAAGCCATCTTAGATACGGAGCTGAGCATGAGTCACCCAGGGAAGTCAAAATAGACTGCTCAAGTACTTCACTTCAAAGCCTTCAACACCATCAACTCTCAAGCATCCCAGGAATGTCATTGCTCTTCAAAGGAGGCAGGGAGGGATCCCTGTGTGTCCCGCATTCATCCCCTTTGTAAGGAGAAGATTCAACAAAGCCCCTTGCAGGACATTCCGTGTGTGCTCCCTCCCGGGAGGCTGGTGGGAACGGGTTACCCCATTTCAGTCTAGGCTGCATTGGCCAAGCCCTGAGCTCCATCTCATGCCGTGTTTACACCAGAGTCCTGCAGCTTGTGCTTCACTTCGGATTTACTTAACTGGGAAGAAAGTAATGCTCGCTGACTTCCCAGGCACTGCAACGAGATCGGCATCCCGCTTTTTCTTGCGACTCGCCCAGTACCTGTTGCCGACGGCAGGTTTCCGCCGGTGTGATGGAATAAGCCCTGCTCACAGGTTGGCCGTGGCTGCACCCCATCCCACGCTGACCTCCCCGGGGTGCTCCCGACGGGAACGTTCATGCCATAGGCAGGGCTGTAGAGTCTGCCAGTCCTGCCGGCAACACAGATGTGAGTTCAGGGTGATTTCACTCAGAGAACAGAGCTGAAAAATCAATATTTGATTTTGTCAAGTGTTGCAAATGCAGCAGATCATTCTGATGCGAAATGTCTCTTTTTAAAAATTCAGTGTTGTCTACAGGAATACTTCAATTCCACTTGTAATTCTCAATTATTATTATTATTTTATCAGGGAAGACTGAAGTGAGAAATCTGCTGCCTTGGTAGACAGCTCTTAGCAGAATCTGAAATCATCAATATTCTTTTGGGTGACCAGTCCACAAGCATCAAACTTCTTTTTCTGCAGATCTCTTCCTCTGAACTTGTATTTTTTTTTGCATAATATTTTAATCTCAACTCTATTGTGAATGAAAAAGTAAAACCTGGGCAGATCGAAGGATCATATTAACAGGAAAATACTTTAGTTTTGTATTTCTTTTCCTGGAGGAGGACAATGCAAGTCCTGCCATTTCTGCCACTGATGGAGCTGGGATAGGTTTTGTAAATGAATAGAAGAAAACTAATAAATTTCAGGGCTTAGTCAAAGCAAAGAGGGATACAACACAATGAAACAGAAACTGGAGAGGGAATTTGAAGTGTTAGAGGCTGAATGCAACTGCTTGAGTTGGAACCCGACCAGCGTCCTGGGGCTAACACCTCTCCTCCACGGAAAGTGCTATAGGAACTTTAATATTTATAATGTTCAGGATTCTGGGTTTGTGCCTTGTCCAAGAAATGGATTTAAAAAATAAATGTTGATGCTGCTGAGGATTCTCACTTGGAGGAGAACCTGGGGGCAGGCCACAGATTTGGTCAAGGTTAAATATAAATATAATATCTAGGTGACTTAGGTGCCAAAGTCTAATTTTCCTAAGTGACTTAGATGCTTAGGCCCAGGTCCAACCATGTGCTTTGGGTCCTAGCTGGGAGGCAGGAGCTCAAACTGATATTACACACGTGTGCTTTGTTGGATCTGGGCGCTGGAGCCCAAATCTCAGTGTAAGTCTATGAGATATAAGCTCTTAAGTCACTAAGCACCTTTGAAAATATTACCTGGGCTTGTGGGAAATATAGTTTCCAAGCAATTTAGCACTTGGAAGCAAGGTACATCAGACTAGCTCGGTTATATTGGTGAGCCCAGGCTATCGATTTGCGCCGTGCTTTTTCCAAGCTGCATGTCTAGCTTAATGCAATCCAGTTGCCTGGGCTGCCTTGGCAGGCGGTGGAGAAGGCCACGCGCCTCCCGAGGGAGGGTACCGGGTGGCAGGGATGCGTAAGCCGAATTGCCCTGGCTCTGTGCAGGGCGAGATGGGTAACATCTCATGTGCTCATCTAGGCAGGTGCTGAAGATTCTCGCCGTATCGGAGCCAAGTGCACGACCTTAGCAGGACAGTGCCCTAAAACGACCTTGATCGCTCCTCCCTTCCCCTGTTACTCTTAGCGTCCAGAAGGCAGCTGAGCTGTGGTGCATCGTGATGTCTTCTGCCTTGGCGTCCATGTCAATCTGTGTAAAGGGTGTTGTCCCAAACACCCCCCCAGCTGCTTAAAGCAAAGCCAGCATTTCGGGGCTCTGCTGGACCTGCCGCTTGTAAGTGGCAGAGAAAGAACCATCTGCAGAGCGTATGGCAGGGGGAAAGCGCAGCGCATCTGTGCTGTGCCCGTTCCAGGTCGGCATGTCCACTCGCGGAGCCGGTGGGACTATGGCAGCTGCCCTTGGCTATGGAGAATTTCTCCATGATAAGACCTTGCCGTTGTTTATACCGGAGTCAGCATAATGAATGGGTGCTGTGCGCAGTGGTGCTGCCACACTGCCTGCCCTGCAGAGGAGATTTACTGTCTCTGGAAAGAAGCCCAAACTCAAAAGCCTGTAATTGTTTTAACAGCAAATTAAAGCAATGTAGGATGATACCGTGTTAAGGCCTCTCGTGTAAATGCCATGGGCAGCAATGCAGGAATAGCTGAGATATCACTACCTAAGATGGCCCCGGAGCTGTGCTTTTGAATGACTCGTTAGTCACATCTAAGGACACCACCAGGAGAAATGTATTTTAGGGTTAAACAAGTGACGCCCGTCTTCCCTGACCTCCAACTAGCTGGTTAGTTGTGAGACTGGTGCTAGAAGGTGGAATTTGGTGTCTGTGTCATGCTGCAGCTAATAAAACTGGGTCTTCTCCGTGAATAACTTCAGGATTTGATCTAGCTTTTTTGTGAGGTCCGTGGGAGCCGCGTGTGCTCAGCCCTCCCTAAGCAGAGCCCATCGCTTTTGTTCCTAAATATGGACTTAGATGCTTTCATTTACGTCAGCGAATCTGAAAATACAGGATTCTGAGTAAGGTGCCACAAAGTTATACGGGGGATAAGGTTAACAGCGCACTTCGCAGAAGGGTTGTTAGGAAATTTGATGTCAAATGCCGCGTACCTCCATGCAACGGTACCTTTTAGTAGCATTAGCTGTGCAGCAAGGGCAGGTCGCCAGCTCCACATCCCAGCCTGGGCCGTTCTGCCCTACCTGAAATGCAGCCAGGCCAACGCGCAGCTCTCCGCTTCCCCTGCCGGGAACACGGGTAGGGCAGAGAAATCAGGGCTGGTGGAAGCTGCTTTAACGTGCATCGGCTGCTGAGCAGGCCACCATCTGCAGACCCATCTGGCAGGCGGACAGGCTGACACAACAGCAGTGAGAGGAGCATAGGACTGTAAAAGTTAATGTTGGAGAAGCTTTTTCATTCTTTATGGGTTTAGGGTTTGTTTTCTTCTCGTGCCCATTTTGCTCGTGAGTGAATGCCTGAGCCTATGCTCAGTCTTTCTGAGGAGCACAGTTGCCTTGATGAGTCTCCTGCCAAGCTGCCTTTGAAGTCAGGGATCATACACGCACCAGGGAGCACGGCCACCGCTGGCCTGGGCTAAAAAGCCAAAGCAGACCCCATCTTTGCAAGCCGAGGCTGGAGGGTCCCTGCTGTAAGAGCCGTCTCTCGAGAGCCCGTGGGTTTGTAAGGCTGTTATATCCCAGGAACTGCTGTCACTGGTAACGCGTGTGTTAAAAACGCTCTGCAAGCTGCAGCTCACACTGGTTTTCCATCTCACTTGCATAGTTGTGCCAAACTATTCCTGGTTTCGTCCCCGTGTTGTTTCCCTTCAGTGTGAGCTCAGGGAAGAGCTCTGCTGCTGAAACCGATAGCTGTTTCCAAGCCAAGCCTGCCCTGAGCTGGCAGGGATTGCAGGTAGTTACCCCGCTAGCCCTCGAGATACACCTACAAAGCTCCCAGGTGTGGTATGGTGGGAACTGGAGGCTCAGCAAAGAAACTGCTCGTTCCCCAGGGACAAGGTTTGTTTGTCCTGGAGCATGGTCTGATGTGTTGCATGGGAACACAGGGCCAGCTGGGTAGTGTCGGCTGGTGCATAGGCTGGAGGGAGACAAGTTGGGAATTGCCTCGTCAGTACGGTCTGCAGGAAGCAGTCTTGGCTTGAATCCTGAGAACTGCACCTAGATTTTGTCTCTGGAAGATTTAGCACATTCCGTTCAAAAAAAAAAAGACAAGGAGCAAACCAGCATATGGACAATATGGAGGATGAAGGATGACAAACCAGAAGTTAACTAGCAGTGTGCACACACGGAGGATGCGAGTTTGGCCATTCAGCCCTTCTCATTGCTAAAACTGCCGTTACCTGCTGGACTCGCTGGCAGCCCAGCAGAGAACCCGAAGTGTGGTCACGCTTTCTGTTGGTGCAAGGCAGAGGCAGGTTGTTGCAACAGATTGCAGGAGGAGCAGCATGGCGTTGGCCTCAATAGTACAACACGCTTCTCTCCTGCCAAGCATCCTCCATCAGATGACATGGGACATATGGGACACCCAGATCCCTTCTGGAGCAGCCATGGGATGCCAGGGGGTCCCCATGGAGGAGCTGCTGGATGCTGTGTTTGGATACCAGGATCTCTCCCTCTGTGCCAGATATCTTGTACATTTTTTTTAGCTGACTTTTTGGATTCGGGGAAACGTGCGAGGTGCAGAAATGTTCCCCGTGTGTTAAACAAAGAGAAGTTATGCCCCCCTGCACCCGAGCGCTGTGAGGCTGGACCTGTCCAGGGAGTTCCCTGATCGCTCCCAAATGTTGTGCTCAGGCACCGCAGGCGTTGGGAGCGCGCGGCTGCCGCGGGAACCTGCGCTGCTCGGCTGCTCCGGGCTAGGCACGGGCTGGCGAGGGCCCTGAGCGCGGGGACAGGGCAGCCACCGCCAAATGGGCACTTCCAAACAATTTAGAGGCACGGAGTAAAAGGAGTGCATTTGCTTTGATCTATCAGCTTTTATCATTTGTAAACATCTATTAATTGGCTGTGTCAGGCCCAGATCCTTATCATCTTCTAGTCTAATTTCCCCTGTTCGATACATTTCCTCCACTATAAAAATACCCATCACCCACCCCTGTCAGCACAGATTAAATCTAACGCTCTTTCTTTCAGCTCCTCTCCCCAGTGAGGCTGTAAAGCTGTCAGCTCCACACTTGACAAGAGCCAGGCCACCCTCCTTCCCTTTGTCTCCTGAAGGAGGAAAATATTTAGGTGTCACTGCCTGGATGGCCGCGGTGGAAGTCAACAGACCTCGACCCATCCATTGATCTGAGCCATGAGAGGGGAGAGGAGTTTCCACCGCTAGCAGCTGGGATGCTCCTGGTAGCCGGGACCAGGGCATGGCTTTGGGGTGCAGCGATCCCTGCTGCACCTCCCTGGCTTCCCAGGAGCTTTCGCATGCC
The DNA here is from genome assembly GCA_009819775.1 of Phoenicopterus ruber ruber. NCBI lineage: Eukaryota > Metazoa > Chordata > Aves > Phoenicopteriformes > Phoenicopteridae > Phoenicopterus > Phoenicopterus ruber. The sequence goes on from CM020232.1 coordinate 3,267,128, forward strand.
AGCACTCAGCCCCTCGGGGCCTCCACGGGGCCTCACGTCCCCTGGCATCCCCCAGCTGCCCCCGTACATGTGACACTAAATAGCTCCCAGGCAGCAAGGTGCCGGCTCCTCGGGTAAGAGGTTGATAAAGGGTGTGATGTTGGGTCTCTTCAAAGGAGACGTGCCCCCAGTCCAGGTCTCCAAAGCACAGCTTAAGGGCCGAATGTCTTCCAAACCCGCTGGCTGAGTGTTAACACAATGCCCCGTCCCTGGGTTTAAATAAAGAGCAAAGGAGGTGGCTGCAGATGGCACCTGTCTCCATATTTGCAGTAAAATAGATGATGCGGGATCCCTGCAATCCCCTCCTGCGTGTGCTCTGCAAATGGACTTCTCTCCTCAGTTCCCGCTGAACTCCCGTAAGCGACGTCTGAGCATCTCTGCAGGCAGCCGTAAGGCCCAACGCTCTGCTTCCCCGCTGAGTCAGCAGAACTTGTATTTTCACGGGGCAAAGAGGGACAGGAGGAAAAACTTCCCAACAAAAGCAGAGCAGGCATGTGCATCAGCCGTGGGGTAGAAGGAAACAACCGGAGGAGAAAACAGCTCCCTGGGGCAGAGTCTGAGCCCAGTGGAAACAAGCAGTCCCGGGAGAAGCACCGTGGAGGACGGAGCTGGGCAGGCAGGAGGGCGTCGCGAGCTGCTGAGCTGCAGCAGCTCATCGTCAGCCCGCGGCAAACAGGAGGTAGCGTGGTTTTGCCTAATCCTCTTCAACTGCTGGTCCAGTAAGGTTACAGGTAGCCCATGCAAGGGCTTAAAAATAATCTCTCCCCCTGCCTCTCCCCACCTGATACAAAGCGTTTTCAAGCCAGACCAGTTTCTGGTCTGAAGAGCCCGAGGCCAGGGTGACGGGGGCCGTGCAGAGGCGAGCACCCAGGAGCGGGGTTTCCTCGGGCAGGTGCTGCTGTTGAAGCGTCGTGTGATCACACGCGCGTTATCTCCCCTGCGCCGCGGGCTGGAGGCACTCGCGCCGCCGGTCGCAGCAGCTCAGCCGACACCTTCGCCGCTCGCTGAGGTCCCACAGCCTGCCCGTGTGTCTGAGCCTGGAGGGTTTGTCTGGGAGATAACGAGTGTTTCAGGATGGTCCTAAGAAATATCCCAAGTGTCGTGGAGCAGAGCTGATGGAGCTTCTGCCACGGATTACTCCGGAGCTGCTCTTGCCGCTGTGCAACTCGGGACATCAGGCCAGGAGGACTCACAATACGTTTAATGTGCATGTTAGCACTCCATTAAATATTGACTATGCTTAAATAAATGATGCAGCCAACTTTCAAGGAAGAAAGTGCTTATTTTGTCAACACAAAATATCCCTCTGTGCCTTTATCCTCGTTAGTCGGTCTGTGGCCAGAAAGTTCTCTGAACGAGGTCTTTGTAACTGGTTTCACGTAACGTCACTTGTCCGAAGGAGACTCTGTTAGAGCTGAAAACTTGGTTTGGCCTTAAAAAGCGAAGTGTTTTAGCCTGAGAACGCCTGAAAGATGACTTCAAAACTTTCTTTCAAAAAAGCTTGCAAAGAAGAAATTTGTGAAAACCAACTCTTTCCCACAAACTGTTTTGACATAAATGAATCTGGATTTTGACAGAGGTATCCTTCAACTGAAAAATCCCGGGAGCACCTCAAGTCTTTCTGACTCACCGCATCACGACGTCGTGTGTGTCCTCCAGCTGTCCCCGGCGTCCCGCGGTCTTGGTGGACTTTGTGTAGGGCGTGGGCTCATTTCGGGGCTTAGCCACTAAACCCATCAAAAAAGGTGGGCCAGAAGTCTGGGTACAGCCCGCCTAAACTTAGGAGCTAAACTAAAAGATATAATTTGACAGCTAAATAGCACCCAGGTTACTTCAACAGCCAGTGGGAAGGGTTACATCATACTCCCCCTCCCTAGAGTAGGTAGGAAGGTTAAATTTATTTGGCTGCAGCAAGACAGAGCTTTTGCTCTTGCCATGTTGAGGGCCGAGCGTCACATTCGTGAGACATCGGTTTGGGTGTCTTTCAGGCGAGACCCCAGGCTGGGTCGGGGGGATGGCACAGGCCGCACTGCCTTTGCTGCCTTTCTTTTTCTTTTCGGCTTCACCGTGGCTTTTCTCAGGCGCTCTCTCACCGCCTCGCTTTACAGTTGTTTTCACAACACCTTACAAATAGCTGGTTTTAATAATGTATAATTGGAGGCTTTTTTATATGCTTTTGATGCATCAATTATTGAAGCCCAGCACCGGTGTTCTCTGTTAATAATGGGTTTTTTGGTTTGTTTATTTCTGTTGGTTAAATTTTTCATGGGAATGTTGTCGCGGTGGAAGGTGTTTGCCCCGGCTGCTACAGGACACGCGACTCTTCATAGCGCTTTCATCAGTGACCTGAGTGCATCGCCACTACCACTGAGCTCAGCCTCCGTGGGCTGGGCAGGCTTCGGTGTCCCCGAAGCAATGCCGGCTGCGACATGGAAATATCCCCACTGCAAACCAATACGCGGGAGGGTCACCTCTCCCGGGGAAGCAGCTGCCTCCCCGTGTTTCCGAGAAGGACCAGGGCTGGGCAGCTGGGCTTCGAACCATGTTGTCCCCAGCCGCCGCGGCGCGGGCGAAAGGATGCCTGAGCGTCCTGCCCGCGCGCTGCTCATGGCCACAGGCGATTAAAATGTTAAAATCAATGTCGAGAGAGCGAGCTGAGCGTGGTGCTCAGCACTGCTGTCGTGAGCCAGGAAGCACCACGGGGACCTGCCGGCCCAGATGAACCTGCCTCCGGGTTGTTTTCTAGGGCACTAATAATTGTCGCTGGGCATTTTTCCCATGAATGTTTCCATTTTTTCCAAAAAATTGGCTTGGTTTTGATTTTGAAAAGTGTCAGGCCACGCTGTGTGACTTGGGAAAACGTTGACATGAGGATCACAGGATAATTCAGGTGGAAAGGGATCTTGGGAGGCCTCTGGTCCAACGTGCTGCTCGAAGCAGGGACAGCTCCGAGGTCAGACCAGAATACGGAGCCTGGTCTTGAAAATCTCTGAGGATGGAGACTGAGCAACCCCTGGCCAGGAGACATTGCCTTTCCATCACTCCCAACTGGAGCCAAATTCTAACTGGCAACCTGGAGGTAACGGTTATTTCTCCCATTAGCAACCTCTGGATCAGGCCCTCCTACAGACAGAGATTCCTTTAATTAAGTTTTACCTCATCCTGAGACTTCCCTGGGATCTAATATTCAGGCAGCACCCTGAAGGCTCGGGCAGCATCCCTCTGACGTCAAGCGCTGACATTGATTCACTAGATGAACGCGTTAAAAGCGTGTCACCGTCGCGTCTGTCCTTTACCTCAGCAGTTACAGCATGGGGTGGGGAAAAACACGAGCAGGAGCGTGCAGGTGGGTGAGCTGGAACCCACCCGTGCTTCAGCGCAGGCTCAAGCCAGGCTGGTTTCAGCAGCAAAGCCGTTGTAAGGATTTGCTGCGTCCGTATCGCACAACTGCGGGGTTTAGGGCAGGTTGCTGGGTGGATTCAGGGCTAAAGCAACCTGCAGAACTGAAAAAGAGGAGAAGAGGGTTATTTTTAACTCAGATCCGTTTCTACCGCAGGCCCCAAAGCAGCTGCTCGGGCACCGCCGTGGGGTCAGCACACCAGGGAGGTGCGTGGCCGTGCCAGGTTTGCTGCCAAAGCCGAGGCATCCAGAAACTGCTGCCTCGGCGAAAACCCCACGTCCCTCCCTGGCTGTGGGGAGCGCACGGCAACGCCGAGGCCAGAGTCCTACGGCAGCCAAGGCACTTGTGGGGTTTTCCTTGTGGATTTTTGCATGGATTAGCAGGTTGAAGTAAAAATCATGAGTGAGTCTAGGGTTTGCCGTAACCTGAGGCCGCCTGCTCAAACCGCAGCTGCTGGCTGTTCCCTGGTGTTCGTTACCTGACGTGTTTGCTGACGCGTTTGGATCCTTACAAACGCTCTGGCAGCCCAGGCTGGAGGATGCTTTGCTTTTTCCATCCTGTTGCCGTGTTGTCTGGGCTCCTCAAGCCACGCCGGCTGTTGGGGTTTCCCACCAACTTTCAGATAATTGCGTGCGTCTGCTGTTCAGAGTGAAAGCTGCTGGCCTGGGCGGGAGATGGGGAGCGCAGGACCGGGTCTTCCCTTTTCCCTATGGCTTCTCTGGGTAACAAGTGTCTTTACGTAACGAGTGTTTTTATGACCTGTTCCTGCGTCGGAATAGCAGGCATCACAAGAGGTGCCGAGATGGCTTTGCACTAGGCGGGGGGATGCGCTTGGCGCTCTGGTTTGCAAGAGCAGAGCACGTCGAGGCGGTAACACGCTGCAAAGACCCCGTGGAGGAGTGGAGGGTGCATTAGATGAGGAGGCCACGCGATGGAGGCTGTAGTTTGGGCTGAGCTGGTACCTGATGGGGGATAAACCTCCTCTCTCTTGCTTCTCCCCTGCCTTTGGTGTCCAGGGGCGTTTCTGGGGATGGGGAATGCATTCCACAGCGTGGGTGCAGATTAGAAAGGAGTTGCTGTTGCTCTGTGAGTGAGGTTGAGACTTGGTATCTCGAGGCGAGCTCAGCACAGGGCTTTCGGGGCAGGGGGTCGGTCCTGCTCCTTTTCTCTCTGGGAGGTGGAAGCAGCACTAGACTCGCATTAAATTCAGTTGTACCCCGAGGTTATGCTTCCTTCTCTTTTAAAGCTGGAAAGGAAATTGGTTCGCATTTTTTGCTTGCAATGCAATGGCAACAGGACTGACACCTTGACTTTTTTCCTATATTATTATTATTATTGTTTTCCTCTCCTACGTGGTCAGCACTGCCCGGTTCCTAATGAGAAGAGGCCAGGGAAACCAGCTGAGCCTACCTCCCACTTCCCTTAATAAAAAGCTGCTGCTAGAGCAGGGTTCACAGAGCAAGTTTGCTTTGTTAGCCTAAGCCACACTCCCTCATGGTTTCATACTGCTGAGAATTAAAGAGATGAACATTCCCATGCTGTTAATCTGGTAACAACAAGTCAGGGGAGCTGCTGTAGTTTACAGAGAGCACAGCACAGCCACAGCTGGACAGATGTTTGGCTGCACGAGACACCTTAGTTAAACACCAGTCTTGGCACCAGCCTCATATTTTTCATTCTGGTGAATACAGCAAGCCCGAAAAGTTACATGGAGCAGCTGATCATTTTATTGCTGACACACCATGCTCTGGCATCTGGTGGCACGGGTTGCGAGCCAGCTGGAGCGATACTGGTTTGGATTTGGTGGCTTTTTTGAGAGCATCTCCAAAGGACTTTGTGCCTGGATGAAAGGGAAGTGGTTTCACCAGTAAGTAAATGTGCCTGTTTCGGAGGCCCAGCACAGTGGTGCAAATGGCTCCACAGCCATGGGGAGATGTGGAAATGGAAGAGAAAGAGGAGGGAAGGCAGGCTCAGCTCCTGAATTTTCCCTTCTGATTTGCCTGTGACTTCAGGAGAATTGTTTAACACTTCTGTGCCTCAGTTTCCCTGCTGTGAAATGCAGCGATCCTCTGCTACACCTCCAGCACGACACAAGGAGAAGCCCATGCTATTGAAGTCTCTCCTCAGCATTGTGTTACAGGCCACATAAAGAGATTTTCTCCTCCTTTCCTGGAGGGGTGGTCCTCACTATCCCATGGAAAGGGCTGGGGAGTCCCTTACCATATGCTGATGAGACCCAGTTAGTGCCTAGAGACCCTCTCTCTGCCCTGTTTGTCCAACGCTGCGGCACGTCCCAGCCCGTGGCTGCGACTCAGATAATCCCAGACACCAGAAATGGTTAATATTGATCAGCATCTGCGGCACTTTGCAGGACAGTAAAGCAAAGGCGGGCGGGAGCCCTGGGTGCTTTCTGCTCCCCGCGGGCGACCCAGGACTAACGGGCTCCTCGATGTCGTGCCAGACCAGGAGCTCAGAACTGGAAATTCCCCACAAAAGTGTTCAGAGAGGTACAGTAAGCAAACTGTGTCAGGATGGAAGGGGGGGAATATAATTAAAAACCCCATGGGTTTATTTTTTTATAATCTTTTCCTTGCCATAGATTTCTGCAGCTGCTGGCTGGTTTCACGCTCCCCGTCCCCCTCCTCCACGCTGCCCAGCTCTGCGGTGGCACCCGGCCCCAGCTCCACTCCACCTTTCTGTCCGTGCATCTAAATTGCAAACCCCTTCCCAAATCCAGGGACGTGAGGGATGTTACTGGCCATGGGTGCTCCGTGGGTTACCCGTGCTCACAGCCTCGGGTCACCCCCGGAACCAGGAGAGCCCTGAGCATCACTCCCCGCCCCGCTGCTCCCCCCAGCACTGGCTCGTCCCCCTCGCTGCCACGCAAGACTCTGCAGGCTTCTGCAGGTTTCGGGTCAGTTCCTGCGCGCTGGTCACTCCTGGGTACCTAAATAGCTCCATTAATTGTGCATGTGACTAAAAGATTGATGGATGAGAAAGGACAACTCTCCCCCCGCCCCAATTAGTACTTCATCAAACACAGGACATACCCCTCAGGATACTAAAATGGGCTTGGTCGGAGGAGGCTATCTGCATACCTCTGCGACAGGGAGGTAATGGAGTGAAATTATCAGTCAATATTTAAATACAGACAAGATCTAGGCTCTTTCTGAATTGCGAGTTGGCCTATTGTGGCGATGACGCCCCGCGCCCCGGATCCCTCATTTTTTATCGTGCTACATTACCCGCAGGGTTTTTGCATTCCCACACCACTTGACCTCTTGACTCTGTTATCTCCATCTTGGAACAAACAAGAAACATTTTATTCCCACCAGCAAACTGTCATTCACATCAGCGGCTTCTGCTGTAAGTCCTCGGCTCGTTTTTCTCCATCCTCTCGCCTGCCCCACTGGGAGCTCTGCCTTCCTGGGGTGGAAAATACAGGCAGAATAAATACGCTCTCTAAATGTTTTTGGACCACTTACTTCTCCTTAAAGTGGCGGGGCAGATTTATGGCATTTTTTTTTTTGCCCCCCTGCCTCCATCCCCAATGATTTATTCTTTTCTCTTCCTGGGTGTCTTTCAGTCACTCATAAAGATAAATAGAAGGGTCTCGCTGAACAAATCGCCTGGTAACAATCAGATCGGTCAGGGGTGGTAATTGCAGTTAAGATAACTCCCAAGGAACCTTCTTTGCTCTAGTGGCTTCCTCCGTGGTGGAGCTGTGGTTGGAGATACCAGCCCTAACTTCACCGAGAGAGCAAGTCTTTTAGTACTAGCTCCTTTCATCAGTCCCGTGTAATTCTGTGATTTACCGGTTCCCCTCTGATTTGAATAAATAACTGGGCACCTTAAGCCTGTTAAGCAACCCTGCAGGTGGGTTAGATTTGAATCTTGCAATGAGGATTTTGGAAAGATGTCAATGAACGTGATTGATTGACTCTGAAACAGCAGCAGCTGAGCTTTGCTAGGGTACGCGCAGCCACGGTGCGGGGTGAGGCGTTAAGCGGTTGCGGAGAACCTGGTTTTTGCTTGTGTTAGCGTGCACAGCTGCACGCACCCACGCTGCTGCCCTGCAAACAGACCAGCGCTGCGGGTCGGGACTTGAGCCAATTCCTAGGACAAGGCTCTGGACCGCGGCACCCGGCTGCTCTGGTCGGTAGCTTTTGGGTTTGCATCTCTTGGTACACGGAGTAGAGCCCAATTGTCCCTCCGTTAGGGTCTTGCTGTCGGATGGGTGGCACCAGGACCTCGGCACAGGCCATGCAAGAAGGAATTTTGTCAGTCTTCAGTCGGCTGCTGCAAAACTCCACTCCCTCCTGTCTGGGAGGGAGGACCACAGCCCTGGCCCACAGAGGGGACCTGCCCAAGTGCCCTTGGAGCAGCCTTTCAGGGGCAGGTAGCCTGTGTTATTTCGAGCTCTTCAATGCTCACCCTGCATGGTCTTAAACAACTTGCTGAATCTCAAACCCCGGAGCCCACTGCCCGCTCTTTGCGCAGTTTAGGATGAAATTAGTCCAGGCCCTCGAGCTGTTTCGAGGAAACACCGTGCGCCTGCCTGGTACCTGCGTACGTGGCTGCGACGTCCCTTGGGCGCTCGGGTGGAAAAGCACGGAGCTGCCCGAGACGGGGCGGGATGGCTGAGCGGAGCGGGCACAGAGCTACCACGTCCCTCCCGCCGCGTGTCCCTGCGACCCACCTCTGCACCTGCCCGTTGATGCGACGGGGACAACGGCACCAACGTCCTTGCTCCACAGGAGCGTGAGCCCGTTTCCCAGGTGTCCGTGAGGAGCACGGCTGCCGAGGGAAAGGGAACCACGTCGACGCCTGCAGATAAATGACTACATCCATTGTACGGACTCGGTAAAGCCCCCATTGAAATAAATGGCAAAACTCCCAGAGATTTCAAAGGGATCAGTCCTGAATGTTTGTAATTCTCTCCTAGACTTATCATATATCCTCAGCACTGTGTGCTATTTCCATAACAAGAGGTATGGCATTCCCTTACTTCCATGTTTGTTAAGTAACAAAGAGAGATTTCAACGCTTGTAGCCTTCCCAAATTTGTCAGGCACCAAACAGTCTCCCCCTGGCTCCATGTGAGCGTGTTCCCAAGCACAGCGCCTCGTTAGCGTCGTGATGGGACGTTGTTCCGATGCTATGAATATGCATCAGGGCTCCGGTTGGGGTTTTGTTGGCATACACAGTGACTTTGTCGTTTAATGGTCTCCAGGGCTGTTTTAATCAACATGCACATTTCGCGTGTCAGCTTATTTCACTTTGCTGGTTATTATTTTATTTACAAATATTGTGGTAATTGCTTGAATTTATTCTGTCCCATGCGCCTGTAACTTCCCCCTCTCCGCTCTGCGCCGTTCTCAAGCCAGGGTCTGTGGTTTCCCTTGCTTTGTCATGGGAAGGCATCAAATTTACCCTCCGCCAAGCTTCGCTTTGCTTCATTCCCCACTTCAAAACGTTGATCAAACTGGGGAGGGGGAAGGAAGGAGGGGTGTTTGCTCAAATGAGATTTACAACAGCGTGTGGAGTCTCAGGCACCGGGGTTCAAACGGTCTAGACAGATACGCAGTAGTGCCAAGGCCACCGGGGATGAGCCTCAGTTTTCTAGCAGGAGCTCTGAGCCTATCTCAGAGATAGAGGATTTATTGTATCTGCTCAGGGGGAGGACAGGAATCGGCCCGGAGCTGCGTAGGCTGACGAGATGTGCCGAGGGAGCTGCCGGGGAGATGCTCCCGAGGCCCCGGGAGAGAAGGCTGCTGAGAAAGCCCGAAGGAGAAAGGATTGATGAGATGCAGGTCAGGAGAGGTAGGCGATGCAAGGAGGAGAAGCCGGAGCCGCGCTGGCAGCGCTCGGGAAGCCGATGGAGGATCCAGCCAACAGAGCAGGAGCACCTGCCTGTGCGCGCGTGGGAGGAAGATGAATTCTGCAGCAACAATTTGGACAGGCTAAAGCAGAGAGTGGGGAGAAGAGTCTATAATGCTTCAAATACGCACTCGTCCCTCTGCATAAACACCCCCGTCACGTCCAGCGCTTCCCTGCGCGCTTGGGGGGAGTGGGAGGAGATATCTTTTCCGGTCCTAGAGCGAGCACTTTTCCTCCAAACACTCACCAGAGTTGGTGTTTCAAAGGAAAGGTGCCTGCCAGGAATTCAAAAATAAGTATTCAATCCGCGCTCATGTGCCTTGGCACGTTTCCCATCACAACTGCCAAGATGTCCAAACCTGAAATGAGCAGCACGGCATCTTTAATAATTCACCGACGGATGCTTTTAAAAAATGTGTGGTTTATATTCATGCCAGCGCTGCCCCTCCCTCCCCTCTTCCGCATCTCCCCTTCCTCTCCTTTTCTTGCAGGTGGTCTATTTAATTTCAATTTCAAGCTGTTGCCTCCCGCTTTGGTTCAGCAAAATGACGTGTCTTGACCTATTCATTTCATGTTTCCAAAATCTTTTACATTTCCTGCCTCCTCCACTCCCCCCCCTCCCCCGCCTTAAAAAGAAAAAAACAATTCCAACTCGCAAAACGAAGAATTTCCCCGCGTCTGTAGAAAATCTGGCCTCACTTATACCTGTAAAAACAGTTGTTTCCCTTACAGGAAATGGCTTGCTTCAGCACCTGAATTCTGTTTTGTTTTGGTTTTTTTCCTGGTGAGATTTTGATAAATCTCTGCCTGATTTCTGGCAGGAATGGGAAACTCCGTGAAGGCTGAGTTGGCTGTTTGGCCTCCCGGTGCAGAGGACTTCACTTTTCCCTATCAAAGCCTCAGGTCTTCCCAGTCAAGACTCCAGATAAGACAAGGGCTTTGCGGTGGGCAAAAAGCACGAGAGGAGCCGGTCCCTGTCCCCGAGAGCTTGCGGGGAGAGGTGACAGCCAGGCAGGGGGTGAGAGCAGGGTACGTTATTACCTGGGGACAAACGCTGGAGCAGAAAACAGGGTTTAGTCCTTCTGCCTTTAGGTACCCAACTGCAGCCCCTACATCAGGAATCTAGTGCAGGATTTATTTCCCCAAAGTTTGAGTTTCCATGTCTCAGCTGGTCACCCGTAGGTGTTTTTAGACGCATCGCACCTCAGTCTTTACTGAGGAGGGAACCTGGGGCTGAGGAAGGGGCTGAACCCAGGTCCCCAGCCCGAAGGGGAAAGCCAGGCTTCCCCTGGATGCTGGGCATGGCGCGGATGTTGCGGAGACGACAGTGAGGAGCAACACTTGCTGTTCTTTGGAGAAGCGAAGGTCTCTCCTTGGAGGAAAAGACACGGGTGGGACCACGGACCCCACTCTTTCTGAGGGACAGACACGGCCTGGCTCCACATACCTGAGTGTAGGAGGGTTTTGCCCTCTCTGCAGGGATTTCCAGCAGAAAAACACAGGGCAGGTCCTTGTGTGATGGCGAGATGATGCCAAATCCTCAGTAACCCTAACTGACTCTACTCCGTGGCAAACAGGGCTGTGTGGACGGACCGAATCCATGGTATGAACCAGTTTCCTTTCCTGCTGGGGCAGCATGAGCTTCTACTTTGAGTGCCTCCAGTTTGAAGATGTTGCCCTTCATCTTTTCCGTATATCCGTGCATGCGTCTGTGTGCGCGTTTGTGTTTACCTGGACATACGAAGCTGTTCAATTTGAGTTCGCCTCTTTAAACGTAAGGTGGGCTTTGTTTGATACGAGTCATACAGCAAATCCCCCCCCAGGTACCGCTTGCCAGCTGCCACCGCACCTCCAAACCCAGCCCAAACGCGACGTCCAGCCCCGCGGCCGCGCAGACCTTGTTCTCCGCGCGCGCTGCCGCGGCAGACCACACAGCTCCGGCGGAACGGCGCCCTGGGGAGCGGGAAGGAGGTGTTGAAGTCCCTCTATAAGCAGGGTTAAAGTTGCTATAGCTTTTCTGTGGTCTGCGGTGGCCGCGTTCGCGGTGATGCCGGGGGCTCGGGGCGAAGGAGAGCGGGCGTACGCTGTTAGGTAGCTTAACTTTTCATTTCCTGTGTGGTTTCGTATTAGGCATGGTATGCGCGAGTAGGTTTAATCGATGCACAAAGCAACGTTTTATGTACGTGCTGGACTTCCAGAAATAACTAGCGGTAAGATAGACACATCAGCGAAGGATTTTCAAAGTCACCAGAGAGCCTGGCTGCCAGAAGCGAGACGTTTTAATGTTTGGTGTTCAGAAACCTCCTTTAGGTTTCCCTGCTTTGGATGAAACACGGAAGATTAATAATTTGATTAAAACCCAAATCTTCCTATTCAAAACAGGCTTGTGTTCTGAAAGAATAAAATTTACAAGGCTGAAAAAGCAAACCAAGTGCTACCGTAGGCGCTCGGGCTTACGGCATACCAGAAAGATGTTCCAGGAGGGACTTCTCCTGGCTCCCTCGCTTCTCCCCATCATCCCCCGCGTTTATGAGGTGCTCGGCTCCGTGATGCTCGCCTCCTGCTCCGCGACATGACAGGGCTCTGAGAGCCTTTCTCCTGGCTGCCAATTTTTCTTCAGCTTTGCAGCCATGTTAATAAATGGGAGTGTTTGAAGCTCATAGCAGTGTGAGAACAGCGTAGCAGGGCCAGCAAAATGATTTCTTTGAGAAGAAGGAGGCATTTTCTTTTTCAGGCATGTGTTCCCTGCGTGCTCAAAGGGGCTTTTGAGCCAGGATGCAAAACTGCCACAGAAAGGAGCAGGGAGCAGGAGAGACACAGAGTGAAACAGAGCGTGACTCAGCTGAAGTCATTTCGCTTTGGGGAAGAGATGACAACCGTCTTCTTGGCTGCTAGAGACAGAGGGAAGCAGGAGGTAGTTTCTTCCTTTCTTCTCCAGCTGTGAAGGGGAGAATTTAAACTGGAAACCCATTCCCGCTCCATCACCACCACTACATGCTAAAGGATGAACTTAGGACTCAATAATTGCATCTATACTAAATTATATCCATAAATAAAATGGAACAAGGCTCATCCTGCATCCCGGAGGGTGCCGGCATAGCTCAGCTTATTTCATACAACTCATCCACGCTGCTGCTTGTGAGCAATCCCTGGCATCTACTGATGTCCACCTCGTGCCTGGACATCTCCCTGGAGATCATAGAATCATAGAATCATAGTATTGTTCTGGTTGGAAGAGACCTCCAAGATCATCGGGTCCAACCATTAACCTATCACTACCAAGCCCCCACTAAATCGTATCCCTTAGGGCCTCATCTAAACGCCTTTTGAATCCCTCCAGGGATGGTGACTCCACCACCTCCCTGGGCAGCCTGTTCCAATGCCCGACAACCCTTTCGGTGAAGAAATTTTTACGAATGTCCAATCTGAACCTCCCCTGGTGCAACTTGAGGCCATTTCGTCTTGTTCTGTCGTCTGTTACTAGGGAGAAGAGTCCGACCCCCATCTCTCTACAACCTCCTTTCAGGGAGGTGCAGAGAGCGAGAAGGTCTCCCCTCAGCCTCCTTTTCTCCAGGCCAAACCCCCCCAGTTCCCTCAGCCGCTCCTCATAGGACTTGTGTTCCAGACCCTTCACCAGCCTCGTTGCCCGTCTCTGGACACGCTCCAGCCCCTCAGTGTCTGTCTTGGAGTGAGGGGCCCAGAACTGACCCCAGCACTCGAGGTGTGGCCTCACCAGGGCCAAGTACAGGGGGACAGATGGTTTGTTGGCACAGGCCAACACCCTGCTAGGGCACGTGCATGCAGTGAGATAGGGAGGACCATCATGGGTCACTGGCCCTATTTATTTTCTTGATATAGCTGTAACTGAGAAGACCAGTTCACCATGGCCTTCCCCTCAAATCGGAGTACACTCCATTGCTCACGTTTGTGTGGTTAGTGGGAAGCACAGGAGGCTGAGTTAAAGTGTGCAGGACAGAAAATTCAAGCACTAATGAAAAAAATATGGAGCTTTCTGCTCAAAAACTGCTTCAGCATCCAGAACTTTGGCCAAATATGTAAATCAAGGGTACGTTTAGCCTCGCCCTAGGGCTGGGATGGGAAAACTGGCACACAAAGGAGAGAGAGAGGTTTTCCTCAACCAGACTAGGTGCCTGGAAGTCATTGACTCTGCGGGGTGTTGAAGCCAGCACAGAGGCCTCCCTTTAGGTACCCCGTTTGGTCAGCCCGTGAGCGGGTATACCTGAGGCAGTTAGGTCATGGCTGCGAGTGAAGCACGAGGCGTACTGCTGTATAAAATAGTGTGGTTGGGCTTAGCTTCTGCAGGGAGCAGTGGTTTGCTTTAAGGTTGGCATTTGAACCCTTGTACTGAGTTACGACTCCAAGGTCTTGCCGTGGTCCATCGGTGGAAGGCAACGCGAGGACAGTGATCGCAGCCCTTCGGGTTAGACTAAGGTCTCTCAGTGTAGCTGTAGGATGATGCCAGGAGTAACGGAAGTTTCCTCCCCGTGGGTCTCTGTGTGTTGGTGTAATACTGATGCTCCTGACCACGTGGGCTACAACTGCGACTGCCAGGCATGGAAAAGGACTCAACGGAATTGTGCTGGTGGTTTTCCAGGGTAATGCATCTCCTAGGGGCAGGGATGCTTTTTGATGCAATTACATCACACTGAAACCATAGTTTTGGGTGTTGGAAAAAACCCTAACTGGTGCTTTAGCCACTAAACCTCATTCTTTCTTCTTGGCTACCGAATAGTGTGAAATTCTCTGAAATCCCATTAAAATAAAAAGCATGGATTTTATTGGTGTAATATGACAAGTTGTGTGACTCAGTATTTCCCCTCAAATCATCCATCCTTCCCCCATAGAAACCAAGAAATGGATCCATCTTCTTATTCATTAGCCTTAAACACGGCTGTGGCAAAACCAAACACATATGCTACATGGGTGCTTCTGCAGTTAGCTTGACTTACGGTAGACATAACATCTTAATTAAGGTCCATTCTTGATGCATTTTCCCTCCATCTGCTAGGCAGAAATCACTGTGAAGCCTGCAGGATTTTATTCTCTGTCAAGCAGAGGGTCCTGCCACAAAACAAGCTTTTGAGAAGTCCTTACTCAGTATGAGTCACAGACTTAAGGAAGTGTTGTCTAGACAAGACCCCAGGTTTTTAAGCCACAGCTATGAGTGGGAGAAGTGAGAGAAGCCAAGCGGTGTCAGCAGGAGGGACGGACTGCAAAGCTACGGGGTGTCTGTATGCGTTGGATTGCCCTGGTGCTCACGTGGCATTTCCTTCAAGAGGAAAACTCACGCTCTGCCGGGAGGTAACACGTTCTCGTATGTGCTGGATGATAAGAAGGGTGCAGGCTCTCAGTCCATGATGTTCACGAAATAGCTGGAGCGGCTGGTGGCGGTGGTTTTTGATCGACGCGGTGTGGTACTTCAGTCCTTGGTGTAATCCATCCCTGTCTCGCATATTCCCAGACACGCTCCGGGCGGCACCAGCACTGCCTGTGGATGTGTGTTTGCTTTGGCACGATGGTACAAGGCATCCAGGGCTTTCCAGTTCACACTCTAAGCCTGAAATTGGGCCCAGAAGCCCATGCACAATCCGTGCAGGTTAAGGAGCAGTGGGGCTATTAGCCTGTAGAGACAATGTCTTTTTAATAATAATTTAAAAATAAACCCAAAACTTTTCAGTATACAGAGCCAATGAATTGAGTTTTACATCATCTCATCTTCTGGCTTCAGAGTAGGGGTCAATGAAGGAAAACGACTATCAGTATTTGGATGATGAAGAGTAGGAAAAGCTCAACTCTGATATTTATGGGGTTGCTGGCTCACAGGAGAGAAGGGTCATGGCTGTGTCTACCCACGGAAGTGACTAATAAAGGGAACAGCTGAACTGGGTCAGAAAATAGCTTACCATTTGCAAAGGATGGGCTAAACAAGGCCTGCTTGGCAACAAAGAAAGGCTAGACTGCCTTTGGACTACTTATACCATTCCTCCTTCAGCAGCATGTATTTGCTGATGTTTAAAGGCGGTTAAATACCGGATAACAGGATCATGGAGCTGAGTCTGTGTCGATAATTCAGGTTTGGGACTAAATTTTCAGCACCTTTTGAATTTCAGATAGCTTTTCAGAGGAGCCTGGACAGAGGGAAATCTTTCTAGTGTGCACAGTGCAAAAAAAAAAAAGCTTTGAAGTCCCAGCTGGTGTTTCCTGCTCCTAAACTGCCCAGTTTTGGTGGAGGAATGGATTTTCTTTCATAAACTCCCAATTGTAGTCAACTGAATGGAATTCTGTGATTTTACTTGGCCGAGTTTCCAAGCCAAGTCAACCGCTTTGTTCTGAGGAGCTGGAAAACTACTTGATCGAGCTAAGAATTGCCTTCTAGGTGTCGTCTCGCTGCAGAGAATCCTTTTTCCTTCTGCGTAGGAGCAGACAGATGTATTTCTGGGTTAACAAAAAATCATTTGAGACTTAGGCACAGTTACAAAAAAATGTCTGTAAAGCAATGATATCTCCCGAGCCAAGGACCTTTTTGCTGCCAGATGCCTGCTATTTTGAAAATCTTTGAAGTTTTCGGAGAGCGATCCACTAGGATATCTTTCAATATGAATGATTTGGTGCTGTAGGGATATTGTAAAGTAGTACATGGTGTGGAGAAGTAATTACATGTGTCTTAAAGTGAGTCCCTTAACTGTTTCAAGGTTAAAGAGTCCACCGTGGTCATCTAACTTTATTCAGATTTATATTCTTGTGAAATTCATCTGACTTTCATTATTTTGTATATTACTCTTAAAAAGGGAATATATTGTCCTTCCGGTCCTCCCCCCATCCATCAATCTGATCTAATTTAATCTAATCTAGCCTACACTAAACTAATGAAGACAGACAACCCTTCAGAGCCAAACACAAGTAATTCATCCACAGCTGAAATGAATTTTTTTTTTTAATTCGGAATTTCCCTGTTGAGTTGGACGAGGCCTAAATTTTTGCCATAACTTTAGTAGAGCAGGCTATCATCTAGTCCAATGTATGGCACAAATACGTGAGTGTAAATAGAAAACGTGGTGCTACTTCTTGCAAGTTAATTAATGAAAAAGCAAAATATTCCAAAATTTAATGCCAATTTCTGCCTTTAACTCTGGCTCTCTTCAGGCATTCATCACTAATGTTAGATGTCTTAAGAGGAAACTCTCAAAAGATAATTTGGATTCAATTTTTTCATTCTGCTGCTTAGTATTATTACAGAAGATCTGTCGCCTATGAGAGAAATACCCTTTCCCGTGCACTTTTCCTTCCAAGGGCTCGCTCGGCACCCGCGGGGCTGGATGCACAAAGTGCTGTAACGGAGCCGCAGAGGGAAGAACGTGCAGGTCTCGGGGCTTGTCTAGCACGGGAGGAGGCAGTTTAATATTCTGTGCAGAAGCCGTTATTTCCAGTTCAGAAAATAATTTTCAGGTTGTCTCATGTCATTTTGGAAAAGGTTTAAGCGAAAGGTTGAAGTGAAAGGTTTAAGCTAAAGTACACGACACATGTCCCCAGGCCACCGTGCTGTTTCGTTGGCTCGCTCGTGTAGGTGTAAATCTAATGGTGTGACGCGTAAACCTGAGCTGGAAAGACAATCAAGGCCCCGGTTAACGAGGAAAGGGAACCCTCCACGTGGAAGAGAAGACAGACAAGGTTAACTCACCAGGGCTTGCTTGAGCAGGTATAAATCCTCAGAAGTCCTATCAAGGTGGACAACCATTTCTGGAGGATCCCTCCCTGGACCAGAAAAGTAACTTGGGTTGACTGCTCCCCTGACCCAGTGTCGTGGTTTAACCCCAGCCGGTGCCTGAACACCCTGCAGCCGCTCACTCACTCCCCCCCTCCCCGCTGGGGTGGGGAGGAGAATCGGGGAGAAAGGAAAACTCACGGGTTGAGATAAAAACAGTTCACCAGGACAGCAAAGGAAAAATATAAAAATACGTTAATGATAATAATAATAATATATATATAAGCATAATGGAATATATAAAACAAACGATGCACAATTTCTCACCACCCGACGACCGATACAGCCCGTCCCGAGCAGCAGGCAG
Organism: Phoenicopterus ruber ruber; assembly: GCA_009819775.1. Classification (NCBI taxonomy): domain Eukaryota; kingdom Metazoa; phylum Chordata; class Aves; order Phoenicopteriformes; family Phoenicopteridae; genus Phoenicopterus; species Phoenicopterus ruber. The sequence goes on from CM020232.1 coordinate 3,284,536, forward strand.
GGAGCAGGGGTATCCCCCCCAGCTATCCCAGAACAGCCAGTTCCAGAGAGAGCAGGCGAGGGAACCAACAGCCGAATGAATGGAAAACAAAAAGGAAAAATAGGGAAACAAAAAGCAACCCGAAGGGAAGCTTAAGGATTAGTTAAGGGTCTAAAAGCCTAGTGGCCCACGGGCCAACCCCCGCTTATCCCGGCCATGCCGTCTCTGGTATGGAACACTCTCCTTGGCCAGTTTGGATCAACTATTCTGGCTCTGCCCCTCCCGAGCTTCTGCACCTGCACATCAGCAAAACCTGGGAAACTGCAGAATGTCCTTGGTCGTTGAGCAGCACCCAACCCCATCAGTGTGCTGTCACCGTTCCTCACACGCTAAATCCCAACCATGGGAGCTGCTGGAGACAAAACCAGCTCCGTCCCAGCCTGAACCAGGACACCCAGGTACCCCATTACCCTAAAACAGGTGGGACTGGGGTTTAGCCTGTGTTCACACCAGCAAACCCATTCGCGCTTGTCTCCCAGTTCAACCAGGGGAGGAATGAAGGCGCGAGAAAGGGACCCGGGAGATGGGCGTGGGTGAGATTTTTGTTACTCATTTTCCAGCCATCGGTGGAAGGAGGTCTTGCTTTAGGGTAGGCCTATATGTACAGAATAATAATGGAATGCTCTGTGTATGTGTATGTTATCTTTGCACAAGGGTATCGTTGCACGGCGCGGTCTTTGTCAGGGTACTCTGCCCCGTCCATGCCTTATCCCACGCGCTCGGGCGGTGCTGAAGGGGAGCAGAAAAGCACCCTGCGCTGTTGCACGGGTGCAAAAATGCATGCTGGACTTGCATACCTTGGGGTAAATCTACCAAATTTACAGGAGCTGTCCCAGATTTGTCTGAATGGAGTAGGGTTTGCAGTCCCCTCCTGTGTGTTTAGTGGGAAACCTCCCCGTGGAAGGTGAGAGATGAGGGATGGGAGAAAAACCCCATGGCTTTAGATCTCCAAGGAAAAGCCTGCGAGTGCTGCCTATGTTGTGAACCCTGTGAACTCCAAAATGAGTTCAGAGAGTTTCATGAACCCTCGAACTCCGGCGGGCTTTGCCGTGCCTGGTGGAAAGCCCTCGGTTTCTTGTCATCCCCTTTTTGTTACTTCTGCTCTCCTTTATTAGCAGGGAAGCACAGCTGTACAATCTCGCCCATCTCGGCGTAATTGCGTTAGACACTTGGAGGCCGTCGCATTGCCATTCAAGCTGGTATATAATGAATTTACTTGACATGCAGAGGTCCTTATGTCACAAAAGGTTTTCTCATTATATCTGAGCTTTTACTTGTTTATGAAGAGTCTCCAAACCCTCACCCTCTCCGCGCTCACACAGTGGGAGAAGTGCCGCGGGAAGCTGCCTTTTAGTGCAATATTCATCAGAAAAGGCCCACCTGGCTGTAACTTTTAGCGGGATTTATTTGCAGCTTGCAGGGGAAGATCTGGCTGTAAATGCCTGCTATGAAGAGTCAGCATTGGGGGACAACACGGGCAGGGGTGATTGTTTATATCTGGCAACGTAATGTTCTCCAGGTTGGGACCCCTGGGGATTTCTCTCTGTCCCAGTAAGATTAAACAGTATTAAACAGCAGGTGCACCCTTGTCCTCACTGAAGGTAGCAGTTGGTCCCATGAACTGGTCTTGCCAAGTCCTGTAACATGGTTAGGCACATGCGGTGGAACATTCCTGCTCGGTCCGTTCTGGGTCCTGGACCTGAGCGGTTCATCACACGGCACAGGCTGCAAATGCCTCCTCGGTGTGCAATAAACGCTGCCTCGAGCCTTCATCCCTCAGCAAGGTGGGAACGGGGAGCTGATATCATGGCAAGAGGCAAAGTTGTGCAAAACCCCACGGGAAAGCCACAGAAAGGATGCAATTATGCAATTCCCCATGTGCTTTGGCCCCTTACCCTCGGGAATATGCAGGACTGTACCCTCCGGAGTCTGCACCAGAGAGCTGCAGTGCCGGGGGCGGATGGGGCCCCCATAAGAGCCTGCCCCCTCCCAAAGAGCTGTCGGCGCGTGGGGCTGCCATTGCGAGGGGGTAACTGCAGGCTCTGGCCCCGTAAAACCAGTCCCCCAAACCCTCCTCTCTGCAGAAAGGCTCGGCAAGGGTTTCGCAGCCCCCTTCGGCGCCAGGTCCGTCTGCCCAGCCTCGGCGGGGAAAGCCCCGGTCCCTCCTGGTTACCCCGTGTCTGAGGCTGAGCCAGGGTCGCCGCAGCACCTCACGAATAATTCCTGCCTTTTGTCCGTGGGCTTTCTGGGAGTGATGTGATATTGTTGCTTCTCTGCGATGCTGGGGGCTCCGGCCGGCTCCTCTCTCCAGCAAGGGCCGGGGTGGGAGCAATGTCTCACATGAATGAGATAAGAGAAGACAAAGCAAATGGGGAAGAAAGGAAGCTTGTAGCTTTTCAAGTTCAATGAGGCTTACCAGGCTTTCGGGGGCCTCTTCAAATCAGAGGCCGAGTTAAAAGAACATGCAGAATTGAAAGCCTGTCCTTTTCCAGGCCCTCTGCCGGCTTTGAAAATCCTCCCAATTCATGTTTACTCTTGTTTCTCTCCCCTCCTCCTCTCCGTCCTACCTTCCCCACGCGGATACGCACTCAACCCTTCTCCCCGTGCGCAATCGTCCCCCCCAAAATCTGTTCAAAGCGGCCCTGGTCCGGCGATGCCCGGCCGCGGGAGCAGGTGGGGTGGCTGTTTCCATGCCCCCGGATCCTGAATGCGAGATGTATGCAAATGGCAGGGAATGGTGGGCAACATCAGAAAAGGATACAATGGAGCCCCTTAATCCCTCGTTGCCCAGAGCTGTCTCTCACCCCAGTGAAACACAGCATCGGAATGGGCTATAAACAGTTCCTCTCGCATAGCAAACATTAAAGTGTTTCTTTCGCTGGCAGACACATACTTTGGAAAGTTGCTGAGATGGGGAGCACAAAGGCTGGGGGCTTTCATCGCGGGAATTACAGTATGAGCCACCACTTTCTGGGAGGAATCAAGGGCTGCAAGCGGGGGGACCTGGACGGACGGGAAGGGATGCAGCCTCCGTTTATGCCTCTTTGGAAAATGGTACCATGACTTTACTTGCAAAAGGACGTCAACGCACCTGAGACACTTTCATAGCTAAGGGCCCTGGAGTAAGTGACGTTACGTGCTGTAAAACTGGCTTGGATGGGATCAAGGTCTGGCCATTCAAAGGAGAGGGTGCAACAGGCTGCCCAGCCATGGGGACTTGGAGGACTGGCCGCATGTCCCAGCTCACTCTCGCCTCCTGGGCAGGCACAAGGCTTTATTGTTAATGACGACAGTCCTTTGCAAGTCTCTGATGATGGGGCCTCAAAGGCAGGTAGGTAGGTGCAAACGACCTTTGCCCATCTGCTGGTGGAGTGTCTTCTTCTCCTGCCCGGCCCGTACTCCTGGGCAGGAGGCAGACAGCTCCTGTCCAGCCCAGCTCAGTCCGGTTGGGAACTCTGACCATGGATTTCTGATGAAGGGCAGTTGAAGACATGTACGAATAGAGATTGTCCGCGTACGTGATGAGAACATCGTCTGGGTGGGTGACTTTTTAGGCTATTGCAACCTGACCTGGAGGTTGAGCCTGATCTGTTTTGCCCCTCCTGAGCCCCTGATAGGGATTGGGAAGGCTGTCGAGGTGTTAACTGTCAGCTGCTTGTACCTCTCGGGCTCCACACCACTCCTGCGGTCCTGGGCATAGATCTATAACTACCACCTTCTGTCCTCAACCAGCCTCGCAAAAAGAAGGAAGAAATGTCTAAACCCACGTCCGACAGCCTGCCCGCTGCCACCCAGCTGGGTGTGAGACACGCTGCGAAATACTCTTGCAGGTTTTCCGTGCTCTGCTGCGCACAGGGGGCAGCGGGGATGTCCCGTATTGACACAAACCTCGGCGCTGAAAGGAGCAAAGGGAGCGCCAAGCTCCAGGCCCAAGCCCAGCTGGTTAGTACTGCCTTGAGAAGGATATATGATTTTTGCTGCATACCTGGCAGGGACCCCAAATAGAAAAGAGCTGCCACTTCTTTTAAGAGTTGCCACTATTTCTTTTATTTTTCCAAACAGGGCTGTAAAACTGTCTGTCGAGCGTTGCGCCTCCAAAGCCCTTGCTGAATGACGGGGAAAATTTGCATGCCAACTAATGGCACTTTCTAGGACATTGTCGACAGAGTCAGCAACCGCAGAGTTTCTCTCCCTTCCCAGCCATGCAAATGAGCTGAAGGGGTTGATGAAGGCGCAGGGGTGGGGGAAGAGCGATGTGACAATCACGGCGAGTCACCAAAGCGGAGGGAGCGGAGCAGCCCCGTACTTGAATGCGGCAGAGCTCTGTCTCATTTGCCGCCGCGTTGTGTAGCCCCATTGAGCGCGGGGAGGTTTCTGCAGCTCGGTAACACAGAGGTGGATTGTGCCTCGTGGTCTCAGTTGTCAGTGATCAGCAGGGAGATGACAGATCCGGACCAGCTCCTCAGCTGACATGAGTTGCAAAAGTGTCACTGACCTTGTGTGGCCCTTTGTCACTATTGTCTCAGCTGCTCTGAAAAGAAACCCTTGGTCTTGTTCTTCTCCTCCGGGCTGGGAAAGTGATTATTATTATGTCCTGGCCTTTGGTTGATGAAAATATGTGCAGCTTTTGTCACACATTTCTCCATCCCGAGTGCATTTCCCCCCCCCTCCATTTGCTATTCACACTTTGTGTGAATCTGGTGTTCATTAAACTGGCAGAGACTGGGGGGAGAGTGCAGGCAGGGAGCCAGGTACACCTCGGCCCTGCCCGGCAGACCCCCGCCTCGCTCCCCGTGGGGCTCTGCCGATGCACCCCACATCTGACCCGCAGCCCAGTCCTGGCCCCCCCGGCCGTGGGCCAGCGCCGCGTGCTCCCCCCGCAGCCCTCCCTGCACCTCCCCCGGCCTCTCCGGGGCAGCCCTTCGAGCCCGGCTAAATGCTGGGGAGGGGGTTTATAGGGGGACAAACGTGGGGAAGGGATGAGGAAGGTCACCAAGCCCATTCCCATGAGATGCTGAATCCCTGCCTCGAGGCAGGGCAGGGCGGAAGGGAAGGGAAGGGAAGGGAAGGGAAGGGAAGGGAAGGGAAGGGAAGGGAAGGGAAGGGAAGGGAAGGGAAGGGAAGGGAAGGGAAGGGAAGGGAAGGGAAGGGAAGGGAAGGGAAGGGAAGGGAAGGGAAGGGAAGGGAAGGGAAGGGAGGGGAAGGGAAGGGAAGGGAGAGGGAAGGGAGAGGGAAAGGAAGGGAAGGGAAGGGAGAGGGAAGGGAGAGGGAAAGGAGAGGGAAGGGAGAGGGAAGGGAGAGGGAAAGGAGAGGCAAGGGAGAGGGAAAGGAGAGGGAAGGGAGAGGGAAAGGAGAGGGAAGGGAGAGGGAAAGGAGAGGGAAGGGAGAGGGAGAGGGAAGGGAAGGGAAGGGAAGGGAAGGGAAGGGAAGGGAAGGGAAGGGAAGGGAAGGGAAGGGAAGGGAAGGGAAGGGAAGGGAAGGGAAGGGAAGGGAAGGGAGAGGGAAGGGAGAGGGAAGGGAGAGGGAAGGGAGAGGAGCTGTGTATTTATATCCACATAGATGTACTGAATATCTATGGGAGACCATACTGCCTGGTTCGCTCTGCTGTTTCTCTTTAGCCTTGCACCATCCATTAGCCTTCGTCCCACTCCAAAGTGAGTATGAAAGATGGTTTCAACTCTTGCCCTCCTGATTCTGCAGCGCCTTACGCCTGCCCTGCATTGCCTTCGCCGTGGTGCCACTCGCTGCCCAGGACACAGGCCAGTGCTGGTCCCGGGGGGGTTAGACCTGCGAGTGCCCAGGCATTGGTGGAATTCCCTGCGTGCACTGCCATGTGTCAGCAGGGCAGGAGCTACCTGCCTGTGCAGGGTATTGCAAAATCAATAGCACGTACCAGGAGTGTTACCAGGCCTGTCCCCAGCTGCATGACTTTTTAGCATCACTCTGGAGTTAGCAATAATGCAAAGGAACCCAGATGAAAAATCCCCCCTGGTGCAGACAGCATTTCTAAGCTGACAGAGGTCGGAGGCATTGCTCCGAGGGGACTGTGCTGCCGTGTTTGTGTCTTCACCTGCCTATGTTCAACAAGCCTGGAAAATGGTTAGCGAGGCTCCTGCTCTCCCAAGTCCCGCTGAGCCACAGAGCAGAGATGTGATGTTCCAGTAAACTGGAAAGATGTAGTTTCTATTCCTTTTTTTGATCAAATGTATAGGGTGAGTCTTTAAAATGATGATTTCAATATAGGTGATGCCATGAAGGAGGCAGTAGAACTGGGTTTACATGCCTTAAGAAATAAGGGCTGTACTGCCATGTAAGCCTGGATATGATGCATTCAGCTGGAACAGTGTAAATTGGGCTGTGGATGGATCGCTGTTTAATTACCTGTTTGAGCTGCAATTCAGCCAGTGCTGCCTGCTTAACACTCTTGCTGAACAAAATGTTAGCGCAAACTTTAAGGGCCACAAAACTCCCTGGAAAAGCAGTTTTCCTAAGGGGACCGGTATACAAAATGCTCTAGATTGTGTTTGCATTGAATGGAACTAGTGAGAGCCCGCAGGCACATCGTCAATTAGACAAGGAGGGCCCCTCATTAAGAAGATGAAGTCGATGTTGTGGACTTTAACGGCCGAACGATGCCGATGGAGGCAGAGAGGCGATGTGGGAAGCATCAGGATCCGGCTGTACGGAGGACAGGCACGCAGCTGAAGCCATCCCCAGTACTGCCGGCAGATAATGGCCATTCCATACCGCCCAGTTCTTTTGGGCTGTAAAGCTGATGGGCTGAATCAAACCATGGTAACAGCATCGATTTTAACAGAGGTGAATTAAGAGATGCATTTGGCTCGGCAGTTGCTCGTTTTACTCTTCATCTAATAAAGCAAGATGAAGTCCCCTGCCTGGTGTCACTCGAGTGGCAGCCAGCAGCGGGGACGGCGTGTAGGAGGGATGCGTAAGGTTCGAGATGCACAGCCTTAGACAGGAGCGGGTGAGAGGGAAGAAGCTCAACAAAACCAGCCTGACAGTAACAGCATGTTCAGAACAAATCTTTTCAGCGATGGATTTTGGCAATGCTCAGAACGGTAGCTCAGGACGGCGGGGCAGATGTAGCTAGCATGTAATGAAAAGCCGTGGAATGGAGCTGTGGTTGGATGAATCTCTGGAAGCCAGCGTTGCCCAAATCCAGCCCACGGACTCTGCTCCATGTCCCTGATCCATTGCCGTGTCCCTGAGCTGCCACGGCGGCTGCTGTGGCTCAGCCTGCTCGTCCCCCTGCATCCCACCAGCCAGTTTCAGCCATACGTAACCGAGGAGCAGTGGTCTCGGAGGTGACGGGTCACAATACTGCAACAGGAGGCTGAGCAGGGGCAGGGGGTCGGGCAGACCCCCGGGGAGGCTGCGGGGTGAGCCCAGCCCTCAGCAGACACGCGGGAAGACCATGCCGTGGTCCTTTAAGTGAGGAGCAATTGCCATGCTCGAAGTTACTTATTGCTAGGACTGAAGCCAGTGTTCGAAATAAATCTTGGTGGTTTTAGCAGTTTTGCTAATGCTTGTGGAAGAAATAGACTTTAGTGCAGTTACTCCTGATTTATGCAAAGTGGGAGAAGGATTAGATGAAAATCTCAAAAGCAAGTGTCAGTGTCCTTCAAAAAGCTCTTAAATGGGGTCAGGGAAAGCAATTTAGGTGGAAGCAAAGGGCTAAATATGAATCCTTTGGAGAAAATCCTCCTATGAGACTTTTCGTGTGAGACATTTAGGATCCGCTGTACCACCACCTATCAGCTGTCAACTGTAAAAGGGTTGAGCCCTTTAACCGCTTCATGTGACAGTCTTAGTCCTGAACAACTAGTCTACAGATCAAAAAAAATGTCAAATTAAGTCATATGTCATTTATAAAATGATTCTCAGCCTCTGGCAGTGAGTTGGTGTTCTTTAAATAAATACAGTTGTGTAAGAGAGATCTCGTGAGTGAGGTGGCCCTAAAGCCTGGCCCCCCTCTGCGCCGGGGTGGCATCGTGGCGGCGGCTGTGGTGTGTTTGTCGAAGTGGATTTGCTTTAGATAGATTTCAGATTTTACCTTCACCGGGGCAGGAATTAGGCAGGCGATGGGGAGCAGCACCTTCCCTTTGGTGTGGCTTTGTTTGAAGGTTGTGGACGACAGCTCGGCTGTGTGAATCCAGCTGTCTCATAGCAGATGTCTTCGATCTGTAGCTCATGTATGCTCATCCAGAGGTTAAAGACAAGATCAACTTCTCTAAGAGCAAGGAGCGAAACGTGTCCTTTTCCTCCCTAAATTCTTCTGCGTTGCTCTGGTGGTTGTTGTTATCACTAACTGCAGCCAGGCCATCCTCAGGAGACTTCGCTGTAACAGAGACCGTCCTCTTTTCTTTCCTTGGGGGGTATTAAAAAGCCACAGGGAATTTTCAGGTAAACCTGAGAATGGGCATTTTCCTCAGAAACGGACCAGAAGATGAAATGATGCCAGTGCACCATCACTGGGATGGGTGAACGCGGCACTTCTTTAAAGCTGCAGAGGTAAAACCACCAGCAAAGATCAGACCAATCTGTGACCACAGCTCTTAATTTACACAAAAGTTCAAGTTTCTTTTCTCACAGTGTAGAGACAGATTTTGCTCCACTGCTACAGTGAAAATCTGACCATAACCTTAGTGAAGTTCAGAAAAGGGGTTGTTAAGTGTGAATGACTTTTAGAAGATGATTTGAACTTGTTCGGGTATCTTGGGTCATGGAATTTGGATGAAAACTGTTTGTTTCTGAGCTATCAGGGTTCCTGGTTTCTGTCAGAGCCTGGGAACAGCATTGGCGGGGGGATTTCCCTCCTTCCACATCCTCCGGCCCTCCCTCCGCAGATCGGGTGGTTGCAGCGAAGGCTGATGGTCATTGCAGACAATCCTGAGCACGTTACTCCCGTTCACTGCCAACTGTTGACGGGTCAAGTGAGTCTTGGCCTGGCACCTGCTGGAAAATGTCCCTGCTTTACCAGTACCCGCGATTTCCACAGGCTTTTTCAGCAGTCTTATCAGAAAGGGCAGTGAATAAACAACCTGGCTGAACTGGATTCTTTCTTCACCCCAAGAGAGAGCTCTATGGATGAAGGTTGAAGCCAAGAGATGCCCTGGGAGAAGCTTGCATTCAGCTGCCCGTAGTGCTCTGGTTCTGTGAATAACAGGGGTTGTTTCATTTCCAGGACTGTTGGTCTTTGCACTTAATATGCCATTTTTTACAAGGGCTATAATGATGAGGAGAGCCAGAGATGCTGAGGAACAGGCAGGTCATTCCTTGCAAGCGCCAGATGATATACAGCATACTATTAGCAGGGCGATACACTTCTTTCAGAAACCGAGCAAGGTTTCTTATGTAACCCACGGGTTTGATCTCCACCAGGCTAGCTCTTTCTTCATGTTTGTCAGTTCCAGTGAAGCAGAAGTATTTCTGCTTCCTTGTCTGCAATAAATCCAGAGAGGGCTTGTGCTGGCTGTAAGGCTAAAACTGGAAGATGCTCCTCCCATGACATTGAAAGCAGCTGAAAAGAGGGATGTGAGCAGATTGCCAGGCAATCAAACAGCCCCAAGGTAATCTGTGCTGGGGGATTTTCTTTGGTCTCTTGCTGGTGCCCATCTTCTTTTTCTTCTCATAGCGTCAGTACTTTCTGCCAGATGGCTATTATTTTTTACAGGTCTACAGACAATTATACCTGTCAAGGGCATGCCAGAGTAGTTAGCATTTATGGTGTTAAGGAGATTACCTTCGAAATGTTAATAGCAGACACAGACGTGGTAACTTTCCTACTCAAGATCCTTATTAGATCACCGCTTCGCAGTGCTGCGTGGATGCTACGAGGTTCGCAGATGTACAACGCGATCACTCTTCGGTACAGGAAACACGCGTGTACACACCACACGCGGAGCTGACGCTCACACGCTTTGTCACTGCGTGTAACCACAACAGGGGCTTCCACCATTCACACACGGCAAAGCTCTGCAAGGGTCAAGCCCAGAGACATTTGCTTTCATGTGATTCTCTGAGCTGGGTCACATCTGCAGGTACCAAGGAGTTGCTGTGTGTTTCCTGGGCATGTAGGTGGTGGGGGACATTTATGAGCCAAAATCGATCTGGGGATCCACCAGGTTTGTAGTTTCTGCAGCTGCTTGATTGTGTTTTCAAAGGCCAGGGGGTTTGGTCGGTTGTCAGAAGCTTGGGAAGGGCAGCACCATGCGGAGGGTTGGACATGGGGTGGTGTGAGACCACCAGCTTATGCCTCCAGTGCTGCTGATGAGACTCTGAGTCTTCTCAAGAAAGGATCTTCTCAGCCTAGCTTGCACACACGTCAAAGCAGGAGCCAGCTCTTCATGTTTGTTTGATGGCACCTGGTGCAACAGGGCTCAAACAACACCTCCAGCTGCAGCTGAAAGGAGAAAAATCCAAAATAGCTGCTGCTTGAAATGGCTGAGAGACATACATGTAGGCCAAACCCATCAATCTGCCCTAGATTCACTGGAAACCGTTTCTAACTTTGCAAACCAGAACCATTTTTCAGACGTAAAGCTGGTATTTGCTCAAGAGCCCTACACACCTGGTACCTCTCAGGCCCAGACCCGAATGCTGCCAGGTTGTAAAGCCAAATTCTCATCCTGAGTGCAAGGAGGATGGTCCCGCATCTGGGCTGTATGGTGGACGGTCCCACCACGCAGCAGCACTTTGCTCAGAGTACTCCGTGCAGACTGCGCGTTGCACTGCAAAGCAAGGGGAGACCGTTTGGTGCCTTGTTGGGTTTTGGATCATGAAGAAAGTGAAGGCTGAGGCTGAATAATGAATTCTCCTGGCCTCGTGCTGGGAGTGCAGATCTAAAAGACACCCATGTGTGGTCCCAAGGGGACAGCCCTTTCCCGTGGTCCCAGGGAAGCTGAATTAAAATTCTCATAACAGAATCCCTTGGCTTTTCCTGCTGGTCTGCAGCCAGGCTGGTCAGAGGGTGTTTCAGCTCACTGCGCCTCGGGCTGGTTCCTCTGTCCGAAGGCTTGTTGTGCAGACATGGGGCAGGATTTGCGACTGTTGACTCCGGGGAGCGGCAGTGGTTAACGCCGGGGCAGGTCTGGCCCTTCCTGTTTATTCTTTCCAAGGGCATCTGTCCTCCCACGGCTAAAGGGGAAGGTAAAACAGAAATGAAGAGGAGGACGTCCCAGACACTGTCCTTGGGGGGAAGAAAGGAAAACTGAGTGGAAAGGCGAGTAGTTAAAATTTTCTGTTTCTTCAGGTCTCCTGTTTCTGCCCTTGATGTATCACACAAAGGCAGAGGTGAGGGGGGTTAGCAAACCTTGGGAGGGGGCCCCCAAAACCCAATTTCTTTGACACTAATTTGGTTAAGGAATAAGGAGATTCATTGCTGATTCTTACATGTGACTGCCTCCCTAAGCACAGAGAAACCCCACGGCAAGGTCGGTGGCTGAGCGATGCCCTTGGCAGAGCACGCGCTGCTCTCACCGGGCCGTATTCTGCTCTGTTACAGCAGCACAAGCGCAGGGTGACTCAGCTCAGGTCGATGCAACGGGCGAACCAGGGCATCGCTGCCAGTAAAGAGTTTGGCTTAACAGGGTCGCGGTTTTTCGTTGCCGCGCTATGCTGACTGCACGAGGGTATCTCCCTCCACGTGTGCCCATCTCATCGGGAACCTGAAAGGACGGGTTAGATCAGCTGACGGGAGTCAAGACCTACTTTGAGCACACAGGGGCAAATACGGCGCAAATATGGCTGCGTTGTGACTGTTTACAGGCCGTATCGGCATTTTAAATGGGAAAGATACTTTCCAATGTTCATAGGATATCGATGAGCCAGACCCTGACAAGCGTGTTGGGTTGGTAAGTTGGTGCGCGCACAATCCAGCCATGGTTATTCACCAAACCCCAGGTCTGTGCACAGCTCTCCAGGGCATTTCCAGCCCATGGGATAAGTTAGTAACATCACACACAATGTGAATAATCATCTCCGGCCTTGCAATGTCAGCGTGACTGCAGCATCTTGATTATATCAATGAAGAGAGTGTTTTGGTCCTGCCAGCTGAGCACCCTCCCGAAGGAGGAGGAAGGCTCCAAGGACTGATATTCCCTACAGGGAAACGTTATTAGTGCAAGACATGACTTTGGTACAATACATTAACTCATCAAAAAAAAGAGGCTCCAAATCCAGGAACAGTGAAAGGAAACCAAACCAATATGTTTGCACCGAGTCCGTCCGTCTGTTCTTCTGTTTGTCTGTAGATGTTGCAGAATCACCCAGCGCTGAAAGACCTTTTCCCGCCTGGTATGTTCCAGCAATTGCAATGTCTTTTCAGGAACACCATGAGCTTTGCCAGCTTCCCAGGACTAAACAGAGAGAGGCGTGAAAGGTCTTGGGCCAGTAGCAAATGTGCCATTTGCAGAGCACATTAGGATTTCTTTCGGGAGTAGAATTCAGAACAAAGCTGAAAGGCTTTGGAAGTCTCCCCTGTTTTCCTGAAATTTGTAGACAACTAAATTCACTAAAAATGAGGGAAATGGCAAAATTTCCACTGATTTGGCAAGTTCTGGATGGTCTGATATTTTAGTTGATACTCTCATTTTAATGGAGAGAGGGATCAGCAGAAGCAGAAGTCAGTTCTTATTTCTTCAAGCAGGACATTTGGTTCCAGCTCAAGATTTAAAGTGAGATTCTAAAGATAAGAGTCTATGTCCAGAAAAATGCAGAAAAATCTCCGTATCTAAATCATTTTTGGCACTGAAAAGAAGAGTTGCAGTAGCTGTGAGATACCATCTGCATCTGTTCTAGAAGGGGGTTTACTGTTAGTTCTATTATAAGAGTTGGTTGAAGGCATTTCACGTATTTGACATTTCACCAAAGTTTTGACATTCCAAATTTTGATAGTAAATATTACACCTCTCCTTCACTCCCTGTAAGACTGATCCTCCTCCCCCCTCCCCCCCTTCTGATTTTAACGTTTTTAGCTTCCAACTATTGAATGACTGAGTAGAAAAACAATCAGGGAGGAATTTCCGAAACTGTTTCCCCTTCCTCCACCCTCACTGTTTTCCAAGGCTCTGGCCAATGCCTTCTACGCCATTAAGTCTGAGAAAGGCAGCACCCTTGCTCCTTTGAATATCAAACTCTCACATTGCAGAAGGTGCCCACAGAGATACACTATAACCACCGTCTTAAAAGTACTGAATCAAGCAGAAAAAAGGCCCTTTGAAGAGCAGAAGCATCTCCCTCGCTTTGCTGTTCTGCGAGGCCGTGCAGATAGGAAACCGCTGGGAAGCTGAACGCTGGCTGCCCAAGGTGAGCGCTGCCAGTGCTGCGCTCGCTGAGCGTTCGCTTGAAAGACCTCGGTGTCCAGCTTTAATTCCTCTCAGGCTGAAAAGACTTCTGGAAAATCTCAGCGAGAAAAGCAAACGCGTGTAACTCTGCCTGCAGCTCCTGCTCACTGATTACTTTCCATCGGAAAGCTCAGACGCTGAGCTCGGGTAAACCAACCTGCTCCTTTTTTGAAGTTAAAACAGAGCTACACAACTTTGTACGGCCCAAAGCATCCAGCCCAAAGAGCGCTGCAGCTTCCAAAGGCAGGCGTTTCACTCCCTCTCTTTGTGCTTGCTCTTACGATTTTATTCACTAGATACAACTCAGAGGAAAAACACCTTCTGGTTTCGAAGGGAGGCAGTGACACCTTATCTACAACTGTGCAAACAGCTGTTAGGTTCCTTTCCTGCAGTCATTTCACGTATCAGTAAAACGCAGTTGGCTGCATTGAATGAAGCGTTACACTGAGCTTTGGTTGCATTTTGCCCGGTTCTGCAAGGCTTGACCTGGAAACGAAGACCATCCACCCCACGGGTATGAACCACTACAGGTTTGCGTGCTGTTTGCTAACTCCTCTCTGCTTGGGACATTCATGGGGCACAAGGAAGATCACCGGCCCCAGGTGAGCTCCCGTTCATGCTAGATGCTGTATCCCTTACACGAAGAGGCAGTGCCTGCCTCCAGTCTGCTCAATACTAGTCAGGGTGTCTCCAGTTTGGGGCACTTCATCTCAAAAGCAAAGTATGGGGCAAGAGTGACAGTTCAAAGCAACAAGTAAATGCAATCAGAGGCCCAGAAATCCTCACCTGCAAGAATGGTTTGCAGTTATTCATTACGGACAAGAAAGAATACAGTCCTAAAATAAAGAAGACCACCTGAGAAGATACAGCAAATCCTCCATACCCTCTGCCCATGGAGCGGAAAACCCCTGGCCTTAAATTTCAGCAAAGATCAAGGTCAGAGTGTCAGGATAAGCAAGAAGAGCAGCAGAGCGGTGGCTACACGTGTGAGGACGGCAGCAAGCGTCCATCGTCGATGGTCACTCACTTCAGCAGCAGTGTCACCCACCACCTCGTTTTTGAGGCCCACAACTGCCATGTCTCAGCCTGGCTTTCTCGCACAGACTGTTCCGCTGCGGTGAGTGCTCTTACCAAGTCTCCCAGTCAAAACAGCTCAGTGTCACGGGGCTGGTAGAGAGTTTTTCTTTGCTCTAAAGAGCATTTTCATTGAAGGGCACCTAATACATTAGGAGGAAGAGAGGTGCCACCATTCACTCCACTTGTCACTTTACATCTGGTCAGTGGTGCCAGGAATGAAATCCAGCAGTCCAGGAGAAGAGGATTAATCTGTTAATGAATGACAAGGGAAAGTCCTGCTGCAAAGGGGTGCTGGAGGAGGCGGCATGCAGAAGTGGTCATTAAGGAAAGAGCTGTTCCATTGATGCATGAGATCAATGTAGAGATGGATGGATACTGCTCAGAGTCAAACGGTGAAGTATATCTCAGAGACACGAGGTGCCTCCTAAAGAATCACCGTGATATATTTGGGGTTGGATTTTCAAAGTCACCTAAGGGTAATTTCTTCGGGGGTTTTAATATAATATGTTGGTTTGCTTGAAAAAAAGAAGCCAATCCATTTTAAACAACCAAGAGAAGACAAACAGTCAGCTGTAATTTAAAAGCATTGAGAGCTACGTATCCATTTTGAAGAAGAGAGTGATTTTTCAGAGCTCAAAGCGATGAAGCACCCAGCTTCTATCATACTTCAGGGGAATGTCAGCACCTAATTCCCTCTAGTTAAAATTGAAACACAATGAATTTCACGTCAAGCCAGTCCTCTGTACAGAAGAGCATGTAAAAAGGCTTCCAGAGGATGTTTAGAGGCATAACACAGGGCTATAATATGAAATACATGGCAATTTAACGTACAACTATAATTGTATTATACAGCCGTTATCGACAGCACGACTGACACAATGTCCAATTACGAAGGGGAAAACGACATCTCCTGCAGCTTAACAGCTACACCGTTAAATATGGTCAGTCTGTGCCTTGGGAGAGTTATTAAAATGGCAGAAATTAATGTTAAAATAATTGATTGGCATTTCCTTAAGATGCAATAATATTCCCGTAAATCTCCTTTAGATAAGAGGAACGTACCTGAGACATTAAAGGACTTTCGGTACGTGTGTAGTGAGGGTGACTCTCAATGGATAATAAATGGCTCTAGGTGACTTGTTGTTATGGCTCTGATATTGCATGATATTAACTTTTAAGGCATGCCTTCAGAACTCGGAAACTTTATGGACTCCTGTGTTTTATGATCTTGTAACCTCAAGTCCTTCATCCTGGAGACGGCAGCTTTTTTGTTCCATCTCGTGATTCCCAGGTAGCCGCTGGCACCGCTTCCCTCTGCACCTTACTCTCCAAATCGGCTTCCCTAATCGATGTTAGTTTTACTGGACTGGAGTTGAACCACTTTAGACCATATTTCCTCAGACATAAAATGTTATCTAGGGCTTTACTGTTCCTAAGTGATGTATGCACATTAGCTAATTAATTAATCTTGCTGAGTAGCATATTAATTTCTTTTAATTTCCTACCCTACTTGAAAGGTAGCAATTCCCTAAAACCAGTGTGGTGGTATGGGAAAGGATTTGCAGATTGAGACGTTCAAAGTCAGCTTGGGGGTTTGCTCTGAGCAAAGTACACACACGAGCACACACACACACACGCTCTTGCCTTCACAAGGCAGACGTGCACCCTTTCTGTCAACAAACAATCAATCACTCCGGCCCAAAAGGGCCTTTTGATGTAAGTAACTGGCCTAGGAGCTTACCTCCTATTTTTGAAGATGCTTAAAGCCACATGCAAAAGAGGATTGAGGTGCCTCGGTGGTTTCAACACCTAAATCCAACGTGGCGTCCCGGCCCCTCTGCTTAGCCCCTGCTGCTGGCTCCATAGACCCTTTTTGCAGTTGGTACAATCAAGGCTCTGTTTCTTGGCGTGCCAGAGGTACTTTGGTCCTCTCTGAAGACCAGCCCTGCTGTGAAGCTAGAAGCAAGGCTCTCCTCCAGCCAGGTCCTCCCAAAAATTCAGTCCAACAGGCTAGCTGAGGGCACATCCACCCATGGCTGGACATGTCTACCTGTGCCTCCATTTTTTTCTTCCAAAGTCCATTCTCCTGGAGGGACTCCATACCACCAGGCTAGATGGCTTCTGGAGCTGTGTCCCATGGACATTCCTGGGAGGTGGGGAAGAACGACCCAGCCTTTGAACCCTAAAGGTCATGGTCAACCTGGATGGTCCCCTCTGGACTGGGGAAACAATAAGACCTGTATCACATCCTTGGTAATAAAGTGACAGCTATCATCCAGCTTGATTTATCATCCCAGCCTCTAATGGACCACTCAGGATTCAAGGACGTGCTCAGAACTGTTTTCACGCCAAAAGCGACCATTTCTGAGCAGTTCTAGGGCCATGGTACAGCTTTACCTTTCCCTGAATCTCTCTGCACCTAACGCAGAGGCTTTTATACCAGTCTCATGCCTTTGTGCACGGGACAGGAACATGCATCCCAACATAATTATTCCAAAGGATCACATCAGTGTAACCGTATGTACTTCTGGAAATAGGCCGGGAAAAGGCCACAACACGGACTCTAGACAGGCTGGGAACCATTGCCTCGCCTAAGGTCTAGATACCACCAACCAGACACTGCTGCCCCCCGTGAACTTGGTTTTGCCCTTAGCGCTGATTTGGGCTGACCCCCCGAGGCCTTTGATGTCAAGCAGGACCTGAGTGATGCATAACCTTCACAGCGCCCTGTCTGCTCGCGGGGGTGAGCACAGACGTGCCCTACATCACTCACCACCTAATGCTTTCGTTTCCCTCTGGTGTGGTGTGACAGCTCTTCTTCACGGGCAAGGCACGAGCGTGGGGCAGGTTGTCCACCTCATCCCCACCCTTTTCCCGGGATGTTGCTCTCGCAGGATGGCAGGAATTGTTCTCTGCAGGTCAATGATGGCCACAGCCATTTTGATTTTTGCATGATTTTTCCATGACACGTTCTACCTTGGTGCTGCTCTGTCTCTTCCTCCCCAGCCAGCCCACGCTGCTTCCCAAGACCTCATCGTGCCCCTTCGATTTCTAATTTGTACAGTGCTAGAAGTGGTGACACGGCTGACATTCCTTCACCGAGCTTCTCAGGAACTTCTTTTTTTTCTCCTTTTCTCCTTTTTTTTTTTTTTAAGATTTCTCATCAGTTCCGATCAGCTGTTTATACTTAAAGGCTGTCAAACTCATTTAAGTTAGCAAGGACTTCCCCTCTCTGAGCAGGCTGGAAGGGGGCAATGCTCCCTCTCATCTCCACTGTGATGCTTTTTAGTTGTCTTCAACTTAAAAATGCTGCAAAAAACGATGAAGAGAACAAACAAACAAACAAATGTAGGCATTTTTCTAAATAAGTGCCACAATTTCAGAGCTTTCTTGCTTCTGGACTGGGCTTGGTGGCATTCTTGTAAGGATGGACGAGACTCCTCTCTTCTACATCTCTGATACGGGCTGAGACAGCAGTTGCATTACGCTGGAGCCAGTGGAATGATGTACTCATCTCATATAAAGGAACAGGTTTATTATTTTCAGTTTCTTGGGAAAAAGAAGTAGTTCAAGGCAAGCAAAATGTTCCATTTTATTTAGGACATCTGAGTGCATGGAGTGGGGTCTTGTTTACCTGGACTGAAGTAAGTTTGGAAATCAGATTCCATTTTGAACTGAAAAATTGAACCATGTTGTGCTGAAAACACAGCCCTGAAGAGCACAGAAAATGTGTCCAGGGATAAGGAAAGGCATCTTTAAGCCATATATTTTCATGAAGTTCCTTTAACATGCATTTGCAAAACATTGTAGTTGAGCAGATTTTGCTTTTTATGGGAAGGGTGTAAAAAAATCCATTGCCTTAGAAACATCGTTTCAGTCCGCTGTTAACCTTCCTGCTCTCGTGGCAGCGGAGGCAGGACACGGACGGGCCCTGCTTGACCTCCGATCCCGGTGCTTTGCACAGCACCACAGAGACCGACCACGTTTTCCAAGCTTCTCCAAATCACCCCGGTCCTCAGTGGCACCAGTCATCTCTGCGACTGCCTCGTGCCAGATGTGCTGGCCTTGCAGTTACTGTGAAAGTTAGGGAGAAACTCTTTTTCCCCATTTTTTTCCCCATTTTTCCCCACCACTATTTGGTTTTCTGACATAGAAAACTTCCCCTCAAAAAAGAGGAAGCCTGTTTGATAACTGGATGGTGTGGGCATTCAGGGAGAGGTGGAAAACTGGGCTAGCATGAACCTGAAAAATACAGAAGTTTGTTCAAAATACTTTTTCTAATTGCATTTTCCCTTTTCCAGACAGTTTTGTTAGTGGATGGTAGAGAGACGTGTGCATTACACTATAAAAGCAACATCTTCCCTACTGAAAGTGTGCCTATACACACACATATACAAAACTCTGGGCTTACGTACGGCGGGGAGAGGGGGAACACAAATCAAACCCAAACATTATTTTTTTTTTGCATCGAGCTGTCTGGGTTGTCAGTTAGGGAAATTAGCCCATCTATCACACGTCTCTAATTCCCCATCACTTTCCCTGAAACCTGTGGGCTTTTAAAGAAACTTCTTCATTTTGCCCTCATTATTGTGTTTCTTTTTGACTGCCTCCAGTCTTAAGTAGGAAACTCCCAGAGGATTTACGTGTCTATAAGAGAAACTTTGGAGCTTTTCTGTTTCTTGCACGAACTCACAGAGAAGTAAGAAGCAACATGCCCGGGTTACCGTGCGGGGGACACAGGCAGCGAGGGATGAGCCCGGGGTCTGGGGAGGGGAAGGGGCGAGGGTGGGAGCTCAGCCCGGCGTTGATGCCTGCTCAGACCCAGAGGCGTGCGGGAGTGTGTTACAGGGCGTCTGTGCAACGCCCGCGGTGCGTGTTTGCTCTGGCTGGGCTGTTTGATACTCTCAGCTCCTATCCCATGTTTGTTTGCGTCTCTCGGTGCTCGCGGGGGGCTGTGTTTGTGTTGGGTTGTACGTGTGCGCGTGCCCCTGGGTGTATTTGAACTGTCACCGTTCACGTAACAGATCCTCGTCCAAACCACCTGCGGGTGCGCGGTCCCTTACCCTCCTTTTGCGTTCGCCTGCGTGCCTTCGGCCTCCTTCTTTATTTGATGTTGTGGCTCCCCTGCAAATCCTTTAAGTTGCTAAAGTTATGAAAATGGCAGAGTAGAAAAGCAAGCTGGAACAGCTGGGGATGCCTTGGGGACGGCACTTCCTGGCCCCAAAGATTACTGCGCTATCGCGTTGCACTTAATTGTTCCAGTGTTTAGCAAATTGCATTAATTAAAGTGGCACATCTGGCCTTTTTATCAGAGGCTGTGCAGTTCTGGTTTTGATCCTGCAGTGACAGACTCTGACGGTATCAGCACCCCCGGGTAAACACTCATTACGCCGGGGGAAGGCTTCCTTTATTCTGCGGGAAGCCTAAACCCGGGTCCGAGGGGAGCACAGAAGCCTCATTGAGAAGCCTCCAGCAAGCCCTGGAAAGGAAAACCCAGTCATTAGTAAAGTTCAATCACCACGGCTCTGTTGATAGCAACAGCTACCCTGGTTGGGCTTTCCCTCTTCCCAATTAAATCCGCTTCCACCCATGTTGTAGGTTTGTGCCCAGAAAGTGTCTGAACCAAATGATCAGCCAAGGCCTGAGGACCCACCTTCCTTTGGCCGCGCGAGCACCCCGCAGCCTGTACGGCAGCCCCCCTCGGTCTATAGAGTAACTCACAAGCAAATACATCGCTTAACTTTAGCCATCTAACTCTCCCGGCTTCCCAGAGCCAAGGAAGGGAGCTGAAACTCTCCAGAAAGGATTAATGCACTCTGCAATAGAGATCTTTTGCAGCTCTGAAAATACCTACAAGTTTTAGGGGGAAAAACCTCCAAACTCTCAGCACAGGGACTCGTCTCTGCCCTCCCAAGTCACTGCATAGTCACTCCGTGGTTTCACCCCAGGTATTTTTAAGAATGCGTCACCTTAGTAGCACAGGTAAAGGATACTTTGCCCCCTACATCAGGAGCTATTCTTAAAATAATGGGCCATGAATGGAGCCAAATTACCTAATGGATCCAATTATCTTAGCAGGTAATGACGTTTAGGTAGTTTTTCTATAACCAGAAACTTCATCTGCTTTTTACTTCAGCAGCATTTATGTCCTGGTGCATTGGGCATAGCATTAAAGACCTCATCAGTTAGAGAGAGGTTGAGCTTAGCAAAAGGAGGGAGAGACGGGGGCGGGGGGGGGGGAGAAATTAAATAGCAGGACTCAGCTCAACATACAATGTCAAAATTGCCTCTTGTGTTTGACTTTTGGACAAATAAGGGGCTTAAGGAGTGGACAAACTTACATACAAACTCACATAATACAAACGAGCATGTCTGGGTGACAATTAGATTAAAATTTTGAACTGCCTAGTCAGAGTTGAGTGTATTTAGGGGCCTTTCAGAAGACAGCTTCTGCAAGCCTGCAATTTGTGCGCTAATAGAGCCAGCCCCTCTCGAGGCCTGCAGCGTGGCCCCGCGCTTGGCTTGGCCCCCCGCACCCCCAGCTCCTCTCTAGTCGGAGAGAAGTGACCCAAAGTGCTATTTGTGATGCCCTAGAAATTGTCCGTAATGACACGGTGCCTCGGACAATTACTCCACCCATCTAATCCCGCACTACCAGGGCAGATCTTCCTCTGGGACGGCAGCCATGGGGGTTTTTTGGGAGAGGGGCTGCCAGCGGATTGAGCCCTGTTTTGCCCCACACTTTGGGGAGCCAAAGCACTGGATCACGGCAGATGCGTGAGCTGTTGGCATGGGCGCTGGTTTAGGAGTGCATCACCTTAATAGTGCAGGTACGCGATGCTTTGCACCCCACATCAGAAGCTAGTCTTAAAATAATGGGCTGTAAATGGAGCTAAAATACCTACTGGAGCCAGTCCGAGCTGTGCTTCTCCCCACATCGCTTGCTGAGATCCCCTGAAATGCCAACCCGGACCTCGCTCCTCCGGGAAGCCCTTGGTGTGACCCACACGTGTAGGGTCTGCTGACACCTCAGCATGCCTGCCAAAGCTGTGTGAAGTTAGCTGAGGGGTCCCAAAAGGGGTGCAGAGAAGGTTGTTTCCTAAATTAACCCCGCATTTAGCATCGCCCTTCAAGGAGCTTGGTCCCAGGTCAGAGTAAATCCAGCCACCGGCCTCAGCGAGGGGCAGCAGGGACTCAGCCCGGCCCCCATCCCCGCCGCACATGAGTGTCTCGGCATCCCGGCCCCAGGCATGTGAGCGGTTTATTTTCTGAACGCCTGGGGACGGATGCTTAGCTGCGACAGAGCATCCGTCTTCGGCAGAGCCAGCCCCCGAGCCACACCGGCAAGCCCTTGGCTAGAGAACCCAGAGGCGAGGGAGGAGGGCAGGGTAAACTTCAACACAGGAGCCAAAGAAAGAGTCCACTTGTAAATTCAGCCGTAGCCAAGCTCCCATTAGAGGCACAGGCCCAGAGATACAGTTGCACAAGGCTGTAGCAGATTTGCAGTTGTATGGGGTAAGTGTTTGCTTCCCTCTCTGTATAATTACTGTTACCGATATCATTACAGTGCTCCGCTTGGCACTCCGTGCGCTTGGCAGCTCTGGCTGAGGCACTGGCTCTCCAGCTTTAGAAAGCTTTGCAACACTTCTCCTCGAGCACACGCTCTGCAGCTAAACGAGTAATTATCTGGGAGCTTTAATCAACCTTCATTCTAGCTGAGTTTGCCACTAAATTCGTAGCAAACTCTGAAGACCCTCTGAAGCGTGAATGCACGCTGGCATTTTGTGCGGGGAAAGCCGTCAATTGCCTTGTTGGGCTGAACAGAAACTTTCTGTCTCCTACAACTGCTCTCGCCTTGCAGTATTTAAATAAATGGGTGCTTGGGAGCGCGGCGCAGGAGTCCCAGCAGAGCTGTGTCAGGAAACAGCTCAACATCTGCCCTAGTGTGGGACATTTTATTTATGTTCCCCTTGGCAAAAGAAAAGAATCTGAGATCAGGAGGTAGTAAAAAAAGTGTTTCCTAACAAAAACAGCCAAGGAGTTTGACTCCTATCCGCAGTCACAGTAAAAAAAATGCACAATTGCGGAAGAACTTTGAAAGGTGCAGGAATTTGCAAGCCTGTGTGGGGATAACCTCCCTTCGTGGCACGGCAAGCCTGCCTATGCCCTTAGGGGTGACTTGAATTTTCTGCTCTCATCAACCTGCGCTGCCCTGCCGCTCAGAAACGTGCACCACCGCCGACTGCTGTCGCAGCGTGTCGCAGCGTGTCGCCGCGTGTCGCAGCGTGTCGCCGCGTGCTGGAGGGCACTGTCACCGGAGGACAGGAGGCTTTGCCCTGCGGACCTTTGGTGCATCCACAGCAAGGGCAGAGAGCGCAGAGCCCCGCAGCTGATGCGGTCGCACCCCAGGCAGCTGCTGTTCCAGGAGGAGGAGGTGGGCTGAGGACGGGTCTGGTGGTCTCCCTGCCTTTCTCATCCGTCTATACAACATTATTCAAAAACAGAACCTGCAGAACTAAACATTTCTGCTGTCTCACTGAGTGCGTAGAGGCATTTTCTGATGCAACATCAGCAGCAGGAGTTTTGCTCACGTGAGAGGTTCCTTCTGAAAATGCTGGCTTATGTCCCTCATTAAGTCTTAATTTCATTTTCTTCTCTTTCATCAACAGGAATTCATCTGCAAGCTGGAGCAACACGAGTAGGCAACACCTCCTGTCACCGTGCTGCATGCTCCATGCCACACGCTCCAAGAGACAAAGGAGGGAGTGGCAGAAATAAGGTCCGTTTTGTCCAGCCCCAGGTCCAAACCGTGCGCTTCCAGAGCAGAGTCTCTCTTCAGCCATTGCCAAGAGGTGACGGGGCCTGATGCTCTGCAGGTAGATGGACTCGCAAGCCGGATTCACCAGTCCACCTTCAGCTGGCTGCAGAGCAACCATCCAGATGTGTGTATCACCTGGTATAACCCTGCTAGAACAAGGGTCATAAAATATCGAGTTACTTCTTCGATTTTTAACCTAGTAATATGTAGCTGATAATAATTTCACTTCCAGTACTACGAAGATTTTGTTTGCAAGCAACAGAATCCATCAGTTACCTTGATTGCTTGTTCCAACGGTTAATTTTCCTCATCCTTAAAAATTTATGCCTTATTTCTCATTTGAATAGCTCTAATTTTAATTAGAAGGCATTGGCTCTTGTTACTAAATTAAACAGTCCTTTGGTATTAAGTGTCTTGTCTCTGATGTGGTACGTGTTGCACTGCACTTCCTTTGCTAAACTAAACATAAAGATTTTTAAATCTCTCACAATAAAGTACATAAGGTATTCAATAATTTCTGAATCCACTGTCAATACGTGGATCAATAGAAAGAGCCGCGCGTGGAGCGGCGGGGCACAGCTAGATCAGTAAACGGAGAGAGGTGGATCCAACAGCAGAGATAAACAATGGGAGCAATAGATAAATCGATGGATCGACAAAATCCTTCCTCTCCAGGTTGTAATGAGTCCTTCACATTAACAAATGGGATTTCTTGCCTGAAAACTGTGAGCCGGTTTGCGTAATCCAGCACTCTGCTGATGAAGCCGTTTGCCTCCTTAATTTCACCCAGAAGTCCTGCCCACTCACCGCTCACACGGGAAGCAGCCTCCCTTTTCCCTCCCCAGATCCCTGGCACCGTTACTGCTATATTTAGCAGTCACTCCTTCCCATCGCTCGCCTGAAGTGCTCCGTATCCAGCACGTTCAACTTTGCATCCCAAACTTGCCAACTGGCAAGAGAAAAAGCAACTTTTTTTTTTTTCTTTTTGGTCTTGAGTCGACTCTGGCCCCCGGCCAGTCAGTGTCTTCATTTATTGTAATGAATTTGTGTCATTAATATGTTGGATATGCACGGCAATTGCAAAGTAGTACATTAGTACAAAAGCCATTGCTCTGGATGCCAGCGTTTTATTGCCCCGGCTGATTTACAGGCTGATAAGCAACTTTGCGGTTGTCCTTGAGGAGGGGAAGAGGACAGGTAGCGTGGCAGAAGCGAGGCGGGCATGGCATTGTGGCGGCGAGGGAAAGCGTGAGGGTTCCCAGGCCTCGCACAGCTGGGGGCGGACTCGACGATTTCATCTTTTCTCTTTAAAACGTCTTCGCCTTCGTGTGAGCGCTCGGCGATCCCAGAGGAACGCTGCAGACAAAGCCTGTGTGAAAATCTCAGGCGCTTGGAGAGGAGATTAAACGCCGTTACAATACTGTAGGTTTGGGAGCTTCTATGTGACCAGCTCATAATAGAGCCATGTCATCACTTTATTGCAAAGATACGATAAAGACAGGCATTATATGGTGTTAACATTTAACAGCCATAACTTAACTTTCAAAAGACTTTACAGGCCAAGTCACAGTGAATTGTTTCTTTCTGTGCGTTTAATCCTGGGCTCGCATGCTATAGAGCAAGGGTATTTGCAGAAAAGATAGAGTGCTAAGCAGACGGACCGACAGACCTGTCTGTCTGTCGGCTCTGGAGGGTAAT